>CM071859.1:6328702-7046202 GCA_036507275.1 Sicyos edulis | reverse complement strand
GAGGTCCACACAACTCCAGTAAGAAATCCTTACCTTGGCCGGGGACGATTACACGAAAACCTAGGCTGCGAGCGAACCCGAACTAGCTATCGAGAACCTATCCATCACAACACAATTACACACAAAATTCTAAATTAAATTAAATATCTAAAAAAAATAAAATAAAATAAATAGGCTCGGCTCGGCTCTCACTCGGCTCGGCGTGGCTCGGCTCGGCTCGGCTCGGCTCAGCTCGGCTTGGCGGCTCGGCTCGGCAGCAGGACACGCGACACGGAGCTGGGGCGCGGCTTGGCGACACGGCTCGGCGGCACGGCTCGGCGACAGGCGCACGGACACGGCGTTGGGGTTGCTTCTGCGCGCGAGCGATCCACGGGGATTCGACGAGCGATTCTTTGATGGTGAACTCCCCTACACTAGCTGCACACAAACCAACCAGAAATTCACTTCACCACGGCCGGGAAACGAAGCCCGGAAGCAGGGGGCTCGGATCGAAGAAGAGAAGAAGAAAGGAAGAAAAACTTACCTTCAGCCCGGAAAAGGATCGACCTTTGAGCTGGGGAAGACAACCACGATCGAAACGGAGCTGGAGAAGGGAGAAATCGCCGGAAATTGCCGGTCGGTCGAAGGAGAAACGAAGAAGAATCGCGAGGAAGAAGAAGCTTCGGGCGAGCTCTGCTTTTATACCAACCGCCTTCGAAAACAAGGATATAGCGATGCTGGCGCGTTTAGAAGCACAAAGACGCCCAGTGGCTCGGCTGGCAACGCCCCCTGCCTAGCACGCGACACGTCCTTGGCTCGAATCTCACTCAACGCGCTAATTAATTCCTTATTTAATTCCACATTCCTCCAAGCCCAAATGCCTTCACCAAAATTCCCGATCCCATTCAAAACGACTCATAATTTTCCGGCAATTTAAAATTTCAAAACCGGCCCTGTCGGCCTGACCCAAAATGCCTCTGGGCTTCCCGGGAAGACCGAAATGAAATTTCCGGGCCGTTACAATATTCCCCCCTTATAAGACTTTCGTCCTCGAAAGTCACTTAAGATTGGAACAGCTCGGGATACTGCCGTCCTCGAAAGTCACTTAAGATTGGAACAGCTCGGGATACTGCAATCTCATCTCATCCTCCAGCTCCGGATTTCACGATTTCACGATTACGCAGTGTCTTTGTCTCAAAAGCAAGAATCCCCACTGGCTTTTCCTCGAAGCTCAAATCCTCATTCAGCTGCAAAGGCTCAAGATCAACAATGTGCGACGGGTCCGGCACGTACTTCCTCAACATCGAAACATGAAAAACACTGTGCACTGCCGACAATGACGGAGGCAAGGCTAATCTATAAGCAACCTTGCCGATCCTCTCCAGAATCTCAAATGGGCCAACAAAATGGGGACTCAGCTTTTCACGCTTGCCAAACCTCAAAACACCTCGCATCGGTGCGACCTTCAGGAAAGCATGTTGACCAACCTCAAACTCCAAATCCCGACGCCGAACATCGGCATAACTCTTCATGCGCTCTGAAGTCACAAACATACGGGCTCTAATCTTCTGCAAGGCACCATTGGTCAACTGCAGCAACTCGTGACCCAAAACCTTCCTATCACCAACCTCTTCCCAGAACACAGGAGATCGGCAATGCTTACCATACAAAGCCTCGAATGGAGCCATCTGAATCGTCGACTGATAACTGTTGTTATATGCAAACTCCATCGAATCTGAATCTGGTCCCAATCGCCGGGAAATCCAACACACAAGCCCTCAACATGTCTTCGAGAATCGGTTCACCCTCTCGATCATCCATCGGTGCGAGGTGAAAAGTTGTCTTTGAAATCGCACTCGTGCCTAAACCCTTCTGGAGCGCTCTCCAGAAACGAGAAGTGAACCTCGAATCACGGTCAGATACGATCCTCACAGGCACACCGTGATAACGAATGATCTGCTCCAAAAACAACTGCGCCCACTGTTCCACGGTATAAGTGTCTCTACCGGGAATGAAGTGTGCGCTCTTAGTCAATCAATCGACTATCACCCAAATCTGAGAAAACTTTCTCGGAGTCCTCGGCAACCCAGAAATAAAGTCCATGGAGATTTCTTCCCATTTCCACTGAGGTACACTCAGTAACAGAATAAACCAACCAGGTCTCTGCTGGGTGCCTTCATTTGCTGACAAGTGAGACATCGACTGACAAACTCCGCCACATCTCTTTTCATACCCATCCACCAGAATGTATGCTTAAGATCCTGATACATCTTGGTACCCCCGGGGTGCCAAGCAAACGGAGAACTGTGGGCCTCTGAGAGCAACTCTGTTCGCAATCTTGCGACATCCGGAACACACAACCGGCCTCTGTACGTCAGCCCACTGTCTGGTGAATACACAAAATCAAAATCTCCATCAGCACTAACTCTGTCAAATAATCTTTTAAGTGCGGGGTCACTCAGCTGACTATCAATAATCCGCTGTCTAATCGATGGTTGGATCATCAATCGAGCTACTCTGGCGAGAACCTCACCCAACAACACTCGCAATCTCACCCTTTCGAACTCTCTCAATGTCATCTGGCCGGGAACTCAACAACACCGCGGAGTGCGACGTCTTTCTACTCAACGCATCGGCTACAACATTGGCTTTACCCGGATGGTACAGAATCTCGCAGTCATAATCTTTCACTAACTCCAACCATCTCCTCTGTCTCATATTCAACTCCTTCTGAGTAAACAGATACTTGAGGCTCTGGTGATCGGTAAACATCTGGATCCGCTCACCATACGGTAATGCCTCCAAATCTTGATCTGCAAACACCATCGCTTTGCCAACTCCATATCATGAGTCGGATAGTTCTGTTCATATGGCTTCACCGACGGGAAGCATAAGCAATGACCTTCCCCGCTTTGCATCAACACACACGCACCCAACCCGAACTTGGAAGCATTCACTGTAAACCACGAAACCACTGTCCCCTCCGGATCGCCAACAGTCAGTGAAGTCAAATCTGCGCTTGAGCCGGGCAAGGCTCTCATCACACCTACCGTCCCAAACAAACTCGACACCCTTCCTCATCAGACGAGTGAGGGGCGAGGCTATGGCGGAAAAGTCCTTAACAAACCGACGGTAGTAACCTGCCAGGCCCAAGAAGCTGCGTATCTCGATAACTGAAGTCGGCCTGGCCCACGAACTCACGGCCTCAATCTTTGCAGGATCCACAGCTATACCATCTCTCGAGACTACATGACCTAAGAAGGCCACTTGATCCAACCATAACTCACATTTGGAAAATTTCGCATAAAGCTGGTTTTCCCTCAAGGCTGTCAACACTTTCCTCAAATGCTCTGCATGATCCTTCCTGGTCCTTGAATAGATAAGAATATCGTCAATGAACACGATGACGAAGCTGTCCAAAAATGCTTTGAACACCCTATCCATCATGTCCATGAACGCTGCTGGTGCATTCGTCAATCCAAACGACATGACCCCAAACTCGTAGTGCCCATATCTAGACACGAACGCCGTCTTAGGAATGTCGGCGTCCCCTAATCCGCAGCCCGATGATGACCCGGATCTCAAATCTATCTTGGAGAATACGGAAGCTCCCTGAAGCTGATCGAACAAATCATCGATACGGGGCAAAGGATACTTATTCTTCACTGTCACCTTATTAAGCTCACGATAGTCAATGCATAGGCGCATCGAACCATCCTTTTTCTTCACAAACAACACTGGCGCTCCCCACGGGGACACACTCGGACAGATGAACCCCCGATCTAACATCTCCTGCAATCCCAACCTTGATTCCTTTAACTCGGTGGCGCCATACGATCACGGAGCCTTCGAGATAGGGAGGGTCCCTGGTTCGAGCTCAATTGTGAAGTCAACCTCTCTCTTCGGGGGCAACCCCGGTAACTCCTCAGGAAACACGTCAGCAAACTCCCGCACAACTGGCACTTGATCAATAGTCAGTGAGGGACGGCTCTATCCGGAAAATTTGGCTAGGTAGCCCCAAGCTCCATGAGCTAGCAAACGACGGGCTTTCACAGCTGACACCATCGGCGCGGCAAACTCCACCACAACCCCACGAAACTTGAAGTCGGGCCGACCGGCGGCTGAACACTACTTCCTTCCGGTGGCGGTCAAATCAATGCGTGGTTAGTCGCTAACCACTCCATACCAAGAATCACATCGAAACCACTCATGGGTAGAACTATGAGCGTAGCTACCAAAGAACTCTCCGGATATCTCGATCCGGCCATCCTTAATCTTATCTTTTGCTAACATATTAACTCCCGGAAGGAGTTGCAACAGATAATTCAAAACCTAGAGGCTCTAATCTCAACCTAGCATGCTCAAAGAAACAATACAGATACAAACGAGTGCGTAGAACCAGAGTCAAACAAGACAAATGCACAATGATCCAAAACAAGAAGCGTACCTGCCACTGCGGCATCTGCACGCTCGGCCTCCTGACGGTTCGTAGCGAACACCCGGCCCTGCTGCTGCTGCACACAGCCGAATCGCCATAGTGGGCCGATCACAAGAACGGATCGTATGCCCCTCCTTTCCACATTGGAAACACCGCTTGGGTCCGGTCTGACAAGCTCCGGTGGACTCTTCCACAAGTGGCGCAGCGGGAATCGCCTAGGACCGCCTCTTTGGCGAGGCCGAATCGGCCCGAAATCCTACGCCGATCCGGTTGCGAATCGCCTTGGCGGCGCAGCCGCCTCCTCTGCGAACTCAAACCTCCTCTTACGCCCACTACTACACTGGGACAGACGCCGCACCCGAGCGGCGCCAGTCCGCTCGACAGGATACTTTCCGTTGTAAATAGTGGCTAGCTGAACAGCTTTAGCATAGGTGTTAGGGGCTAGAGCCCTGACATCCTGAGACACACCCCGCCTCGGACTGAAAATGAACTTCCAAATTTTCAACTCGGGGGTTGCTATATCGATTTTCCGCGAGCAAAATAGCCATACTCAGAAAACTTCCTCTCGTACTCCTCTATAGAATCAGAACCCTGCTGCAGATTCTAGAAGAGCGCTACCATCTTCTCTTGAGCCTCATCACTAACGTACTTGGCTTTAAATTCATCTTGAAGAACTCCCGGTGTAGCGGTGGAGACCAGTGGTCTCTCACTCTGGTGGACTCCCACCACCATCTAGCTACGCCCCTAACACATGGGTTTGCACACCTCGGCCTCTGAACATCGGGGCACACCATAATCGGGAAGGTGTACTCCAAATGGGCAATCCATCTAGCCTCTTTGCTAAAGCATCACCAATGGCGTCAAACTTATCGGGGTTCCATTTTACGAAATCCTTCAACCATTTACCAAGCTCATCGGCACCTTCTGCCACTTCTGCCACAAAGGCTCGGCTCTGCGGGTGGGGTCTTCTTTGCGCCTGCTTTGAATCAAACGAGTCAGCTGCTCGATCTGAGCTCGGGACTCTTCCCGCTGCGCAGCCAACAAAGCCTGGGTCTCTGCCCTCTGGCCACTCAACAGGTCGACCACCATAGACCTCATAGAATTAGCAAATTCTGCTCCAGGAGCAGTCTCACGGCGCATAGTCGCCTCAATGCCTACTCTAGGCTCAACAGGGGGAGCTACAGGCGGAATGCTATCGACTCAGCTTGGGACGATGTCCCTGCGGTGTCAGATCCGATCCTGACACCTCGACCTCCTCTCGGGCGTCCTCTTCCGTGGCGGGTAACGGCATCTTTGGCGATCTACACCCAAACCAATAACGAGTCGAACTCGCTCGTCTCCGCTCCACAACACTACACAAGGCATACACTAGATGACAGGTATTGTAAATTCTTAACCCTTTTTTTTTTAACAACAAAAAGTAAACTTAGGCGTGCACGATGACCGCCGAGTGCTAGTGATCATGGGAAAACGACCTACAACAACAACAGTCATACTACGAATTTATGACTCTGAGCTCTGATACCAACTGTAAGGGACCGGCCCGAATGGGGCACTAAATGGGCCCTTACCCCAATGCATGCATTCAAAGTAAAGGACATTAAACAGACATGATTTCGGATTCCAATTAAAACAAAACATTCAAAATAACCCCTTTAAAAATTAGACAATTTCCTGAACTCGTCCCTGTTTCCAAGCACTGCTCCAAGATAAATACATTTCCAAAGTATACTCCGATCGTAGATTTCTTAAAATCATTCAAAACATGTCTAAATACAATAATGCTGGAATCCACAAAATATTCAGAAAACATCCTAGGGCTCCGTGCCCGGCTACATGCATTCAGGGGAAAATAAAACACAAAGACTCATAATACAAAAATCAGAGTTGGAAGACTGGGCCCCATGATCACAGCTCCCTCCTTCGGAGCATCCTGTCGCAAGACCACGATTACATGGGAAAACCACGAGAATAAGGGTGAGTAACGAATTACTCGAGAAGAATCCCCAACCGGGTACAATACGATATACATGGTCATCTCGATGAGCGTATGCAAGCTATGAATATAAACACAGAATAGAGCACATAGCTTAGCCCACACTTGGGCCTCGGATGCCAATTTAAGGTCTTAGTCCGGAATAATAATTTCACCACACAAGTCGCCCTATACGAGAAACAAGTCTCGGCCTCGGCTGTCTCATCGCCGACGAAAGGTACACGCTCACAATCCCGAGGAGCTCTCCTGTCGGCGCTGTAATGAGCGTAAGCATGCACCGCGTGCTACTGCGCGAACCATGGGGGGTGCCGGGTCTAGAGGCAAGCTGCCCATGTCCAATCCACCACGCCTAACTAAATCTTTGGATCGGTGTCACCGACATTGGGGTGTGAGACTGGACACGTAAATTATGTTTGGCTGAACCACCGCACTGGGGGCCAAGGAACGGTCGTGGTAGGCTTACACCAGAAGCCGTCCTTGCCTTAACAGTGGCAATCGGGGCTCTTGCCAAACATGCCGAGGACATGTCGGTTTGCCGGACGCAGGCAATGCCAAGTCATCATCCCGACCGTTGGGGCATTAACAACCGCCTCCCTCACCCAAGATTGCGGGGCCTACCGCTTGGGTTAGCTAATCCTCACGGGGTCGGGGGGCGGAATGACTTGCTCGACGTCCCCGCCATGGATGCAAGGTACTTTATGCATCGGGCCCTGATGATGCTATCTACACCGCAATTCTAACTCGCCTAGCAAGCGACAAACAATTCCATAAAATCCAATACGTGCTCAAAAGAATACAACGAGCCTAGCATGATACTACGAAGCAAGGAACAGATCTGAGCATGCTAGAAAGGAACAACCTAGCATGGATTAACATGAGAATTAAATCGGAAAATCATGCTAATCGGGAATTCGAATAGAATACCTAGCTACACATGTCAATAAACACAAACAAGCAATCAATCAAAGAATCACATATAATATCGCAGGTCCACACAACTCCGGTAAGAAATCCTTACCTTGGCGGGGGCGATTACACGAAAACCTAGGCTGCGAGCGAACCCGAACTAGCTATCGAGAACCTATCCATCACAACACAATTACATACAAAATTCTAAATTAAATTAAATATATAAAAAAAATAAAATAAAATAAATAGGCTCGGCTCGCTCTCTCACTCGGCTCGCGCGCGACTTCGGCTTGGCTCGGCTCGGCTCATTCGGCAGCGGCTCGGCTCGCGGCCGAGACACGCGACACGGCGCAGGCGCGGCTTAGCGATCCGGCTCGGCGGCGGCGGCTCGGCGGCGAGCGCGCGGACACGCCATTGGGCTGCTTTGCGCGCGAGCGATGCAGAGGCGCGAGGGCGCGCGCGCGCGTGTCTTGCGGCTTCGGCGACAACTGCGTGGCGGCGAGCAGCACAAAACGAGGCGATGGAGAAAACCCAAAATCGAGCGATCCACGGGGATTCGACGAGCGATTCTTTGATGGTGAACTCCCTACACTAGCCGCACACAAACCAACCGAAATTCACTTCACCACGGCGGAAACGAAGCCTGGGCGGGGGCTCGGATCGAAGAAGAGAAGAAGAAAGGAAGAAAAACTTACCTTCAGCCCGGAAAAGGATCGACCTTTGAGCTGGGGAAGACAACCACGATCGAAACGGAGCTGGAGAAGGGAGAAATTGCCGGAAATCGCCGGTCGGTCGAAGGAGAAATGAAGAAGAATCGCGAGGAAGAAGAAGCTTCGGGCGAGCTCTGCTTTTATACCAACCGCCTTCGAAAACAAGGATATAGCGATGCTGGCGCGTTTAGAAGCACAAAGACGCCCAGTGGCAACGTTGGCAACGCCCCCTGCCTAGCACGCAACACGTCCTTGGCTCGAATCTCACTCGACGCGCTAATTAATCCAGACTTATTTAATATATGGGCCAAACGTGCCCTAAGTTAGAAGATAAGAGATTTCAGGCATATTATGAACAATCAAATGAAAATATTTACAATATCATTTAAACTTTCATCTTTATAACGTAGAAAATAAGATATTTTTACCAAATCTCATAGATTGTATTTGACAGATATTTTTTTTCATAATTGTTTCCTTTTAAAAAAAGACGATGTGGAAAAAAAAAATTGAAAAATGATAAGATTATCATCTGAGGTCAAAGTGCATGAATTTTAAGTTTCAAAAATTTGGTAACAATGATCTCCTACTATTACTCTATATATATACTTCTCTATATTTTGTTTACAAACACATTTGAAACTTTCTATTTGCTTGGGGTTATCTTTCTAAATAATAAAAAATTTAGTTATCTTATTTTGTTGTATTATTACCTTAACTTTATTTTTTATTGCAATAATTTATGTAGGGATCTTTTGTTAATTATTGATTTGGAGATGTGGAAATATTTTTTTCTTTGAAAATGATAAAATTATCATTTGATGTTAAAGGTAAGTTCAAAGATGTATACTAATAAATATATTTAGCTTATTCATATTTATAATTATAATAATGATATAACTCTTATAAATTTTATAATTCAAAAGTAATTGGTCTATGAATAGATAAATTAGGAAAAAATTAAAGATCATTGATTTTTAAAAATCAGAGATAAAATTTAATTTTAATGCGATAAATTTTATTAAGTTTTTTAAAATAATAACACCTATTATTTTTTAAGCTAAAAAAATACTAACGGTTTTTTTTAACATAAATGTGAATTTTAATAAATTTAACTAACGTGAAAAAATTGTTATAAAATTTAATATTAGGTTGAGATTATTATTTGATGATTTAAATTTAGTGCAAAAATGTAAGAAACCATTATAATTATAATTATAAATATATATATATATATATATATATATATATATTTACTCACTTACTATTTATTGCACTCAATTGACATATTTTATTAAATATATATAGTAAGTAAGTATATATATGCCTGAAACACGCTTCAACTTCAAATTGATTTTCACTAAAAGCCATCAGACACCGGAAATTTGCCGATTAACTTGAAAACAAACAGAAATTGCCGGATTTCACAAAATCAACAAAATCGATGATTCAAATCTCCAAAATAACAAAATCTATCCCTTATTAAACAACCGATTAGACCAAAATACCGCCGAATCTGAGGTCAATTTGTCCAAAACGCTCAAAATCACAGAATCGAGGAATGCAGCAGAGATAAAACTCCAATTGCAGCAGAAATAGAAATCAATTTCATAGCAGAGGGCAAATTATACGGAAGAACTTATCAATAGCTCTGATACGAATTGTTGTAACAATTGCTAGATCTATACTCAAAATTAAAGATATCAAATAATAGATCTAAACTAAATTGAGCAAATAGAGATGAAATCAAACCAAATAAAGAAGGAGGAGAAGAAATTAACACACCAAGTAGGGTGGTTCGGACTAGCCTACTCCACTATCAGAATGTGAGACGATACTCACTCAAATTTGCCATTGAAGAAGATGAAGCTTCAAGGTGGGCACAAATGGTGGCTAGAGTTTCTCTCAAAGGATGAAGGAGACTCAAATGGTGTTTTATATAATAGCACAATCACACACCCTACAAATGGTTAATTAACTTAACCCCAACACTAACCCAAGTTTACTAAACTCACCAAATGGATTAATACAAGATGACGTGTAATTCACCAAATAACACAGATTATTCTGACAACTCTGACAAGCTTGTGATTTCGACTATTCTGAGTTTTATCATGAATTAATTTTGACGGTGAAGCAATCGGTGGATTTGAGTGTGAAATCTAATTCTTGAATTAGCATTTGGATGCATTTAGGAGCCACTACAGTTAGCAACATCTTTGTTGTTTTGCAATTTGAGAAGCATTTGGGTTTCATTATTTTTATATAAAATATTGAAACTATCTACAATAACCATTTGTGACTTCTTTCTTCTTTGTGAGTTGCAATTTTGAATAGGTTGTGACAATTAATTGCTTATTGATATTCTGCAAATTTGAAGAGTTGTGGTCTATGCATCAATTTGAATTGAGATCTTCATTGAAGTCCCTGTGGCACGTTTTGCAACAAGTTTAAGGTAAGCAGCTTAACTTTTGCTTATTAGATATTGTAGGTATATTTTTATATACCAATTTTGATTTGGGTCTGATGTGCATTTATGATAAATCCCCATGATTGAGCTGTTGAGCAAACTTTTAAGCTTGTCCAATTTGATGCCATATTGCACATTTGAGAATACATAGAGCTGGAATTGTGATTTTATGACAGTATTGAGCTGAAATTTTGATATTGCTATGCAATTTTGAGCTCAATTGTTTTGGAATGCTGGTTTCTATGATTTTGGCTGATATTTTAATATTGTTTCAATAAATTTGGGACATTTTTTAGTTTCTATTAGCTGAATTTTGAATTTAGAAATTGTCATTTTTATAAAATTGTTGCGCTATTGGGATGAATTTGAATTTGTTGGCTGAAATTTTGAGATTGATAAATTTGGTTTGGCTTTGTGATAAATTTTGGGTGAGTTCTGATTTTTTGGATTTGTTATTTGATATTGTTTTCGAATTGGTGGCTTGTTAAAAAATTTCATGATTGTGATATGCTTTTCCCTGAGTTTTTGATAATTTTGATAAGATATCACCTAAATTTGTACTTGACAAATTTGATGGAAAAGTGAGTTTAGTTTATGGAATAGGAAAATGTGAGCCCAATTAATGCACCAAAAGGTTGCAAATTGCCTTAGATGATCCTTCTAAGGATTTGGAAGAAAACAAAAGCGAATTAAAAAAAATCTGAGGTGACCTGGCTAATTATGAAGAAGGAAAATTAGATGGTCAAAACCAATTTATGATCCTCCTCATTTCGTTACCCAAAATTTTGCAAGGATTTGGAATCAGCCATCAAGTACGCCAGAGATTTGTTAGCCCTAAAAATAGTTCTTGACTATTTGAGATGTAGGGATTTTGATATGAAAACTCTCACAAATTTTGAAAATTTGAAAATTATGAAATTTGGCAAGTTTAAATTTGGAAAATAACCATCAATATAGATTAAGGGAGTAGATTTTGTTTGGTTTAGCATGAATGCTAACAATTGTGAGAGATTTGTTCCAGGTTTTTTGTGAAACCTTGTCTCATTAGGATCTTTTGATGTTGTTGGTTCTACTCATCTCGAGTTGTTAAGATTAAGATATCTTGAAAGCTTTTGAATGGTTTATATTTTCTGCAAGAAAAAGTTTTTCAGAGCAAGATGGTTGTAGTTTTTTATATTCTTGAGACTACACAAGAATATTGGACAAGTTCTCTACCTAAGATTAGTCCAGTTGTTGTCGAGCGGATGAGTTATGATATTGATCTAATTTGTAGAAATTTGTCCACTGCTTTTGCTTTTGACTTTGAAAATTCTTCAATTGATCTTTTAGTGCTTGTTAGTGATAGTGTATGTTCAGATCGTATATTTGTTATTCTTTGAACCTGAGGGTGTACCTGTTGGTTTAGAGGGTAACGTTCAGTTGTTCGATTGGGAAATGACTTGTATGAATGATTCTTCGTTTTGGATGTTTGTGGTGAGACCTAATATTTGTTTGCTTATTGTCTGCTATTGTTGGTTTGTAATTAAGTCCAATCTAAAGGGTATTGTATACTCTCGTTCTGATGCAAAAGGGGATAGATGTTCTTTCTCCGTTTATGTTCTTGCATGGAACCTCGTCTTTGGGCTTGTATTGCATTGATCGATTTTGACTATTTCACATATGTTTGTTGCTTTGCAAGAAATTGGTTTGCTCATTCTGTTTTCAGTAAAGCTACTTGTGCAAATTTTCATTTTATGTTATAAGTGGATGATTTTTTTGTTGCATTTGGTTGTTTTGATGAAGTTACGGAGCTTACAGATTCCTTGGATTGTTGCTTTGAGATGAAAGAGATTTGTTTAGATTTGAAGTATTATTTGTGCTTTGGTCCTTTGCCATTTTGATCTAGCACAGTTTGTTTCAATAGGAACATGAAAATTTGTTGTTGACATATTGTTTGTACATTTGGGCATTCAGTTTGGTATTGACTCGATGTTTTGAGAGTCTTTTGTTTGTTGAATGCATTAATTCTGAAGAGTCTGTTGGTACTGATTATGTTGACTTTGTTTTGCTGCTTATGTCGTTCTGAGAGGAGATCCCTCATTTGTTTTGGCAACTAGTTCAAAATCTTTTTGGATAAGATTTTGATGTTTTCAAAGATATTGTATGTGAAAACAGATTTTAGTTGCCGTTGATGGATTTAGTTCATCGTTCTGCTGAATATTCTGAGAGTTCAGATTGTTCCACTTAGATTCTAAGGTCTTGAAGACCGTTTTGATTTGCTCTACATGGGCACATTCTTAGCCAAGATAGTTTGGTATTCTGTTTTGAGCTGCTTTGCTTTGGTAGCATTCTGAACTAGGCGAGTCTGGTATTTTGTTATGATTGTTCAACTCGAACAAGTTCTGATCCAAGTGTGTCTGGATTTTCTGAGATCTCGAGATCAATTTTGATTGCCTTGTTTCTTTATGATATGTACTTCAAGAGGGTATTTTGTAATATGTGAATTGCACATCATGTATTAGCCCATAAGATGAGTTAATATTTAACTTGGGTTAATTAAGAGTTAGTTTACTAATCATGAGAAATGTGTATTTGATACTTATATATAAAGCACATTTGTGGGTTTTTCTTCCTCGAGAGTGAGAGTTAGATACTCTAGCCACCTTGAGAGCCATTGTACAATCTTAGCAATGATATTTTGATGGTGAATCGTTCAAGCTCAATCGATAAATAACAGTGGAGTAGGGACATTCTCGAACCAGTTATATCTGTTGTGCTTTGTCTCTCTTATCCATTTATCCTTCTTTATTTATTTCAATTTCATCTCTATTTGATATTTGGTTTGATTTTAGTTTAGAATATATGTATCATTTGCAGAGTATAGGTCTAGAGTATAGGTCTAGCAATTTTGCACTACATAATGAATACACTTTTCATGAAAGTAGATAAAGACAATTTTACACTCATTTCTGTCGATCACACTTAGTATCATGTTATCACCTAAAATCTTAGCATATATAATAATAATAATAATAATAATAATAATAATAATAATTAGAAAAGTTATAGATTTATAGAAGTTTGCCAAAGTTAATATTTTGGGGGTAGGGTGTGACACATCTTTGTGAAACAATATTAAATAGTGGGTGGGGGTGACACAAAAGTAGGCAGTTTATGGACAAAAGGCACCTCCTTTTTGACTCATTTTCTTTACCCATCTACTCATCCTTCACAAAGATATATATTAATTCTTCTTCAAATTCTTTCAAACTTGCTTTCAAGTTTCACCCACTTTGTTTCTTTTTTCTTCTTTCAAACATAAATTTCCCTTTTAAGCTTCTCCATGAGTACACCATTCGCCTATGCCTTACCCAAATTCGAAATGAAACATGAATGGAGCTCTTCATTTCTATAATGTTTCTTCTACTTATTTATTAAGTAATTTGACCAAGTAATTCTTAAAAAAAAAAAAAAATACTTCGAGTAAGTAATTTTTAATTTGCTTCAAGTATTTAGGCTATATATACTGTTTATACATATTTTGCCTTTTTTTCTTCTTTTGTCTTTCTTTTAAATAGAACCTTTTTTTTCTTTATTTTTTATATCTAGCATTTTCAAAAAAACTATTTTTAGCAATAGTTTACATTTATAGTTTTTGTTTGAATATTTTTCTACATATATACATATATTTACATCTTTAAGTTATTATAAATAATAAACCATATTTTCTCTACACAATCATATCCATAAAATATTTAAAATTTAAATATATTTTAAAGAATATTTCTTGTAGATAAAAAATCAAGACATCTCTTTTTAAAAGTATTTATACATGTTAAATTATTGCAACTTTTTAATCAGTTTCATTTTATTGTTTTCAATTGATTGACTTAAATCAGTTTACTTTAATTGAAGCATTGATTTGTAGGCTTGAATGCCGCAAATGAGTGAAATATCATCATTATTTTTTGCTTTATTTGGATCACTTTTTATTATAATTGATTTTTTATTTTCTAAAATGTAGATATGCCTATAAATTTTTTTTTCCTTTTTTATTATTTATAAAAAAAATTCCCTATTTTAAATGTTATAATTTTTTTTATAGTTATTAAATAAATTTTAATATTTAATCCTATAACGAACTATAATATTATATCCTTGATAAAAATACAATAGATAGATATTAGGTTCAAAATTTAAAATCCATTAATTATGAGCATGTTGTCAAACTTTTCACATTAAAAGATAACTTTTATTATATTTTTAAAATATAATTTTCGACATACAATTATTATGGTTTGGTTTGTGATTCTTATGAAACTAAAACATTATAAGTTTATTTTTTTGGTCGTTTCTTACTTCACAATTAATTCTATAAATTTTCTTGACAATCAAATATCGTAGGTTATAAGATTTGTCTCATTAAAATAATCAAAGGTACATGTATCCCTATATTCATGAATATATTAAAAAATAATTCGGCCCCCAAACTTCGAATCCTGAATTGGCCTCTGATTTAGGAGCTTTGGGCCATCCATGACTTACATATAAATACAAAAAGAAAGAAATAATAAATAAATAACGTTCACATGTTATCTAACTTTTCATCTATATTGTACTAATTATTAGTAGTGTATTTAATTGTTTCATGATACTCATATATGATATTCAAGTAGTTATCGGGTTTTTTTTATTATTATTATTTTTTTGTCCCTAAAAGGAGTGGCGCAATAGTTGAAGACTTGATTTTAAGGTTATGCCCCTCAAGATCTCATGTCCATAATCATGAAATTAAATAGATAAATACCAAACCAAAAAGCAAATAACCAATCGCGCCACCGTTCCCTACCATAAATATATTCTTTTTAATAGACATTCACTTCAATTGCGTTTTTCAAAAGACATACATTGAAAACTTTAATATTCATTACATGATAATAAATGTAAGGGCAGGAGATGCGTAAACTCGTTTGGAGTGGTAAAATATTTATTTTGAGATTAATATTTATATACGAGAAGTGTTGGAAAAATCCAAATATATAGTATAATTAAATATAATACTTCCCGAATTCTAAAAAAAAAAAAAAAAAAAAATTCTCCTCCACATTAAGTAAAGTAAAAAAAGAAAAAGGACAAAAAAAAGAAGTGTCTGAATAAAGGTGCTTGGCCATGAAGTTAAGTACCCTCACAACTTTAAAAATTCATTACACAATCATCCATCATCTCCATATTTTCTTCCCTTCTATTCTACAACTCTCTTCACCATTTACACCATAGAGAGTTCTCTCTATAACCAACATGGCCACCGGCCACCAACGGAAGCTAATCGTGGAAGTTGTCGACGCTCGCAATCTCTCGCCCAAAGACGGGCATGGAACCTCAAGCCCTTACGTGATTGTTGACTACTACGGGCAACGAAAGCGGACTCGAACGGTGGTACGTGACTTGAACCCGACATGGAACGAGGCTCTCGAGTTCGATGTCGGACCGCCATCCAGCGTGTTCGGAGATGTGTTGGAGCTCGATGTCAACCACGACCGTAGCTACGGGGCGACGCGGCGGAGCAACTTTCTGGGGAGGATCAGGCTGAGCTCCACCCAGTTTGTGAACAAAGGAGAGGAGGCTTTGATTTATTTTCATTTGGAGAAGAAAAGCCTTTTTAGTTGGATTCAAGGAGATATTGGTTTGAGGATTTACTACGTCGATGACATTATGGCGCGGCCTCATCAGTTACAACACCAAGGTGATGATGGGTAAATTATCAAATAGGGTCTTTTTGTCAAACTTATTGGCAAATTGGGTTTAAATTGAAACATTTTTTAAAAATGGGTTCTTGCGTCTCTAGAAGAGACGTAATACCCTCTAATTTTGAATAAAAACTACACGTGGCCAAATCAGACTCAAGTTTTAGCTTTTCTTTTTCTTCTTTAATTTCGTTTCTTTAAATTCTATTTTTAGTTTATTTTTGTTCTTCATTCCTCTTTTGCTGCCTGCTTTCATTCAATTTTATTATTTATTATTTTTTTCGTTTTCTATATTTCCTTTTTTTTCACCCTTATAGCATTTTATTTATTAAATTTTTGAATTTTTCTTTTTGAGTTTGAATATGCATATTTAAAACTGTTTTTTAAATACATGTAATTATCATTATTAAAGTTATAATTTTTTTGCATGCCTAATTAGAGTTATAATAAACTAAGAAATGTATTTTCATTTATTATCATATTATAATTATAATGTAATTTATGTTGTAAAGATTATAATAAACGACTATAGTTGTTAGGGTATAAAATATATATTGAATGCATATCTATACTTTTAAATAATGATTTTTTTATGTGTTTTAAAAAAAAATGGCTCAATTTTTTTTTTATCTAAAAACTTCCTGGGGTAAATTATCAAAGAGGGTCTTTTTCTCAAACTTATTATCAAATTGGGTCTGATTTGTAACATTTTTTAAAAATGGGTCTTTACCACTTTGGAAGAGACACAGCATAGCTTTCATTTTAGAAAAATACTCCACGTGGCAAAATTGAACTTAACTAAGTTTTGACTTTTTTTCCCTTCTTTTATACAATCTGTTTTTATTTTACTTATTTCCCATCTTTCCTCTTTTCCGGATATTTACGTGCTTTCTTTCATTTTTTTTGTTTACTTTTTTTTTAAAATTTCTTTATTTTCTTCTTTCACCTTCATAGCATTTTGTTTCTTATAAATGTACATCAAATTTGTTAATTTTTTTATGAATTACATGCACGTCTATGAATGCTTATTTAATTATATGTATGTAATTTATCATTAGGTTAAAGTTATAAAAAAAATATTATTTTTGCATATTAAATAAGGGTTATAATAAATTAAAAATGCATATATTTATTTATTATCATAATCTAATTTAGGTTAACTGACTAGTAGTTGTTAGAGTTAAAAAATATACAACAAAGACATATCTATATATAGCTTTTAAATAATGATTCTTTTTTAAAAATTTAGAATGTACTAGTTTGAAAAATAAATTAGTTTGGATATTTTTTTTAACTATGAAGCTTTAACCTTTTTAATACATTTTGGTTAAAAAAAAAAACTTCTTAATACATTTAAATAATTTTTATTTTATTTAGTTATTTATCTTTTATTATGTATAAATCTACAATATATGAACTCGTCTTGAAATCTTATTGTCTTCCTCTCAAAATTAAATATCAACCCATTACGCTCGTCGCTTCTATCTCATATCAAGAAACCTGACGACGTAGCACATCAAAGATTTAAAGTTGCGTGACAAACAATTATAAACATAGATGACAAAGAGATGTTCATCTATATACTTTGGCAGGAAGTTTTTAGATAAAAAAAAAAATTGAGCCATTTTTTTTTAAAACACATAAAAAAATCATTATTTAAAAGTATAGATATGCATTCAATATATATTTTATACCCTAACAACTATAGTCGTTTATTATAATCTTTACGACATAAATTACATTATAATTATAATATGATAATAAATGAAAATACATTTCTTAGTTTATTATAACTCTAATTAGGCATGCAAAAAAATTATAACTTTAATAATGATAATTACATGTATTTAAAAAACAGTTTTAAATATGCATATTCAAACTCAAAAAGAAAAATTCAAAAATTTAATAAATAAAATGCTATAAGGGTGAAAAAAAAGGAAATATAGAAAACGAAAAAAATAATAAATAATAAAATTGAATGAAAGCAGGCGGCAAAAGAGGAATGAAGAAAAAAAATAAACTAAAAATAGAATTTAAAGAAACGAAATTAAAGAAGAAAAAGAAAAGCTAAAACTTGAGTCTGATTTGGCCACGTGTAGTTTTTATTCAAAATTAGAGGGTATTACGTCTCTTCTAGAGACGCAAGAACCCATTTTTAAAAAATGTTTCAATTTAAACCCAATTTGACAATAAGTTTGACAAAAAGACCCTATTTGATAATTTACCCAGGTAATGATGCTCTCATTTTTAACCTGTTTTGTTAAAAATATTATATATTTTGATACCATCTAAATTTATGAGTTAAATTAAATTATGAAATTGACGTTAAGATAACATTAAGATTTTTTTTTTTTTTTAACATTAAGATTTATTATTTTTATTTTTAAATTAAATAATGTGAAAGAGTAGGAATTCGAATATCCCATTATTATACGAAAATATATGAATGAATTGATTAATGTAAATTTAAACGGCTAACATACGTTTTTTTTTAAGGAATTTAAGCTCTTTGGTTTTTTTTTTAACATATATAAATGTACATAGTAATATTCATGATTTTTTTTTGTTGAAATTAATTAATAATACTATGTCGAGTCAATACTTAGGAATAAACTTTTTTTTACAGAGGCTACAAAACCGACCAATGAAACATCAGTTGTTGAAAACATTGTAGCTGAGACTCCGACCATTGATGGCAATGTAGTTCCACCAATTGAAAATTCGGATGTTGATAGCAGTGCAGTTCCAACTGCTGAAAATTTGACCGTCGATGATTCTGCAGTTTCAGCCACTAAAAATCCAACTGTTGATGGCACTACAACTCTTGCCACTGAAAATATGACCATTAATGGCACTGCAACTCAAGCCGCTGAAAATTCGACCGTTGATGACACTACAACTCAAGTCAATGAGAGCACTACTCCAGCAGAAATTGATGAAGCCCACCCATCACTAGAAATGAAGAAACATGTGGACACATTGCCAAATAAATCACTCGAAGACAAACAAACTCAAACAATACCTGCGTTAGAGTCAAGGCCAGTTTCAAGCTATACACTAGAGTCAACAGAATGTCAACCAATCGAACGGTCCAGATTCGATCTGGTCGAAAAGATGCATTACCTCTTCGTGCGAGTAGTAAAAGCACGCTCACTCGTCACTACCAACCGTGCGATCGTGAAAATCGAAGCATTCGGTAAACACGTCACATCAAAACCAAGCCGCATGTTCGAATGGGACCAAACATTTGCATTTAGTCGCGAAGCAGTAGATTCCGCTTCCACCCTGCAAATTTCTGTTTGGGATGTTAAAGACGTAGTCAATGTGGAAAAAAGTAAGTTCTTAGGTGGCTTGTCTTTCGAGGTGTCAGATATTCTCCTAAGGGACCCACTCGACAGTCCACTAGCCCCGCAATGGTACAGACTTGAAACAGAAAGAAACGGCGTCGCTTTTGGTGGGTATTTAATGTTAGCCATGTGGATTGGTACCCAAGCTGACGACGCGTTTGGCAACGCGTTGATGACAGACGATGCTGGGAGTTTCAACTGTAGAGCGAAAATCTACCAATCCCCAAAGCTGTGGTATCTACGTGCCAGCGTGATCGAGGCCCAAGATGTTGTTTGGATTACCACCCTGAAGGAAGTTTCATTTCAGGTCAGAGCCCAACTAGGTTTCCAAGTTTCAGTAACTAGGCCTGTCGTGACGCAAAACGGAGCTCCATCATGGAATGAGGATTTACTCTTTGTCGCCGCCGAACCGATGACTGACCGCTTGGTCTTCACCCTCGAGAGCTGTCAAAGCTCAAAATCTCCGACCACCGTAGGGATTGCAAGTATCCCACTCACCGAAATCGAGCGGCGCGTGGACGACAGAATAGTGACCACGCGTTGGTGCACTCTCACCAGTCCGGTGAAAGAGAAGGAATCTTCATACAAGGGAAGGATCCAAGTGCGAGTGTGTTTTGATGGCGGGTATTATGTGATGGATGAGGCGGCGCACGTGAGCAGTGACTACCGGCCAACAGCGAGGCAGCTTTGGAAGCCGCCACTGGGTTTGATTGAAATGGGTGTGATTGGTTGTAAAAATTTGATTCCGATGAATTCTATGACCATCCAAAAGGGTTCCACTGATGCGTATTGTGTGGCTAAATATGGATCCAAGTGGGTGCGAACCCGAACCATCTGTAACAGTTATGACCCGAAATGGAACGAGCAATATACATGGCAGGTACATATAATTATTTATATAAGATTCCTTTTTTTTTTTTTTTTTTTTTACATTGAAAGAAATAATATCCATAGAAGAATATATATAACTATAATTGGGGAAGGAAGTTTGGAATTCTTGACTTATTCTTGGAATATGTTGATATGGTTGAATAGGTTTTGTTGGTATCCATATTTATTTCTGTATAGCTTTTAAATTTCAAATAAAATTTGTTTTTAAACAGAATTTCTAAATCAAAGTTTTGAATTTGCAATTTTTATCGTAATACACAAAAAGATTTTACTGTTTTCAAAAAAAAAAAAAAAAAACAAACAAACAAAAAGATTTTACTAAATGATTTTTACTTTGAGGTTTTTTTTAGTTAATGGGATTTGTATTACGACTATCTGCATATATGGTTTTTCTTTTTGGAATAGTATATTAAACATAGCATTGAAAATTACTTATTTATATCTTTTGTTTTTTCTTTTTTGAAAATCTTTAGTTATAAATTCAATCCTCTTATATTCATCATGTTTTAACTCAATAGTTATATATCTATATTTTTATTTAAAAAATTTATATATCTATATTTTTTTCGTTCAAATTATGAATCCTCTAATTTTAAAATATGATTATAACTTTTGTTTATACACGAGCATTATAAATTCAATTTCAAAAATCGATATTTATTCTCTCTCTATATACAAAAAAGAAAAAAAAAGTTCCATTGAACACATTAATATCAACTTCTATATAAATGATTCTTTCAAAAAAAAAAAAAAACTTCTATATAAATGATGACATATTTTGAAAACAATATGTTATAAATGTCACAATTTTTGAGAAAATTCATATATATCAAAATATAATTCAATCATATAAAAAAAATTCAATCTAAATATTTCAAATTTTATTACGTAGGAAATAGTTTTTTAAAATATATTATAATTAAAATAGGTAGACTAGACTTTTGTATTACTTTCTTTTACTTCCAAAATCACTATGACAGGCATGAACACTTCATGCCTTTGCTGCAATGACCCAAAAGCCCTTCATAACATAAAAATATTAAAAAAAAAACTTTTCTTCTAGGAGATTTTGCATGTATAATAAAAAAAAAAAATATTTTCATCTATAGCATAAAATCAAAATCAATTCATGTGTAGCAAAAAATTCAAATTGAATTCTATCACTAGTTAAGTTGTATTAGTGATATAATTCAATCAATTCAAATTTTCTATTAGTGATAGAATTTTAAATTGAGTTATATTACTAGTTGAGTTCTATTGATGATAGAAATTAATATGCTATAGATAAAATTATTTTAGAAATTGTGCTGCAAATGTAATACAAAAGATAAAATGTGCTGGTGATGGTAAATTCTCTTTCTTCTACGTTCAATTTGTGGAACCTCGGTTGAACCAGCCATTTCCATAACGAAGTCTGCCAGCACTTGGGAAGTCAATTATTGCAAAGGGGATGAATTTATATAATTTTCTTACTTTATTATTATTTTTTTTAAATCTCTTACTTTATTACTTAATTTACCTTGAAAATAGTAAAATAAAAGAAAAGAAACTAAATATGACTTGATATAAATTCATAAATAAATCAATAAAATGTTATCTTATAATAAAAATTACGTTCGTATTAATTAACATAAAATTCTGTTTTCGCCAGGTTTACGACCCCTGCACGGTTTTGACTATCGGAGTTTTTAACAAAACAGAAGATGCCAACATAGACGGTTCAAATGAATTGAACCGGCCCGATTCAAAAATGGGAAAAATCCGAATTCGAGTCTCAACGCTAAAAACCGGAAAGGTGTATAGAAATTTCTACCCTCTCGTAGTTCTCTCTGCCGCCGGCCCAAAAAAAATGGGCGAATTTGAAATAGCCGTCAGATTCGTTCGAACATCACCGCTAATGGATTTCCTCCACGTGTACACCCAGCCATTACTACCGTCAATGCACCACGTGAAACCCATCGGAGTCCGACAACAGGATCAACTTCGGCGCGCGGCGGTGGAGACGGTGGTCGGGCACTTCTCAAGATCAGAGCCGCCACTCCGGCGAGAAACCGTTTTGTTCATGCTCGATGCCGAATCGAACGGATTCAGCATGCGAAAAGTTCGTGCGAATTG
Source organism: Sicyos edulis (assembly GCA_036507275.1). NCBI lineage: Eukaryota > Viridiplantae > Streptophyta > Magnoliopsida > Cucurbitales > Cucurbitaceae > Sicyos > Sicyos edulis. The sequence goes on along the minus strand of CM071859.1, from coordinate 7,023,624 downwards.
GTATAGAGTCACCAACGTCGTTGCCGCTGTGATCGCTACCGTCAAATGGATCGACGATATCAGATCGTGGCGGAATCCGACGTCCACCACTCTCTTTCACGCGCTGCTGGTCCTTCTGATATGGTATCCAGAACTCATCATCCCCACGATTTCATTTTATGCATTCGTCACTGGTGCGTGGAACTACAAATTCCGGTCGCCGGAGCTTCTTCCACACTACGATTTGAATCTGTCGATGATCGGCGCCGTCGAATTAGACGAATTGGATGAGGAATTCGACGGCGTGCCGAGCACGAGGTCACCAGAAATTGTACAGATGAGATACGATAAGTTGAGAGCGATTGGGACGCGTATCCAGAGTTTATTGGGGGATTTAGCGACTCTCGGGGAGCGCGTGCAAGCGTTGGTGACGTGGAGAGATCCACGCGCCACTGGGATTTTTACGGCGATATGCTTTGCGGTGGCGGTGGTGCTCTATTTGATTCCGTTGAGGATGGCCGCGGTCGCATGTGGGTTTTATTTCCTTCGCCACCCAATTTTTCGAGACCGGTTTCCGTCTCCGGTTCTCAATTTCTTAAGAAGGCTTCCATCTTTGTCGGACCAATTGATGTAGATTGCAGCAGAGAGTGAAATGGATTGGATGTTTTTCATGTATAAGAAAGATTAAGAAGATTATGCATGTATAATAAAAAAATGCCAAAAAAGTTACATGGATAGCACAAATGGGAAACTATTTCATCCATAGCAGAAAACGTTAACGGGCCTCGTAAAAAGATCAAAACGCCCACGTTGCTCGATTTTCCAACCCAGCCCACGCTTATGATTTGGGCTTCAATTACTCAAACACTAGTTGAGGTCTATCACAATTTCATCACTGATAGAATTTGTAATGGATATTTTTTTTGCAATTAGACATGGTAATGGACATTTGAATGATTACTTGACTTTATTTGGGATTTGTAATGTGCATTTGAATTTATAGCTACAAATTTTTAATGCAGCTTTGAGAAAAATGCAGTCAACAACAAGGAAGGTATTATGAAGCACAAACTTCTACACTTTTATGTTCTTAAAACAAATATATTCAATCACAAAGGGACTGTTAGATTCCATCACAGAGAAATAGGCATTTTGATAAGTTTTTCTTGATGACGCATCTTGTTTAGATATATAAGTCATTGCAACTAGTATTTAAAACCTTTGAATGAGAAGTTGATTCAATAAATAATAAACTGATAGATTCAATCACAAGCGACTGATAGATTCTTTCACTAAGGGCTGATAGAATCAATTACTGAGAAATAGGCATTTTGAAAAGTTTTTCTCAATTCCCCATTATGTTTGGAAAGACATAAAGGTATTTCTTGATGACACATCTTGTTTAGACATATAGGTCATTGTAACAAGTGATTAAAAACTTTGAATGAGAAGTTGATTCAATCAATGGTAAACTGATTGATTCAATCATTAGGGATTGATAGATTAAAAATTAAGTGATAAAAGATAAAAGTGAAAGTATTTTATACATGACAGACATATATGTTGAAACAAACAATACATCATTTCACCTCATGTAGGAAAAATCATTATGTTTTAATACGACCGAGAATAAAATCTAAATAAGCATATAATTGTAAAGAGTGAGCAAATTTACAAGTTCTACAATTATAACCAACTCGATGAAAATGACTACATTTGATGTAACTTCTTGCTTCACCTACAGACTATATTATTTGTTTTCAAGACCTTCTAGTTTGACGTTTCATAATTGGAGGTATAACATTTACATCAACAATAATAGAGCTCTAACTAGGATGATTCCCAACCGAACGAACTAAACCTCTATAAGTGCTTGCCAATTTATTAGAATAATATATTCAGACACAAAAGTATAAGGATTCAAATCTAGTGCACGTATAGCCGTAAAGGTATAACAACATGGAATTTCATCGAGATCCCCAACACGACATGTACATGACCTAGTATCCAAGTTAATCAAAAACTGATTAATCTCATCAATTACTTTATGTTTTGAATGATTGGTAGAATCAATTATTTTATTAATTGAACCTTCTCAAACAAGATGATAGATAAATCAATTTTACTGTTTGAATTAATTGAACAATATAAATAATAAAAGAAAATGATAGATGTCAAAATTGAAAGGGGTCTATTTACTTATACAAACGAAGAAAAAAAGAAAGTGAAAATAAAAATGAATTGATATCAGCGCCGATCAATGACATTGATATCCAAAATGAAAATGAACTCAAAAAAGTTGTGAGTGAAGTGAAGAAATTCCACCAAATTTACAAAAAAAAAAAACTAGTTCCAATTTCCACTAAACCCACTTTCAGTTAAGTGTAGTTTTTAACCATTACATTTATTGTTCTTCCATTGAAGCAAATTCTTGAACATTTTTGGGAAAGTTGCACAAACCACCCTTTATGTATGGTGTTTGTAACAATTACATCCTTAAACTTTCAATTTGATCAAATATCTCCCCTCAAATTTGAAAAGTGGTGCAATTAACCCCCTAAGAGCAATTTAAGTAAGTTAGAAAGGGATGGTATCGTCATTTTGAAAAAAATATTGTGTACCCTCCTTCCTTTGTCTTTCTTCTTCAAGTGTGTTAAACAACTCCAAATAAACGAAACTTGAGAGAAGTCCAACAAATCAAAATCTTAACTCCAAATAAGGTGACTAATCCATAAAGCCAACGCCACCTCCTCTTTGTCTAAAACTAACTCTAGGGTTTTCCTCCTTTAAGCATAAACTTATTATTCCCATAATAAAAATGCATCCAGCATGGAAAAAAAACTTGGCACACAAGCCAACCAAGCTACAACAACACAACCTCAATGATCACAACTTAATAGCGTAACAAACTAGCAAAGATTCCTCATGACTTGGAACATGCACCCCTGGTGCAACCACAAACTTTGATTGGAAACAAGGAAACTTTGAAGCCTCAATAAGTCCATCAAAACTGAGCAAACAACAAAAAGTTCCCAAAACTATCCATTTCCCAATGGTAAAATTACAACTCACCACCTCATCGAACTTAACTGTTACAACTACCAGCTCCTTGAGTTAATATAGGGTTTGCCAATAACTCACAACTAATTGTGGCTCCTTACAAACACAACATACAAAAGTCGAGGACAACAACCTCAAAATGAACTCGTTCAAACCAAAAAGGCGAGACACCAACCCTTTGAGCTGCCAAGCCACCTTATCTTGGAAAACAACCCAACAACTGGTGGTTCCTAACCATCAACTCAAGATTAACAATAATGTTACACCTTGCAACTCTGAAATAGAACATTCAACCCACGAAACCAAATTTGGGTTAACTTTAAATTTCCAACCGAACTAGAACACATTAGGGAAAACTACACAACTTTTGCTCTTCCACCAACTCCAAGCTCTTAGCCCAAGCTCATTACAACAAACAGAACCTAAGTTACAAAACAAAGTTGCAACAAAACTACAACTTCGTAGTCAACTCGAAACTTCACGTGCCAAAATCTCGAACGAGTTACGAATTTAAACCTAGTCACAAATCATAGCCTAGAATTAAACTTGACTTTCTCTTGAAATGAAAACCCATAACATTATGGGCATTAAAATAACCCAAGACCCCTTAATCTAAAGTTTATAAAATACCCAACCTCTAATTATTGAAACAATATCCAATTATTTGACTCAAAATAAATCTCTAGAAATAGAATATTAATTATTCCATAAAAAAAAATATATATATATCCCATTTAATAACAAAGAGCTCAAAGCTCAAAATTTTGTTATTTAAATAATTATAAAATTTTCAATAACTAAAAACAAACCTTTTGAAAGCTATTAAATCATGATACAAAAAAATTCCCATTAAAAAGAATATTAAATTTCCTTGAAAAACTCCCTAATTTGGAAAATAGAACTCATGCCTGAACCTTGTTATTTAAAGTAATAACTCGTGATACACTGCCATTTCTTAAAAACAGTACCAAAACAATTTATAACTCCAGCAACCATAATCAATTTTAACTCCAATTTAAAACTAATATAAAGGTCACACAACAACCAACATTAGAAATAATTCATAAGTTTCACAAATTCGTAGTTAGAATAATCCAAGGTAATCCATTTTTTTTTTCTTTAAAACTTAAGTGTCACACATTACTTTAAAACAAATAAAAATGAATAATAAAGTATACCCAATAAAATATCTTACTACATGACTATAGGTCAGCAATGGAGGGTCATGGCTCTCGGGTTTGATTTTTGGGTTCGTTGCTTCAAGAATCATACTTTAAGGCGGCAATTATGGAGTTTCCGGCGAGAACAATGGATTTTCAGAACGAAGAAGATGGAGCATAGAAGCTTTCTTTCTTTTTTCCTTTTTTTAAAAAAATTTATTTTCCTCTTTAACCACCTACTTCATTAACGTAAAATCTAATGAAAAGTTATCTCTTTAAAAAAAATAACTTGCTTACCACCTATTTAAACAAAACTAAATAACTTTTTAACATACTATTTAAAAGTTATAAAAAATACCACATAATGAAAGTTTTGTTTTTAAAAGAAAACGTAATTTCTTTTTCTTTTTTTTTCCCTTAATCATTTGCACAGTAACAAAAGAGTGAATGAAAGGTTATTTAAAATAACTTCTGCCGGCTATTAAAAACAGCAAATGTCATTTACATATTCTATTTTAAATCATTAAATCAATAAATCAAGAGAGATCCCAAAAGTTTGGGTGATTTCAAAATTGAAAAACCACCATTAACTCCAAAGTAAACTTACACAATACATTCACTATTTGACCATAGAATAATAACTTGCAAAATAGTCTTAAAATTAAAATATCAAAAATCACCAAACTTAATTTCTCATGAATTAAATTCTAACAAAATAAAAGAAATGAGGAAAAATAAAATGATTTTGAAAAGAAAATCTTCGTTTGTAACATATTTTCACTTACGTATCTAATTAAATTTTATCAATTTTACTAAGTATTTATATATATATATATATATATTAATTTTAAATATAAATCTATATACTACTATCGTTTTCGTAGAGAACAATAGATTTTAAAATAAATATATAATATTATTATTTTATTTACTCAATCTGTGTTAAATTAATATTTAAAGATTGATGTTTGATAAAAAAAAAAGTTCTATTAGGCCTCATAGAAAGAATGAGAATAGACCGATAATGGATTTTTTTTCAATATTTTCTTTATTTTTTTATTACTTATAAGATAATAAGGTGAAATAAGAAAGCACACTAAAGCACAAATAAGATTTTTGAGATTTTAGATTGTGTGTTTTTTAAAGGAAATTGTATTTTATTTTGCATACTTCCACGTGTAATGAAATTTTTTATAACTACAAATAAATATAAAAACTAATTATGAGCTATTAAATTCGAAATTTTCAAATTTTGGTGTCAATAGTAAAGATACATTATATATTCCAATTAACTAAACGGTGTTATGGCTTTTTAAAAGAGTTATAAATTTGAAAAGATGATTTAAGTATTAACTATGTAAATTGAAAAGATCAATGATTTCAAGGTTTGTAGGTTAAACTAAAATAATAAACGAATGAAAAAAAAGGAATTAAGTACAAAGTAAATTTTAGCATAGTGATATATATTAAAATATATATCATTATTTATAAGCATTTTAATAAATAAAAATATATCTCACATACCACACTTCGGCAAAAAAAGAAGAAGAAGTGCAAGACATGCTAAAAAATGTTAGTATATATATAAAGAAATACTTATCTCATTATGAATCCATAAAATAAGCACTTTTATTTCTTTCTTTCATTTTCTTTTCTATAAAGTGGTTTATAAGGGCCCGTTTGATAACGTTCATGTTTCTTGTTTCTCATTTCTGTTTCTTATATTTGAGAAACAAACTTGTTTGATAACTGTTTCCGTTTCTAGTTCTTAAAACAAAGAAAAAAAAAACGTTTCTCAAATTAAGTAAGAAAATGAGAAACTATGGAATGTAGTTTCTGGTGTTCGTGTTTCCTTTTTCTAAAAAGAAGTTCTATATTTTTTATACTTTATTTGGTCCCAATTATTCTATAATTGGAATCTAGCCCAATTGGTAGCAATGCTCAATATTGTAAGTTGCCGGGACGCTTTTAGTATATATACATCGAACAAACTAACACCCCCTTTTGAACTGTGAAGAGTTTTAAAATATATTTTTGAAATTTCAAAAGTTTTTAAAAAATACAAAATAGCGGTATTGTTAAATATATTTGTGAGTTTTGTTTAAAGAATATAAGTCCTTACTCTTTCTAAAAACTAGAACTTTGGAACGTGCCTTGCACGGAAGATTTTTTCTAGCACGTGAGATTATATTTTTATTTATTAAAATACTTATAAATAATAATATATATATATAAATTTTAAATGAGTAAGTAAAATATTTATTATCTACTTTATTTAAAAATCTCATACGACGTAGTTCAAGATAAAAGTGAAATAAAAAAAAATATACATATCATAATTTTTAAAGAAAATTATGAAATAAATTAAACTTTTTTAAGAAATAAGTTTTCGTCATGCTAAAATCTTAAAAATCATATTTGTGCTTTCTTATTTCATCTTATATTTTATCAATAATAAAAAATAAAGAAAATATTGAAAATAAAGATTAAAAAAACTCATAAAATCTATTATCTACCTCTTCTACGAATTTTGATGAAACATAAGTTTTTTAAATATTAATTTAAAACATAATATTATATTAAATCTATTGTTCTCTACAATAATAATAATGGTATATAGATTTATATTTAAATTTAAAAAATATATAATTAGTAAAATTGACAAAATTTAAGTAGCTTCATATGTCAAAATATGGGTAGTACTTCAATGACATCACGTATCACAGAATAAGCAACAAATTACATGTTAAGTCATATTTATTATAATAAATAATAATAATATGAAAAAATAATAATTATAAAAAATTACCTTTCATTAATGGAAGAATGTGATAAACACTTCTTCAAAATTTTAAATACTCCATAAATTTAAAAGAAAATTATAAATTAAAGTTGAAGAATAAAATAAATAGAATTACACAAAGAAAGCACAATAAAAATAAAAATAAATGAAGAAGAAGAAAATGTTCTATACAACGAATTAAATACAGATTGAAAAAATTGTTCTTTACCTTCGACGACAACCGCTCCCACGAACCCAACTGAGTGCACCAATGCTAAGTCTCCCAACCCGAACAAAATCTGTACATTTGTGCAACATCAAAAGAATTATTAGTAATTTGAATTTTGAAGAACAATAAATTTGTGGTATTTATAGAAAAAGTTGGAACCCAAGATCTTCTTTAAATTTGAAAAAAAAAACTCAATATCTTCATTTGATTTTATACTTATTTAGTTTGAAGATACTAAATTTTAATAATTAATAATTATAATAATAAGTCACCTTTTATGTAACACCCTAGTTAATTCTAAAATCATTTAAGTGTTTTTATTGAATTTATTTTTATAATATTATAACACTCTAGATAATTTTTAAGTATAGTTAGTGTTTTATTGAATATGCTAATAAATCTTAAACTAATTATATTATTTAATTCTCCATGAGATTTAAGCTATGAGTCACCTTGATAAGTTATTTAGAAATTTATAGTAATAAAAGCTAAAATGCAAAAGTTATTGTGGGTTATGGAATTTGGAGTTTTAAAGTTAAATTAGGGTTTATGGATTAAATGGAAAGAATGTTTCATTTATGTATTTTTTTTTATTTGGTCACATTTTCTCTCTCTTCTTCATCCAACCCCCACCACCACCACCACCTAAAACCCACTCCTTCCTTTTCAGTTTCAATGAGTTAGAGAGCTCAGTTTGCGATTCTGAGACCAGATCCGTGCTCAGGGAGTCGAGAGCTTCGAAACAAGATAAGATTTGTTGGTTTTCATGGAGTTTTCCGGCGAGAGGGTTTTGAAACCCATTTCTTCTTTCGTAGTTTCCCGGAGTTAGAGAGCTCCGTTTGCGATTCGAGACCAGATCCGTGCTCAGGGAGTCGAGAGCTTCGAAACAAGGTAAGATTTGTTGGTTTTCATGGACTTTTCCGGCGAGAGGGTTTTGAAACTCGTTTCCTCTTTCGTAGTTTCCTCGAGTTAGAAAGCTCCGTTTACGATTCCGAGACCAGATCCTTGATCCTGTGCTCTAGACCTTCGAAACAAGGTATGGCTCGCCCCGTTTCTTGACTGCGCGCCGCCGCTGCCGCCGCCATGCTCCGGCGAGGCATTTCCGGGCAGTAGCTTCCCCTCGTTCTCGTGATGTTAACCTCCTTTGTGGCTTGTTTAGATTGTCCATAACGAACTCTCGACATTTTTTTGTGTTTAGGTGCTCTCGGATTTCATCGTTTCGGGTCGCCGTTTAGCTCGTGGGTTCCCATGGTGTTTCGGTCGAGTCGTTGGAAAGGTAAGGAGCTTCATTCTGATTCGGGTTTGTGGTTTAAAGCATGTGAATAGTGGCATGATAGGATTTACGGGAATTGAAGGTTGGATGACTTGTCGCATGTATGCTTTGGTGTTGTGATTCACTGCTTGATCTTATTCCACACTTGGTTCCATATAGTTGTTTTGTGTAGCTCGTAAATTGTTAAATCTTAATTAATGTGTATCTTGTGATCTTATCATCATCTTCCCAATGTGTATCTCTGCTCGTATATGCGATGAACTGTTTATCTGTTTAACTTGTTAATTGACTTAATCGCCTTGGGTTTATGCACGTTTTATGTTGTTGACTCCATCCACCTTTTCTCTCTCTTCTTCATCCAACCCCAACAACCACCACCACCACCTATAACCCACTCCTTCCTTCTCAGTTTCACGGAGTTAGAGAGCTCCGTTAGCGATTTCGAGACCAGATCCGTGCTTAGGGAGTCAGGAGCTTCGAAACAAGGTAAGATTTATTGGTTTTCATAAAGTTTTCCGGCGAGAGGGTTTTGAAACCTGTTTCTTCTTTCGTAGTTTCCCGGAGTTACAGAGCTCCGTTGGCGATTCCGAGACCAGATCCGTGCTCAGGGAGTCAAGAACTTTGAAACAAGGTAAGATTTGTGTGTTTTCATGGAGTTTTCCGGCGAGAGGGTTTTGAAACCCGTTTCTTCTTTTGTAGTTTTTGGGAACTAGAGGAGTCCGTTTGAAAATCCGAGACCCATTCCTTGATCTTGAGCTCGAGACCTTCGAAACGAGATATGGCTCGCCACATTTTTGTGACAGTGCACCGCCGCCTGCCACCACCCACTACCACTGCCGCTGCCGTGATCCAGCGAGGCATTTTCGGGCAGTAGCTTCCCCTCATTCTCTTGATGTTAACCTCCTTTTGTGGCTTGTTTAGATTGTCCATAACGAACACTCAACGTTGTTTTGTGTTTAGGTGCTCTCGGGTTTCAACGTTTCCAGTCGCCATTTAGCTCGTGGGTTCCCTTGCTGTTTTAGTCGAGTTGTCGGGAAGGTAAGGAGCTTCATCATAATTCGAGTATGTGGTTTAAAGCATCTGAATAGTGGCATGATAGAAATTACGAGAATTGATTGTTGGATGACTTAACACATGTATGCTTTGGTGTTGTTATTCACTGTTTGAACCTATTATTCTCTACTCGTGGTAGCATGAGATCGTGTATAGCTCGTAAATGGTTAAATCTCTATTGTTGAGTATTCTTGTGATCGTATCATCATCTCTCGATTGTATCTCTGCTCGTATATGCGATGAACTGCTTATCTATTTAACCTGTTGCTTGACTGAATTGCCTTGGGTTTATGCATGTTCTATGTTGTTGACTCCATCCTTGTTTGACTGTACACGTGTTGCCATGATTATGCTCGATTTCTTTGTTCGTTACTTAAAGGGTTGTCCGTTTATGTTATGTTGCCGTTAGAATAGCTAGGCCTGGTTACCGTGTTGACCACCTAGAGGAGTAACTAGCTCACACATTTTGGGAATCGTGATTGCATGATCGATATCTTTTTGTTGTTGTGACTCGCTAATGCCCCTTAGGAATGGAGCGAGGATATGGATCCTCTTTGCTTCGAGACACTTGGTTGGGCTACATACGCCTACGGGTTGACTTTTACATCCGACCAAGGGGTTGGACCTCATCCACGTGTCACCTTGTGTGCTGAACAACGGGTTCCTTGGTTGTGGGCACACGTTGCGGGTCGCACCAACCCTCGGGTGGGTCGGGTGCGCTCGCCTAGGCTAGGCTAGATCTTGTGTGACTCTAGTGCTAGTTACTATCTCTCTGTGTGTACTCGTGGAACCTTATATGTTGTGTTCAAGGTTCCACAGGTTTACCCGTTGTGTACGTGGGAAAGGGAGCCGGACATGACCCGCTTGACCCGGACACCTACAACAACGGCCTGATACGTGGGAAAGAGGGCAGTCATGACCTGCCTGACCCCGACACCTACCAGAAGAGGCCACTGAGACAGATGATGGTGTGGAGGAATGCCTGTCGGTGCGTCTGTTTGCCTTAGGTTTAGGGATTCTGTGTGATAGTCCCTCACTCGTGGCATTAGGGATTCTATGTGGTTTGTCCCCCACTCGTGGCTTTTGGGATTCTGTGTGCTTAATCCCTCGCAAGAGGTTTAGGGATGTTGTGTGTTTCCCTCACTCGTGGCCCTCCCCGACAAGGTCCGGTGACTTTATTGCTGGGTCCCTGGCGTGGGCCAGGCTACCCCAAGACATTAGAATATGTCTTCGCGAGCACAGCGTTATGGGTCCCTGGCAGAGGTCAGGCTACCCCCGAGATAATTGTGATTTTTCCCTTAGGACACGGTATGGGACGTGTCCGATCCGAGGTTTGGGGAACTTTTGTGTTCTCTTCCCTTGGGGTCTTTGCTCTGACCTTGGTCAGATGATTGCTCGATATTTAGCCGTAACTTGCTCACGGCTTGCAGGCCGCTGTTTGACATTGTTTTCTCGTGACCGGCCTGAGGGCCGACCACGCATAAGCGAGGCATTTAACTTCAGTTGTCATATTTTCTAACTTGTTACTGTTTACATGCTTAACCTCATGGTGGGGCTCCTTACTGGGTATATTTCGATATACTCACCCCTTACATTTTCAGGTACTGGTCTATCCCAAGGTGGCTAGTTTGGGAGCTGAATCGATCATGTACACGGTGTCGACATTTTCTTTCTGCATTGTTTACTACTGTTGAACCATATGTTTTTACGTTTTAAACTCTTTGAACTGTATTTGTTTTGAACTATCGGGATCCCGAACTCTATTTGTATATTTTCGAACTATTAGCACCGTTTTCATGTTTTATGATGTTTTGTTGGAAAAACGCATGTGATTAGTAAATTGGTTTTGAGGATTTTAATATGCATGCACCCGCAACACCCCATTAGAGTATTTTAGGAAGTCGGGTCGTTACAAGTTGGTATCAAAGCTCAGAGTCATAGATTCTATAGATTGGTTTACGATAAAAAGTGTGTCCATGATCATCAGCAGACCAGCAGCCACCAGGTATGTGAAGTAGGGTAAAGTAAGAAGCATGTTTTTGTTGTGAAATTGTTTTGATTTGTCTTTGGTATTACTTGATTGTGGGTCTTGATTAGGATCCTTTTGGTGTTCGATTCTGGCTTCATGACCTCTTTCCGTTATCCAGCGGGGGTACCTCGATCCTGTGGGACCAAGTCACGAGAGAGTTCGTAGAGGCTCGTTTCGCCCAAGCTATCGCCATTAGACAGGATCTCGCTTCGTCACTCAGAGGCACGAAGTTTGCGCCATCACCACTCACATGCAGGAGATCATAGGCCAGCCTCTTTTTGCATCCGATCCGAGCTTAGCAAGGGGTCCGCATGGAGTGTACACTCAGCTACACGTGGCTCGCACCTCTACTGTCTAGTTTTTCGCATCAAGTGACCACGCAGACCGCCAGCGAGTTCGTAGCCTTTGGGAGTTCATGCAACACATACGGGCACAGGTAGGAGCCCGAGTCATACCCCAGGGTTCCCCGTGCAAAAGACCACTTTAATCAGAGGAATCTCGGTCGTGCGAGAAACTAGTCCCGCTAGAGAGATCATGGCCAGTTGATGAGGCATTCTAGGGGAGTAGGTCCTGGGCAGCACTAGAGACAGAGGTCTCGTCGAGGCCACCATCAAAGTTCGTTGGAGGAGGTGCCGGAGCGCCACAGGTGCTCGAGAGTACACCAGGGGCCTTGTCCTCCCAAGGTGAAGGTGTGCTACCGTTGTGACCAAGAGGGCCACTTTGCAGTGCGTTGCCAGATGTCGTATTCCACTAGGGAGTCCTCACGCGCATCGTCAGTCGCGCCTATCACTCTAGTGGAGCTTGCTTCTCACACTGATGGGACTGTTGTCGTATTCGTAGTTTCCATGCTCTCTGCACATCGTTAATCCATTTTTGTTCGACCTTGTGCCCTTGCGTGTATGTGTGTTCTTGATCTCTCATCCATGCTATTGAATGTGTTTATGATTTTTGTACTTAGGTTGTTGCATTTATATGTTGTCGTTGATCCATTACCCATGTTGTTGATGTACCTCTTGTTTGAATTGTCTCACATTCTCATGTTTGGTAAATGATCGTAATGTTTTACCTGCTTCTTGGGAATCGTATTGCTCCATTTGTTGCGTGATGAATTATACTACACCTGTTTATTTGCTCCTAATCACATGACCCTGTTCATCCTGCTTGATCTTATCACTCGATTTGGTGTGTTCATTTTGATTTTTATTCTGGTATTCATCCTCATCATGACTGTATTGCTCTGTTTGTTACCATGATTATATTGGTCTACTTGTGTCTTCACAATGGTATTGCTCCTTAGTTCGTTATGGTCATACTGTTTTTACTACTTCATCAGAATTTTATTGTCTCGTCTATTCATCGTGATTATATCGCTCTATTTATGAATCAATTTTTATGGTTGTATTCGTTCTTACCAGGTTAGAATTCGCTCTACATGCTCATCATGATTGTGTGCTCTATTTGGTTTTTCATGATCGCATTGCATGACCTGTTCATATAGTTGTAGTCGTTCTCGTCATGGTTGTATTGCTTATTTGTTTTATTATGATTTCTGTGCTATTTTCATTCATCATAGCCGCACTGTGCTGTCTGTTATCATGATCGTATTACCATATTCATGTTTCGTGGTGACTATACCACTCTGCTTGCTCGTCTTGCTCGTCTTGCTTAATTTTTTGTGCGCGTCCTTCTCGCGATGTCATTGTTCTGTTATGCATGATGATTTTATGGCCTAGGTATTGTATAAATACCGTGTTGTCCTGCATGTTAATTATGATTGTACTGCTTGATTAGTTACTGTGATTGCATTGTACTCTTGGTTCCATATTAGTGCTATTGTTGTTTGTTGTCTTGGAGAGTTGGAGTTGGTCAGACATGTGTATCCGACCAGCTACCAGCGTTTTGCTCGGTTTAGATTTACCCTATTCGAGTTCCATTCCATGTGTGGCATGGAGTGGTTTATTGATAACCACACAGTTGTTGACTGCCTTTGGAAGAAGGTCAACCTCAGTCCTTCTTCTTTCCCAAGCTACGGGTTTAGAGAGTGGAGGTTAGAGGATCGCCCTCGTTTGTTTTGCAAGCCAAGCTAGTTTGTTGTGTTCCCGCAAAGTGTGGAGTCTTGTCTCGACAGTTTGTTTTATGGTGTTTTATCATAGTTGGAAATGAAAGTGAGCTTGGGAGGTGGAGTTTGTTGTTACGCATTGCGAGGAAAAGTTGAAAAGTGGTAAGTTTGTTTAGGGGAATGCGCGAGAGGTTTCAGGAGCTAGAGTGACTGTCTATCTCTCTTCAGTGTGGTGGACCCAGCTGGGTCAGGCTATTGATTCATTCCGGTGTTGCAGCTAAGTGCAAGTTGGTTCTGTTGTTTCAAGTTCTTTGTTAGTGCTAAAAAATCGAGACCTGAGTTCTCCCAATAGTTCTTTGTCAATAAAACCATGTTTACCTCAACTCTTGAAAGTTTTTGTCTTGAACCAGACCAACCAAAGTATTAATGAGAAAACCCTATTTTGAAAATAAGAGTGATGACCATGATGTTTTAACAATTCAAATTGAACGATGTGACTCTAACGTTTTGGTAATTAGAATTTAGGGTTTAAAACCATAATGAATTTTAATAACCTTGAAGATCCAGTTTACTAAATGAGTTTTAAAGTAATGTAAAGTTTTATTGGGTTGAAATGTTTTTACCTGGATGATTTCAACAATAAGAACAAACGTTTTAACCTATAACTGATCATTAATAATCTTGTGGACCCAAATAACTAGAAGAGCTTTAAACTATTTCAGTATTTTTGTTTTGGTTGAAAAGGTTTGAACAACTACGTGTTGTTTAAAAAAAAAAAGGTTTGTGGTGGCACTAGGAGGTGCATTGTGGATCAAAGAGGAAATGATGTGCAATCTCGTTCTCTTGGGTGTTGTGTCTTAAAGTGGCTTTCGGGATGAAAGTCTCTTTAAGAGGGGAATATTGTAACACCCTAGTTTCTCTAAAATCATTTAAGTGTTTTTATTGAATTTATTTTTATAATATTATAACACTCTAGATAATTTTTAAGTATAGTTAGTGTTTTATTGAATATGCTAATAAATCTCAAACTAATTATATTATTTAAAGCTCCATGAGATTTAAGCTATGAGTCACCTTGATAAGTTATTTAGAAATTTATAGTAATAAAAGCTAAAATGCAAAATTTATTTTGGGTTATGGAATTTGGAGTTTTAAAGTTAAATTAGGGTTTATGGATTAAACGGAAAGAAGGTTTTATTTATGTATTTTTTTAGTTGACCACATTTTCTCTCTCTTCTTCATCCAACCCCAACAACCACCACCACTCCCTAAAACCCACTCCTTCTTTCTCATTTTCACGGAGTTAGAGAGCTCCGTTCACGATTCTGAGACCAGATTCGTTCTTAGGGAGTCGAGAGCTTCGAAATAAGGTAAAATTTGTTGGTTTTCATGAAGTTTTCCGGCGAGAGGGTTTTGAAACCCGTTTCTTCTTTTGTAGTTTTCGGGAGATATAGGAGTCCGTTTGAAAATATGAGACTCATTCCTTGATCCCGAGCTCGAGACCTTCGAAACGAGGTATGGATCGCCACGTTCTGTGATGGCGCGTCGCCGCCGGCCACCACGCACCGCCGCCGCCGCCATCGTGCTCCGGCGAGGCATTTTCAGGCAATAGCTTCCCCTCGTTCTCGTGATGTTAACCTCTTTTGTGTCTTTTTTAGATTGTCCATAATGAACGCTCGACGTTGTTTTAGGTGCTCTCGGGTTTCATCATTTCTGCATTGTTTACTACTGTTGAACCATATGTTTTTGCGTTTTAAACTCTTTGAACTCTATTTGTTTTGAACGATCGAGATCCCGAACCCTATTTGTATGTTTTCGAACTATTAGCACCGTTTTCATGTTTTATGAGGTTTTATTGGAAAAACGCATGTGATTAGTAAATTGATTTTAAGGATTTTAATATGCATGCACCCGTAACACCCCATTAGAGTCTTTTAGGAAGTCGGGTCGTTACAGTATCATAAGTACTGATGTTATTTTTGTAAGTACATAAATTAAATTGGACAAATCTATCTAAACTCTGGAGATAAAATTTATAATTAACTTTATTTCCTTTTTTTTCTATTATATAAAGTTTGGAAAATACTAAACAAATAACATGAGTGCAAAGCATGAATTATATATGAGGGGTTTTTTTTAAACAAATATACATCATGTTTGAAATCTCAATTAATACAATTTTAAATTTTTGTATGAAAAAAAAAATCAAAACAGTAAAAAACTCTACAAAATTAAAAAGGAAAAGATAGCACACAATTATAAAAGGAAAAAAAAGGCAACTAGGCAAATGTCTCGTTTTTGAAAAATAAAATATCAAATGTTTAGTCCTTCTGCTCATTTAAGTTTATACCTAAATCTAATATTATGGAATTTTATAATTAAATGAATGACATTTGCACCCTTTTTATTTATTTGTATTTTAAATGTTTAATATTCTCATTATAAATTTCAACTAATTCTCTATCATTTGAATAATAACAAAATTGAATTATAAAAAGAAATTTAAATTATAACCTTATAAATCGAAATATACGAGATGGAAAAATAAGTTGAAGATTTGAAATATGAAATTTAAAAATGTCGAATCCTTTCCAACCGTTTACATACAAATTCATATTGTAGCAGAATGGAGTATAGCAACCTACATACGAATAAATAGGTCGACGTCGTCCACTTGATGTGTTGTATAGCTACCTACATAGAAAA
Organism: Sicyos edulis; assembly: GCA_036507275.1. Lineage (NCBI taxonomy): Eukaryota > Viridiplantae > Streptophyta > Magnoliopsida > Cucurbitales > Cucurbitaceae > Sicyos > Sicyos edulis. The sequence continues at coordinate 7,007,294 of CM071859.1, read as the reverse complement.
ATCACGTTCATTCGGTTGTAAAACATGAGGTATACATGTGTACAACCAGTGACTTAAAAGTACAAATTTTTACATATTACGAGGCCTAGAGACTAGTGTGCCATTACGTTACCTGGATTTTTCTCGATGATTTTGGCAACAAAACTCGAGAGTAAAGCACATGAGTCTTCTGTTCTACCTCTTTATGGCTTGAAGCGTTAACTCCTTGCCCTTCGTGTCTTTGTAGTAACTTATAGTTACCCATGAGTATTTTTAACCTACTTTATTTATTCACGTATGCTACTTCAAGCGCATTATCACCTAAATCGATAAGTTGACTAATCATCGTTGTTGTCTTATAACTGATGTAGATATCTCTTTCAACCAAGACTTCATTAAAGATGATTGTGATCGACGTGACCTCCATGGTTGTGCAATCAAAACTCTTACGATCGAAAATTTAGTTAGATGAATTGTTGGATTTAGAAGATTGTATAATTGTGATCTTCAACATTGAATGTAGATTGTGGAGGGGTCGACATTGAACACGAGAATGTGGAATTCCAAACTTCGACTGGATCGGCGGGAGTGATTTGTCTCTGTTCACTGTAGGATAAAAGAATCCTAAAATGTAGCATGTAGGTTAGTTAGAATAAAAATCTTATTTTTACCTCCACTTTGTACATTTTAAATGTTGGTTGTAAGACAAAAATGGTTAGTTAAATAAAAAATAATAATTTTTAAAAGAATCCTAAAATGTAGGTTGTAGGTTAGTTAGATTAAGATCTGATTTTTTTTTAAAAACTCCTAAAATGTAGGCTAATGTACAAGATTTTCTAAATAAAAATATAGATTATATGAAATGAAGGTCTACTAAAATGTAGGCTTTTCTATAGGATTTTTTTTAATAAAATTATTGATTATTTGTTAGATGAAATCGTGGGAGATGGATGGGCATTGTGGGGAGTAAAAATTTCTCTCTCTCCCAAGTAGACATAGATTTAAATGCAAAAAATCGGTAGACATTTGATGGTTTATTTTCCAAAAACTACACAATTCTTACTATTTCTCAAAAATAAATAAATAAATAAACAAGCCAATGGGTATGAAAGAGGTTGCATACGGTATGGGCCGCTAGTGTCTACCACACTGGGCCATACCCGCGGTCGAACAAGCCCTATTACACTAAAGCAATTAGGCAAATGTCTAGCTTTTGGAAAATAAAACGTCAAATGTTTGGTCTTTTTGCTCATTTAAATTTATGTCTACATCTAATGTTTTGGAATTTTATAATTAAATGAATGATAATTATACCCTTTTATATATTTTTATTTTAAATGTTTAATATTCTCAATATAGATATCAAATAACTAACTCTATATAATTTGAATAATAACAAAATTGAATTATAGAAAATAAATTTAAATCATAATCTGATGAATCGAAATATACAAAATGAAAAAAATAGGTTGAAGACTTGAAATATCAAATTTTAAAATGATTTCTAAAAAACCAAACAAATCTGAAATTTAAAATATCTCTTTAAATCCCTTCCAACCATTTACATACGAATTCATATTTTTGCAGAATAGGGGTCGAACAATTAATTGATACGAAAAAAACACATTTAAGAAATAGAATGCTTACCTGACATGCAACCATCTACCTTAAAAAAAATAATGGCCTACCATCTTCTTTGGCGTTTGAGATCGTTCAGATCCTTCTAAAACCTCAGGGACCAAGTTGTTATTCTTCCCTACCGTGAGAACACTTGAATTCGTCCATCTTCTCCCCACCTACGACGAAGCATGTCTACCAACATTCGGAGTGTCTCAAGTTTCTCTTCTTCTTCACCATACGAATGTCATCCTGCTCCCTCGAACGTGAATTCTCCATTAAGAAGAAACAGGGTAAGTGTTCATTGTCATCTACGAAAAAAAAATCATTGTATTTGTATTAGTTATGAAGTGGATTTTATTCATTTAAATCATGCACCAGAATCCCAAAGAGACAAACTAAAAATCCATCGACGTGTTTGAGTTCCGTCCTATTCCACACCATAAGAGGCAAACCATCTCCCCTTCGAAGAAGTACGTTTGACTACATCCACCGACATGTGTGAGTTTCGTCCTCTCCCACACCATAAAAGGTAAGCTTCCTCACCGGCTTGTATGAGTTCTAGCTATCTCCATTTTCAAACTGTGGCAGTCTAACAATCTTCATCTTCGAACTATTTTTGTCTAACTATCTCCACCTTCAAACTGTGGTTTCCAACTATCTCCATCTTCAAACTATTGTAATCCAACTATACCCATTATTTGAACTGTGGAAGTCTAACTATCTCCATCTTTGAATTGTTGTAGTCCAACTATCTCCATCTTCGAATTATTGTAGTTCAACTATCTCCTTTCGAACTTTTGTAGTCGGGCTCTCTCTGTTATCAATTGTGGCAACTCTTTTCATTATCAACGCTATCTCCATCTTCAAACTCTAGCAATTTCTCTCCCGTCTTCAAATTCTTGCGCCCCAATTGATAATTCCTCGAAACGTCACCTTTTCTTTAGCCCGAAAATCTTGGCCGCTAAAGTAAAAAGAACACAAAGAAAACCAAGGAAAAACTTATGATTTGAGTAGATACATCTTTCATCTCAAACTTCGTTGAAAACACCCGTGAGCGACATAACATTCATTATTTTGTTGCATGAATCCTTAATTACGATGTGGAATTAGGCGGTTGGAAATTGGTAGGAGAACCTTGAGATTTGATGATATTTTGTCAGTTTTGCATTCTGCTTAGGGGTTGTGGATGTGAATATGGAAGTGGTCAGTAGTGAGGGTGGAAATTTCAATCGATCTTGTTGGCTGAAAGTGTGGAAGTGGTAGACGGTGATAATTTGATCGATAGAGCCTTGGATGATTGAGTTATGATGAAGATGAATGATGGAGAGAATGAAGGAATCTCTTGCAATTTTTTTTCCATTTATTATCTCATAATATGCTAACTTCCTTCAATATTTATCTATGTTTTAAAATTAAAAAATAATAATTTAATAACAATGTTGTTGATTTTTTTTTTGTTTAAATATAATAGAAATCTTCAACAAAACCAAATATGGGAAACAACATCTCCCAATTCTTCTTGATTTGCATAAGTTATGAAATTGATTCGCAAATAGGTTTTGATTCAATTAATTATTTAGATTTTTTAATTCAAAATAAGCTAATGATAAGATTTAAGTTTAAATGATTTGATTTCTAAAATAATTTAAATTAATATGAAAATCACAATAATAGAAAAGTGGTTGTGAGGGAGATTCTCCTCCTTATTTTTAGGCATTAATCTATGAGTTTTTTATTAAACAAACGAAAATTGAAAGACGGGTACTATTGAGAGAAAAAAAAAACTCTCTCTCTCCCAAGTAGACATAAATTTAAATGCAAAAAATGGGTAGACATTAGAAGGTTTATTTTCTCAAACTTAGACAATCCTTACAATTTCTCAAGATTAAATCTCTTTCAATATTTTGATTTTTTTTTTCAATTCACTCCAATTGGTAAGGGTGATAATGAAAATTGAAAACCGACAAAACCGAACCAAACCAATTTATTGGATTGGTTCTAATTTTTCATATAATATTGGTCATATTGGTTTTTATTCAGAAAACCGAAATTTATTGGATCGGATCGGGTTCTATTTGTAAAAACCAATAAAAATCGAATCGAACCAATATTGATTTATTTATTTTCATTTTTCTTTTTATGTGTTAGTTGAACTTTTTTATTGGTAGATGACTAATTTTTTTTTTAATTTAATTATAAATTATGAGATTTTTTTTTTAGGAAAATAACATATGAATTTAAAGTAAAATACTAAAAAAGAAGTAAATCGTAGGGAACCAAATAGAAGAAAATCGAGTCAATAATTTTATCCTTTAACCGACATTGGTGTGGTTCCTCTTTTTATTAAATCAATTGGATTTGATCGGTTATCAGTTTGACCTAAAAATCAAAGAAAATCGAACCAATAATTTTGTCTTTTGTTGGACATTTGTTCGATCCTCTTTTTGTCAAATTGATTGGATCGGTTCGATTATTGGTTTGACTTAAAACCAAAGAAAATCGAACCAATATCACCCAAGCCAATTGGTTAGAAGATGATGCAAAGCCTAATGTCTTATTCTCATTTAAATTTTTTAATTATACAGCAAATACTTACTTGTATCTTTTGATATTCGATAGATAAATTATTCAATGTAAATAATAAAAATTAATTAATTTAAAATTGCTTTATCGTACAACCAATTAGAGTGAGAATAATTTTTAGATTATTATTAAATAATAATCGTACAGTTTTCAATAAGAGATCAATCAGTTATTATTATTATTTTATAAATTTTATATTAATCTTTTGTTATACTATTAGCCACACAAAAAATTCAGACCACAATAATTAAAATTTTGATATGTTATTGATATTAATAATCATTCACACCTCGACCATCTTATCATTCTTATTTATATGAAAAACAATTAATTATTTTTAACCAACTTAATTTATACACTTTCTAAATCTTAATCCAAAGGGAGAATAATTGAAGATAAAGAGTTTTTTATTTCCTTTTTTTTAATATACCAATCTTTGTAAATTATGTACCAATAAAAAAATGAAATAATTTATTATAATATACATGATCTTTCTTTTATTATAAATAGTTTCGCATATAAATTTATATCTAAATAAAATACGGTAAATTAATTGATTAGAGGTATTTATTATTATTATTATTATTTTGCAATCATATGTATTTAATATAATAACAATGTAATTATTAGTGTCATTAAATTAAAAGTTAGGCTTTAATGAGATTTTTAAATTTAACATTTAAAAAATAACTTATGTACAAATAAAATACGCGTGGAACGTATGTATAAGATTTCTAGTATCTAATAAGCTTGTTGATTATAGAAGATGTTCAAAAAGATCAAATGTGATTCTAACATTCGATGTTGAGAAAGTTTTTGAGAAATTAGATTGTAATTTTTTGCTCGTAACTTTCAAGAAAAAAAAAAAGCTTTGAAGAAAAATAGATTAGATATATTGTTGCTTGTATCTCCTCACCAACCTTCTCCATTTTAATAAATGGTAAAACTCGGGGAAAAATTTCATTTTCGTCTTTCCTTTTCGTGATAGCTATGGGTTATTTATCCACCTTGTTTTCTAAAGCTTAAGAGAAGAATTTGATGTGGTCATAGTTTTAGAGGAAGATAAGGAGACTTTATCCAATCTTCTCTTTGTGATCAAGACTTTTGAAGCAGCATCTGTCCTAAACATTAATTTGGTTAAATCCTCTTGTGAAACTGGTCAAACGAATATCAACACTCTGTGAAATAGTGTGGACATCCATCTCAAAATCAATTGGTGATAAGAGGAGTAGTTCACCTACCTTTTAAACACTTAGAGATATCCTCTTCTTATGAATGTGGGATTCTCAACATGCCCCATCAAGATGGTGCCTTTTTTGGGCTCACCAATCTTGAATCGGATCTCAATTTCATTTTTATTGGACCGATTACCCGTTTGGGCTTAATGGGCTCTGATATCATATTAGAGAATATGGGGTTCCACCTCAAAACTAATTGGTAATGAGGGGAGTACCTCATATCTCTTTTATATTGATGTTGGACTCCCCACTTTTTCAATGTAAGACAATTGAGATCTCAACACACTCTAAACCAAAATTCAAAGAGCTTTCAACTACCCAATTCCAGCTTAGCTAACTTTGTCTTATCAGAAAAGGCAGTTTCTAGATGGTTAATTCAAACAGAACCAAACTAACTCAAGACAAGTACAACTGCATGCAATTGGCCCTAACCACTTAAAACAGTTTATTCAGTTCAGATGTCAACAAACAGATCTAACAAATCAACTGTAACAGAAGTTATGCATTCTACAAGAAGATCTCTAATTCCTAAGCCTTCGCTCTATTTTCTATAAAGAGGTGAATTTGCAATTTTTGAAAGGTGAGAAAACTATAAAAGAAAAAAGGGTATACACTACTAAAAAAAAGGGATTAGATGACACTTATGAAAATCAAAATTCAAGAAGAAGAGGCAATTAAAGTTTCATAAAATAAAACACGCGTTTTATGACACTTTATTAGAATCATCTTATAATTATTAATTTAAAAAAAATTATCATTAAAAAAAAGTGTCATAAATTAAAAAGACGCGTTTTATGACACTTTTTTAGAATCATAAATTTATAAAAATTAATTTTCAGTCATATTTTAATTTAGAAAATAAGCATTATTTTTATATTTTTAAATGTTATATATTTTTTATGTATTTTATCGAAAGATCCCTTCCCTCGAGATTTTGTTTCCCCTGTGGTAGCCGCTCGAAATCTTCTGCAAATCGTACTTACAATTCGCAATTTTATTTTCAATTTAGCTTGTAGTAAACTACCTAAACAGGGCTTAAACGAAAATGATATATTAAATTTCTTAAAAGGTATTCAACTAGAGAAACCATAAGCTTATAATTAATTTCAGGGTTAAAATTGAAAATTTTAAAACATGGAGTTCTAAATAAAATTAAAAGAAATATATGAGCCAACTAAAAAAACATGGGTCAATTTCTTAATGATAAACGATTGGAGGGTTATTTTGCAATTAAGTACAACTTAAGCTCTAGAATTCTTCACCAATTGTGTCGACAACTCCTCTATGAGCGATTTTTTTCCCCATTGCAACTTCTCATTCTCCTTTGAATTTCCTATTCCTTCTTCCTCGTGGTGATGTCGACGATTGTAACAGCTTGAAATTTCAGAGATTTTTAGAGAAACCCTCCAGGTACAATTATTTTATTTCCCGAGATTTTCGATGTAAATGCTTGTTAGTTATGGCCTTTAAGGGTATTTTTGTAATTTTACTTGTAAGGACTATTTTGCATTTGTTATTTGAATTTGGGTTTTTAAAAAAAAAAAAAATTAGGCACTTAGAGAATTTTGAGAAGAATTGGTTTAGTTGGATTTTGTGGAAAAAAAAATAAAAAGAATAAAGAAATTTTGTTTTATTTAATAAGGCATAAAAAGAGAATCTTTTTTTAAAAGAAAAAAAAATAAGTGGCTGAAAATTCTATTTAAGTAGGCCCATTTTACTTATTTAAATAATAATAATAATGATGATGGTAAAAAGGAAAATAGTGCACTTAAACAAAAAGAAAAAGAAAAAGAAAACAAACCCAAATCCGTATTCTTCTTCCTCCATCTTCAACCCTAAGCCCCTTTCCTCTCAAGCTGCCGTCGCCGTCGCACCGACTCCACCGGCACCACTGCGCCGCTCCCCTCGGCGCACACACCCCTCCACCGTGAGCAGTAGCTCGCGTGCATCTTCCCCCTTCGCACACGTTGCCGACCCACCTCGCCCAGCAGTCGATCACGGTGCCACGCTGCTGTCCTCCTCAACCTCCAACCGGCCACTGCTCTCCAGTCGCAGCCGCCGACGCCGGCGAAAAACCCACAACAAATTAGCAACCCCAACCTGTAGTTTTTCTGGCCATTTCTCCTCGTTCTGGTGGTCGTACACAGCTACACTGTTGTGTGTAAGTATTGGGTAAGGAGTTTGTTTCCGTTGTTATTTTAGTGTGGATTAATCATTTCGGTTTGGTTTATTAATTGTTGAGTTTTGTTTGGTGTTTGGTGAAGCCTTGTTCTTGTTGGATGTTAAGACGTGTGTTGTAGGTTCGGGTTGATTCTTTTGTTTTGACAGTGTTAGACAACCGTGTTATTTCCAATTTTTTGGTAAGTTTCTAAGTTCGATCTCGTGGTTAATGAATGGTCGTTTTGGGTATTGTTACTAATTATAATTATTAAGAAGAAATCTAGATGAGGGATTGGTGATAAACTTAATATGGTTGTTGTTTGCAATAAGCTGATAAGTGGTGGTTACGTTCGTAGTGGAGGGGTAATACTCTTTTTACTTTCCTCTCTTTATTTTGTATTATGATTTTTTAAAGCTTTCTTATTGTTTAAATGAATATTTGTTCATAAATTTGGATTTGTATAAAACAACTAAAGACCGATTACTTTATTGTGTCTATTGTTTTTCCTGTAGATAATGGTGTGTCATAATCACATGGTTATTCAAAATGAGGTTAACCAAGTTGTAATACATGAACTTATCCATGCTTTTGATGATTGTCGTGTTGGTGTGGCAATCTTTGGTTTGGCTAACTGTGTTCATCATTCTAGCAATGAAGTATGCATTTGAAAAAATTTAGATTAGTGTTGGACATCTAAGTGGTGATCGTCACTATAAATGAGAACTACTGAGAGATTTTGTCAAATTATATGACCATGAGAAAGTATGATTTGGAAGTACTTGCTATTTGTTTGTCAATCTTTTTTAGAAGAATTGTTAGAAAGAACTTGTAAATACTGTTTCTCCTTTGTTTACACACTTATGGAATATATCTTTGATTGGTTATTCATTTTTTTTATAATTATTTTTAGTTTTAGATTTCTGCTAAATGTATCAAGAAGTCTTCTTATAGTAAGAAATTAGCTGGCATGGGAGGAATTGTGCAATTTTGGCCAGATAAATTATAAATGATGCGACAGTAGTCCATTCTAGAGGTTTAAAAAAATAGCTTGGATATGGTGTATTTTTCTTTATACTCCATATCCTATCCTTGGTTTATTTATTGATTAAAATACCATTTTGGTCCCTAGACTATCATCTTTATTCCATTTTTATCCATAAACTTTCAAATGTCTAATTTTAGTCTCTTAACTATGATTTTTGTTCCGTTTTTGTCCCTCAACTTTCAAAAGTCCAATTTTAGCCCCTTAACTTTGATTTGTTTTTCCCATTTTAGTCCCTCACATCTACAAACCGTTAGTTTTCTATTTCGAAAAAAAAAAATCTCCTCAACTCAAGAAGAAGATTGAGCTTGGAGTTGATGAGATTTGATTTTACGCTGTTTTTCTGGTAATGAACAGGGAGGAAAATAGATGAAAAAAAAACCAAAAATGAGATAGAGATAGCCAAGGAGTTTAAAGTAGAAGTTGAAGAAATTGGACAAGTCAAACATAAAAACATAGTTAGATTGTTAGGATATTGTGTTGAAGGTGCTATGATTTTTGCCCAAATACGTTTGATGCCTTTTCTATTTCAGCTTGCCTATAATTCTAAAGATGAGACTTTATTTTATTATTTTCATGTTTGGTTGCATTTTTAGTTGAGTTAATATTCTACTTCTAAAGGTTCTTGTGGTTCAAGTGATTAATTATTGGCAAATTCAAAGGTTTGGGAATTTGGAAGCAGGCATGGACCACGGTATTTGTATAAAATATTTTCCTAACACTTTCTTGCACATTGAATCTATTAACATATTTTCCATAATTTCCGCCATGAAGTTACTGTAAGGGACCGACCCGAATGGAGCACTAAATGGGCCCTTACCCCAATACATGCATTCAAAGTAAAGGACATTTAAACAGACATGATTTTGGATTCCAATTAAAACAAAACATTCAAAATAACCCCTTATAAGAACTAAACAATTTCCATGGAACCTGTCCCTGTTTTCAAGCACCTGTTCCAAGATAAATACATTTCCAAAGTATACTCCGATCAGAGATTTCTTAAAATCATTCAAAACATGTCTAGATACAATAATGCTGGAATCCACAAAATATTCGAGAAAACATCCTAGGGCTCAGTGTCCCGTCTACATGCATTCGGGGAAAATAAAACACAAAGAGTCATAACACAAAATCGTAGTTGGAAGACTGGGCCCCATGATCACAGCTCCTCCTTCACCATCCTGTCTACAACTTGTTACTGTGGAAAAACCACAATAATAAGGGTGAGTAACGAATTACTCAAGAAGAATCTCCAACCGGGTACAATACGATATACATGGTCATCTCGATGAGCGTATGCAAGCTATGAATATAAACACGAAATAGAGCGCATAGCTTAGCCCACACTTGGGCCTCGGATGCCAACTCGTGGTCTTAGTCCTAATAATATCACCACACACCCAATACATAAGTCGCCTATACGAGAAACAAGTCCCGGCCTCCGCTTCATCTGTCGACGAAAGGTACACTGGCTCACAATCCCGAGGAGCTCTCCAATCGGCTGCGCGTAATGAGCGTAAGCATGCACCGCGTGCTCTGCGCAGACCATGGGTTGTTGCTGCGTCGAAGGTAAGTCGCCCATGTCCAATCCACCACGCCTAACTAAATCTTTGGATCGGTGTCACCGACATAGGGGTGTGAGACTCGGACACGTAAACTATGTCGGCTGAACCACACGCACCTAGGGCCAAGGAACGGTCGTGGTAGGCTTACACCGGCCGCCGCCTTGCCTTAACAGTGGCAATCGGGGCTACGTCCAAACATGCCGAGGACATGCGCATTTGCCGGGACGAGGCAATGCCAAGTCATCATCCCGACCGTTGGGGCATTTAACAGTCTGCCACCCTCACCCAAGATTGCAGGGCCTACCGCTTGGGTTAGCTAATCCCTCACGGGGTCCAGGGACGGAATGACTTGCTCGACGTCCCTGCCATGGATGCAAGGTACTTTATGCATCAGGCCCGGATGATGCTATCTACCTGCAACTCTAACCTACCCTAGCAAACAGCAAACAATTCCATAAAATCCAATACGTGCTCAATAAGAATACAACGAGCCTAGCATGATACTACGAAGCAAGGAACAGATACGAGCATGCTAGAAAGGAACAACCTAGCATGGATTAACATGAGAATTAGTCAGGAAAAACATGCTAATCGGGAATTCAGAATTTAGTACCTAGTTATACATGTCAATAAACACAAACAAGCAATCAATCAGCAATCACATATAATATCGCAGGGTCCACACAACTCCGGTAAGAAATCCTTACCTTGGTCGAGGACGAATTGACACGAAAACCTAAGCGGCGAACGAACCCGAACTAGCTATCGAGAACCTATCAATCACAACAAAAATCACACAATAGGCCTAAATATAATAAAATAAACGAGGCTCAGCTCGGGAGCAACTCACGAGGCACGCATTTAACGCGCCGCGAACGAGCGAGCCGACAGCAATTAACGGCAAAGAACGGGCCGGCCTGGCGCGGCTGGCGCGAGCTGCGCGCGGACGAACAGGGCGATGGGCACGGACGCGGGAGCGCGAGCAATGCAGAGGCGCGAGGGCGATGCAGGGGCGACACGAAGAGGCTCGGCTGGGGCGCTCGCGCTGGCACGACTCGGCGAGCAGGGGCTCGAGCGACGCGTTGCGGAGCTGGGCGAGAACGCGCGCGCGCGGGGCGGTGTCGGCGCGGCGAGGCTCGGGCGGCATGGCGCCTGCGCCGCGAGCTCGGCGACGGGGGCCTGTTTGTTGCACAAGGAGCAGGGCGAAGGAGAAACTCGAATTCGAGCGATCCGAGAGGTTTCGATCGCGATTTGTTGATGGCGAACTCCCCTACACTAGCTGCACAAAACCCATACCTCAAATCACCTCGACTCGGCCGGAAATGGCACAGCCCGAAACAGAGGTAAAAATGAAGAAGAAGAAGAAGAAGAAGGGAGAAGAAGAGAGAATGACTCACCAGATGCTCGAGTATCAGCTTCGATTTAGAGAAGGAAAACCGGCGAATTGAAGTCGGCGAGGGAGGAATTCGCAGTCGGTCGGAGGGGATTCGCGAAGAAGAAGAAGAAATGGGGAAGGAATCGGGCGATTTTCTGCTTTTAAATAAAACGCACGAAAACACGCTTATATACAAGATCGCGCGATTAAGTTAACAAACGCGCCCAGTGGCTCGGCTGGCAGCGCCCTCCCCCTAGCACGTGACACGTCCTTGGCTTGAATCTCACTCGACGCGCTATTTAATTCCCTATTTATTTTTACCTTTTTCCAAGCCCAAAAGTCTTCACCAAAATTCCCGATCCTATTCAAATCGACTCATAATTTTTCCGGCAATTTACAATTTCAAAACCGGCCCAGCCCAAAAGTCTTCACCAAAATTCCCGATCCTATTCAAATCGACTCATAATTTTTCCGGCAATTTACAATTTCAAAACCGGCCCTGTCGGTCCTACCCAAAATTACCAAAATGCCCCTGGGCCTCCCGGGAAGACCGGGATGAAATTTTCGGGCCGTTACAGTTACTGAGATTTTTAGTTCTCAAATGAGAAATTTTCAACTGCCATGCAAATAAAGAGATTGATTTACTCAAAAGGCAAACACATTTTCTATGCAACTTATTCAGTTTCAAGTATTTTTACACCATAATAATTTTCATCTATAAGTTCTCGAAAGAGATAGCCAATTCATTCAGCATAAAGAAATTACTTATGTTAGAATAAGATGGTGATGATAACCTTTCTTACTCTCGCCTAAGAGTGAGAATGAGAAATTATTGAAATTTCAAATTGAAACTTGAATGATATCACTTTTCAGGTACAACATCTGAGTTATCACAATTACAAAGTCAAGTAATTACGACTCTAGAACATGGATTAGTTCTTCTTAGAGGTAAGAATTCTTCGACTTGCATTGATGCCATGGATTAGTTCTTCTTAGAGGTAATTACGACATATTCTTTTTTTTAGTTTGAATTATAAGCATGAAGGTAGAGTTTTACTCTTCTCATGAATTGTTTCATTATATTGCTTTTTTTTTCCCTTTAAAATCTCCACATTTTTCTATAGTTAGTTATGGTAGATTTACATTTGTAATTTACTTTTTTTAGTTTTATTGTTATGAAACTTGATCCTTCTTGTAGTACTATTGGTGAGATAAGTAGATTTATTTAAATTTCTCTGTTTCTCTAAGGTCATTTATACTTTATTGAGTTTGTTTTGCTAATTTGGGGAACATTGAAACTTGGTTGGAGATTGCATGTCATTGTATTAACTTTAAAGCCTGTCTTTCATTTGGGAAAGGGAACTCCACTTGTCTCCCTCTCTAAACAAGAGTCGTTGAATTAAAAAAAAAATTGTTTCACCTTTTGAACTTAAAATAAGTCTTTTTTTATGGAAAGTTTTTTCCTTATTCTTTTCTCATGTTTTCATACTTGTTTCAATTCCTTTCTATCCTCTAATTCACGAGCCTTTGACAGAGTTCAATATATCAAGTGGAGTTTACCATGAAAAGAAGTCATAATAAACCTTCAAAGGTATTGACCCATTAAATTTGTTGCTCCTTAGTCTATTTCAAGTAATTTCCTTTTTATCTTAAATCTTTTATATTAAATGGTTCATTGGATCTTAAAGGAAGACGAAGAACTTTTGTAAGCTGAATGCTTCTCTCTTATTGAGTTATTTTTTAGCATCATAATGGATAGAATTTTCAATCTGAAAGGTATGAAAATCTAACTATTTTTATGAAGTAATTCTAGTCAAATTGATGATTGTTTGCTATGTGTGTACAATTTCCTCGTGTCTCTCTTCCATTGGTTTTGGATAATTGTTTCTTTGTTTCAGGTACCAATACATTCTCAGAATCAGTATATCTCTTGTATCAACTTTTGTAATTTATTTGCATACTTCCATTATAATGCTTTGCTCTAGATACTTTTAAACCATCTTGCACGAAGTTTTCGAGTCTATAAAGTAGGAAAATGAGAGGTTTAGTCTTCACTTTCATTATCTTACTTTCTATGCAATATTTACATATTTCTTATGCTTTTAAAAACTCTCTTCTTTGGTTTATATGTAGCAGATGGTTTATATATGAAGAAAGAAATAGGTACGTTTTTGTCACCAACTACTAGTTGTTAGTTTTGCACTTTCATTTTTTTGGTTTTTTATTTTTAGTCTTTAACTTTGTACATAAGTGAACTTTGTACTTACTATGATTTGGTTTTGTGAGTTTTCCAATGTTGTGACTTTTTGCAGGGGAAGACAAGTGAAAGTGGAGAGGTTCGAAGTGATTTTCTTTTTTTTTTAAGCTTAATTGTTTGACATCAGACTTGACTTCTTATCCTAAGTTATTTCAAATTATGCGCTACACACACTAATTTATGGATTTTTTTAAGCTTAATTGTTTTTTCTTCATTCACTCACGATAATCATTAATTTTTAAGTGTGGTGATATTATTTTTCTCTTACAGTTTTATTTATTTATTTAAAGCCTCACTAATGTCTTTCTTTGTGTATCTACGTGTTTTGTTAAACTTTTATTAATTATATGTTTCCCTTGTTTACTTGTAGATTGAAAGTACTACCCTCTTTTGATTCTTCTTTATTGTGAAAGTTCGTTTCTTCCATACATTTTTTAAATTTTAACCTTTTTTTATAAGTATTATTTTCTTATTTATTCTAACTGACCTTAAGTAGGTTGTAGAGCTTAAGTTGCAAAAGAGGTAAATTTCAAAATAGTATTCTTCGAATTTTCGAATTGGTATTCCTTCTATTAAGGAATTTACTCTGATTTTGTTCAAAGTTCAAACTTATATTCTTCAATAAATTGCATACTTTACATTTGTGGGACTGCTTGTCTGTCAACTTAGCTTTGAAAGGTATGAAAATTTAACTATTTTATGTCAAATTGATAATTGTTTGTTCTTGGTGTACAATTTTCTCATGTCCTATAATTGGTTTTGGATGTTTGTTTCTCCCAGGTACCAATACATTCTCATAATCAATGTATGTATTAAAATTTCTAATTTATTTGCATGCTTTTATTATAATGTTGTGGATACTTCTCAACAATCTTGCAGGAAGTTGTCGAGTTTGTCAAGTAGAAAAATGAGAGGTTTAATCTTCATTTCAGTAACTTACTTTTTATGCAATATTTACATGTTTCCTATGCTTTTAAAAAGAACTTCTTTGGTTTATATGTAATGTAGATGGTTAAAATTCTTTTCTTATTAATAAGAAAACTCATATATTATTATTTTTTCTTTTTGCCAAATCTCACATGTTATTGTTAAGTAATATGTAATATGTGGATGTTGTTTGAAACTCAATTTTTCTTAGGTTTTGCACAAACTCACTCAAAGGATGAAGCAGTGAAGAAACACATTTCAAGAATCATCTTTTGCTTGTACTTTTTGTTGTAAAAAACTTTGTAAATATTTATCACAAGTATGATATTATTGTCCTTTTGTTATTTTGCTCAAGTGGAAATACATACAAACATTTTAAGTATCTATGAAATTTTATTTCTTGACAAGTCTTTTACCTGTGAATTTATTTTGTTGAAGAATATTATGTATGCATAATAAGAGGTAAGAGCAAACAAAATAAGGTTGCAAATAGACAAAACGAGCTTCATGGTAATAAATAATTGTCATCAATTGAAGATATATGATTGAAATAAAGAG
Organism: Sicyos edulis; assembly: GCA_036507275.1. NCBI lineage: Eukaryota > Viridiplantae > Streptophyta > Magnoliopsida > Cucurbitales > Cucurbitaceae > Sicyos > Sicyos edulis. The sequence goes on along the minus strand of CM071859.1, from coordinate 6,991,986 downwards.
TCATGTTTGATTATTTAGTGATTAAAAATAAGTGTCAATAAATTATATTTATTGATAATATTTAGATGTCGTTGATAATGCATTAATGACTCAATTTATATGTCATCTATTGCTCGTTGGTGACAAAAAAATAGTGTCATGAAATAAGAACTAATGATTACAAAAAAATATCATTTATTGCATTTTATTGACACTTACTAAAAAGTGTCATCTAAACACAATAGATGATGTGCGATACAACGATTGCAAAAAGGTATCATCTATTGCATTTCAATGACACTTATTAAGAAGTGTCAACTAATGAGAATAGATGATGTGCGATACAATGATTGCAAAAAAGTATCATATAAAGTGTTTGTGATACTTTTCTGTAATCATCATATCCCTATTTTGTAGTAGTGATAGTGTATGCTTGTGCTGAGTGTAGCTTGTAAATTGAAAAAATGAATGGAAGAACTTTTCTTTGTTGCTTTAGTCTGTTTCTTTTCTTCTACTTTACTGGTGGACATAGCTTCTGTAATTTTCCTGTTGTGACAAAGAAGAAAGTCAAAAGCATGAAGTGTAATTAAATAGAAAAGGTTTTCAATTGCATGCATCCCTTTTTTTCTTGTTTTATAGGAGGGGACTCTCTTGCCAATGAATCTTTACTTTACAAGTCGTTTTTATATACTTTAGTGAAAAAGATAGCTTTTGGAAAACGATCATCGATATGAAATACTATATAAGCTCATCTGCAAATATTCTATTTATAAGAAAATTTACAAATAGTAGGGCATTTTGATTCAATATTTCAAAGATGGTTGGTAACTGATGAACAATACCTATTGGAAAATCAATTATGGATGCAACACCCTATATTGGCATCAAGACTGGACAAATTTAGGCTCTTGAAAAGTGATCTATCAACAAAGATGCCACTATACCTCAAATGTGGTGCCCTAACAATAGAAATTGGAATTTCCAAGCTCACATAACTATATTTGAGAAAGATCTTTCTACTTAGGTCTCTACTTCAGCTACTCGGGCACTCTCGCTTTAATGATAAAATTACACATTTTCTGCACCAATTTTAAAATTCTTAGATGTACAATCTCTTAGAGCCACTTGCTTGTCTTTCAAGCTTCAGAGTCCTTCAACGGTAATGATTTTGGTTTATTTGCTTGGAGAGAAATGCCTGAATTTTTAAATGCTTTTTGAAAACATCTTAAACTATATGGAAGGACATTATAGTTAATATTGCTTTTTGGTGTAAGAGATCCAAGTTCTGTAAAGATTATGATCATTGTATTATAGCTCTCAGTTGGAGATTATTTATTGCTTCAAACTGATGTATCCTAGTGTCTTGGGCTTTTGTTTTGGGGACAACTACGGAAATGGCTAAATATTGAAAAATAATGAACGTCTTAGATACTAATTGTTAGACTTTAAATTTATGCCTTTTTTTAAAATCTGAATTTTTTTTTTCATTTTTAATAGAGTGATTGATGGACCATTGTACCCCCTACATTTCCTAGTATTTGTTTTCCAATCTATTTTAAATAAGATATTGTGTAACTACTTTTGAATATAAAAAAATTTAAAATAGAATAAATAATTATAACAAATCTTAGTCAAATAATTAAAGTTGACAATTCCAACTTTTGAAAATATAGGGTGAATTATAGATTTGGAAAATTTAAACTTAAAAGGTAGTTTTAAAATATTATTCTTGAAATTGACAAAGTATTGTTATACATCCCCTTCATATATGTTGTACACCCCTACTACTTGTTAGTAAATTCAAAAATTTTGAAATGGTGTCTGAGCTTCTTTGGTAAGAAAAGAAAGAAAAAAGAAAAGAAAAATACCTCAACTTGCCTTAAATGTGCATTTTGTTGGAAGACGAAAAGTTCATTTCCCATGTTTCTTCTCGTTGAACAAACACATCGATAACCCTACCCCCACGCGAGCTCCGATTTGAAACCACTTCCAGCCACAAAAAAGACTGGATCGCGGATTTAACATACCCAACCACTAACATTGGTGTGGTCTGTCTATGGTCATTCCCCACTACATCCACAAGGCACGTGTGTGTATCCACAAACTTTTTGATAACTCATAATTTACTTCCCTTTTAGACAGACGGGCGAATGTACCAACTACAGGTTTCGTCCATGCCCAATTGTACAACCACTGTGCATCGTGATCTACAAGATGAAACAACCATTATACAACCCACTCGCAAATCTATTGTACAACCATTGTACATCGTGATCTAGTTATAAAAACTATACCTTTTGATTTATCAACCCCGTCATGATAAAGTGATAAGTTCGAAACTTTAGAACGACAACTCAATTGAAGACTCGATTCAATGGAATCTATCAACTGCATTATTGTTGTCGAAGGCTCAACTTTGATTTGGGTTGTGGTGTAGTTCACATATATGGTCTCTGTCATCCCAAAAATCGTTGAACACAACAGCCGCAGGTATGAGATCCATAGTCCAATTGTATTGTTTTTGAATGGAGGTGGAAGAAAGATTGAATTTTTTACTACAAATAAGAATGATCAAAACTTTTATATGAATCGGGATTGAGTTTTACTAGATGGGTGTTTACCAACAACTCTTGATCGTGATCTTCAATTATTTTTTGTGTTCCTTGTAAATTTGAACGTGGTTTCCATTTTTTTAATTTTTTTTTAATCCCCCTCTCCAAATCTTAGTATTTTAAATTTGAAATATTATCAAATTGGTTATGCTTGGATTTATGAGGAAATTGGTTATGCTTGGATTTAGGGATATTTTAGTTTTTTTTCTTTTTTGTTTTTACCTGAAAGACCTAAATGGAAAAATAACTAAAAGAGTAATTTGGAGATGAAAATATTTATCTCTCCTCCCTGATTTTTTTTTAGTCATGCATTTAAAGTCCAATACATAAAATGCATGACCTCTATTTTTTTCTCTAAACTTGGTCATTTCCTACCCTTTCCTTTTGTTGTGGCTTACTTCTTGCTAGTCTTTAATGAAGTGTTTTTCTCCATAAATAAATGTTTTCTGATTTATAATATGTATGGACTTTAAGTAAATAGAGAAAACTGTTGTAGATAAATAGAAGCCGATTAATTTCAAGTTTCACTGAAATAAAGTTTATCATTGCATGTAAGACCTGAGAAGACTAATAACGCAACAACATCAAACTAACCATCAGATTGTGGTTTGAATTTCACAACTCCTATTATGTACCACAAGCCGAATAAACCAGTTTAAGTTAAATAAGTAACATTTAATGTGTATCTCCATCTTTGTTAGTTTCATTATTGAATTACAAAAAAACTTGTTATCAAATTTATGTTTTGAATTAAAACATACAAAACACTAAACCTCTCTACTATTAATATAAAATAATTTAAGTTATTTGTGCGTATCGTAAAAGAATTAAATGACAACATTTCTTCAAAATGACATAAAAATTCTAGCAAGTCACCATTTAATGGAAAATATTCAAATCATATTGCAGGCATGATTTAGGAATAAGTAAATGCCAATTCTAATTTAAAAATATAAGCTAACCACAGTAAATTAGATGACTTGTTAGGGTTCTGTTCTCATACCCTGATAGAGATACTTGTTAAAAAGTATAGCAATCAAATGTCGAATATTAATATTAAATATGAAAAATACACAACCTCACCCAATTCTCCAAATTAGGGTTTATGATATCTTAATCTCACGTGCCATTTTGTCACATCTTGAACATCTATTATTTAATCAAATTTTTTATTTTTCACTTCCTAAATTTTTTTTTTTTTTTTTTTAATGTACCTATTAAGATTCGATCTTGAGACCAATAACATCAAACTAAACTTAAAATTTTCTCAAAAAAAAAAAACTAAACTTAAATTTAACATGTAGGTCATTAAGCTACAATGTCATTTGGTATCCTAAGTTAGAACTATAGTTTTGATAAATGGTTGACTTTCAATGTCCATGGTCCACATGTCACGATGCCAATGGACAAACCGAACCGGTCGACCGAACCAAACCCAAAAAAAAGGAAAAAAACCATGTTTGTGTTGTGAATAAAACGGCCACAATTTGTTCCCTCCCTTTGAGATTCATTTTGGAGGCGCACCAATAAAACCCTCTCTCTATCGTCTTCTTCACCAATCTCCATTTTTCTTCATCTCTCTCATTTGCAGCCCAAAAACCTTCCTTAATTCTCCATCCATGGCGGCCGATTCCGCTCAGCTTCATCAACTCGCTTTGCTTCTCGGTCCCGATCGCACCCACTTCGAAACCCTAATTTCCCATCTCATGTCCTCTTCCAACGACCAGCGTTCGCAGGCTGAATCCCTCTTCAACCTCTGCAAACAAGCCCAACCTGACGCTCTCGCCCTCAAGCTCGCCGATCTCCTCCACCCCTCCGCCCATCCCGAGGCCCGAACCATGTCCGCCATCCTCCTCCGCCGCCTACTCATCCGCGACGATTCCTATCTCTGGCCGCGTCTTACTCCCTCCACTCAATCCACTCTCAAATCTCTGTTGCTTTCCTCCCTTCAGACCGAGGAATCGAAGTCGATTTCGAAGAAGTTGTGTGATACGATCGCCGAGCTTGCTTCGGGGATTTTGCCTGATGGGGGTTGGAATGAATTGATGCCGTTTATATTTCAGTGCGTTACTTCTGATTGCGCAAAATCGCAGGAGAATGCTTTGTTGATTTTTGCTCAATTGGCTCAGTATATTGGTGAGACTTTAGTTCCGCATTTGGATACGCTTCACTCTGTGTTTTTGAGGTGTTTGGATTGTTCTAAGACTGCTGATGTTAGAATTGCGGCTTTGGGTGCTGCGATTAACTTTATTCAATGTTTGTCGAGTGCTTCCGATAGGGATAGGTTTCAAAATCTATTGCCATTGATGATGCAGACGTTAACTGAGGCTTTGAATTCCGGGCAAGAAGCGACGGCGAAAGATGCACTTGAGTTGTTGATTGAATTGGCAGGGACTGAGCCAAGATTCTTGAGGAGGCAGTTGGTTGATGTGGTTGGTTCCATGTTGCAGATTGCTGAGGCGGATTCTCTTGAAGAATCTACTAGACATTTAGCTATTGAGTTTGTTATAACTCTTGCAGAGGCTCGAGAGCGAGCTCCCGGAATGATGAGGAAGTTGCCTCAGTTTATTAATAGGTTGTTTGGGATACTTATGAATATGTTGTTGGATATTGAGGACGATCCCGCTTGGCATACGGCTGATACCGAGGACGAGGATGCAGGCGAGAGTGATAATTATGGATTCGGGCAAGAGTGTTTAGATAGAATATCGATTTCATTAGGTGGGAATTCTATTGTACCTGTTGCCTCGGAGATGTTCCCTGTTTTCTTGGCTGCACCTGAATGGCAAAAGCACCATGCAGCACTTATTGCGCTCTCACAAATTGCAGAGGGTTGCTCGAAGGTTTGCTCTTCTTTGAATTTTCATTGCAGTATGAAATCTCTATGGTTGTGAATTCAATTTTATGGTTCAGCCCAATGTTTTTAAAAAGCTATAGGTGCTTGGGCCTCATAATCTTATAAATTTTTTGTCTTTAATGTTTTATAAAATAACTCAATCCTATTAGTTCATTGATAGTCTAACTTGATTCATGATCTTATTCTCAAATATGCTTTAGTCACTCATTTAATTAAAGATCACAAATTTTTTCTTATGAATTCCTATGTTGGAAAGACAAAATTGTTCGAGAATCGGCAATTTAATTTTGATCATTTGTTGGCTAGTTTTCGTTTATCGGTCTTCTTTTGGACTTCTTTGTTGTTTTCGTTTTAGATGCTTTGCGATCTTTTGTTTAATTCATCAATGACATTTTTTATTATTCGAAAACACTCGATCCTATAAGTAATAGTCATGATGTGAAAGATATGATTTTTAAAATGTTTAGGTGACGATTGTTGGTGTGATTTTTTATGTACTTTTGCATAAGTATTGTGTTTTACAATACATGTGTACTTGAATTTTAGATTTTTATAATGTTTTTAATTATCATTGAGGCTTACGCCTCATACTTCCTTGAGGCTTGTATCCCTCTTCTTTAACAGGAAAATTCTTAAGGCCACTTTTAGTCTTTTAAAACTTCAAACTTCTATCCTCTTCATGCTACATTATGGTACAAAACATCATTTGGTTATTAGTTGTTGTGGATTGTTTTGATTTAGAGCTTTATTTCTTTCTATTAGATGCGTTGGTTTGTCATTCTAATCACACAACTCTCCCTATTTGTGCAGGTAATGATAAAGAATCTTGAGCAAGTACTCTCAATGGTTTTGAAGTCATTCCAACACCCACATCCACGTGTTCGATGGGCAGCTATTAATGCAATCGGCCAGTTGTCTACTGATCTAGGCCCAAATTTGCAGACTCAATATCACCATCTAGTTGTGCCTGCTTTGGCTGGAGCTATGGATGATTTTCAAAATCCACGAGTACAGGTTTGTATATTTTTCTCGTTCTATGTGGTCAGATAATGTATCCAATTTCTCAATGAGGTTAAGGGATGGATGTATTCATTAAATATTTTGTTCCTTTGTTTAGTTCACTTTGTTTTGAATAAGCAGTCACTCAATGGAGTTTTTCTTGCATGTTTCTTTCAAAAATAGTACACAATATATTAGTTTTTTATTCGGAGGTAACATTGGTCTATTCATCTTTTTCTTAAATCTTACAGGCACATGCTGCCTCAGCAGTCCTCAATTTCAGTGAAAATTGCACCCCAGATACTTTAACGCCTTACTTGGATGGGATTGTGAGCAAACTCCTTGTATTACTGCAGGTATTCTACCATCTTAGTGAGCCTACCTCCAATTTGTAAGATCAGCATTTCACTACTCATTGGCAATTATATAAATCATTTGTTTGAAGTTGCCTTTTTTTGCTTCTGATAAATCTTGTTTTTATAAGGTAAAATGGAGATGCATCTCAACTTCTTTCTTTAATTATATTTATTTCTAATAAATTGCATCTTCTGTTGCAAAGATAGTGTGATTTTAGTATTTCATAATCTTCTTTTAATTATTATTATTTATGTGCCATATCATTGGTATGCATTCCAGAACGGAAAGCAGATGGTGCAGGAGGGTGCTTTGACAGCTCTTGCATCGGTTGCTGATTCAACTCAGGTTTGTTACTCTTTAATCTTATTTCAAATCTTGAACTTATTTTTTTTGTGTCAATGTGACAAGTTTAGTTTTTTCCTGGGCAGGAACACTTCAAGAAGTATTATGATGCGGTAATGCCTTATTTAAAAGCTATTCTTGTAAATGCAAGTGACAAATCCAATCGCATGCTTCGTGCCAAAGCCATGGAATGTATCAGTTTGGTTGGCATGGCTGTTGGGAAGGACAAGTTTAAGGAGGATGCCAAGCAGGTTATTTTCGTTGATGTTTATTTGTATTTTGGTTATTCATAACTGTTTCTATCAATTTTATGTAAATTAATAGTTGCCAACTTGTCAGTCTTTGGTATCCATAATCGACTGAAATTTTTAATAATTTGTGCCTTTTTGAAGGTTATGGATGTTTTGTTGTCACTGCAAGGATCCCCAATGGAAGCAGATGATCCCACGACCAGCTACATGTTACAAGTATGCTTTGAGGATTTTGTGTGATACTTATCAATCACTGTATCTTTATGTATGGATTTGGTTTAATTTTATTGGTCCAAAAAGAAGAAAATAATTGCTTACTTCTTTTGCAGGCATGGGCAAGACTCTGCAAATGCCTTGGACAAGATTTTCTTCCTTACATGAGTGTTGTGATGCCACCTTTGCTTCAATCTGCTCAACTTAAGCCTGATGTGACCATCACATCTGCAGATTCAGATGCTGATATTGATGATGATGATGATGATAGGTTCGTATTTTAACTTTTATTTTAAGTGTTAGTTGGAATGAAAACAGTCTAAATACTAGTGAGTGACTGTTTAACCTGCAGTATTTATCTTTGTTTTAAGTTCCCTTTTAATTTTATCTCATGTCTACGCATATTATTCCAAAAATAAAAAAATTGAATACCTCCAAGACATTGGGGAAGAATGCTTGTTATTTATCTTATTATAACTAACATGTTTAATATAGTCATATTCTTTGCTACTTTTATGTTCGGCTTGTAAAGTTTTTTACCAGTTTTGTACGTGTTCTTTAGACAAGGTATTTTTTCTGTTAACTAAAAAGTTACTGTCTTTTTTGCAGCATTGAAACAATAACCCTTGGTGATAAAAGGATTGGCATCAAGACTAGTGTTTTGGAGGAAAAAGCCACAGCATGCAACATGTTATGTTGTTATGCCGATGAATTAAAAGAAGGATTTTTTGTCTGGATTGATCAGGTTGCTTTAATGAATTACATTATTTATCTTCTAATGAAGGATGTTGTTTACTGCTGTTCTAATGGTTTCCTATTACGCAGGTTGCTCCAACTTTAGTTCCACTTCTTAAATTCTATTTTCATGAAGAAGTTAGGAGGGCGGCTGTTTCAGGTAGTAGCTTATTCTTTTTCTTCTTATGCTTTTGTTCTACTTTAAAATCATTGGAAGAGAGTATTTAAGGCACATAACCATTTGATTTTCTGTTTTTTAATTTTGTAATTTAAGCTTGTTTTCACTCAAATTCTCTATAAGGGGCTGTCTGTTTGACATATTTTGGTAGTTTTTGGATTGAGAAGTTATATTAAGTAGTTAAAAATTGAGAGTTGTGTCAAAAACTCGTTTGGATGCAGTTTTTGTGTAGAGGAGTTGGAGTCAAAACCTTGTTTGGATGTAGATTTGAAAATGAGTAGTTATTTTTAATAGTTAAAAAAGAAATGATTAAAAATGAATGGTTAAAAATTGGTTATTTTGATTGATTTGAAAGGAATGATTAAAAATAAGTAGTTAGAAATGATTGAGTAGTTATAAGTGAATGATTAAAAATGAATGGTTAGAAATGAGAGTTATTTTTAAAAGTAAAAATGAGGAAGAGTTAATAATAACTCGTTTGGATGTAGGTTTTCGAGGAGTTGATAAAACCTAATATTAACTCCTACCTAAATATATCAAACAAACAGCCCCTAAAGGGTTCATCTTCTTTCAAGGAAGTATTTGAATCCTAATCAAATTCTAAAAACCAAAAATTTTAGTTTTCAAATTTTGGTTTGATTTTTATAAATATAGGTAAAATATAGATATCAAAGCAAAACCATAGGTTGGAGTAGTAGTTGTGTTGTAAGCTTAATTTTCAAAAACCAAAAATAAAAAACACAAGGGTTGCTAAACGGGACCTAAGCTGCCTTGGGATGGGCGTGGTTACCTTTGTTTCAAAAAAAAAAAAAATGGGACCTAAGTTATCTTATTTACACTTGTATATTATATATTATGTGAACAGCCATGCCAGAGCTTTTGCGTTCAGCGAAATTGGCCGTTGAGAAAGGGCTATCTCAAGGTCGTGATGAATCCTATGTGAAAGGATTGTCAGATTATATTATACCAGCTTTGGTGGAGGCATTACACAAGGTTTACTTAAGGATTGTACTTTTCCCAGCAGTGATAGATCTTTATACTTTGAAATTGGCAACTTCCGTTATTTAATGCTCTTTATCCCCAAACAAATACAGGAACCTGAGGTGGAGATATGTGCCAGTATGTTGGATGCATTGAACGAGTGTATACAGGTCAGTATGATGAGTTGAGATGCATATCTTAATCCCTAAACAAATACAGTTCTTGAATATATTGTAAACAAATCGAAGTTAGAAGTTACAAGAATCATGTGTTGAAATCCCCAATCTGTCTCTTTTTACTTCATTTATTTCTATTATCCTTTCTGCTTTGTGCTGGTAGTTGGAGGGATTTTGAAGATACTCAACTGAAGTTAGATTTCTTTTTTCCAATTATGAATCATATGCATTCGTGAACTAAATGGTAACTTGTCATTCTATTAGATCTCTGGACCGCTTCTTGATGAAAGCCAAGTAAGGTGCATAGTAGACGAGATTAAACATGTTATCACTGCTAGTTCATCTAGAAAGCATGAAAGAATGGAGAGGGAAAAAGCAGAGGATTTTGATGCAGACGAGAGAGAATTGCTTGATGAAGAAAATGAACAAGAAGAAGAAGTTTTTGATCAGGTAAGTTATTGTGATAGATATGCTCTCTTGTGCTGTTTAATATTGTTTTAGGTATATTTGAAGAATAGTTTGAGACTATTGTCGTATGCCTTATACTTGTACTTTGACCAGGTTGGTGATTGTTTGGGAACTTTGATCAAGACTTTCAAGGCTTCATTCTTGCCTATGTTTGATGAGCTCTCATCTTATTTGACACCTATGTGGGTAAGTTTCTTGAAAAAAATTCATTCCTAATTGATCTTAAAAAATAGCCATCATTCTGATTTACATGACATTTCATTTGTTATGAGTTTTCTCTTCGTAAAAAGATGTGATGTTTGTGTGGATTGAATGAAAACAAAATATAAATTTTTTAGTTGATTACAAAATCTGGTGCATTTGCTTTTTTATTAGGTGAGAGTTCTTGCACTTATTCTGTACTTCTTCATTCACTATTATGTTTACCCGTTATATCTAGACCTCAATAGTGAACGTCGAACACTTCTGAGTCAAACTTATTTATTTGAACTGTATATAAAAAAAATATTTAATCCCTAATGATCAAGATCTTTGGTGGTTCAGGGTAAGGATAGAACAGCCGAGGAGAGGAGGATTGCAATATGCATTTTTGATGATGTTGTGGAGCATTGCCGTGAAGCAGCCCTCAGGTAATCATTTAATTGTGATTTATTGTACTCTGTGAGCATTTTGTATTGATTTTTCTATTGTGAATCAGGTATTATGATACCTACCTTCCTTTCTTGTTGGAGGCTTGCAATGACGAGAATCCTGATGTTCGTCAGGTTTGTTCTGTCTTTGAATTGTCATAAATAATGGATTTTGTATTTAGTATTTACTCACAAGCTTTATCAAATTCAACCATTAATCTATTCACAGGCTGCTGTTTATGGTATCGGTGTATGCGCCGAGTTTGGTGGATCTGTATTCAAACCACTTGTTCAAGGTTCGTTTACATCAGACCTCAAATTCATTTGTTATAAATGGTGGATTATGATAATACTAACTAGATCCCGAACAATATATTGAAATATAAAAGATAAAGGACTGCAAACTAACCTTGTATTTGATAGTGACTTGAACTTCCCATCTTCAGAATACTCTCTCAAGCCCAATACCAAAATGGCTACAATATTCTTGATATCCCTCTTCTCCTCTAGTGCCTCTATTTATAATCACAAGTCCCTAACTTACCCTCCAAGTACTTGCTAATATACCCCTATATTATTCCTTAATATCATAAGGCCCCAAACCTATCAGATTATTTTGTTAACTTCTCTTTCTTTTGTGCAGAGGTCCTTTCCAGGTTGGATGTTGTGATACGGCACCCTAATGCACAAAATTCTGAGAACATAATGGCATATGACAATGCTGTTTCAACTCTTGGAAAGATATGCCAGTTCCACAGAGATAGTATAAATGCATCTCAGGTTCCTGTCTTTTAGATTACAACAAACTATCTCTTTATTTTTCTCGTCTATGAAATATGCAAGCATCATAATCTTAAGTATGTGTATGTATTGGGTAAAACATGTTCCATGTTGGAAACTTGTATTCGAACACATTTTACACATGCGTTGGTATGTTTATTTCTGTGCCTTATTTTCTCTCTTATGGCTATTTTCTTTTGCAGTTGCTTCCTGCTTGGCTAAGCTGTTTGCCTCTCAAGGGTGATTTAATTGAGGCCAAGTTAGTGCATGATCAGCTCTGTTCAATGGTTGAGAGGTTGAAATCTTGTTCCCATTAAACAATCTATTCATTCTTGTTGCCTAATTCATTGTTTAGCCATTTTTTCCCTTTATTTAATGAACAGGTCTGATAAAGAACTCTTGGGTCCCAACAATCAATATCTTCCCAAAATAGTTTTCATATTTGCTGAGGTATGCTATATCGGAAAATATGAGCACAAGAATGTTGTGTTTTAATTTCTCAATTTCTGGGGCATTGTTGATTCAGGTTCTATGTGCGGGTAAAGATCTTGCAACAGAGCAAACTGCTGGTAGAATGGTAAACCTTTTGAGGCAGCTTCAGCAAACCCTACCACCGTCTACGCTAGCATCGACCTGGTCATCCTTGCAACCGCAACAGCAGCTTGCCCTTCAGTCAATTCTCTCATCCTAGTGTAATTGGTAATGTAATTCTTTGTTCCAGATTGTGTTAGATCTTGAGTTGGTTACATGTCCTGAATGATGGGATCGGGGTTGGAAGCGTTTTTCACCGATAATGTCGTCCCTTTTGCATTGTGAAGCACAATAGCCATTCCTCAAAGAAAGGTGCTGCTGCTGCTGCGTTGGTGTCGTGTTGTGTGTTTTCGTCATCCTGTCTCATAATGTGTTATTTTTACGCGGTTGTCTATAGCATCAATTTTGCATGGTCCGAGGGTGACAAGAAAGAGTTTATATTGTTTGTGTGTATAGTACGAAACTATATTGGTGAACCAGAGTCCCTGCCTCATAAAGAATGAAGCAAAGCAAAAATAATGTTATGAGGCTTTGAAGTTTTGGAGAAAAGTAAGGTCAAAGCGTATCATTCAATCAGATGGTGGTTAAGTTTTGGTTTTTGGTTTACATTTCCAGAATAATTAAACAAAACTTGCCAAGTTTTCTTATTTTAAGTTATAATTTTGTGCTTGATGAGAAATGGTGAAGTATGAGGTTTTGCCTTTTTGTTTGTGTTCCATTGTTTATTAGGTTTGTTTTTTGGGGCTCCATTCTTTATTAGTTTTTGTGTCCTCCATATTAAAATTTGACTAAATAAAATTTATGTGGAGCTATTAATTTTTGGTCTCTATGATAATTATTATTTAGTTCCTATATTTACAAGTTAAAATTTAGGGTTGATGGTATAAGTCCACCTCTAACACATTTCAAAACCAAAAAAATGATTTCTCACATGATTTCTTAACATGAGGAGAAAAGTTATAAGAAAATTTTGTTTTTCACTACTATTCTTAACATGATTTCTTAAACAAAATTTTCTTACCATCGTTTTTCAATCTCAATTCCTAAACAATGGTTTCTTATTACCACTCATAATGACAGATTTCGACTTTCAATCACTTTTCTCCTCGTCTTTCAGTTCTTGTCATTTTTTTGGCAAGTATCTCGAACATGTCATATTATCATATGTATGGAGTATTTATATGTCTATCATAAATGCTTTACAAATTCCAAACAATATAACTTTCATTCTTCTAAAAATAAAGTAACCATCAAAGTAGAATAAGTCCTCAACTATTTTTGGGAAAGAATTCGTAGGGAACCATAAATCTTATATAGAGGGTAGCAAAATACGGATTCAGAAGTTCGAATTGTGACAAACAATAAAACGATCAAGTCACGATTGCATTGAATTGGATTTCCATCAACAATTAAAGTATCACAGTTACCGAATGGGTCAGTGGCGCAATGGTTTCAGTGTTTGGTTGTAAACCAGTTCAACACCAGCATCACAGGTTCAAGCCTGGGAATCGGTATTTGTCCCCTTCCCCCAATATGTGTACCAAAAAAAAAAAAGTATCACGGTTACCAACCAAAAAGAAATATTGACAAAAAAAAAAAAAAAAATTTCATAACAATTCCATATGGATAATTTAGCCTCTATTTGACAACCATTTGATTTTTTGTTTTTAATTTTTGAAATTTAAATCTATTTTTCTCAAATTTCCTACATGTGTTCTACAATGTATTCATTTATCCTTAAAAAATGCATGTGAATACTAACCCAACTTTAAAAAATAATAATAAAATTTTGGAAGCTATTATATTTTATTTCTAAATTTTGGTTTAGTTTCTATAAAGATAAATTGTAAACATTCCAATAACAAAAAAATATACGGTAAGATAACTATTATAAATTTAAATTTCAATCACTTTATTCTCGAATGTTACCCTCAGCTGCTGCGGCCGCCGTCTCCACAGCCACAAACGACCATCGTATGATGTAGATAAAGAATATCAAAGCATACCCGGGGGTGTGTGTTTATCTGTTTCATCATTGATTTTTTATCTTTCTTAATTCATTTCTATAATGCCCTCTTTGTTTTTTTCCCTTCTTCTTCGTCGTTTTTGTGGTTGAATCTCTTCTTGAAACATGGTTGCTTTTTCCCTTTTTGTCTATGTTCTTGCCCTTTCCTCTCTAGGGTTTGTGTCTTCAACATCTCTTTCAAGATCTTCATTTTGCCCTAAAGAATTTGATTTCTTTCTCTATGGGATTCGATCTCAATGCCCTTTCTCTGTGGTTCCCAGAAGCTCGCCTTTACAGGTATCAATTTCTCTGTCATTCTTCTTGGTTTTCCCTACTGATGATGCTATTTGTGAATCTTTGTTGGGGCTCTTGCTTGGTGAATTTTTCGAAATCTTGGGGATTTTGTGTTTGGTTTTCTATATGGAGTTCTGTTTTTTGAGTGAGGAGATTTATGATTGTTACAAGAAATGTAAATGGCTGAGTTTTGGTTGGCTGAGCTCTTTGATTGTTCTATATGCGATGAAAATCCAACTGGGGGAGCTGAAGAAAGTTTGTCATGTTGGTTCTTTTGTCTTGTTCTTTTGAAATTTTGAGCTGTTATCTGAAAATTAGATTGGAATCGATCTTAAATCAGAAGTATGAATGTTCATAGGGTTGAGTTGGGATGGAATGGAGCATTTTTAGCCCAATTTTTTTGTTGGCAAGAAAGTCAATAAATGTAAATACAAGTCCCATAGAACCTAATCCATGTAAAAAGCCTTATATGATACAAAGACCGAGGGGTAAAAGTCGTCTATAATGCGAAGTAGATGTTGCATCATTGTCAATGATGTTGTATCCTACACTCTCTTGGTTGGTGAAGTCCCTTCTTTTGGGCACGACAAATAAATGGTAGATTGGGGTTGCTAATACTCGAGGAAGTGAGACATTGTTGTAGGTGTTAACATAGGCTAGTTGTCGACACTCGATAGAGGCAGAAAATTGGTTAGAGAAGAGACGAAGCAACATAATGCATTAAGATAAGGGGTATGATATATGTCAATGTAGAAGAGGTGGAGGTCTCATGGGTTCCAGGGAGATCAACAAATAGAACACGCGCTCAAGCGATAGATCGGGCTTATAGGTTTTGTGGGGGAAGATTAAATCGCAAGATTTCTTTTAGTTAGATATGGGAGAAACGTTGAGGAGATTTCTTCGGTGAGAAAAAGTGAAGAAACAACTTCAAAAAATTAAGAAATATGACAACTGCGAGTGTGATTCCAGTGAAGAAAGGTGTTCTTTGGTGTTGATGAGCAGATATATAGGCGGCGGAGAAGACAATACCTCCTCGTTCCAGAGGAGCGAAGCACAATCTAGGATATCCTTGGTTGTGAGTTTAGAGAGATGTCATAGTTCTTTTTTCTTTATATCCCCTAGTATTTGGGTCAGCTTATAAGCACATCGACTATTCTCATGAGACATACCAATCCTACAATATTTGGATGTCAAAGAAATCGATAGAAAATTATTTACTAAGTAGGTGACCACTTCTTAGCCATATTATCCTTGCAAAATTTACTCAACCTCTACATATCACAATTTCATTGTAGAAATTGAAAGATAAGACTTTAGTTCAGCTTGAGTATAGTTCAAGGGGTCCATCTTCGTGAAGCTTTCACGTATGATATGTCAGTCTATTGTCTGAAAAATTGATGTTATTAGCTACATAAATCTCCTACTGGCTACAACCTTGAATTTGTTTATTTATCTTCTCTCTTATTGACTTTATTTGCCCTTCTTCTAATCTTTAGGTGGATGGGAATGACCTTGATAAGACTTTGACTACTTATAAGAAGATCAGCTACACCTCCGTGCTCTTTTACGCTTCATGGTGCCCATGTGCTCTTTTACGCTTCATGGTGCCCATTTTCTCTCCGTTTATGCCACACATTTGAATCTCTCAGTTTGTTGTTTCCTCAAATAGAACACGGTTGAGCAATCTTCTACACTACCATAGTAAGTAGCCCCTGCATTTTTTTCTCATTGTAAATTCTAGTCTAGGAACAATAGTGACTGCATTTCTCATTGTAAATTCTAGTCTAGGTACCATAATAAGTAGCCCTTACCTAGGAATTAATTTTCTACGAGCGGCATGTCCAGTGGCAATAGTTGAAATGTGCATAAGTTCAGACAGTCATAGATATCAAAAAGAAAAAAATAATTATCTAACTAATGAGATGAGAGAAATTGGAAAAATCTTCATGTTTTTGTTTCTATCATTGAAAATAGAATAGGATATTATGCTGGTTTACTTATACATTTGTTTTTTTATATTTTAGTGTACTCTCAAAATATGGAATTCGTAGATGGCAGAAGACTTCGATGATTTGGAATTACAAACTAGTAGTTTTTTATAGACTACGGACTTCAAACGAGAATTTGAACTAGAAAATTAAAAGATAAGATGTGGGAGGCAAGATAGGACCCTTGCCATCAAACCACTTTTGAAAAAGCAAAAAGAATATACATTATTACAAACTCTCAAATAAAAGAGAATCCAAATTATTACAACACGACAAAATAACAAAAGCAAATAGTAGTGAATCTAAATTATTACAATACGACAAAAATTAAGTTGAGATGGAAGCCGCAGGTCGAATCTTTTCTTCAACATTGAGCATACCTTCATCCACTTTGAAAGCAAATTCAAAGTAGGCATCGAACAAATTTTAGATTTCCACGTAAACATGAGCTGTATCTTACGCCTTCTACCAATGGACTCACTGCGCCTCACGCGTCTTACTGCCTGAATGGTCAGGGACCATGTAGTCTTAGGCTGAGGAATTTTGGAAACCGAATTTTTGGGGAGTGAAAATAGCTAGTATTTTTCAAGCCAGAAGTAGGCTTTAGGCTGCTTAATCATGTAGAATGCCGTATTCGTCTTGTAAGGCTTTTAATCTCTTTAATTTACATGAAATTTAAAATTTACAAGAACAATTAATTTACAAACAATTTTTTTTTAATTATTTTAATAACAATTACGGTCTTTGATAGTTTAGTGACTTCACGGTCTTTGAATAATCGTAGCTTTAAGACGATTGCGGTCTTTGATAGTTTAACGACTTTTTGGTCAATGAATAATTTGTAGTTATACAACAATTACGGTTGATTGAGTTCGACTATGTACTCAATGTCTTTGTTTGATTCTCCTGAGGGGAGAGAGGAGACAGATTCGTCAGTGAGTTCTTGTAATCTTTTTTTAAAATCAACTTCGGAAGATGTTTGAGCTAAAGCTGCTATTAGTCGGGATTTGCAATTGAGAAACTCTTGAGTTTTTTACAAGAGAGGTCATGGAGGTGGCCATTTTTGGCGAACCATTTTTTACAGATTTTAAGTCCAAGGGAGATATATTGAACTTATCCCACCACTTGATGTTGATGACTTTGACTAGGTTTTTTTAGTCGGACGAGACATGGACTTCGAAATTCCATGAAAGGGTCCAAGGAATTTGAAAGTGCATTGAGAACGTCATTTGAATTGGAAAACTATTTTTAAAAATGTTCTTTGAAAAATAGTTGTAGGATTCTTGAATCGAGACTGGGAAGATATTAGTAATTAAACCGAATATGCTCCACCAGTGTGTAAACCAAGAGGGAAGGAGACCTTATGTGCATTGGGACAGAAGTTGATAAACCATGAATGTTTAAAATTCTGGTAGAATATAATATTATACCAGGCTTTAATGTAGTCATGGCATGAATAGGTTTGTGGTATGAACGCCTTTGAGAAGGATTTCTCAGTGCAGATGCTTTGGTTCCATGATGTAGGGTTCATAACTTTGAATATTTTTAACTTTGAATAAACGATCCTGCTTGGATCGTTAAGATCAACTTTATGAACGACAGACTTTGTGTCCACCAAAATGAATTCATAAAACCTTCTAGTTTTTTTAAGATCATCCGACATGAAGTAAAAGCCGGTTGGGTAGATATTTTCAACTATTTTTTAAATGTAAGGGTCGTCGAATTCTGGTTCTATGATGAATTCTCCGAAAGGAGTGTTCTTTTTTAAATAACCCTTAATTTCAGGTTTATGAATAAATATGTCAAGGATGACAGCTGTGGAAAATGTCGCTGGATTCGAAGAACTTGACGACGGATTTTAAACGTGCTTCACAGATGGTGAAGGTGGAATCTGGGTGGATGACCTAGTTTGGAAAGTCATGCAAGACGAAGACGACATTCTGCATCATTAAGCAGACCTAATGTGACGAACCCGACCCAAAACATGGTCATAAACCGGGGTTCTTACTCAGCATGCAAGTTAAATATGATAACAAGTGGTTTAGTGCTCATATTTAAAAACCTTTCAAAACATATGAGAAGGGGGAAACCTTAAAACATAAACAACAAAGTTTTCATTTAAACATCCAACGAAGTAAAACAACCTGGCCAGTATTTATAAAACATACAATACAATTTAAACAACGTTTTAAACAATGTTCCCCTAGGACTACTGTCCATCTACATGCTGAATAAACAATGCAATAATAATGACAGAGTGCCGGCAGCTCCCCATGATCAATCAGCTCCCTCCGCTAGCCATCCTGGTGTTGTCCCAAGCTACCTGAAAGATAAATAAGGGTGAGTATAAACATACTCGGTAAGAATCTAGCACCGGGTACAATACGATACATCAGGTCATCTAGCACCTCAACATGCAAGCAAACAAACTATCAACACGGATCATAGCTCAACGAGCTCATAAAACAAGATCTGGGAGCCATCGGAAGTCTCTTTCTTCCGCCTAACCGGGATTGGATACATCGACCAATCTGGGACATCACCGAGGTATCTCGTCACTCGGGAATACACTCGATCCCTAAAATGTCCTCGAGGCCTCATTGCCCTTGCACTAATCTGGACTTACGGGAGAGTACCCAAGTCGCTCTAATGGAAAGAATGGTGTACTCACGACATTAGCCCGGGAGCTCTCCGAACCAAAGCAACTAACGCGCGCGTGTGCGCGCGCGCACCGCATGCTCTCTCGCAGCAACCGCGTAAATGCGGGGCCTAAGGGCAAACTACGCGGGCACGATGCGCATGCCTATGACTTCGGAAGTGGTGTCACCGATCACGCGAGCACGAGGCCCTCGCCATCTCATCTGTGCGGCATGATCCACCGACACGAAGCTAAGAACCGGCCAGGCGGAGCTTACACCGATGGCGGTGGTTCGCTCTAGCAGCTACAAACTAGGCTTATGTCGAAGTGGGTAGCTAACTCCACAACCGCGGGTGGGGGGAAGCAAGATACGTTATCACGCGCACACTTTACTCACGATCGGTGGGGACAAAGTAATTTATGTCCGCTCGGCATCCGGATGATGACAAACCCTACAACTCTATCTAAGAGTACAGAGTAAAATCAATGATTCTGGCTAGCAAGCAATGACCGACATAAATCACATTACCTAGCATGATACTACAACTTAAGCGGGAATCATAAGCATCTTTGTGAGAACAAACCTAGCATGGCACTAACATGTAAAATCGAGCAAACATGCTAGCAAGAAATCAATCAAACCGCTCTATCTCTAACATGCTCATAATCGACAAAGAAACAAGCAAGGCATATCGAGATATATCGCAGGTCCACACAACCACTGGTAAGAAATCCTTACCGGGACAAGCGAAAAAACAATAATCATAATAAATCAACGAACGACCCTCGAGCCATTAATCGATCCCAAACGGCTGAACATCAAATAAAGCACCCAAATCAAATACATAAAATGTTCCCCAATAAATCCATAACCAAAGAATAAATAAATCCGCCCAACGAAGAAAAGACACGGAAATACCATCCGAAAGCCACAAGGCTCGGGCCAAGCCAACACACAACAAGCGGTGTCCGGCGTGGGGCGGGTGGCCGAACGCAGCGCCGGGCGCGGGCTCGAGCTCACTGGCGACGACGTCTTGCGGCTCTCGGCAAGAGGCGCGCGCGCGCGCGAGCGACACGAGCTACGGGGCGCGCGCGCGACGCGACGCGACGCGACGGACTGTGGGCGCTGATCTGGATCCGTGCGGGGGCGGCTGGCGAGGGCCGGGCGACGCGACATCAGGTGCGGCGGGGCTCGGCGACGCGACACGGACTTAGGCGAAGCTGGGCGACGCGCTGCAGGCGACACACGTGCGACGCGACGATCGGGGCGGTCGGGCGAGCTGGACGACGTTGGCACGGCACTGTGCGGCTAGGCTCGGGCAGGCTCGGGCGTGGGCGAGCTGGGAGGTGGGGTTGGGCGAGCTGGGCGGTGGGGTTGGGCGAGCTAGGGCGCTGGGGTCGGGCTGGAGGAGAGAGAAAGGGGAATTTTGGGGAAAAATGGGAAAAAATGGGGGAAAATGGGAAAAATAAAGGAAAATGGGATTTTTATTTCTTTTCTTTTTCTCTTTTATTAATTTTCCATCCTTATCCAAATAAATCCAATTTTCCAATTTTCCAAAAATCCTTAAAATCCTTAAATCCCATTTCCCGGCTTCCTCCTTCGAGACCCGACTGAAGAAACCTTTTCCAATCAATAAATCTCACTTAAATCAACCTCCCAAATCAACACCGAGGGCCCTACTCGAATCTCAAAGGAAACACCCAAACAACCATCACTTTGCCCAAAACCCAAATCACAACCGAACTCCCAAACGAATAGCCCAAACATCTCGGGACTCGCAGCCACCAACAAACAAGCCTCAACTAAGGCAAGAGCTGCCTCGAAGCCCTGAAAATCCACAAATCCTCCTCGGGGAGCAAAAAGACCAAAATACCCATAAGGGTCAAAACAGCTCTAACGGCCCAACCGAACCACTGAATCTGAACCGGAAGCTCCTCGAGAACCGGAATAGAAAACTGGGCCGTTACACCTAAAGCCTACTTCTGGCTTGGTAAGTACTAGCTATTTTCACTCCCAAAAAATTTGGTTTTCAAAATTCCTCAGCCTAAGACTACAAAGTCCTCTAGAACATCCAGGCAGTAAGACGCGTGAGGCGTAGTGAGTCCATTGGTAGGAGGCGTAAGATACAACTGATGTTTACATGGAAATCTAGAATTTGTTCGATGCCTACTTTGAATATGCTTTAGGAGGCGTAAGATACAACTGATGTTTACATGGAAATCTAGAATTTGTTCGATGCCTACTTTGAATATGCTTTCAAAGTGGATGAGGGTATGCTCAGTGTTGAAGAAAGGATTCGACCTATCGGCTTCCATCTCAACTTTATTTCTGTCGTATTGTAATAATTTAGATTCCCTACTATTTGCTTTTGTTATTTTGTCATGTTGTAATAATTTGGATTTTCTTTTATTTGACAGTTTGTAATAATGTAGATTCTTTTTGCTTTTTCAAAAATGGTTTGATGGCAAGGGTCATGTCTTGCCTCCCACATCTTATCTTTTAATTTTCTAGTTTCAATTCTCGTTTGAAGTCCATAGTCTATAAAAGACTGCTAGTCTTGAAGAGCTTCATTTTGAGCCAGGGAGATAGAGGCTGCTACAATAACATTAGATGGCAAAGATGCACAAGAAGCCTTCTTAGTGAATAAATTTGATACAATCCGGGCCATGGATTATTAGTATTATTATCATTAGTATTTATTTAGTTATTAGTATTTAAATTAATTGTTATTTTAATTATAGTTGGCTATTTATTATTAGGAATTATTATTAATTAGGGTTCCTTGTAGGATTAGGATTAGGATTAGGAAGATGTTCTAAATCTATAAATATGAGGAGTTAGTTCATTATTATTAATTCAGAAAGTAATAGTCTTTTGTACTCTGGTTCTAAGGGGGATTCTCTCTAGAGATTTATTAATAAAAAGTGGTTTATCTTGTATTCTTTTACCTTTTTATATAATCTAGATCCTGGATCATATCAATTGGTATTAGGGGTGTACATGGGTTGGGTTGGGTAGGGTTAAGGGTAATTTTTGGACCAACCCAAAAATTTGGGTCGATCAACTTTTTAACCCAACCCAACCCTATATTTTCGGTTGGGTTGGGTTGGGTTCATCGGTTTAAAAGGATTAAAAGTTGGAAGGCGAGATTACAAATTCGACGAAAACACTAATTATTTCGATATTTGGAAGTCAAACGCCGGTATAAAATTTGACTAAATATAAAGCTAATTTTGTAAAGAGTATGAGATTTTTTTAAAAAGATAAGAATTAATTTTAAAATTTAAAAAATATTGTATTTAACCTAATAAGAGATAAAAAGATTGGAAAAATTCTTGAGGAAAAAAAAGTTTGAGAAAAATTGAAGTTTACTTACTCATAAAAGGGAAAAAGAAGCAAAAAAAAAGAAAAAGAAAACATAAAATAAGAACAGATTTACAACCACTAGGCTATGAACGACTTTATACTACACAGATATGTTAAGAAATATATATTTATATTCGATTCCGGGTTGAACCCAACCCAAAACTCGTGAACCTGCGAACCGACCCAAAAATCTGGGTTTACTAAAAATCTAACCCAACCCAAATTTTAAAAAACATAACCCAACCCAACCCTTACGGTTTGGGTTGGGTAGTCCGGGTAGCTCGGGTTATCGGTTTTTTTGTACACCCCTAATTGGTATCAGAGCCGTTCGATTCTTGGTTGTAGAGATGGATCAAGAAGTTTTTCGTTTAATTCAAGAAAAGTTGCAAAGTTTTATAGTTGGCGTGATTGGTTCCTTTTGAGAAGAACGGGAACAAAAAAGATTAGAGATGGAATAGAGGGCCAAGGGAATAGTGGTACTTAGAGATGGAAGCTAGGATTCGAGGAAGAAGGAAGGTCGTGGAAGAAAAAGTGACGGCTAGATTTTTGACACCACCGCCGCCACCTCCACCTCCACCACCACCTCCAACATCGTAGCCCCCAACTTCGCCGCCACCACCACTGCTTCCTTCGTCGTCTCCTACACCACCGCCCTCACCTCTGCCACCACTGCCGCTTTCACCACCGCACCGCCGCCACTGCCATCGACGCACCACCACCACTGCTGTCACTGCCACCGTCACCACTGCCGCCACCACTGCCGCTTTCACCATTGCACCACCGCCGCTGCCATCGACGCACCACCACCACTGTTGTCACTGCCACCGTCACCACTGTCGCCACCACCTCCGCCATCATCACCACCACCTCTACCACCGACGCTCCACCGTCACCACTGCTTCCACCACCTCAGCCATCATCACCACCACCTCTACCACCGACGCTCCACCATTGCCGCCGCCACTCGCTACCTCTCCGCATAGCCGCCACACTGCTGCCGCTGCCGCCGCAATCTGAGAATGTTTTTGTTTACCAACACCTTGAGGACAAGGTGGCTCTGTGGGGGGAAGTATTGATACGATCTGGGTCATGGATTATTAGTATTATTATCATTAGTATTTATTTAGTTATTAGTATTTAATATTAATTTTTATTTTAATTATAGTTGGCTATTTATTCTTAGGCATTATTATTAATTAGGGTTTCTTGTAGGATTAGGATTAGGATTAGGAAGATGTTCTAAATCTATAAATAGGAGGAGTTAGTTCATTATTATTCAGAAAGTAGTAGTCTTTTGTACTCTGGCTTTAAGGGAGATTCTCTCTAGAGATTTATTAATAAAGAGTGGTTTATCTTACATTCTTTTACCTTTTTATATTATCTAGATCCTGGATCATTTCAAAATTCTTGTAAAAAGTAAGGAATTCAGCTACAATATCTTCGTCATTAGTCAGACTTTGATTATTGGAAGATAGAACTTCCAAAATAGCGCTTCTTCTTCGGTTGTTGGCCATATATTTGTGGGAAAACCCAGTATTTTCATCACCGTCAATCATCCACTTGATTTTGCATCTTTGCCTCCACAAGATTTCCTCTTTAGCTGCAGACGCCAACATCTCGGCTTTGATCACAGATCGTCTCGACAGATTATCATTATCAAGATAAGAAAAGTCCTCCTTTTCATCAAGCAAAGCAAGCTTAGATTGAAGCTTAAAAGATACCTCCTTTTGGTTGTCGAACATAGACAGATTCCATTCTCTAAGCATATGCTTCAAATTCTTCAATTTCATAATATGGCCATGTCTAGGCCAACCAAGGATCTCGTTTGAATCCCACCAAGATTTTAACGTTTCAGCAAAGGTTTTATGAGACAACCATGCATTTATAAATCAAAAGGGTGCAGGTCCCCAAACGTCTTTAGCCAAAGATAAGCATATAGGATAGTGATCAGAGCAAATTCTCTCGAGTCTCCTAGCCTTGATAAGCCCAAACTTTGAGGCAATGGATTATGTTGTGAGGAACCTGTCAATAAGGGAGAAGACAAGGTCGGTACGACCATTTGTCCAAGTAAAACTTCCATTTGTAAGAAGGTTGTCTTGTAACTCAGCATCAGCTATGAAAGCATTGAATTTCCTCAGAGAGGGTTTGAGATCTGTAAGGTGTTGAAGATCTCTTCTCCCAGGTCCATCTATTGACATTAAAGTCACGTCCCATGATCTAGTTGGATATGCAAATGTTTTTCAAATCTCCAAATTTAGATCACAAATGCTCTCTTTCGCTGAAGGAGCAAGGGCCATAAACTCATGTAACCCAAAAGTTGAAACCATCAGCAAGTTCAAATAATATTGGTGGGGCACATTCTCCACATGGTCGATATTAGAAGGGTGTGGACCAAGTTGAGGCTAAGCAAAACAAATAACTTCCACAAGGGAGCAAGGAGTGCACGTGTTTGGGCGTCATCTTTGGTCTTTGTCTCATTCTTCGTTTTCGAGATCAACTTAGGTTCACCTACACCTTGTAAAATTGAAAAATAGAACTTTATTGAGTCTTTTACTTCTTGCACTAGAGAGGTAGTAGGAGAGTAGTTGGTAGGCTTTTCTGCTTTGGAAGACATGCAAATTTCACAAATTGTTTCTCTTATATTGTATATTATACACACTACACAATCAAAACATGTGTAAAGCTGTTTTGTTTATTCAACTACAGGTCGGTTTGTAGTCGGATCCTAACCGTATCGTGATCGAAAAGGGTACGTAGTTATCATTTTTTGTGTTTTGGAAAGCTAATAATACCATGATCCCATGTTGAAAACAAGGATCACTTTATTTGAGAGGAGAAGATAAGGCCAGGTGTGTGGGGGCTTGATTTAAGGCCTAGATTGGGAAGGAGTTTTGTTTTTGCATTCCATTTTCAGAGATGGCTTGTTGGAAAGAAAAGGGTCTTTTGTGATTTGAATGTGACTAAAGATATTTGGTGTATAAGAGGCCAAATACCAAGGAGTTGGGAGTTTGCTTGTTCAAATAGTGTTTGTATTTTGGGAGTTGGACATGTGATCATTGTCAATAAAATTTGTGTGGCTATTATATGCTCCTTTAATAATATTTCTATTATGTTCTATTATTTTATTTTTCTTGTCGATTCTCTAAGAATAAATAAGATATTTCACCGTGTTTCTTGTATACTTAACGGGTGTTTATTTGTTATATTTATGGAAGATTTAAAATGAGGATTTACTAACTATTTTTTGAAAAATTACATTTAAACGAATTTTTTGTAACTATTCAAAATAACTCTTCATTTTTATTATTCAAAATAACTTCTCATTTCTAATCATTCATTTCTAATTATTCATTTATAACTACTCAAAATAACTTCTCAATACTAACCACTCATGTTTAACTTTTCAAAA
The DNA here is from genome assembly GCA_036507275.1 of Sicyos edulis. Lineage (NCBI taxonomy): Eukaryota > Viridiplantae > Streptophyta > Magnoliopsida > Cucurbitales > Cucurbitaceae > Sicyos > Sicyos edulis. Next base: position 6,966,197 of record CM071859.1, on the reverse strand, counting down.
TAATATATTTTTAGACATTTATTTTTAATTATTTATTTTAATTACTCAAAATAACTACTCATTTTAAATCCACATTCATATAAATTATTTATCTCAACTCTTTTACATAAAAATTACATCAGAACGAGTTTTCTTTTATTACAACTCTCAATTTCTAAGTATTCAAACTAACTTTCCATCCAAACACCTTAAAAAACATGTGAATAAAAATACATTTGACCATCATTTTTGTTTTTTTTTATGAATGAAAAGATCATTCTTACTTGTACTTTTCTTCTGTCATCCATCTTAAATTAAGAATTCTGATTTCATAAAATTAAATCTTGAACTTGACTTTTGTTATTAAAACTCAAAGTATCTATGAACCACCAATAAAATGATATAAAATTTAATTAACAAAAAAGTACACAAACCAATGTTTTAAATTGAGGGTTAAGCAAAGTTGCAATATATCTATTATGAATGCAGGTATAGTGTTGGACAGGAACGTGAGGAATTTTTATTTGATGATACACCATTTTATTTTATACTCGTCATTTCTTTAAGTATCTAAATTTAAAAATTGTTTTTTTATTAAATTCAAAGATTGAAGCTTTCAAACTTTCACATAAAAGTACATTATCAATTATAAAGTTGTGGTCATTTCTAAATTTGAAAATTTATAGGCCCAATTGTCGAATGGATTGGTTGCGCAATTAATTATCTAGTTTTATGTTAATCTATTTCCACTCTACGATCACGAATTCGATCTTTAAAATCGGTATTTGTAATCTATTGAATATTTTTCTAGTATATAAGAATATATAAGAGTACCACTTTACACTACTATTTCCAACCCTATCTAGGTAATGTGAATATGAAGATTCTTAGCTATGGGACAGCTGCATTTGACAAACCTTTTCAATTCTTCCTCATTAAAAAGACAACTTAAATTTACTAAAAAGAAAAGTTAAAAATAACATTTTTGTCTTGTAGTGTTTCTTCATTTTTTATATTTGAAAATTAATTAATTTTTATTGAAATGATATAATAATACTAATAATTTTATCAAAATAGAAACAACTTACTCTAAAATTAATATTAAAAAACTAAAGATATATATATATATATATATATAAAACTAATAGAAAATAATATTATAAAATAAAATAAAAACTAATTGAAAGTAATGGATTAAAAGTACCATTTGGATCTCTACGTTATTTTGCTTTATTTTGGTTCCAATTTTAATAAAATAATAATAATAATAACTTGGTCACCCATCATTTTTTTTTTTTTGAAAATTAGTCACCCATCATTAACTTTTCCTATATTTAGTTCTTAAATAACAAATTTTTTTTTTTTTTTTGAAAGATTAAATAACAAAATTATTAATAGATTAAAACATATACTTTTCTCAAATAAATCAAAATCAAATACTTGATTCTTAGAATCAAATTCGTGACTATGGTATTAAATTAAATTATCACCAAACAATAGAACTATTAAACCATCAACCTATACTAGTAATTAGTTTTTTAATGACGATTTCAAAAAAAAAAAATTAGTTTTTTAATGACAAAACTACTCATTCCAATTAAAATAACTCCAAACTTATCTTAAATTTTTATGTTTTTTCTAGAGGTTACTTTTAAACATTTGTAAGTTAAAAAATAAAATTATAATATTTTAACCCAAAAAAATCAAGACTCAATAATGCTTTTACAAGAGAAATATCCAAGCCACAGCCCAATATAAACTATTTTTTATTTTTTATCTTTTGAATTTAAATAACACAAAATATGGTTCATATTATATCACATAAGGTGAATATTATTTTTTAAGTCATACCCAAATATGACTTAAATATTCTTCTTTTTATAAATTCACCCATTTTTTGTTAGCCGCCCAAACTTTGCATCCCCTTTTCTAAATCCAAATAAAATGAAAATTCAATCTTATCGTTTCTCTATGATTTCTTGACAATCCCAACAAGCAACCGACACCAATATTCAATCTTTTCAGGTCCATTTATTCCTATGAGGCTGTTACTTGCTACAATCACCTATAAAAATTCACCCACCATTGTCAATTAATCAAAATACCCTCTCTTTCATTTTTCTCAAAGATTCTACCTTCCCCCAAAACATAGTATCCTAGAAATAAAATTTCCTTGCCTAAATTGAAAGAAACCCATTTTCATAAATGAAGCCAAGAAAAAAGCTAGAAAGAATCCAAGAGGGTTTATCATTTGAGTTCCTGGTGGGTCCCCACTGACCCCATCAAACCCTTTGGTCAGTACTGTTTGTGAGGAAAAATAAGAAGGATAAGCACTCAAAACATTGTCAAAAAACTCAAATCCCTCTTTGCTTTAGGCAGTTCCTTGTCCAATAGCTAGAAGACATCAGAGACCTGGCCAAAGAACCTGCAAATTCAATCCAAAGTTTGAAAATTTTGATTCTTCATGCATATTAAGTCACCCCCAGTTGTGAGCCAGTTGTGAGTTTTCTCTTTCTAATTCTTCCAAAGAAAAGCAAAAAATGGACCTTCATGAATGGGAAATCCTCTCTGATGATGGATTTCTTGATTACAAAGATGATGAGAAGAGAATTGTCTCAGCTGCTAAGAGAAGCTCTTCTGCTTCTGATGCCAAGATTGTGTTTGATATGAACTATTTCTTGTGCCCATCATCAATGGATTCTTCCAAGCACATCACCCCACCGCCAAGGAGTTCTTCAAGGTTGCCTAAACAGCTGATGATCCCTGTTCATCTTCAATTGGACTCACCAATCATCAAAATCCCAGATGATTCATTGCCACTGAAAGAGAAAGAACAGGTGTCTACAGTGCTCAGTGTCGCCGTGCCATCGGCCGTGCTAGAGAAGGATGATCAGAAAGGAGCTGTGGAAGAAGCTGATCAAGACACAGTTACTCAAGTTTTCTTCAAGAAAATGAAGGAAAACGAATTCGTCGACATGAAAATCGAGTCGCCCAGGTCGAGCACCAAGGGAGGAACCAAGGCTCAAATTGATGTAGGGTGTTATCAGTTTGATGAAGTGGATGAGGCTAAAGAGAACATCACAAACTCCCCTAAAATGAATTTGATGAACAAGGTAAGCAACAAGGAGGTTGATGATGCAAAAGAAGAGATGAATTGGGATGGATCCATTAGTGGGATGAACATATTAAAGTGGAGCTTAAATGGGATTGGAGCAATTTGCTCCTTTGGGGTTGCAGCTGCTACTCTTTGCATCCTGTTTCATGGAGGCAACCAACCAAAGCTGAGAATCAAGATCTACACTGATGAAAAGGTCAGTAATAAACGTTTATGCAATATAGACTGCTAAGAATTCAATGAAAATGTTCAGTCCATAGCCAATAAACTGTAGCAGAGCTTATTTCATAGAATTTGATTGCAGAAATTTAAGCATGCGATTCAGCAAGCTACTAGATTAAATGAAGCAATCTCAGCAGCAAGAGGACTTCCACAGACAAGGGCTCACATAACTTGTGGAGGCCGCTATGAAATTCTCTAAGAAATCTACTCAAAATCTAGAGGTTGATTGAGTTGGATTTACTAAAAAAATAGCTCAATTCTATTACTTTACTCAAAGTTTAGCATGTCTGTACAGTGTACACAGAAGTTATATACTTTTAAGTGCAAAAAAAGGATCAAGAGTCTAGAGTCCTGCTAGGATTATTATATTGGATGGTTTCCTACTGAGTAGTGTTGCTCCAAAAATGAATTTCTTAGGCTTTCTTTCATGATTTTGTTTAGTGTTCCAAAAAAAAAGAAGAAATGAAAAAAGTTATTCCAGCAACATGAATCACAAGCTAAACAAAAGAAATCCCCATGTTCAATGGTGAATCACCATTTCAGTCGTATACAATTAGTTTTTTGAAGCTAGATCTCTCTAGATATGACATTTGTCCAACTTTAATAAATGCGCATTAAAGAAGGCTTTAAAACCTCCATTTTGGTTCAAAATCCTTTATTTTGTTTCTCAATCAGAATATCAATTCCCATCCTTTAACCACAATAAAATATCAAATATATCAACCAGATACAAGTCTTCTTCTAAAACAAGAAACTAGAGAAGAATCTTACAACAATAGAGCAAATTTGTCTAGATAAAAATTCTCCATTTCTTTTCTAGATAGTAAACAATAATGCTGAATTGATAAGATCAAACAATTTCCCATCATTTTAATTTCTAAGAAACACTCAAAAGAAGAGAAAGAAATAAGGGGTCTAATAAAGGAAAGAGATAAATGAGTCATGACCCACTTCAGAAAGTGAAAGCTCCTTTGTGGGATTTGAATTATGCACAAAATATCAAACCATGGCTTGACAACAACACAATAATTTGACAAAATTACATTTCCTTGAACATCAAATAACTAAATTACGTAATCAGCACCACATTTCACAGTCATCAAATCAAATCCATAGGTCAAAATCCATCAGCAAAACACAATTTTCACTAATCCGTAACGTTAGTTTCAATCCAAATCCAAATCCAAATCCAAATCCGACCCTCTTTGATTCCACCGAAAAGAAAGAACACCCAATTCAGAAAAGCTCAGATTCGCAAAAGCAAACAAAACCCAGATCAAATTCGTTATCAACAGAGCCAACGGATAATATAAAGAAACAAAAGATGTGGGGGAAAAGAAAAATGTTCGCATCTATTTAGGAGATGAACGAAGATATAGCGTTCAAATCCATCAAAACAAATTTCAGCGACGGATTAAGGTCAAATCCGATTGATTGATTTGAGCCTTTGTCTGAACCAGATGATGTTTCAAAATTACAGAATAATTTGCATCTCCTGGTTATTCGAAGGCTAAACAATTTTCATTATCCCCAAATCAAAGCAAAACGACATACATCAAAGCACGATTTTGAAGAAATATTTAGCAAAAATTGACGACGAAGGTTACAAAATGTGAGAAAAAAACATACAGAAATTCGTTCTGGGCTTTTTTAGGGTTTCTATTAGGGTTCGGTAACCAGCTGGGCTTGTCTAATGGGCCGCGTCTTGAATGGGCTGGGCCTTAGTTGTCTATTAAATAATGAAACTTACATAATTATATAAATTTAGAAAATAATTATAAATACGATTATTTTTTAAAAGAACTAACCAATGTAATCATTAGAATTAATGATTATTCTACCATTAAGAAAAAGAGCTCAGTACAATTTTTTAATAAAAAATAATAATCCTATTGATATTTTGATCAAAAAGAAAAAAATAGGAAGTCAAATTTACCTCTTCTTCCAAATGGCTTTTTGTTTTTTTGAAGAGTTCAAATGACCCCTTTAATTTATTTTAAATAACACCTTTTTAGAATTCATAATATAAACTAAAGACTTTTAAATTATCCTTTGACATTTTCCTTGTTGACTTGTGATATAGTGACTGTTAATTTGTATAATTAAAATTGTTATCGTCATTAAATTTACTTATAATTGTATCCCGCACATAATAAAAATGTTTTAAAAAAAAAATCAATTAGAGGGTTAAAAATTCAAACTCACAACTTTTAGTTAGTAAATATTAAACTATTGATATTATTGATTACGAAATATTTTTTATTGACTCGTGATTATATTTCTCACAAAAAAAAACTATCATGATCATAGAAAACTGCTCATGTATTATTTTAGTAGCAAATATTATAATGTTGTATCATGGTTATGTTGAATATGTAAAGGCTCTTCAATGTTTTCAAAGTTATAAAAGTGTTCTTACACATGGGAAGGTCTTTCCTCTTTTGTAGTATAAAAATGCTCTCTTTTCAAATTGTTCCCCTTATGGCATGAACCAAAGGTTAAATTGTATGCATCATTGAGGATACAAAGTTCTACAAAAATACCAAAGTTCCATTGGAACAACTTTGATATTTTATTTTAACAAACTTTAACATACATAAGATGAGGGAAAGAAAAAACCTAAAACTAGGAGATTTAAACACTATTTTTATCAGACCAAACAAACCATTTAATTCTTTTTTTGAGTACGAATTGGAGGACCATAAATCTTAAGAGTACTACTGCTCTCAAAACAAAATACTAATTTTCAAAATTGAACTCATGATCTTCGTATTGAACTAGATTACCTTAAAATCCAAACACGTCTTATGACATTCGTGCGCACCTCGACTAATGTCACTAGACATATTGCATGGCCCTACTATATTTGAATCCCAAAGAAAGTAAAAAATTAATTCTTAAGTAGATGGTCACCATAGATTGAACTCATCACCTTAAGCAACACAAAATCTTCTTTAACTAGTTGAGTCACTCTATAATGGTTATGTTTGGCATAGAGATGTCCACGGGGCGGGGTGGGGATGGGGAATGGCTTCCCCATCCCCATCCCCGCCATAAAATTCAATCCCCGTCCCCGAAAAAATCCCCTGTTTTTTTTTTTGGGATCGGGGCGAGGATTCCCCGCGGGGCACCGGCGGGGATCGGGTTCCTCGTGAGGATTTTTTACAATTTTTTTTTCTTTTTCATTTTTTTTTATATTTTTTGGATAAAAATTCAAAAAATTAGATTTAAAAAAATATATATCTATAAGTTTCAACTATAACGTTAATTATCAAAGAAAATATCATCAACAAAGATATATTTATTTGAAAATTGAAGGAGTAGAATTAAGAAAAAAATATTAAATAAAATAATCGGGGCGGGGATCAGGGACGGGGAGTACAATCCCCGTCCCCGGCCCCATTTAGCCAACGGGGATTTTTTCTCCCCATCCCGCCCCGCTCCCGCTTAATCGGGAATCATACTCATGAAAAATGGACATCCCTAGTTTGGCCCACTAATTTGCAATTGCATAAGACTCAACATGAAATAAATGTATTATAACTTGACTATTTTAATGTTTTATTGAATCATAAAGATCAAAATTTATCTTATGTAATTGTAAAGAAAAAGTAATTATATTTATTTGTCCTCATACATAACCACAATCAAATTTAATGATTGGGAGAAAAATACTTGAATTTAACCTAATAAATAACTGATACCCCATTTTTTAATCACAAGTTTACCCCCAAAAACAAAACATTAATATCAACAACAAAGAACAATTAGAACACAATCTGATTCAAACAATAAACCTAATTTCCAGGTTTTTTCTCATATGGATGAATTTCACTACGAACATTACAATTTCCATCAATCAAGAACAGAGAACAAATGATCGATGAACACAATTTCCAGAAACCAACAATACAATCAAATTTCAAAAAAGAACAAAATGAATTTTGTTAATTAATTACTCTCAACCTTCTGGATCTGGCGATTCTTGTTGAGAATCGACGCGTTCAAATTCCTCCACAGAAATCTCCCGCTCGCCATATCAACGAAACTCCAGAATCCGCTCTGGATCGTCCTCTTCCATCCAAATCCGCCGTCCTCGTTTTCCGGCGGCGATTTCTCCGACTCCGCGGCGGGGAAGAGGTCCGGCGACGACGAAGCGGATCTCCAGGCGATGTATCCGGCGAGAATTGCAGAGAGGAAAACGAGGATGAATCTGAGAGGACACATTGAAGGAATCGAATCTTGGAGGGAGGGGGATTTGGGAGAAAATTGGGGGAAAATATTTGGGGATTTAGGGTTTTATTTGAAATTGGGGAAGAACGCGTAATTGAATCAATTTTGGGGAATTGCTTTGGAAATGGTGATTGTTTGACTACTCAACATTCATTGACTTTTTTGTTGTGTGCCATGGTTGACGAGTTCTACTTTTTGTTTAGGTCAATGTGCTTGATTAAAATTATCAAAACATTATTCCACCATTGAGGATACAAAGTTCTACTTTTTGGAATTTGTGGAGTGTAAGTGGGCATGCTTCTAGATGAATTGATTGAGTTTCGTTATTTGGGGTTTTTTTTTTGAGATTATTAATCACGATTGGTGCACCAGGAAAACAAAAAAATATTCGAAGATCACATTCAATCAAAGTTGCCAATGGATGTACAAACATAGTGCATACTGATAAATTGTATGGACTATATATGAAGTATATAATTTTGGAAGACACAAATAGTGTCATGGTTATCGTGGGCATGGACATATTCAAGGGGAAAGGCGAACGGTGTATTCTAATGATGCAATTCATATGTATATACACATTTCAAACATCAGCTATAACACAAACAAATAAAATACATAACATAAATGGGGTCTCAGTCTTACATATACATATATAGGCAAAACTAGACCAAAACCAATGATATCAACGCTCAAACAAAAAGCACTAGTCAAAGTTATAGAAACTATGTAGTCACAAAGGAGGACTATGCAAAGTTTCTATGTTTCACGCGTTACGTGACTAATCCGTGCATGTGCTTAAATCACGATGTACAGTGGGTGTACAAACATATAGCACATACCGATAAGTTATAGGGACTACATATGAGGTGCCTAATTTCGAAAAACATAAACAATGTTTGGGGTGATAGAGAGCACATGGACATATTCAAGGGACAAGCGAATAATGTATTCTAATAAACCAATTCATACGTATATACACATTCCAAACAAGATTAATAGCTATAACACAACAAGAACAGTTAAGCACAACATAAATGAGGTCTCAGTCTTACATATACATATGTATACAATCCACAAGGCAAAAACCAATGATGTAAAACCTCAAACAAAATGCACTAAGCAAAGTTGCAGAAACTAAGTAGTCACAAAGCATGACTAGACAAAGTTTATTTGTTTCGCGTGTTACGTGTTTGATCTGTTGCATGTGCTTAAATCACGATGTATAGTGGATCTACAAAATATGTGCTAACAATGTCGAATTTAAGCAAAAAAAAGAAAAAAAAGAAAAAAAAATCAAGGAAACAACGTTATTCACATAATATATACAAGTGACCACAATAATTAACATATGTGTCCTTACTGTGAAATGGACATAATAGGTGCTGCCAGTAACTAACATATGATATGTACATAATATATACCACCAATGTCTAACATTTGCGAAATAAAAATAAAATAAAATAATGGAAACAAAATCCCTACAAAGTAGGGATACTATTAGGTATAAATTACGTGTCAACCATGTTTAATATATGAAAAAGGCAAAAAAAAACAAAAGGCAAAAAAAAAAAACGAGATCCCAATAGAGTGGGCATTTAATTTTAGACGTTAATATATTTAAATAAGAGAGGCATTCGAAAAATTTGAAATATTACACTGGAAAAAATTCCGGAGCACCTAAAAGGATCTTGATGCTTACACTAGAAACGTTCATATCTTCAGAAACATGGCTCCGATACCAGTTCTTTTTGGAGTCTCGAGAATCAAAGTCTAACGAAATGCAAGAATGTCTCTTGCAGCTGATTTTTGCAATGTGGGACTATCATCAATTGCAAGGGTGGAAGATTTTCGTAGGGGTTGTTCAACGAGAGAAAGAATGAAAAGTTCATCTTCTTCCAAAATGGGTATTTAAAGTCCTCATAATATGTACGTCTTATGAGAAGGAGATGTATAGCTACATTTGTAAACGTTAGAACAAAATTTCTACATATAAATTTTTAAAGGTTGAAAATCCCTAATTTCATGTTATGACTACTTGATTTTATAATTATTGATTTAGTTTTTTTTACTACCGTTTTTTAGGATTAGTTAGTTTGTTGTAGATTTTTTTAGATTTAAAAAATGTAGTTACAAATAATCTATTTAAAATAGATTTTTTAAAAAAATTATGAAATATAGGAGGGTACAATTGTAAACTACTCCCCCACATTAAAAATTAATTAAAATGTGGAAATAAAAAGGGACACAAATTTAAAGTCTAAAAGATCATTAGCACAACTTTAATAGTTTCTAAATTCTAACCATTTTCGTTCTAGTTATTTCCGTAGTTGTTCCTAAACTAATTTACACAAAAATTGTGTTGTTTTGTTTTGGAGGGTGGGAAGAGCTTTTGGTAATGGGCTGTTCATAACAATAACAGCCATTTGTTTGAAGTTGTTGACAGCCCAAACCAACTGCCTCACAATGTGCAACCGCCCCATTTATCAACATATTCTTTATATTTTGTTTTATTTGTCTGTTCTTATTACTTTATTTCCACTATATAAATTTTCTTTTAATCTTATATACACATCTATTTGTCCTTAACTCTTTCTTTATGTTTATCAAAAAAAAAAAAAACTCTTTCTTTATGTGTTTTTATAAAACTTTTTTTACGTTTATTCACTTAAAAATAGTCATAAATTATTCTTATAAAATTTCATCCTACATTATTTTATATAGATATAAATAATAAACCTTTTTATTTTACAAATTATATTTATAAAATTTTAAAATTTACCAAATGTTTTAAATTTTATTCAATTAATTTTAATATTTTTTAATTGTACTTAATATATTCAAGTTTAAGACTAAGTGCGTCTAAATCTAAGTTTATAATTGTTCTCTCTTAAAATATATTACATTTTAATTTATTATTATTTTTTTTTTTTTGAGATTAAATTACATTTTAATTTGAAAATCTCTTTCTAATTCTAAAATGAGATATTATAGTTTCTAACTTTGAATAGGTAAATAATATTTGACAATTTGTTGATACAAAATTTAATAGTGTTATTTGTTAAGACGTGATATATATGTACAATTCTTCTTATCATTCGGTTTCAAAAAAGAAAAAAAAATTGTATCATTTTCAATATAGTTTTATTAGTTTTAAGATTCTATTATGATCTCTAAAAAAAGCATTTTTCATATAGATATTAATGATTTTTTTTTACATTTTTTTTTAATTTAGAAACACATGTTTATAGATAGATAATTGATCATATTATCTCATCTACCAATGCCCCACACCTTAACCTAATATCCAATAAGCCTCTCTCCCATAAAAGCTTCAACAAAAAAAAGCCAAACAGTTAGTGCTATTATTTATAATCAATCATGGAATAATGTTTTGATAATTTTTTTTTAAAAAAAGCGATAGTATTTCAAGCACATTGACCTTAAAAAGAACAAAGCAATTAATTTAAGTTAAGTTAAAAGGCAGCAAAGTGAAGGTGGAATCTTGCATTTTGAAATGGATATTCAAGTGGAATCTTGAATTCTCAAATGGATTTCCAATTTCTCCAAAAGTTGGATACATATCCTCCTCAATAATTGCAACATAATATTTAAAAAAAAAAATTAATTGCAACATAATATTGGCCACATCCTACATGGTAGGAAATTTGTTTTAGAAATGTTATGATTATTTACAAGTCTTGTTTTTCCTAATATTAAAATATTGTGATTATTTTCTAAGTCTTTTTTTCTAATATTAAAAAAAATACTCGATCAATTTTTTTTAGAATATCAAACCTTTTTTTTTTCAGGAATCAAACTTTATTATTAAAATGATATGATTTTACAAAAAAAAATATTAACTTCAATATAATATTTATAATTGAATATATTTTTGAGAATTTACCATCAGCTGCATATTCTACCTCTTGTATTATATTTGTAGCATAATTTTGAAAATAATTCATCTATAGCATATTTATTTCTATCACTCACCTAGTGATAGAACTCAATTTAGATTTCTATCACTGATAGAAAACTTAAGCAGTGATAGAATGAATCTATCATTGATTGAATTCTATCGCTAATAAAACTTGACAAGTGATAGAAATCAATTTGAATTTTCTGCTACAAATGAAATTATTTTGAATTTTGTGCTATAGATGGAAATATTTTACTATTTTTTGATATACATGCAAAATCCCCTATATTTTTTTGGGGAAATGGTAGTAAATAGACTACTTTTAAAAACTATTTGCAAAATTAGGTGTCCAAGTTTTTTTTGTAAAATTAATTTTATTTTTAAAATTCGAAATCAAATTTTTTTTATTAATACCATTTTACACTTGTATGCATTTATTTATTTCATTTTAAATTTTTAATGCAATAGTCAAACTTTCCATAAGTGATTCATACCATCTAAAACTACAAATCAATTTCTCATTAATTTTTGCAATTCTCTCACTTCATTATTCCATTTCCATTTTTGCAATTCTCTCCCAAATTACGTTCATTCTCCATTTTTGCAATTCTCTCCCAAATTACGTTCATTCTCCATTCTAGGAAACTTCATCCTTGTTACATTTCATTTTCTCCGTCCTACCTTCATTCCTGCGACTGGAAAACAGTTCGACGACCACGGTTGATTTCGACCGAACAGGAGTTTCCATCCATCGCAATCATTCAATCCTCTGACGTGGTCTATGCAAATTATGTTCGCTTCCTCATCATTTTTTTGTTCCTGAAATTCGTGCGTTTCATTGATATTTTATTGTGCATTATTCTCCCGTTATTTGGATCCAATATGTCTCATATGGTAAAATGTGATATGTTTTTATTACCTTTCATCTTAGCAATTCCCTAAAACCTAACACATTAGTATGCATTCTATTCATATCAAATTCATCTTCTATATTCATATATTATACGGTACTATTTAAGGCCACATATTCCAAATACCATTAACATTGTAGTCATCCATGTACTACTACATTTGATTATTCACATATATAATATTGTATAATATATACAATACTTTATACCTTCACATAATGCATGTTATATACTGTAAATTTTATATAGTACCGTATCACTTATAGATTATGATAATATTGTATGTTTTTATCGCACAGGTTCTGCAAGCATCCCTATCCACATTGCATGTAATGGTTAGTGGAATGAAGATATGAGATGTACTATAATTATCAGTAGACTGTATTTTACACACATATGTGTACCATGTAGTCAAAATATACTAGTTTGAAAATACTAAAATATACGTCTATACTATATTAATCATACATATATCTACTACTGTTTTTTGTAAACAATAATGTTTTCAATACACATTCCTTAATACCAGTAGCACTATTGTAGACCATGTAGATGATCTAATATATATATATATATCAGTAGTACATACAGTATGGTCAAGTAACGCTACCACATTCATTTCGTTTTTCATTTAATATCAATAGACTGTAATTTACACATATATGTATACAATGTAGTCCAATATACCATTTAGAAAAATAACAAAATATAATAATGATCATTTCCTCTTTAGAATTTTTCTTTTCATTACATCAAACAATATTTGAGTTATCATTTCATAACCTACAACTCTTATTATACACTACTGTCTTGCACTATAATAAACTAGTGCATTGCCAATATTTTTCCAACTGTAGTATTTTTTTAAGCAACAATAAGATCGTTTACTATATTGTATTTTTTACGCTCGGGTATCAAATGCATGTATTATTTTTCACCTACAACTCATTACAATAAGGGACATGGTCACAATCAAATACATCATTATTTGTATATCTTAACCTTTATCAACTTGCATCTGTTTTAAACTACTACTAAAATTGTATACACTTGCAATGTATCATTGAATAAAAACAATCACTATAAAACATTTAAACGATAACAATACAATACTCTAATAATCTCATTACCACATTGTTATAATACCATAATTACAAAACAGTGTTGGTCGGGTTGTTGTTTTAGCAACATTATAGTACTCAATAAAAGTTAATATGAAGATGCATATTACAAAATAGTGAATATAAAACGAATGTACTATCAATGTATTACAAAACCGTATAAACGACAACACAACTAAGTACAGTATAAATGACAACACAAAATAGTACAATATAAACAATACTCGTTTACTGCATCAATGTACATGAAGAATAATCTTTCATCATCTAAATCAGAAGCAGTAGAGGAGCTCATTGTCTGAAATGTGGTCAAAACAAGAATGTGTTAATAAATACAGTATTACATAAACAATATGTTCTTATAATACCATGCATACAGTCTTGGAATGACCGTATGATTCATTTTACTTTTGGGGGAATAGCTTTCAGTTTCAAATACCCCATAAAATTTAATTTCCGAGATGACGATTTATGTCAATTAATGCCCCTAAAATCTTGGTTAATGGTTTTGGAATGTCACACGATTTTTCCTTTTTTTTAACTTTCCTTCCCAAATAAAAATCAACCACTCTAAGGTAATGTTATAAATAAATAATTGTAAACATTTTTTCATGATGAATAAACAACAAATATTGCCTTTAAAATAGAGTGATACACATAATCAAATAACATACGATAAATAAGTATATTCAAATAAGTTGAAATAGTAGGGCATGGGATTAAATCCTATTCTCGATCATTTATTTTTCATTTTCAAAACAATCTTAAAAAATGAGAATAAAAACTAAATGAAAAAAAAATATCAGAATGAAAAAAGAAGTCAAATTTCTTTTTTTAAAAAAAGGGGAAAATCAAAACAAAAAAAGGTGATACTGATTCCAACAAAAGTAGTAACTCAATAGTATCAATATATAATTAATGATCAAGATGTCATAAATTTGAATCTTCACTTTCAATTGTCATAGAACTAAAAAAAAAAGTCGCACACAAGAAAGAAGCTCGATTTTGAGCTTCCTACCCGTTAAGCGTTGAGCCAAACATAAGGAAAGGATCCCTTTCTTTTCTTTTAGGCCAACTGAATAAACACCCTCTAATATTCTAAAATTCATTGTATTTATAATTATCTTATAGTTGTTCTTCTTTTTCAATATTTGAAATGAATATATGTTACATTTGATTAGATCGTTGATCGATTTTTAACGTTAAAAGATGACTTAATAGTCATATTTAAATTATGGGGTATTGTAGATTAGTAATATTGGGACATTAAAAAAAGGTTGGATTCTCGTTAAGTGGACTCTTATTTTTCAATGTTAAAATTCTACCTTTTCTTTATAGGTTTGCATGTCTTTAGGTAAACATATAAAAATAGTCTATTTTTCGTATTGAGTCATGGAGATTTTGAAGTATAACAAAAATAATGGCAAAATTTTTTTATCCATAATATAAAATCAAAATTAATCTATTTATAACACAAAAAATCCGAATTGAATTTTATCACTGCTTCAGTTGATAGAATTTAATGGTATATTCATTCTATCACTGGTTGAGTTCTATCCTGATAGCAAATTATGTTTTATCATTGATTGAGTTCTATATAAAAAATTATGAGTTATAGATAAATTATTTTAAAAATTGTACTATAAATATAACACAAGATGTAAAATGTACTAATGAAGGAAAATTCCCTTGAGTTATTTTTTTAATTATTTTTTAATTAAAAAAAGGGATTATGCATGTATAGCAAAAAATTGCAAAATGATTGTACCTATAGCACAAAATCAAAATTAATTCATTTGTAGCAAAAAATTCAAATTGAATTCTATCACTCATTAGTGATAGATGTCTATCACTGATTGAGTTCTATCACTAATTATTGATAGATGTCTAATATGTTATACATTCAATTATTTTAGATATTATGCTTCAAAACTAATACAAGAGGTAGAATTTACTGTTGAGCTCAAATTCCCATTAAAAAAACCTTTCATATTGATTAATGGATCCTAATACCTTACTATACAAGTGAGTAGATTTACATTTACCGTAAAAAAAGTCGCTCGCTAGACTACTTGTATAATGTCTTATTATTTTCTTTTTTCTTTTTTCTTTTTTTTTACACATTTTTTATTTAATTTAAAGAATATTATCAAATAGGAATTTTGTTGTTAATATTGATCCAATTAATAAAGTTAATCTTTTATGCTTATTTTCTTGGGATTGGTGGCATTAGTTTCAGCTCGAATCTTTTCCCAATTGTACCAAGATTCTAGATGTGTGTGATGGGGACCGAATCAAATATTAAAAATTAAAATATGACAAAAATATTAACTTTAAAAAGGACTTTTAAAAAAAAACAATCTTTGTTTAATTTGCAAAAGTTAATATTCCCTCCCCAATGCATGAAAGCAATACTACTGGAATTTGACCTACCATTTTGGATTATAGTGGCCCTTATTAAATACCAAAATTGAAGTGTTTTTTTGTAAATATATTTTAGGGAAATTATGCTGGATAATTCAATTTTACAAAATAATTACACATCTAGACAAATTTAAAAATATTTGTATATACAATTAAAAAAATATTATAAATACTTTTCCAATTTAATCTATTCCTAAAAGAAGTCCTATACTTTATTTGTAATAATAAAGTGCAAACACTCATTTATATAATTGTAATTATTAATTTATTAAAATAAGTGAATCATTCTACGAATATAGATTGTTAATTGAAATTTCAAAAAGAATCTGTACCTAATATATGAATTATAGTCTCCATTATGCATTTCTCAAAAAAAAAAAAAGTCTCCATTATAGGAATATATATATATATATATATATACATACAAGTGAGTATATATATATTCCTATAATATTTTTTTAATTAAAAAAGCCTTTCATATTGATTAATGGATCCTAATACCTCACTATACAAGTGAGTATATATATAATATTATATTTCTATGTTTGTGTTTCTCATCCCTTCCAATTAATAATAAAAAAAATTTAAAAAAAAAAAAAAACTTATATTTTTCACAATATGCTCATTCTTTTCCAATAGGGTAAACTTGTAGGGTGGAATCAAACTAGAGAGATCCCAACATCACTATAGTGGCTTAAGTTTAAATTTATTTAAATTGTAACTATTCAATATTAATTATTAATTATTTTACCATTTTGATTTTAAATTTAAAGGATCTAACTTTCCATCGAAAACTTGCTTTACTTGCACGTCATATCTTTAATTTCCGATCTAACTTTAAAAAAAAAGCTTTTATGTTTATTTTTTTTTAAGTAATAAGCCTTAAAATTGAAAACAAATTTGATTCTTAGATTTTTTTAAAAAAACACTAATACTAATGCTTTCCTTTTCTTTTTTGAGTACAAGTCCGAGAAGAGAGATCACAAACCTTAGAAAGGGCATAATTATTAAAATTTTCAGGATCGAACTCGTGACCATGATTTTGAAGTGAATTATCACCTAACAGTAAAATCATTAAGTAACAGTCTCTTTCCATTTAATGCGAATGCTTTCAAATATCTTTGAGACCTTTCATTTTCTATCACACATAATACCATTTTATTTGCATCACTCTTGAGATTGATTGGTTCCAAAATTGAAGTGCAATTTGGAGAAAGCAAAATAATGATGTAATAAAAGGTAAAAGATTGGCCTAATTGAACAAGGTAGCTGAAGAACATATTCTTATTCTTTTGATCAGCTTTTTGGGATTGTGTTAAAATAAAAAGAATGAAAAGAAACAAATAGATGTCTATTCAAGTGGAACTTATTCCAATATGAAATATATATGTAAAATCTCATATGAATTGATGCACACATGTCATCCACCTTAACTTGCTCCCCATATATAGAGCCTAAGAGAAGTAGAAAAATATTAAATTTCATGAAAATCAACGATATTATGATGTAAATGTACATGTTTGTTTGATTATTTATCAAGTTCTTTAGTATAAAAAGAAGAGTGAACAATTCAATTTGACATCATTATAATACATAAATATACTTTTTCTTTTTCTTTTTCTAAAAAATTCAACTTTGGGATAAAGAATGATAATAGTTTGTAATACCTTTTCTTAAATTCAACTTTGGGATAATGAAGGATAATAGTTTGTGTGGAAAGTTCGAATCTTGACAGCATTTAAAAAGAGAGTTACCCATGGAAACTTGTACCAAAGATGATTGAAATTTCAATGTATAAAATGTTTATCTATTCAATTTATCGTGATCGTATATTTAGAAAATAATTTTTTTATGAATTTTTTGTTGGGATTTTGGCAAAATAATATAAGTGAATTTGTCCCACATCGGAAAGATGCAAGGTGGTGGTGTGCTCCAAGCACTATAAAAGGAGTATAAGGCTTTGGTTTCAAAGCATCCCAGTCGAAAGCACTTTAAGTTTTGTGTCCTGACTCTAGTTAAAATTCCTTTTGTATTCTCAGGGTAAAAGTAGTATAAACTTTGAAGAGGGTGTTTATGTGAATGGGATCGGGAGAGAGAATTCTATGTGATTGTAATAATTTGTCATATTGTGAAAGTTCCTTCTGTCTGTGGTTTTCCACGTAAATTCTTAGTGTTCTCTATTTTGTTGTTTCCTTTTAATTTCTCAGTATTTTTCTGCTTATTCGTGTTGTTATTAGGGAAGGTTTTTTCCTAACAAGTGGTATCAGAGCTTTAGGTTTGTAGTTTCTTAAATTTCTGAGTATGCTCTGTGGTTGCAGCTTTGTCTGAGCTTCCACATCAGAAAAGTATTCTTGAAATAAGTTACAACTAGGGGTGTACAAAAAAACCGGTAACCCGAGCTACCCAGACTACCCAACCCAAACTGTAAGGGTTGGATTGGATTATGTTTTTTAAATTTTGGGTTGGGTTAGATTTTTAGTAAACCCGTATTTTTGGGTCGGTTCGCGGGTTCGCGGGTTTTGGGTTGGGTTCAACCCGGAACCCGAATATAAATATATATTTCTTAACATATCTTTGTAGTGTAAAGTCGTTGATAGCCTAGTGGTTGTACAACTTTTCTTATTTTATGTTTTCTTTTTCTTTTTTTGTTTTTTTTTTCCTTGTAGCAAGTAAACTTCAATCTTTCTCAAACATTTTTTCCCTAAAAAATTTATCCAATCTTTTTATCTCTTATTAGATTAAATACAATATTTTTTTAAATTTAAAATTAATTCTTATCTTTTTAAAAAAAATCTCATACTCTTTACAAAATTAGTTTTATATTTAGTCAAATTTTATACCGGTATTTGACTTTCAAATATTGAAATAATTAGTGTTTTCGTCGAATTTGTAATCTCGCCTTTAACTTTTAATTCTTTTGAACCGATGAACCCAACCCAACCCAACCCGAAAATATTGGGTTGGGTTGGGTTGGGTTAAAAAGTTGATCGACCCAAATATTTGGGTTGGTCCAAAAATTACCCTTAACCCTACCCAACCCAACCCATGTACACCCCTAGTTACAACTAGGTGGTTCATTATTTGCAGATTTGCTAGGATTGAAGCAGAAAATTGCAAGTTTTATGAGTTCAATGAAGTTTGACGTGGAGAAATTTGATGGAAGGATGAATTTTGGCTTGTGGCAAGTGCAAGTCAAAGATGTGTTAATAAAATCTGGATTACAACAAGGCTTTGAAGGGAAGACCAAGTGGTGGTGATTTTGAAAAATCAAGTGGTGATGATGGTTCAACAGAGTCCAGTGGTGGTTCTAGCAAAGGTTCTAAGAAATCCAGTATGAGTGATGACGAATGAGAGAAAATGGATTTGAGAGCTGCAAGTGCCATCAGATTAAATTTGGCTAAAAATGTTCTTGCTAATGTGCATGGAATATCAACAGCCAAAGAGCTTTGGGAAAAGCTTAAAGCGATGTATCAGGCAAAGAGCATTTCAAATTGGTTGTACCTGAATGAGCAATTTTACACATTGCGAATGGAAGAAGGTACGAAAATCTCAGATCATCTGAGTGTTCTCAATGGTGTTGTCTCTGAGCTGGAGGTAATTGATGTGAAAATAGAAGATGAGGATAAGGCACTGAGACTTATCTTGTCACTTCCCCCTTTTTATGAATATATGAAGCCAATCTTGATGTACAGAAAAGAGTCCTTAAATGTTTCAGAGGCTACTAGTAAACTTCTATCAGAAGAAAGAAGGTTGAAGCTTGATGAGCGTACTTCACAAGAGGAATCAGCACTGGTAGTTGGCAATTGGAAGAAGAAGAAAAACTTTGTGCAAAAGAGAGGTTGCTGGGAATGTGGACAACTTAGACACATGAGAAACAATTGTCCTAACAGAGCAAGTTCGCAAAGGGTTCTGGTTAGGATGCTGATATGGTCTCTTTCATCGGGGGATCTAGTGACGCCTTCTGAAGAAAAAAAGAAATCATCCTCATGGTATGTTCCTTTTGCCATGGTAGAAGATGTGATGTCAGCAGTTCCACAAGTTTGCACACGGACATTGGCTTGGCGGTTATGCAAGGTGTGTGGTGGAAGTTATGTCGATGGCTGAAAAACTTCCAGGTAAGCCAAATAGGTGGAAGTTGCACCATAAATTTCAGCAAGGTGTATCGACATGTGACGAAGAAGAAAAATCTTGGAATGTGAGATTTCAAGTGTTGTACTTTTTATGGTGGAGTATGTTATAATTCTTAGGGTTAAGAATTATGATTGTCAAAGAAGACAATGTTGCAGCAGAAGCTGTGGATTCTTCAAATATCTTGCCAAGGTGGAATTTGTTGGGATTTTGACAAAATATTAGAACTGAATTTGTCCCACATAGAAAAGATGCAAGGTAGTGGTGTGCTCCAAGCACTATAAAAGGAGTATAAGGTTTTGGTTTCAAAGCATCCCAGTCGAAAGCACTTTAAGTTTTGTGTATTGACTCTAGTTAAAATTCCTTTTGTATTCTCTTGTGGAGAGTGAGGCAAAGGGTGAGAATAGTATAAACTTTGAAGAGAGTGTTTATGTGAATGGGGTCGGGAGAGAGAATTGTATGTGATTGTAATAATTTGTCATGTAGTGAAAGTTTCTTCTGTCTATGGTTTTTTTTCTCCAATTTGGAGTTTTTTCACATAAATTCTTGGTGTTCTCTATTTTGTTGTTTCCTTTTAATTTCTCAGTATTTTTCTGCTTATTCATGTTGTTATTATGGAAGGTTTTTTTCCAACATTTTTTAGAAATATAAATATTGTAGGACCATGTGATATATATTACGAAAGAATAGTCAAAATGCATATTATAGCTAGCTCAATACGTTTTTATTTTTTAAGAAAAAATTTCATTGACGTGACGATCCTTGCTCCTTATTTAATCGTCAAAGTTTCTTTGACTTCATTATACTTATGGTAAGGGCGAGAATGCTCATATGGCCCCTTTCTTTTCATGTTGGTGGCATAGTTGGTCAAAGGTTTAGACTTTGAGATTATGCTCTCTTTGAAGTCGTACATCAATTTGCAAACATCCCACAATTGTTACTCTTTCGATATATTTCGTAATATAATTTAGGGATATACCAGTGGTGACTCTGATTTAGAAGAGTCGTATTATAAAAAACAATTATTGTTTCAATTTTTATATCCAAATTGTAGACAAATTTTTACCAAATATAAGTGTTCGATTCTAGGCTATCTCAAAAATGCATTTAACGACAATATGCTATATTATCCTATGATCGAGTTGGATTGATAACTATTTAAAGAAAAGTCCAAATGGCTAGTTATAACCATATAGTCTACAAAAGGGTGGTATAAGTATAACCCGTGTTTTAAAAGGCTCGCTCAAATTCATGCCTAGGCTTAAAGCGTAGATCTAACACTTTATCTTATGCCTTGAGCACCTCGGATATGAACAAGCACGCCATTTTGTGATTAAGGTATTTGTTTTTCTTTATTAAATAAAAGAATAGAATTTGTTTTCATTCTAACTATGTTATCTCTTCTTTACGTATAAAAAAAATTCACTATCTTTTTGCGCCTTGTTATTATGTCTTAATGTGTGGTTAAGACTAAAGTTTTTCGTAAAACCATTTTTAGTTGTATGATCGTAAATCAAATTGTCCAAGTTAAGTCGAACGAAGAGAAAACAAGAGCAATAATCATTCCACTAAGAAGCAGATTGATGATGCAAACAAGCACTACATCAAAAACAAAAACAAAAATGAAGAAGCAACTTTGAGGATGCATCTAATTGAGACATGAGTGAGAAAAAGTGGAAAATACCTTTAAAAAAGCAATCATAGCAACAACTAACCGAGTGATGAGTTCAATCTATGATAACTACTTACCTAAAAATTAAATATTTTTTAAGAGTTTCTTTTAAATTTAAATGTTGTAAGGTTAGACAATATACCTCGTGATAAAGTTAAGATACGCGCAAATTAATCCGGGCAATCATGAATATCATAAACAAAAATGAGTGGAAGCAATAACCCAGCTTCTCACTCCAACTCACCTACCGGTCCATCTTTTTTTATATTCGTAAGTTTCCAGATCAGCATACATGCACCCCTAATTGACTATTCTCTCGATTTTAATCGCCTGAACCTACAACATTTAGTTGTAAAGATAGATGGGTATCATAGACTGAACTCGTAACTTTTTAAATCATCGGTACCTTCTTTGACTACTAGGCCAACCTATAAATCTGAAGAGAGATAAAAGGAAAAAGGTTAGTGGGAATCTGATTTGGAACTCACTCACTATAGGATAGGCCAAGTAAGCTATAAAATAGAGGGATAGAGAAGGAAAGTCAGTGAGTGCAAAGTGACAAATGGGTGTGTGAATGCAGAGTATAAGATTGCATTTATATTCTAATATTCACATTCTCTTCTCTGTCACTCTTGTGTGTTTGTGTGTTTGTGTGTTTGTGTGTTTGTGTGTGTGTCTAGAAATCTGCATGTTGGCTCTATAATTTGATATATTGGTTTGGGAAATATTTTGGTGGAATTGAAGGACAATTCTTTTGGGGATTTGGGTATCTGATTCTACCATTTGTTGTGTGTTTGTGTCTATAAATGGATACCTCATAGTTCATCCATAACCCACTGTTCCCATTTCCTTCTGTAGTTTTTAACTTTTTCCTTTTTGTGAAGGCCAAGCTTCAGCTCTTCATTTTTGTTTCTCTCTAAGGTAAATAACTCAAACTTGCAATCCCACTCTTCCTGTTTTACTGTGTGTTTTCTTGACTTATTTGGAGCTAACACTGATATTAACCCTCTTTCCCTTTATCTACATATATGAAACAAAGCTCGCCTTTAAGGGGAATCATTTTCCTCCCATAATCACATTTTCTCATAACTATTTTTTATTCTTCCTATAATCACTTTTTATTTTTCTTATACTCACTATATTTTGTTTCTTTTGTAATTTTTCTATTCAGCTCGTAATCACGTTTGGACCATTTTTTTATTTTTTTTGAAGAGTTATTGTGATTATGGATTTTGAATTTTGGATCTTATTTGGTTATAACCTTATTCAAAGGTTAATAATATATTTATTTCCATTCATTTTTATAATGAAAAAGCATATGAATAAAGAAAAAATGAATAACTATTTTTTTAATAAGAATAATTTTTAAAGTTTTTGAAAGGTCAAAAGACCCTATTCAAATTCAAATAAACAATAATTTTTATTCAAAGTTACTATGATATTTTTTAACATTTTTTTAAGTTAAGTATTTTTTTAAACTTTTTAAAAGTTCATGAATATTTTAAAACCAAACTTTAATAATTTTCATCCAAATTTAACGGCAATCATATTTTTGAAACATCTATTAAACTTCAGGGGCTTTTTTGAAACTTTTTGTGGACATTTTTTATACGAACTCTATAGTTTATGGGTATTTTTTACAATTTAGCCTTGCAAAATAGACAATGAAAAATAATGGCACATATTGAAAAAATCTAGCTCTTGCATTGGATTTTGTATTTTAATATATGGAAATAATTTTTCATCAAAACAGAAGTCATTCAATTGCACAACAGCTTGCTCAACAATTTCAAAGAATTGTACAATACAAATTCGAACTTCAATAAAAAAAAAGGACAATCCATTAAAACATACTAAATACTACGTGACATTAGTCAAGGTACGTGCAAGAGAATTGACTTCGTTTTCAGCAAAACAGCTGCAGATTACTCTTTAA
Source organism: Sicyos edulis (assembly GCA_036507275.1). NCBI lineage: Eukaryota > Viridiplantae > Streptophyta > Magnoliopsida > Cucurbitales > Cucurbitaceae > Sicyos > Sicyos edulis. Next base: position 6,942,534 of record CM071859.1, on the reverse strand, counting down.
AAGAATCTGGAATACGAAACATGAATGCCCTAGCAGCTACAAACAGAAACTTCAAGCTTGCTGCTAGGCTTCTGGGTCTGGACTCAAAGCTCGAAAAGAGCTTGCTCATTCCCTTCAGAGAAATCAAGGTTAGATTCTTCTTCTGGTGACTGTTTGTTTAATTGACTAGATAAAAAGAAAACACAGACACAAACAAAAAAGACACATTTGTAATTTGAATCAGCCTTCTGTTTATGACAGGTTGAGTGTACCATACCTAAAGATGATGGCACGTTGGCATCCTTTGTTGGTTTCAGGGTGCAGCATGACAATGCAAGAGGCCCCATGAAGGGAGGGATCAGATATCACCCTGAGGTTGGTTGTTTTTCTTCTTATCTACAGTCCCTCCTTACAATTTTTTATGAAACGAAGATAACCACGCCCGTTCCTAGGCCAAGCACCGGAAGACATCGAAAGAATAATGTCACAAGTGAGTCGAGAACCTTGGGACCTTGAAGGGAGCATACCTTCAAAGTCCTAGTTTTCAACCACTGTGACACCCCTTGGAGAAGTCCCTCCTTATAATAATTCAACAGAGCCTGTAAAGTATCAAATTCCAAATTTTGTTAAGAAATCGGAACAACAATCAAAAGAAAAACTGTAAAAAAACGTGAGACAAACTACAATGATTTACGTAGTTTACTAATATTGTGTTACCTATGTCCATGGACATAGAAGAGAATAGTTTTATTACAGAGATCAGAATACAAGAATGTTGATTAAATGAGACTAAGGTTTTAAGAGAGTTTTCATGTTGCACTTTTGTAAAAGTTTATTACAAAATATGGTCCAAAACATAATACAGATCAATATGAAAACATAAACTCAATTATATATTTCGTTTAATATACCAATGCAGGTTGACCTTGATGAGGTAAATGCTTTAGCACAATTGATGACATGGAAGACAGCGGTTGCAAATATACCCTATGGTGGAGCCAAAGGAGGGATAGGATGTGATCCCGGGAAGTTAAGCATCTCGGAGTTGGAGCGTCTCACCAGAGTTTTCACTCAAAAGATACATGATCTTGTCGGCGTCCACACCGATGTTCCAGCGCCTGATATGGGAACAGGTCCACAGGTAGCCTACAGATACACAATCAACTTTTACTCTTCAAGTATAAACTTTTCTCCTTCCTTATTTGACTGTGTTGATTTGAATAGACAATGGCATGGATACTAGATGAGTATTCTAAGTTTCATGGCTACTCACCAGCAATCGTAACAGGGAAACCTATTGTAAGTAACCTCTAAGGCTCAACTCTATACATAACTTTTAAAACAACTTATCGAAAAATTTTGCCGAACTAGGATCTTGGTGGTTCTCTGGGCAGAGATGCAGCAACAGGGCGAGGCGTGTTGTATGCAACAGAGGCCCTCCTAAATGAGTATGGAAAGAGCATATCTGGTCAAAGATTTGTCATTCAGGCATGCACTAATTGCTCATTCAAAAGCTAACAATTAACAAGTACTCTATTCTAAGTGAAAATATGGACTGATGTCAGGGTTTTGGCAATGTGGGGTCTTGGGCAGCCAGACTGATTAGTGAAAAGGGAGGGAAGATTGTAGCAATAAGCGATGTAACGGGAGCGATAAAGAATAGTAATGGGATAGATATTCCAAGCTTACTAAAGCATGCAAACGATCACAAAGGGGTGAAGGGTTTTGAAGGAGGAAATCCAATTGAACCCAAATCTATTTTGGTTGAAGACTGTGACATACTAATACCAGCAGCCCTCGGAGGCGTCATCAACAAGGAAAACGCAAATGAAATCAAAGCCAAATTCATAATTGAAGCGGCCAACCACCCAACAGATCCGGAGGCCGACGAGGTGAGCATATAAATGAACCTCAAACCAAATGAAGAGATGAGCAAATACTAAAAATCATGGTATTTTTTCATATGCAGATACTGGCGAAAAAAGGAGTTGTTATTCTACCAGATATTTATGCAAATTCAGGTGGAGTTACAGTTAGCTACTTCGAGTGGGTTCAGGTATTCCCTTGTTCATCTTCATTCATTCACAAATTCCTTTCAAGAAGAGATAATGCAATACATTCATGATATAATATAACTCAATTAAAACAACCAATACAAATGCAGAACATCCAAGGTTTCATGTGGGAGGAAGAGAAGGTAAACAAGGAGCTGAAGACTTACATGACGAAAGGCTTCAACAATGTTAAGGAGATGTGCAAATCCCATAATTGCGACCTCCGAATGGGAGCTTTCACACTTGGAGTCAACCGTGTCGCTAGAGCTACTGTGCTGAGGGGTTGGGAAGCCTGAGCAGCCTGCTTCTCCCAGCTCCAAATAAAGGGGAGATAATCCCCTCTCCCTCATCCCCAGTGGTGCTTCTTTTCCTGTTTGGTTCTGCATTCAACACCTTTTTTATCACAGCAATAGTTATTTATATTGGCAGTCAAGGAATATCATCTCTGCCCTACAAAAATGTGGTTTTGCTTCCTTTCAATACCCCTATTGAAAGGGGATTTATGTATTGCTTTCTGATAAGAGGAATCCTCCCTAGTCTTCAGCAATACCTGCTTACAAACTTCGATTTCTCTTACTTGAAATTTTGTACTCCTTTTGCAATAAAGTCAGTCTACGTATTTGAATACCAAACTTCAAGACAGTAAGAGTATGTTTTTGATATACCACTCTTCTTTTTTTAAACTAGTTCATTCCCAGACCTACGAAAGATCGAGATGAGGATAAACAGAATATACCACTCTTCAAGAACCCTTGTATCTGATGGTAAACAACGGCTCATTACACCCTCCATCAAACTTATCACTCAATCACTACTAACACTACTCCTCAAACAAGTATTTAACAACTTCAAGTTCAACCACTACTAATGTCAATCCCAAAACGAGTAGTTAATTCCGTCAACCACTCCTAATACCAATGAGTAGCTAACTACTACCATCCACCCTTCCACTCCACTCTTTTCTACCAAATCCAAACACACCCTAAAAGTTACGAAGTGCCATTCTATATGGACAAGAGTTATCTTGTTAGTTTATATTGTTGACACACGCAGCAGTTAGAAATTAGGCAAGAAATATGCAATTGATCATCCATCCTTCGTTGATGATGAAATCAACCCATATTTGTTAAATTCAGAAATAGAGCACAGAAATTCAGTTAAAAGTTGTCAGTAAGAAATTAAAATTTGCAGCAGCATTAAATTTCCCGAGAAGAAGTTCAATTCCAAGCAAAATACAGTAAAAACAAAGGACAACTCTTTCAAACTCTTCTCAAAACAACGTTGCAAATGAAAATTAGATAAAACTATGATATTACATAATGCTAATCTAGTATCTTCCTCTACCCCTGAAGCCACCACCACGGCCACCGCCCCCTCTTGGACCACCTCTAGGGGCACCCCTTCCACGAAAGCCACCACTTCTCCCACGGGTACCTCTGAAGCTACCTCTGCTACTCCCACCAAAGCCTCTACCTCTAGGGGCAGACTGTCCCCTGAAATAAAGATCAGACATAAAAATTATTTTCAGACAAAAGTAACCATGAAACTTGTGAAAAATTGCTCACTCTACGCAGCAGAGACTTTAGAATCTTTTTTAATTTTTTTAGTACAGATTTTCCATGCCGTGGGTTATGAAACCCGCGCACACTTCGAGTAGAAAAAGTTCTAAACCATCTATCAGTGTTAAAGCAAATCATATGAATACCGAATAATTAGCAGTATTTGGATATTGTTCATCTCACATAGCAAATAGTTCCTCTGAAAACTAAAATCAGCTTAATGAAGGGATAAGAACGTCGGACCTAGCTACAGACTACATGGACTATGAAAATTGTAACCAGGATCTAATCTAAGTACTACTGAAACACACAATATGTTCTGAAAAAAAAACTGGCAATGAAGATACTATACAGGATAGCAACCTTATGCACAGGTTCCTGTGACTTCACTCAATTTGGAAACCAAAGTTTCAACTACAATAGAATCTTTTATTTTTATTTTCCATATCCGTAAATGCCCGAGCCAGGTTTCGTGCTCCGCGACTATTCTCCGCCTAAATCTACAACATTTGGATGTCGAGGAAAAAGTAGGAAACTATTTCCTAGGTAGATGGCAACCATGAATGAAATCATCACCTCTAAGAATCTTTAGACACATAAGCAACCAAAGTTGAATTTTAAAAAAAATTAAGCATGCCCTGTTGGAAACAACTGAAATTCAAAATCACATTCGGGGTGGGGCAGAACCGAGATGGATTACATACTTCGGTTGCGGGAGGAATCTAGCGAGAGGTAACAGTTTAGCTGGATCAATATAAAATTTATCCCCGGAAGCATACGAGGTGGCAACAATTCCTTCCATGACTTTGATCGAGAAATACTGCAGAGAGATTAAAAATACAAAGGTTGATCATATATCACAACTACATCAAAACTAAACAAGAAGTAACAAAATCAAGGGACTTACAGATTCGTTAATGGGGCCAAAAATTTCGTCAACTTTACCTATCTGGGTCATATTTTTAAGATAGATAGGGGCATTAAAGAAAGGAATCTTCTCATTCGTGAGTTTCGTCACTGCATCTCCCTCGCAAGCATGAAGAAAAGTTGAAACCTCTGTTACAAAAATAAAATTCTAATTGTAATGAATCCAGTAAAAAAAAAAAAAGTAAATAAAGCAATCTATACATTCAAATTTGAGTATACTAATTCTTAACCTTATAAAAATTCAAACATAAAACTAATAAGGAGAAAGGAAGAGATCAAAAACAGAACAAATCGTCTAATTTCGGTTCTGATTAGGGCAACAAAAGTTCCATTACGAACAAATCTGAAAACATATAATAGCTAAGAAGGAAGAAACGCATAGAGTAATGGATGATTTGTAAATGAGACACACGAACCAACTACTTCAGATGGAGGACCCTCATCGCGGAACCCGCCGCGACCGCCAAAACGGCCTCCACCCCTGCCGCCGCCGCCTCTACCGCCGTCACGGCCTCCCCTGAAGCCACCGCCGCCTCTTGGAGGTCGCATTTTCTGCTCTTGCTGTGCAAAAACGATGGAGTTTCTTTGATCGGAGGCTGACTGCACCAGTCGCGACTAGGGTTTTAGGGTTTTATGTTTGTCGTTTTCCCATTGAGGTTTCTTTACCAACTCATTTTTGTTCAAATATATGTAAAAATCTATGTGGCTCATTAATATTTTTATATATATAAATATTTCGTAGTTTTTATTTTCATATTTCAAATGTGAGTTTCTTCTTTTGAAAATTATCTATAGCAACTTTCCTGTGATTGAAGATTATATGTTGTTATTAAAGGTTTTTTTATTTTCATTTTACATAAAAAAAACTGTCCTATTTTATCATAATTCACTTTTGCATCAAATTAAATGGAGTGGCACATTGCGTGTTGACGATGGATCGACGACTTTTTCAGTGGACTTCATCAAAGTTTACTATCGTTAAGTCTTGTGTTTTCCTTCATTGATTGTGATTCTCCTATGCTCTATGTGGTTGCTACCGGTGTTGTTAGTTGGTCCTTGTTTGTCAGGTTTAGGCGATGGTTAGGTTTCTGCAATTTTCTTATGATTGGTGTAATACTGTTTTGGAGGCTTGCCACAGCTTGTGTTTAATGAAAGTTTCATTTTCAAAAAAAAAAATGGAGTGGCACATCAATTTACTTGATTGGTTGTAGACCAATTCAATTCTACGTTCATGAATTCGATTCGAAAATCGATATTTAACTCAGATCTTGATAATCTCATGTATAAATAAACTTTTGTTTGTTTTTTAAGTACGATAACAATGTAAGGAATTTGAAGTTACGTTGATAAATGTCAACCGATTCATATTCATTTTGTTTTAATTTATAAGGATTGTTTGGATTTTTATTTTTGGTTTTTGAAAATTGAGCATAAACTACTTGGATTCTAAGATTCATTATTTTGCTATTCATTTTGTTTCTTGGGAAAGATGAAATTCATTGTAGTGAAATGAGGAGAATGCAAAACTTTTAAAAACCAAAAGTTAAAAATCAGATAGATATATTATACATGGTTTTAGATTTTGTTTAATGATTCTTTTCTTAGTTCAATACAACAATAATGGGTCGAGGATTCGAAACCGTAAACTCTTAGATTTTGTTTAATGATTTTGGATCCATTGAGTTAAGTGAATGTATATTTGGCATAAGTATCTTCAAAACATATTTTGGATTATGTAATTCAAAAAACAAGTTTATGTTTTCGTTATATTCGTATCCTATAATTGAAACTTTGAAATGCATAATTATATTAAAAGTTGTAAATTAAATTAGTCCTAACCTATTATTTTACTTATTGACTAATGTTGTTTTATGATTTTGGATCCCCTGAATTAAGTGAATGTACAATTTACTTTAGACTTGCTTAGTAGCTATATTATTTTTTGTTTTGAAAATTATATTATTTGATGTTTTGAAAATTAACATTATAAGAGTACTTACTCCCGTAAATTTCTTTCTTATGTTATATGTAAAAGCTGTTTTTTTTTTAATCATAGCTTATTTTTAAAAAGTTTAGAAAAAGATTTGAGAATTTGTTTCTCGAATTTGACAAATTTAAATATTTCTTTAAAAAATATATATTTTCAAAAGATGCAAAAGCATAGCTCTAATGACCTAGTAACCAAAAAATTATAGGTTTGAAACTCTTCATTATTTTTTTTAGACACAAACTCTCCATGGTTGAATTCAAAATAATAATAATAAACAAACAAATACATTTAAAATAGGAACATAAACTTTCAGATTAAATCATGTACTCTGTGGAACTAAGGATACAGCAAAGAAAGCACATTTGAATATGTAAGAGATACACTGAAGAAATTTGGAGTCAAGAGGTTCATTGACCACAAAATGAAGTGCTACTTTGAGTCATGTTCCAAATCCAACTAATGGATTTTTCTTTTCTAGATTCATTCTACAAGCCTTCTTCCTACTTGGAACACAACAATGAACTCTCAAGTTACAACAACCAGTTTAAGAAACAAAAACCATTATGTTGGTACAAGATAGGTACCTTGGTCTTGATCACTAATCAAGAACAATAAAGTGAAAATTATGAAAAGCAAAAATGAGAACCCACAAACCAGTTTCAAAGCAGTCTTCTTGTATGCCATTTCCATGCTAGAATGTTGAGTTTTGATCTTGTTGTGGTGAGCCACCACCACAGGTATAGCTTGGACAGGAACACCATCGGTCGAAGAGACTGATTCCGAACCGCCTGGCGATTGTCCACCGTTGTCGTTGTCCACGCCGCCGTCCTCTTTGCTAAGTTTCTTATCATCTGGGAACTCATTTTGGTCATGAAATGATTTGGGACTCCACTCCATATTGCCTGATGATAAACTCCTTTGCCTTCGTCGGAAGCTTTTGCTTGCATAGTTAGAGTTCGCCTCGCTCGGATCTTGAAGGGAGTGGATGAGCTTTCGAGGAGTTTGGAAGATCATGTCTTCGACATTCATGCAGCTACGAGATCTCTGAGGTACAAGATAGGAAAAAGAGGTATAAGCTAATAAACATTTACAGAATAAAACCAGATTTCTTTTGTGGAAATGAAGTGTAAACAAGAGCTTACAAGGGGGTTGGTTGTAGTGCTTTTTGAGAGTCTGCCTCTAGGAGGACTCATTTGAAAGAACCCTGCAAAGTCATCTGCACAATCTTCACCATGCTGGCCAAATTTGTGACTTCCAGAGTGCACGGACATGGTGTCGGAGACATCGGTTCCGCGAGTGACTTCCGAGAACAGAGACAAGCCATCCTTGAGGGATATATCAACCCCACCATTATCATACCTCCAAAGTTTTCGATTAACACTCCTACGATCGAATCCCGAACTACCAGAAGTTTGTTTCGAGGAGAAAGGTGATCCAACAAGTGAGCCATAATCAAAGAATGAATCAAGGGTCTGGGATTCTGCAGACTCGGAGGAGGGTGTTCGGCTTCGGCTTCCACCATTTCTCCATGGACTTCTCCTGCGATCAATGAAATTTGATCCGGTCACAGAGCTTGGAGATTTGTCGATTTTCGACCCTTTATCCGCCATTATTCTCCTTGCTGTTTGGAGAGTTTCAAAAGCTGCTCCTTTGACATAAGCCATTTGATGAGACTGGCAATTCTCCATCTCCTCAACTATAACATGAAGCTCCGAAAATATACACCAAGGATCCAAACACTTCATCAAGAAATTAACCATTTGAATGGCAGAAAATGTTTTCTGAGAATTGTTCTCCACCATCCCACATTTCAATATCCTCATCCCAGCCTGAAGCAACAGTCTAGCATATGGTTCAACAATCCGAGGATTCCGCTTCGCTAGCGTCATAACAAGCCCCATGTGTGAATTGGTTTGAGTAGACTTCTCCTCTAGAGCTCCAGCCACATTCTGGCACACCTTATTAACCATTTCATCCGATGCAAAACGCCAATTATCCGAATCTACGAGAGCCTTCAAACAAAGGGCAGCTCCGGAAGTGAGGCTCTCTTGAGAGCCCAACAAAGACTCAGAAAGGGGATTACAAAGCGAACGAATAACATGCTTCTTCTTATCATCAGGAGTGGTAGGATCAATCCCATATCTCGCAATTGCCGGAACAACTTTTGAGCAGGCCTGTTGAAGAGGGAAAGAGCCAGCACTTGAAGCTAAAGTCTTGATAATAGAAGTCATAATCCGATCGATCTGTGGCACGATATTGACGCCATGAACACGAGCTAGAACTTCGTAGAGAGAAATTGTACATTCCCCAGTCAATGCACCAGCTTCTTTATTCTCAGAAACTTGAGCAAGAAAAACAGGAATAGCCTTAGAATCTAATTCCTTGACATAAGTTTTCAATGCCTTCATGGCAGATCTACGACTGTCAGCATCTTTATCAAGATTAGCAAGTTCCCGCCTAAGCATTGGATTAAAACTCTTGCCTAAAAAAGACCTGAAAGAAATCAAAATCAACAATGTTCATAATCCCACATTCAAAAAATAAGGAGACATCTAAGTTTTGAAATGAAATTGCATACTATTTATCATATTTTCAGAGCTCATTAAACCTAAACGGTTATTCGGTCCATTAAGATCTCATATTAGAAAAGTGAGGAGAATTAATCTCTCGTCACCAACTGGTTTTGAGATGAAACTCCATAGTTTCTAATAAACAAGACAAACAAAACTACCCTAGCAGAAACAGATTCAAAGTTAAACACAATAACAGATTCAGTCAGGAATTTATACAAACAGCTTAAGGGCACCTCAAAAACACAAAACCCCAACACAAAATCTGCACAAAAGAGTTGAAGAAACATAATCTAAAAGCCAAAAACGAAGTGGGTTTTGGCTTCTGAGCTAAAGGGCATCTGTAAAAAAACAGCAAATCAAAGAACAAAAGAAATACCTGTGAGCTTCTGAGGTTGCTTTCATGGCGTCAAGATTGAACTTTTGAGGATTAAGGGAAGAACAAGAAGAAAAATAGAGAGAAGGATTTGGGATTTGGATGGGTTTGAATTAAAAGAAAGTTTTTTTTTTTTTTTTTGCTTATCTGTTTTACTGTGAATTCAAAATCTTTTCTAGAAATTCCACCGCTATCCCTACTTCTCAAAGTTTGTTTATGGACCATAATAACCCTTCCAAATTTGAATACATTCATTTTCCCTTTTGAAGTCCTTTGATTTTGCGCTTGCCTTTTTAGAAAAATGTTTACTTTTTTCAATTTGTATATAGTTATGTGAATTAAATTCGGGCCTAAGAGTTTGGTTGGATCAAATTGAGCCTTTGGATTTAAATGAGTAGAAATGAAATATAAATATTTGGGACTTTTGCATGTATATTATAAAACGGTTAAAATATTTCATGAAATCTAATAATGAAAATATTTGTACACATAGCAAAAAACGTAAAATTGATAGATTTCATATTAATAGATTCTATCAATAGAGACTTGATAGAATCAACAACTAATAAATAAAATGAATTGATAGACTTAATGTTTTATAGAATCAATTAAAATTGATAGACTTCTATCAAGAGAATAATATATTCTATCAAAGTCCTCAATCAAAAACGTAAATAGAGATTTTTTTATAAAAAAATAGGCACAATTTACTATAAACTAATTCTTTTTAAAAAGTTGTTATAAGGTCAAAAAGTTGTTATACCACGCAAATTCTCTAAATATTTTCTTGTTAATTAAGAACATTTTTTTAATCCTAAAAAAGATAATATATTTATTGACAAAAAAGCTAGTTCTTCTAGTAAGATTAGATATTTTAAACTATATTTAATAAATGTTAGTATTTTTTTTAATTCAACTATATTTAAGAAAGAAGATCTTAAACTTGTAATCTCTGGTTAATAATTTGTATCAGATACATGGTCGACAATTCTAATATAATTCTTAATGTTTGATCATCCCTCATCTCTTTGGAGCTAAACTATTCATACATTTCACTTAAAATAAACAATGTTCTATAAAAATTTCTATTTATTTGTGTTTTTTTATGAAATCTAAATAATTGATTGGTTGTAGTTCGTAGATAATACTCTAATTTATTTTGAATAAAAAATTATTATTTCATTAACAATATATAGTTACTGTTGGATTTGATAAAACAATCACTTTCTTTTTAATTCAATTCATTTAATGCCACAACACCCTTAATAAAATGGTTGCTGCTAATAATAAAATATGATTTTTTTTTTTAATGAATAACCATTAAATATTATTTTTATTCGATTTTTTTTTCTTTTTTGAAAATGTACTTTGAAAGGGAGAGAGAAGGGTAATTGAGTAATTTTGGGTACAATAGGTTCTTCCCTCCGGAGTTCAAGTTTTGAAGTAACGTTGTTGGCGCCATACGAAGGATTTGAAATAACGCATCTTTCAAAATGGTCAACGCTCTGCAGATTAGCAGTTTAAAAAAAAATGTATTCTATTTTTTTAAATATAAAAGTAATATTTTATTAGTCGCAATAATAATAAATATGATCATTTATAAATTTGGTTACTGCAGAAAAAAAAAAGTTAAAATTTTATTTTTTTCATTTTAAAAATCAAAGGGTGTTTGGATGAGATTTTGATGAGAAGTTAAAATGTAAGAATTGTAGTCATCAACTCGTTTGAATGTTGTTTTTTTGTAGAGGATATAGATTAAAAATGAGTAGTCATTTTAAGTAGTTAAAAAAAATTATTAGAAACGAATGTTAAAAAAAAGTTATTTTAAATTAATATAAATGAATTATAAGAAATGTTGCAAATGATTTAGCAATTATTAATTAATGATTATAAAGGTCAGGGTATAGGAGAACAAAGCTCCGATTTTCCGATTTTTTTTAAAAAAAGAATGATTGTAAATGACGAATTATTTTTATAGTAAAAATGTAGAGTTATATTGAGGAGTTGCAAAAAGTATTTTGATAACAAGTTTTCAATGAAGAGTTAGTAAATCTTCCATTTAAATCATTCTCATATATGGTGAATCCTCCATTTAAATCCTTCTTATAGTTTAGTACATATTATTTAGGAAGTTATAATTTAGTTTTAATAGTTTGATAAAATTAAAAAAAAAATTAAAACTAAAAATAAAATAAAAAACTATCATTATGGTTTATAATCACTAACAATTCAAGTACGTAGATATTCGATGTACCAATATCACATCATTTACCATGTTAAATAAACAATAGAGTATGGTGCTTATTGATCAAGAATACAAATAAGAGTTCACAAATTTTCACTTCTTTATTATTCATATCATTACCCACCTTCCCTGCCTCAACATGAGAGTTGTTATGTATAGGACAAATATACACCAAATCTTTGAAGGATGAGGTTCCATTCCTATTATTTATAGACTTTTAGTTAGGAATGTACAAGAGAATTACTAACTTGAGCAATTCTATTTGAATTGGGTTAGATTATAATTTTCTTATTTTCGTGAGAGAGAAGAAAAATCAATTAATAAGATATGTTTTTAGCATATTGATAAATATATTGTACTAATAAAATAGTTAACCTATGTTAAAGTATATTATCCATATTTTGTTATGTTGTTTAAATATTTTAGGGGTATGAATTGAGTTGTGTTATAGAGGAAATAAGAAATCAACCCAACCCAAGAAACCCGTCTGACCCAACCAAAAAATAGAGGGTTAGATTTGGGTTGAGTTGCTCTAATGCATAAAGTTGGACGAGATAGAGGATTAACCAACTCGCAACATTAAATTGGTCCTAAAAATTTCTCTAACCCAACTCAATCGAAACCATGTACACCCCTACTTTTAATATCCATCATAGTCTACTCTTCTGTTTTCAAAGAATTTACTTGGAGTCTTAAAACAATTTTCAAATAGCCATATAGTATGATCTAAAATAACAGATATTGCGTCCATTTCTTAACTTTCATAATTTCAAATACTAAAATAAAACATTACTAAATGTATTGTAATTTAAAATTAGTTTAACTATTATTAAAAGAATATTTTTGACAAATAACAAAAAAGAAAAAAATGGATGTATATCAATTAAAAAAAGGGGTGAATAAAAAAATATATCAATTAAAAAAAAATATAGGAAATAAGTATTATACTCACTTGTAACATTTTAGTACACAAATTGATGTTATTTGTAAAAAAAACAATAAAAAAAAAATACACAAATTGATAATTTCAATCAAGTGAAATTAATTTAAAATAATAAAGTGAAATTGATTGAAGCTTGTTGATGCCGAATATTTGGTCTATTGAAGTCAACTGTAAATTTGTAATTCCTTGCGACAAATCACCTACAAAAAAAGGTGTAATTCCTTGCGACAAATCACCTACAAAAAAAGGCAGACAGTATGGTATGAGTCACGTGGCCTCCGTCGTCTAAGTTCGATTCAAGTATAATAAAGCTTGTCCTCACTCGAATTCGACTTCGGGTAAGTGTAAACCCCTCTTGCCCTATATTGGTTAGGTTCGACCCTATTCAAATTCGAAGTCAAATTAGTCAACTATTTTTTGGAGTTTATCTTTTGTGAGTCTTCACCTCTCTTGGGCTTGAGTCGTAATCTCTTTTACTTGAGGGGTTCTTAACGGCCTCGTTAGACTTATATATTTTTCCTATAACAACCCTAATTGAAACAATAAAGTGAAACAATTCAAAACAAGAAAAGAAAAAATATATATATATCAGGAAAATAAAAACTTACTTATATTTAAAATGTTTTTAAAAAATTACTAAAATTAAAATAGAAATATTAAAACCAGATACGATATGGTCATTTACATAAGCGGTGACGCATCATCTTCTTTCTTTCATCCAACCACTGCCACGTCACTTTCTTCTTCCTCCACCTTAAAAATGGCGGATCCCAATCCTTACGCTCACACTAATTTCACACCACCGCCTTCAAAACCTCTAAAAAAAATCAACCCATGGCCGCCGCACCACCGCTCGCCGGCCGCACCGCCGTCGTCACCGGCGCCTCCCGCGGGATCGGCCGCGCCATCGCCGTCCACCTCCACTCCCTCGGCGCAAATCTCGTCATCAACTACGCTTCCAACTCCGCGCAAGCCGATCTCCTCGCATCGGAGCTCAACCACTCCTCCGCGCCGCTCCGGCGAGCCCACGCCGTCCAGGCCGACGTCTCCGAGCCGGATCAGGTGAAGCGGCTGTTCGATTCGGCCGAAGAGGAGTTCGGATCTGAGATCCACATCCTCGTGAACTCCGCCGGGATTCTCGATTCGAAGTACCCGAGTGTGGCCGGGACAGCCGTGGAGGATTGGGACGCGGCGTTTCGGGTGAATTGCAGAGGCGCGTTTTTGGTCTGCAAGGAGGCGGCGAATCGGCTCCGGGGCGGCGGCGGAGGGAGGATTGTGTTGATTACGACGTCGATCGTTGGGTCTCTGCCGCCGGGGTACGGTGCGTATGCGGCGTCGAAGGCGGCGGTAGAGGCGATGGCGAAGACGGCGGCGAAGGAGCTGAAGGGGACGGAGATTACGGTTAACTGCGTGGCGCCGGGGCCGGTGGCGACGGAGCTGTTTTTCGCCGGAAAATCGGAGGAGATGGTGGCGAGATCGGTGGAGGCCTGCCCGCTTGGGAGGCTCGGGCAGCCCGACGATTTGGCGAAGGTGGTCGGGTTTTTGGCTACTGATGATGGTGGGTGGGTTAACGGGCAGGTGATTCGGGTCAATGGTGGGTTAGTAATTTGATTTTTGAAAAATATTTGATTTCAACAGAAATTAAATATCTTAATGCAATAACACAATCCAACTGTTTTTGTAATTTGACGTTCTAATTAAAAAAAAAAAAAGAATTCTCGTATATTCAGCCAATAATATATAAATAATTTGTGAGTGGATAAATATAAGTTTGATTATGGTGAATTTTTAATTAAGACCCTGATAACTTTTGGTTTTTTTGTTTATGATATGCTTATTTCTATGCAATCTTACCTTTCATATAATGTGTTCCATCTTTTTTACAATATACTAATCTTTCTTTAAGAAGAAAGTAGGTGAATATTATCCGAATTTCATAAACAAAATTAAATTTTTGGAAACTACTTTTTTGTTTTCAAATTTTGGTTTTGTTTATTAAAATATAGGTAAAAGATAGATATCCAAATAAGAAAAAAGTTATGATAAAGTAGTTGTTGTAGGTTTAAGTTTCAAAATTCTAAAAAAAAAAAGGTTTAAATTTCAAAAATAAAATGATTATCATAGGGGCCTAAGAGAATGCAATAGTGTTTATAGGAAATCTTATATATATAATCTTTGTGTTATTTATTGGGATTAGAATCAATTAGAATCTAAATGAAATTATCTCTTTCATTTGTTTATTTTTATGAAAAAAACGAAACGTTCATGAATAGACCACAAACGGGTATAACCCCCCAAACACCGACACAAGCCACAAACTACAGGTTGGAAGGTGGCCACCAAGACTTGGATAAAAAAAAGGTCATAACCATCAATGGAAAATCTGCTCGAACCGTTGTCATCATAAGAATGGAACATATACTATAATGGTTAAAGAACATATAGTCTATTGATAAAAAAGTAATATCCCTACTTGTTTACTTTTTAACAAACATCGGCTTAAAAGAGCTTGCATTTGATGCATTATGAACAAGAAATGAATTTAAGTTAAGCTAGCTTCTAATAATAATAGATTAATACTGAATGAGTCGGTGACACAATTTGTTATCTACTTTGGTATTAATATATTTTCATTCCACGTTTACGAGTTTAATCTTAGAATTAGTATTTGTAATTTCCTTCTCTCAACTTGTATTCAAAATAGTAAATACCAATTTGTCAGAAGTTATTAATTTTTTAAATGTTAAAATATATTTAATTTTTATATCTACACTAAAATTGTCATTATTATAAAATTTACCTTAATTTTAATTGGGAGAACCTTACCCGAACTAATAAGAAGTTGGTGTTAATGTGAATAAATACTCATCTTAAAGTTAAGTGGAAAATCTTCAATATATAAGAAGGAAAAGAGAGATGTTTCTATTAGTATAAAACTTTTTTGGTTGATGAATCTGAATCTGTTACATTTTTGTATGTTCTCATTCAGATGTGGTGGCGTTACAATTTTCTTTTCAAAATTAAATTCAAGTAAAAATTTAAATAACCACTTTATCAATATATTGAACAAAAAATTAGTATAATCGTCATTTTAATAAGTATTGCATTATGTAATTAACAAGTTTGTTATCTTAGGTACTAAAAGTGAACATACAAAAATGTCACAAATAAGTGTTCAATTTTGATACATATGCACTAAATTGAAACTAAAACTCAAACCTATAGACTAGAAAGATATTTTTCTCAAAAAATAAAGACATGATAACTTATATTCAAAGTAGAAAGTATCATATCAATATGAATGTTTACCATTAACCCTCACAAGTAGTATCAAAGTCAAACCCTTGAAACTTAGCAATACAGGTCGAGACGCACAAAAAAGATGAATCGTATATGTTCACGTATATTTTGTTCTAGGTGAGATCTCTCAATTTGCGTACTTTATTTGATTGAAGTTGTCCAACACTGATAAATTAATTAAGATGATATATTTAGTGTTATAGAGAATGAACATCATCTTTTTATATGAGGTCTCTTAAGTAATGACAAGTAAAGTCATAAGGATTTATCTCCAAAATGAACAATAATATATTAATGTGAAAATTAGTTTATATTCATAAATGAAAGGTTAACAGTTTAAATCTTCATCTCTTTGCTATTATTGAATTTAAAAAAAGAAACTACATAAATGTTGTTTTTAAAAGAAAAAAAACCTACATAAAATATATAATTAAAGTAACAAATTCAAATATATCACAGATGTTGCCCTTCGCAAATATATGAACATTTCCCACTAATAATTTTAAGACAAAAACATTCATAACATACACACCACATATTCTTATGGAAGTCCGTTTTATCATACTATGGAAAACTATTTTTCAAAAGGAAAATTTATTTTTTTAGTTTATCAATTGAAAATATAATTTTAATTTGGTTTTTATGTTTTAAAAGGGAATATTCCTATCTCTTATATTTCAATAATAATATTCTTTAATTTTGTTATACTAATTTAAGTTTTATATATTTTTCTTTTATAAATTAAAGTCAGGTGAAAATTGAAATAATAATTGTAAATTGATTTTCATTGCTCTTCATATGAGTTTAATTTTCTTTTCTAAACATCATTAGTAAAAATGTTCGTTTCTTCAAAAAAAAAAAATAATGATAAAAAAAATGTTTGTTTTTAGATTAGTAAAAATGTTTGTAAATTTTAATAGTAGAAAGATACTTTTCTTTTCGTTAATTAATTAGCATTGGTCCCACAAAAATCAACTAGCAAAAATCTTTAAATCAAATAATATAATACGTACCGAATGGGTCGGTGGCCCGATTGGTTATCTGGTTTGGTGTTAATCCATTTTTATTCCATGATCACGGGTTGGATCCCTGGTATCGATATTAATACGTGCTTTTTTTATGCAGTATAATACATTCTTCGTCTCCCATTAAAAAAAACCATTTGAAATAGATTAGTCTAATAGGAGTTGGTATTACGAGTTTTTATTAACTCCTCCTCATTTATATTTTTAAAAATAACTTTCATTTCTAACCATTCATTTTTAATCATTTATTTATAACTACTCAATCATTTCTAACAACTCATTTTTAACAATTCATTTTTAACAATTCATTTTTAATCATTTCTTTTTTAACTAATAAAAATAACTACTCATTTTTAAATTTACATCCAAACAAGATTTTGACTCTAACTCTTCTACACAAAAATTATATCCAAATGAGTTTTTGACACAACTCTCAATTTTTAATTACTCAATACAACTCCTTAATATAACTCTTTAATCTAAAAATTATCTAAATATGTCAAACAAACCGCCCCACACTAATTAGATGCGATTGTTTAATCTCACAATTTCCAATTCTCGTTAGAATTAGAAAAATAAAAATAAAAATCCATAAAAATATGAGAATTTGCTACCAATAGCATTTTTTGGCCCACCTATTTTAATTATAGCACAAATTGTAAAAACTTTCAGGCATAGCAGATTTTTTGCATTCTTTTCCAATTTCCAAATATACCATTTTTTCACTTATAGACTTCTATGAGTAGAACTGATAGACTTCTATCGGTATTCTATCAGTGGAACTGATAGGCGACAAGTACGGCGGAGAAGAAGAATAGAAAGTCAGAGAGGTGCCGAGCCAACTCGTCGGATACCAGAGCCGCCTCGGTTCTCTGACGCGCCGCTGCCGCCGCTACATTTCTGTGACCGACGGTCATAATCGATGACATTCCGGTCGGATTGTTGCTCGGATTGATTCGATGAAGCTGAATGGAGGAAGACATTTTTACTCTGTTTTCTTCTTTCTCTCTCTAAAACCAGAGATTTTTGCTTTTGCAAAGAGAGAAAGTTAGAAGACGAATAGATGATCGCAAAATTTGGCGAAGAACGTGGTTCCGGCGAAGGTGATGGCGATGATTGGGAAGAAATCGTGTTGGGAGGGGTTTTTTTTTTGACAAAGAGAGGTGTGTACAGTGTTTGTGTGGGAAAAAATTGTGTGGTGAGAATTTTAAGCAGGGGTCTTTTGGTAATTTTACAAACTTAGGATATTTTTTTGCTATAGATGAATAATTTTAAGAAATGGGTTGTGGAGAGAATTATTTATTTATTTTTGAATATCCATAAAAAAGCCCCTAAAAATATTGGTTAAAAAAACTCAAAATAAAAATAAAATAAAATTGTGTCATTTGGTGTCTTTGTATATGGTTTTTAAAATTTAAGCTAATTTTTACCCATATTTTCTACAATATCTTACATTTTTTCTACATATATCTATTTTTCGTGCGATGTATCTAATTTTCTTTATAAAGTATGTTAATCTTAACTAAATTTCAAAAATAAAAATAAATTTTTAGAATTTTTTTTTATTTCTAAATTTTTATTTAATTTCTACTAATATAAAAAAGAGGTAGATATATAATATACATAATAGTTGTTTAGATTTAAATTTAAAAAACTAAAAAATAAAAACAAAATGGTTACTAAAAAACAAAAACAAAAATTCATAATGCTCCATTTGATAATAATTTCGTTTTTATTTATTTTAAATATTTTATAAATAGGCTTGTTTGATAATTATTTTTTTGTTTTTATTTTTAAAATTTTAAAAACTTTTTTAAAATATTAAATGAATTCTAAAATCTAAAAAAAAAAAAAAAGTAGTTTTTAAAAATAAGTTTTGTTTTTATTTTTAAAAAAGAATGAAAAAATGAAAAATAAATTGAAAAAAACTAAAAAAAATTAAAGCAAAATCGTAACTAAAAACCAAAATCAAAATTTCATAATCTATTTTAGTTTTTTCATTTCTAAAATGTGAAAAAACGTGACCAAAGTGCGTCAGCACGTTAATTTTAAAAATTTATAAAACCCCGAAATATTTCCTCCTCATCGTCGCCGGCGAAAACCATGAATCCAAAACGCTCAAAACTGACCAACGGCGACGGCGAAAAAGATCAAGAAGAAAAAGAAACCCTAAATCACCTAATCCTCCTCGGCCAGAACAACGCCGACGAAGAAGAAGATCATCCCCCACTATCAAAGATCCAAATCCAAATCCACAACAGAAAAATCAGAGAAAAGCCCCTAAAACGCCCAACAACCGCCGATCCAATCCCGCCATCGAAGAAACCAGTATTCGACAGCGAAAGCGACGGCGACGGCGACGCCGGAATTCAAGATCGGACAGTCCCACCCGAAATCCACGACGAATTAGTGAACCAAATCCCGGCGGAGTACAAGAAACGGATGAATTTCATGGGATTGTCGGCGGAGAAGCGGTTGACGAAGGGCGACGTGGATGAGCGGCGGAACCGGTTTCTGATCCCGGCGAGGCAGACCCGGTTCAGTTTTCTGGATCTGGAGGAGGAGGAGAATCTGAACCGGTGGGAATGGCTTCCGGTGGAGGTGATTGAGCCGGATTGTACGGTGAGTTTGGTGACGCTGATTAAGTGGGAGACCAAGAAAGGGGCGGCGTATGTGTTCATAACGGAGTGGATGGGATTGGCGGAGAGGAACCAGTTGCAGGAAGGTGATTTTTTGCAGCTATGGAGTTTTCGCGGCGAATCCGGCCGCCTCTGTTTCATGCTTTTGGAGATTGATGGATGAATGATGATGACGACGATGGCCTTAGGGGTATTTTCGGAATTTTTATGTGAATTGTAGTTATAGATCTTTGCCTTTGTAAATATATATGTGGATATCAGTTTTGGCCCCAAATTTCTCCAATAATTTACAAATGTACTCAATATGCTTTTGGAGATTGAATGAAAGATGGATTCAGGGGTATTTTCGGAATTTCATTTGAATTGTAAATATAAACACCTTTTGTACATTTTTTATCTTTAAATATAGAGTCCAATTTTAATTTAGTGATTATGTTTTAAAACTAAATACTTCTATCCTTTATATTTTTTTATAATACTTACTTTTATTTGGAGAGATAACAAAAACCTTTATTTCTTTTGAGAAATTTGTGGCCAAAAACCTCAGATTATAAGATAGTGTGAACTAAAATAGATGAAATTATTATTTTAATAAATTTATTTTTATTACAAAAAAGTATAAAATTAATTCAATTATTTAATTTTAAAATATGGAGATGAAATCGAAAGATTCATTCTATACCATTATTTTTATGAGGTTTTTCATTAGTGGAAAACCAATTTTTTTACTAAAAAAAACAAATATAGAATTTTTTTTTAAAAAAAACGATTAAAAAATATTTTAATAAGTGAATTTTAAAATTTAAAATATTTTGTTAGGTGCGAAGTATTTTTTTAAAAAAATTAAAAATGAAAATATGTATGCTATTATTTACTATTTATAATAAAAAAAATTTATTCTTAGCTAAGTTCATTTAATTATATAATCCAATTCAACACTGCGGTTACAAGTTCGATCTTGAAAATTGGTATTGACTCTGATATTGTTTGAGAGTTGTAGTGCCATCTATGTAAAGTTTGTTGGTCTCGTCCCCCAATTTGTACTAAAAATAATCATCATATAATGGATTTTGGGGTGGTTTGTAATTTGTCATATTTATGGAGGATTTAAAAAGAGTATTTACAAATTACTCCTTAAAAAACTACATCTAAACGTGTTTTGTGAATATTTTTACTATTCAAAATAATTCCTTATTTCAAATAATTTATTTAAAACTAATCAAAATAACTCATCAATACTAACAACTCATTTCTAATAATTCATTTATAACTTTTTAAAATAACGCATTTTAACCATTTATTTCTACTAATTTTTTCTTTAACTACTCCGTTTAAATCTACATCCAACAAGCAATTCTTATCTACAAAAAAACAACATTCAAACGAGTTTTCGACAACAACTCTCAATTAGTAATTATTCAAAATAGCTCATCAACCTAACTCCTCATTCAAAACTACATTCAAACGAGTCGTTTACTACAACTCTCAATTTTAAAACATAGGTTCCAATTTTATAAAAATGTCATACAAATAAATAATTATAATAATAAAATTGTTGATGATGATTTCTAAAAAGAAAACCTTTGAAAATGAAAAGGAAAAAAAATAACATTTTAGTCCTTAAGTTTGGAATCTAGTTTCATTTTGATCCCTATATTTTAAAATTAAACACTTTACTCCCTAATATTCTAATAATCGTCACTTTTAATCCGTGTGTCTTTCTAGTTTACTGGTATACGTTTAATCACTTCATCAATATATTAAAATTTATAAGTAATATAATCATCATTTTAGTCAATTTTATGTTATATAATTAATAATTTTGTTATCTTATATACTAAAAGTGAACATTATTGAAATATCAAAGGTAAAAGTGTTCAATTTTGAAACATGAGATTAAATTGAAGCTAAAATCCAAACTAATAAGATATTTTTTTCAAAAAAATAAAGACACGAGAACTTATATCCAAAGTAAACAAATATCATATCAATATGAATATTTATTATTTGACCCTCACAAATTGTATCAGAGTCGGACCCTTGATACTTAGCGCAATATGGGTGAAGACTCCCAAGTGTATAACAAAGAAGACGAATTTTGTATGATTCATGTGTACTTTGTTCAAGGTGAAATCTGTTGGTATAAAGCAAATGGGGTAAGTCTTTAAGGATTAAGTGTCCTTTATTTGATGGCAAGGTTGTTGTTAATGCAAGTAAAGTTCAACATCGATAAATTAATTAAGAGAATATATTTAATATTATAGAGAATGAGCATCATCTTTTGATATTAGGTCTTTTAAGTGATGACAACAAGTAAATTAGGGATTTATATGTCTAAAATGAACGATAACACATTGATGTAAAAATTAGTGTGTACTCGGACACCAAAAATCAAGAATTTGAATCTCCATCAATAATTATTATTGAATTCAAGAAAAAGAACCACATAAAATATATAATTAAAATAAGATGTCACAAATTCAAATTTATCACCCCAAGAAGGAGATGGATTCTTATCTGGCTCAGGGGTATTTTCGGAACTTCTTGTGTTGGTTTTGAATTATAAAGAGATGTTGCATTTGTAAATATATGAACATTTCTTCTTCTTCTTTTTTTTAGTACAAAATATATGAACATTTCCCACTAATATATTTCAAGACAAAAACATTTATAACATACATATCAACTATTCTTACCTAAATCTTTTAAAGGATAATTGCTTTTTTAGTCTAAAAATTTAAGAACTAATTTTAATTTAATTTTTATATTTTAAAATTCTTATCACTTATTTTTCAATAATAATCACTTTTAGTTTTGATATATTTTTTAATTTACTTTTATATTAACTTATTTGAAAAATTAAAATAAAAAATTCATGAATGTATTAAAATTTAAAATTAACATATTCATAATTCTAATAAATATTAATTTATATAATTAATGATTTTTTTATATAAAAAATTAAAAGGGTACATTTTTCAAATATCGAAAGTAAAAGATAAAAACGATCCATTTTTAAAATGTTTTTTTTTTTTAGAAATACTCCTGATGTATTTTTCCCTTTTTAAGTTAAACTATCCTATAAGATATGAAATATTCAGGTTACAATTTTATAAAATATCATAAAAAGAAAAGAAAAGAAAAATCCCGTTGTTGTTTTTTATTTTTTTTTGAAAAAAGATATTAAATACTTCGCTATATATTTAGCCTCACTTGGTCAGTCTCATTTTCAAGTTCTTGGCAATGGAGGCAAACAGTACGAACTCTGCATCTCCGGCCGCCGTGGAATCAACCGGCGAAGACGATCCAGTATCGGCGGGGAACAAGATTGAAATCGCAGAGAGAAGAAACAGAGAAAAAGCCCTTAAACGCCCAATGTTGCCCGATCCGAGCGACGACGACGACGGAAATCAAGAACCAGAAATGTACAAATTGGAAACCCACAAAAAATTAGCGGAGGGGATCCCGGATGATTACAAGAGAAAGATGAATTTCATGGGATTGAAATCGGGGCCGTGGTTGGTGGCGGAGAAGCGACTGGAAACGGGCGATTTGGAGGAGCGGCTAGTGATTCCGGCGAGGACGGTCCGGTGTAAGTTTCTGAGCGCGATGGATGAGGAGGTGCTGAAACGGGAGAAACGGTTGAAGGTGGAGATTGTTGATCCGAGTAACACGGTGAGTTTGGTGGCGCTGACGGTGGAGAAAGCAGCGGCGACGGCGGCGGCGTATGTGATTACTGACTGGAGTGGAATTGTGGAGAGGAACAAGCTGGGGGAAGGTGACTTGATCGAGCTGTGGTGTTTTCGTGTCGCCGCCGGCGAGTTCTCCCACCTCTGTTTCACGATTTTACTCATCGCTGAAGAAGATCGCTGAGAGGGGTATTTTCGGAATTTCAACATTTCTAAAAAAACCAATTTTCAGGGGTATTTTCGGAATTTCGTGAATTGTAAACATTACATACATACATACAGACAGACATCTTGCCCTTCTAAATGTTGTACATACATACCAATTTTCTGGGGTATTTTTGGAATTTCTAGAATTGTAAATAGATGTTGCCTTTGTAAATATGCATATTTTCACCATGGTTATGAACGATCAATGAGGGGTATTTTCGGAATTCCAGGGTTTCTAAATATTACCCCACACCTTGCCTTTCTAAATATCTACATATATTCCAATTATCAGGGGGTATTTTTGGAATTTCTTGAATTGTAAATTGATGTTGCTTTTGTAAAAGTATGCTTTGTTTTTTGAAGTTTCTTTGTAAATGTATGCTACCCTTTGTTTCATGATTTTCATCATGGTTGAATGGTCAGGGGTATTTTTGGAATTTCAGGATTTCTAAGTATTACAAATTTGTTGCATTTCTAAATGTACATACCAATTGTCAGGGGTATTTTCGGAATTTCCTGAATTGTAAATAGATGATGCATTTGTAAAGATGCACATTTTCATCATGGTTGAATGATTCCTTTTCTTTTCAGCCTCAAGGGTATTTTCGGAATTTCAAGATTTGTAAATATATTACTGCATGTTGCCTTTCTAAAATGTATGTGCATTGTTTTATCTCTTTCAAATAGAATGGAAGATCAGTAGTTTGTATAACAAGAATATTAGTTTTGGGCCCAATTATTGTTAGCCAAGTCCACTTTAATATATCAAGTTTTTTTTAGTTAACACTAAAAGGACAAATATTAGTTATTCTTTGGGCAAATTACCAAATGGCCATGAAATTGGACATCTATTCAATCTAATTTTAAGTTTTTACTTATAATAATAAATTTGAAATTAATATTAATTTAAATTAGCTCAATAATGTTGATATAATAAAAAATATAATATGAACATATTTTTAAAATTTATAAAATAAGACGATCAGTATTTTTTTAAAGAAAAAGAAATTTAAAGTCTAATTTTAATGTTTTATAAATGTTAAAGAATCAAAATCAAACAAAATTCAAAATTTATGGACTAAAATTAAAATTTTAAAATAGATTAAAAAGTGATAAATTTCAAAGTTAAAGAATTAAAATTATACACATGAAAATTTATGGATTAAAATATAACAAAATCATATTTTACCCTTATTCTTTTATTGTATTTTATCCCTGCACAATAATCTCTGTATTTATGCGATTTAATAGAATACCCTCTTGGTATTGAAATTGTAGCATTTTGCCTCTTTCTTATTCTTTCTATCCTCTTTTTGTGACAGTTACTTTTCAGTTTTTTTTTTGTTTTTTTTATTACACTTTTCTGGTTTTCCAAGTTGGAATGAGAATATTAAATCCTAAATGGTTTTCAGTCCAATAAAACTGACTATAACATAAAATATTGAGGATTTAGGTTCCAAGAATGGTGGATGTTGATTAGCATATTTCTAAAAAAAAACATTTTAAAAAATAGCAAATACATTTAAATTATGTTTAGACTTGTGTACAGTTCAACTCTGTGAGGGATTGAGTTCTATCTAGATTAATACACTTTTTAGTTGTAGATAGACATTACTTTAAATTAAGGACTTGCATTTGATGCATTATGATAAACCAATTTGATAAATTTATTCATTTTTTGGAAAGATTAAAATATCATTTTGAACCATATATTTTAATTTTTAAACTTTTAATAAAGCTTAAAATTAGTAAAATGGTAATAAAGTCAGGCTCAACGTAGACAAAGATTTCAAACCAATCAAAACTTAATTTTAGTTCAATAATAATCATAGATTAATTGACACAAAATGAGTACATTATTAAGATTTATAAATGATATTTTAATAAGTTCCTTAAAAAACAATAAAAATCTCAAATTTAAAATATTTTTTAGTATATAAGGAGGAGATACCATCTCCTTGGTATTAGACCTTTCAAGTAGTGACAAAAAATAAAGTTATGTAAATTTATGACAAAATAAGACTATATCATATCAAATATGAGATTAATTCAATCTATAGCTCTCTCACTCATCGACTCACTTCAATAAGTGTTATCCATAACAAATATGAGATCGCGCATCAATTAACTTCGATTATTGTCATATCATTAAACTTCAGAGTGTTTTTGTAGTTTCATCATAATCACTACTTTTGTTATTCCGGAAGTTCCTTTATATTTTTACATTTTTAGTGATTTTAATCATTATTATTATTCTTGCAAAATTCTCAAAAATAAAATTTGTCAAACAAAAAACAAATGTACTGGGTTAAAAAAAAGTTATGCATATGTGTACATTATGGAGTGGATTGGTGGAAATGTTGTTTGTCAAATTTAAAGAGGATTTAGATTGAACATTTATTGACTAGAACTCAAAAGATTACATATGAATATATATAGTTATCAATATATTTATATACTATATCATTATTAACATCAATATAATGTGATATAAATATTCATTAAACCAATAATATAGAAAAATATATAACCATATACATTAATATGAATTACTATATTTATTAATTTTTTATAAAAAAAATGTATTTATAATTGTTTTATAGATCTGACTAGTTTTGTAAATTTGATTTTATCATTTTTTTTTGTTTAATTATTAAGATGTTTGGATGAAAAATTAGTTAAATGAATAAATTTTAAAAGTGATTTTGAATAATTAGAAATTTATATTCATTTAATATAATATAGATTTTTACGAAGGAATTACTGTGAAAAGACTTGTTATTATTATTCAACTCGTAATTTCGTCATAATAGTTATTTATTTTCATTCCAAAAATTCCTTTATATTTTGACATTTTGAGAGATTTAAATTATTATTATTATTATTCTTGCAAAATCCAAAATATAAAAGCAATCAAACGAGAAAAAAAAAATTATTGGGTTAAAAGAAGTTTACTTCTAGACAATAAAAAAAACTCACACATTACCTTATTTATTTGGAGTTCTTTTATTTATTTCTTAAACAATATTCTTATTTTTGTAGTGATTGGTTAGTTTTATTTATTTTTTTGAAATCTCAATTAGTTCTTTATATACTAGAATTTTAACACGCCGTTCCACGTGATAATTTTTTAAATAATAAATTATATATATATATATATATTTATTTATTTATAATTATAAATTGTTTCCTACATTTTTGTACTTTTAAATCATCAAATAATAATTTTAATATAATATTAAATTTTATAACTATTTTGTCACGTTAGTTAAATTTATTAAAATTCACATTTAGGTTAAAAAACAAATTAATATTTTATTTTGAGCTTAAAATAATATGTATTATTATTTAAAAAAATTAATAAAATTTATTGCATTAAAATTAAATTTCATCTCTTATTTTTTAAAATCCATGCTCTTTAGTTTTTTTTTCAATTTATCTATTAATAGACCAATTACTAATGAATTATAAAATTTATAAGAGTTATATCATTATTATAATTATAAATATAAATAAGCTAAATATATTTATTGCTATATACATCTATGAACTTACAAATGATAATTTTATCATTCTTCGAAAAAATAATTTCCACATCTCCAAGTCAACAAAAGATCCCTACAAAAATTATGGTAACAAAAGAAAAGTTAGATGAAAGTTAAGTAAATAATCCAACAAAAATAAACTTTTGAAATGAAGAATTCATGCACTTTAGTCTTAGTCTTCAAAAAAAAAATTTCGAGATCTAAGTTTTTTTTTAAGGCAACAATTATACAAAAAAACCATCCAAGCCAACAGAACTATTCTGGTAAACAAATGTATAGAATTATTTATAGACTTGGAAAATTCAATTTATTATTTTAATTATTAGAATATAAAATGTCAAATAAAATGTATGAGATTTGGTAAAAATATCTTATTTTCTATATTTTAAAGATGATGAAAATCTAAATAAATATTGAAAATATTTTTATTTAATTGTTGAAATCTCTTATTTTCTAAGTTAGTTAAGGATTTGATAAAAATATTTTATCTTCTACCAAAATAAAAATGTAAATGTCGTAAATATCTTTTATTATTTCAATTTAACTTTTTTTTTATATTTTAATAGATGGCGGTTCAAAAAAGATTTTCCTTAAACTTGTATTATGTTTAAAAAATGCCCATAAACTTGCAAGATGTTTCAAAAATACCTTTAATCTTAAAATAAAATAAAATAATAATGAAATTGTTAAAATTTTGTTTCAATAATACTATAAATATTTAATTGTGCTCGTGTGCTCGTAAAAGATAAATTTTACTTTTGTATTTATAACTTATGAATTATTTTTATATAAATATTAATTGTTTAAACTTGAATTGTGTTGCGCAAGTACTCAAAAAAATTGTGTTGAGAATCTCACATTGAAAATGTGACATACCTCTTAGTATTATAAGATTGATGAATTACTCTTTCATTGTCAACTAATTTTGAGATGAAAATCTCATGCTATTCTAATATTGTATCGAAAAAAATTCATTAAATTCAAATAAGTAGATATATATATATATATATATATATATAGAATATATAATAAATTATCTTTAAATTTTGAATAATTGAATAAATCTCTATCTCAAAATATTCATTTATGCCAAAATTCATCCTAGCAACAACTTTTTTTTAAAAAAAAATTATGAATGATGATTATTATTTAGAATTTTGGAACTTTTTTTTGTCACA
Organism: Sicyos edulis; assembly: GCA_036507275.1. Classification (NCBI taxonomy): domain Eukaryota; kingdom Viridiplantae; phylum Streptophyta; class Magnoliopsida; order Cucurbitales; family Cucurbitaceae; genus Sicyos; species Sicyos edulis. The sequence goes on along the minus strand of CM071859.1, from coordinate 6,914,308 downwards.
TTATTATTCAAATGTTAATAATATATTTATTTTCATTAATTTTCATGGCGAAAAAAGATTATGAATAAAGAATAACCATTTTTAAGTAAGAATAATTTTTAGAGTTTTTTAAGGGTACAATATTGACACTTTTTAAACAAAATACATATTTTTTTTTATTCAAAAGTTATCGACAATGTTAAATTTGAATGAAAACCGCCATACTCATCGTCAATTAATTTAGTTTCATATCACAAATAAGTAATTCTATTATTTAAATAAATTCAAGCTAAAATTCATAAATTCAATTATAAATTATCTTTAAAGAATTATGATTATTATTATAGATTTTTAATTTTGGAACTTGTTTGGTCATTGTTATTTAAAGGCTAATAATATATTTATTTTCGTTAATTTTTTTGGAGAAAATGCATTTGAATAGAGAAAAAATATATATTTTTTAAGTAAGAATATATATTTTTTTAAGTTTTTAAAAGATCGAGAATACTATTCAACTAAAAGTATAATATTTTTTTATCTAAAAGTTATTGACGATTAATTTTTAATTTTTTTTAAGTCGAGGATATTTTTAATTGTTTTTAAAGTTTAAGGGCATTTGTGAAACTTTTTCAAAGTTTAAGGGTATTTTTTAAACCAAACTTTAACGGTTTCCATCCAAATTTAACGGCAATGGTATTTTTTAAACTAAAGTTAAAGTTTGAGGGTATTTTTGAAACTTTTCAAAGTTTAGGGGCATTTTCTATATAATTTAGCCTAAAATTAATAGATTTCTATAATTAAAAATGATAGATTCTATCAAAAATTTTCATTTTTAAAAAAAAATAGGCAAATTTATTATAAACAAATTATTTAATAATCGGTTAGTTGGTCACTCCTTTTACAATGATTGCATTAAAAAATTTGTAAATATCTTTGTGAAGAAAGAATTATAAGCTCCAACAACATTGCTGCACAAAATTTACCATTGTTCATCTTCTTCTCCACTTTTGTTCTCTCAAAAAACACAATGAGTAAAGAGTTATTATGTTTTCTTTGTGAAATTCTATTTATTTTATGCTTCAACTTTAATTTACAATTTTCTTTTAAATTTATGGAGTATTTAAAATTTTGAAGAAGTGTTTATCACATTCTTCCATTAACGAAAGGTAATTTTTTATAATTATTATTTTTTCATATTATTATTATTATTATTTGTTATTATAATAAATATGACTTAACATGTAATTTGTTGCTTAATCTGTGATACGTGATGTCATTGAAGTACTAATCATATTTTGACATACGAAGCTACTTAAATTTTATCAATTTTACTAATTATATATTTTTTAAATTTAAATATAAATCTATACATTATTATTATTATTATTGTAGAGAACAATATATTTAATATAATATTATGTTTTAAATTAATATTTAAAAAACTTATGTTTCATTAAAATTCGTAGAAGAGGTAGATAATAGATTTTATGTACATAAGTTTTTTAAATATTAATTTAAAACATAATATTATATTAAATATATTGTTCTCTACAATAATAATAATAATAATCTATACATTATTATTATTATTATTGTAGAGAACAATATATTTAATATAATATTATGTTTTAAATTAATATTTAAAAAACTTATGTTTCATTAAAATTCGTAGAAGAGGTAGATAATAGATTTTATGAGTTTTTTTTTTTAAATTTCAATATTTTCTTTATTTTTTATTATTTATAAAATATAAGATGAAATAAGAAAGCACAAATATGATTTTTAAGATTTTAGAGAGATGGTGGTTTCGAATTTTTTTTTTTTGAAAAGATGGTTTCAATGTTCGTAGATTAAACTAAAATAATAAATGAATGAAAAAAAATATTTTGTACAAAGTAAGATTTTAACATGACGAAAACTTATTTCTTAAAAAAGTTTAATTTATTTCATAATTTTCTTTAAAAATTATGATATGTATATTTTTTTTATTTCACTTTTATCTTGAAGTAAGTTGTATGAGATTTTAAAATAGAGTAGATAATAAATAATTTACTTACTTATTTAAAAAAAAAAAAAAAATATATATATATATATATATATATATTTATTTATGAGTATTTTAATAATAAAAATATAATCTCACATGTCAGAAAAAATCTCTCTCGTACAAGGCACGTTCCAAAGTTCTAATTGGGTTAAAAGAAGTTTACTTCTAGACATAAAAAAAAAAAAAAAATCACTCACACATTACCTTATTTATTTGGAGTTCTTTTATTTATTTCTTAAACAATATTCTTATTTTTCTAGTGATTGGTAGTTTTATTTATTTTTTTGAAATCTCAATTAGTTCTTTATATATTAGAATTTTAACACGGCCTTCATAATTTTTTAAATAATAAATTATCTATATATATATACATATTTATCTATAGGTATAAATTGTTTCCTACATTTTTGCACTATTAAATCATCCAAATAATAATTTCACTTTAATATTGGATTTTATAACTATTTTTTCGCAGTTAAATTTATTAAAATTCACATTTATGTTAAAAAATAAATTAATATTTTATTTTGGGCTTAAAAAATAATATGTATTATTATGTTAAAAAATTAATAAAATTTATTGCATTAAAATTAAATTTTATCTCTTATTTTTAAAAATCGATCCTCTTTAAAAAAAATTCAATTATAAAATTTATAAGAGTTATATCATAGTTATAATTATAAATATAAATAAGCTAAACATATTTATTAGTATACATCTATGAACTTACAAATGATAATTTTATCATTCTTCAAAAAAACAATTTCCACATCTGCAAGTCAACAATTAAGTAACAAAAGATTCCTACAAAAATTATTGTAAGAAAAGAAAAGTTGGATGGAAGTTAAGATAAATAATCCAACAAAAATAAGAAAACTAATGAAATGAAGAATTCATGCATTTTAGCTTCAGTTTTCAAACTTTTTTTCGAGATCTCTAAGTTTTTTTTTAAAGGCAACAATTATACAAAAAAATCTCTATAAAAATTATTGCAACAAAAGAAAAATTAGATGAAAGTTAAGGTAAATAATCAATAATAACTTATTATATAAAAAAAAATAAATCCAAGCCAACAGAACTATTCTCGTAAACAAAATGTAGAGAATTATTTATAGACTTGGAAAATTCAATTTATTATTTTAATTATTAGAATATAAAATGTATGAGATTTGGTAAAAATATCTTATTTTCTATATTTTAAAGATGATGAAAATCTAAATAAATATTGAAAATATTTTTATTTGATTGTTGAAATCTCTTATTTTCTAAGTTAGTTAGAGATTTGATAAAAATATTTTATCTTTTACCAAAATAAAAATGTAAATGATATCGTAAATATCTTTTATTATTTTAATTTAATTGTTTTTTATATTTTAATAGATGGCGGTTCAAAAAAGATTTTCCTTAAGCGGGTATAATTACATTTAGCCTCATTTGTGAGTGTCTCTTTCAGACTTCTCGGCCATGAACGTAAACACTTCCGATTCTGCATCTCCCGCCGCCGTAGAATCAACCGGCGGCGATGTCAAATCCTCCGCCGTACAAGTTCAAGAATCGTCGGAATCTGGCGGCAAAGAAGAAACAGAGGCCGGAATGATCTTGAAATCAAACTTCCCCTCGCGATTCACGAGATTAGTCAAAGATCCGGAGTCGATTCGGCCTCGGGTTCTGATGGAGAAGAGGCTGCACAGATGGAACGTCGCCGGGAATCTGAACCGGTTTCCGATCGAGGCGAGGATGACGAAGGAGCCGTTCCTGCGGGAGGAGGAAGAGGAGGACTTGAAATCCGGCAAGGTTATGGCGGTGACGGTGATCGAGCCGAACGGCGAAGCGGTGAGCTCTTTGAAATTGCGGTTGCGGGGGCCGTCGTACGTGCTGCACGGCGCGTGGAAATACGTGGTGGCGCGTAACCGTCACGCGATTAAGAGGGGGAGAGTTTTGAGGATTTGGTACTTTCGCGTTGATGGCGGGCTCTGGTTTGCGCTTGAAGTTGAAAAAAGTGAAGAGGAAAAAAATCGTGAAATTGCGAAGCGCAATTTGGAAATATGGTATAAGCAAAATGTTTTTTCTTTTTGGTAATTTTTCTTTTTTTAGTTCTTCATTTTGGATGTGAATAATCATTTTTGGAGTTTATGGGGATTGTGCTATTGTTTTTCTTTTCTTTTCTACATTGTTCTGCAAACCCTATTTTCTTTAAGTAAATAATAATAATAAAAAAAAAAAAAAGTAATTTAAAGACTTGTTCTTGTCTATTGTGTTTTGGGTGTAAGTTTAATCCAAAAACAGTTTAGGAGTGGGAAAATGAGTTCAAACCAGTCATCATTTGGGATATATTTCAATTTTAAAATATGACCCAATATATACCACATTTTTCTTATTTTAAACCCAAAACATAAAAAATAAAATAGTGACACATAGGTGGGCATAGCGTGACCTAAATATTTCTCTAAAAATAACTCATTTTTATCATCATTTTTAATAATTTATTTTTAACCATTCAAAATAATTTCTAATAACTCTTGTTTCTACTCGATTCTAATTAAACTCACATCCAAACGAACTTTTTGGCTTAACTCCTTCAAAAAAAAATCTACATAAATGTTCAATTATTCAAAATAACCAAAATAACTCCAAAAGTTCATCCAATAACCTTTTATATGCTAGTTGGAATGTTTTTTTTTTAATTTTTAATGGACTTTTAAATTAAAAAGGTTTTTGCATGTATATTACAAAAAGGTTAAAATATTTATGAATAACACAATAATGAAAATATTTACACACATACTAAAAAATGTAAATTGCTAGAACACAATGCAATGATTCTATCAATGTTAATAGAATCAATTACTAATAAATAAAGTAAATTGATATAGTTTCCTTAGATTCTATCAATAAGGGCGGAAGAATTAATTACTAATAAAATTAATAGACTTCTATCATTAAAAATGATAGATTTTATGAAAGTTTTTCATTTTTTAAAAAAAATAGGCAAATTTATTAAAAACAAATTATTTAATAATCGGTTAGTTGGTCACTCCTTTTACAATGATTGCATTAAAAAAATTTGTAAATTTCTTTGTGAAGAAACGAATTATAAGCTCCAACAACATTGCTGCACAAAATTTACCATTGTTCATCTTCTTCTCCTCTTTTGTTCTCTCAAACAACACAATGAGTAAAGAGAGAAACCAGACAAAAAAAATTGTAAATTTCAATTGAATTTGCATTACATTTCCAAATTCCATTATAATTGGGGATGCCAAGAACATCCCCAATCCAAACATCACAAAAAAAAAACTCAAATTCTAAAAGAAAAAGTCTATGAACTTCTCAAGAACTCCCAAAACTAACAGCAATGGGAATAACAACTACCAAAATGATAAGCAACAAAAGAAAAATCCCCAAACACATACATTTCCTACTGTTCTTTTGCAAATCCTTAGCAGTTTTCAAATCCTTAGTCCCATCTCTCACATATTGTGAAGCATTCATGACATGGTGTTCAATGTCATCCATTTTCTCCCCTTGTGCTTCCACCATCACTGCCATGTCCAAAAACACTTGGTGCAACTCGAGCAAGCTTCTCTCTATCTCCTTCGCCGCCCCGTGTCGGTCCTGTATCTCCACCACCGTCTCCGCGACCTTCCCCCGCCCGTGCTCCTGTATCGCCCTCCCCAAATACTCCTCCCCTCCGTCTGATATTATCTTCTCTATCACCTCCTCCTCCGGGTGCTCCCCCGTCACCGTGAAGTATCGTCGCCCTACTGTCTCCTTGTATTCGGTCATCATCCTCTGCCTTAGGCTCTGAAACTCCATCATTAGCTCCTTCAGCTTCTTTCGCAGCCCATTCGTCACTGCAATTCGGGTTCTGTTTGTCGAGAATATGAATAGAAGATCAAATTTTCAGTAACTTGACAACTTAAAAAGTTCAATTTAGTGAAATTTGAACTCATTAACGTAAGTTTCTAATTTCAAGAAGACTAAATAAATACAATTTTACCAGTTTAGATACATTTGATAGCCATTCTTTAGGTTTCTGAAATTAAAGCCTAAATTACTACTTCCATCTATAAGTTTTATTAATTTGATATCTAATTTGGTCTATGTTCTTAAAAAACAAACTAAAAATTGAAAACTAAAAAAAAAAAAGAGTAGCTATTAAAAACCTGTTTTGATTTATGAAATTGGGTTAAGATTCAACTGTTTTCTTAACTTAAGATAAACTACTTGTAGAGAAGTTAAGCCAAATCGAGGTTAAATTTCAAAAAACAAAAAAACAAAACTCAAATGATTATCAGAGCCTTAGAGGATCAATTTCGAATTTATAGTACCTGTAAATGGCAGTGCCCTCTTTGCTGCCTGAGAGCCTCTTCTTAGCAGCATTGGCACGGTCCATTTCCTCGAGCTGCGATCGGATCGACCGCGCCTTCTTCAGAACCGTAACAATGTCGACATTAATCGTTTGGCGAAGAGATTTGAGAGTTTCAGGTTTATGAGCAGATTTCGACTCCTCATTGGCCTGCTGGAGCTTTACCAGAATCTCTCTAATCGAACCCATCTCCAATTTCACCCTCTCGGCCTCTTCCAGGAAGAGACCCATGTCGCCGTTGTCAGCAGCAGACGACGCCATTTCTAAACCGGCTTCGAGGTCGATATCCTTCATGACTGCCTTCTTCAGATCCACATAGTTAGTGAACGATTTGGTCATCAAGTCGTTCATTTTTCTTTTTCCTTTTTGGGATTTTGAGAAGAGATTGGAATTCGTTAATCGACTGAGAAAGAAAAAGGAAAGTTGATATTTTGTTGAGTTTGAGAGAGAAAAGGAAGGTTTTTGAGATTTTGAAATGGTGGAAGCTTAGTTTAAAACTAGTTGCAGAAAAAAAGTAGTCGTTGGGTGTTTTTGTAACGGCTATCTTTTGAAATAGCCGTTTTTGGAAAAAAACAAAACATTATGAACTAGCCGTTGGGTTCGATGGTTGTTGTGGAGAGTAATGATTGTTGGGTTGGGCATTGGGCCACAAGTTCACAATGGTGTTTGAGTCGGATTCCAATGATCTTGGGCCCATTAAGAGGATGTTTTTTTTAATTATTTTTAAAAATAAATATAATAATAAATGACTATGCTTTAGACATGTCCATTTTTTCCGCGCTGCCGGAGCCCCATAGGGAACCGTCCCGAACGGGATGGTAAATCCCCGTTTAGGCGAGGAATGAGGAGTTGGGAAAAAATTCTCCGCAAGCTAAACGGGACGGAAAATACATTCTCCGATCCCCGATTCTTGCCTCATTTAAATTTTTTCTATTAATTTTATTTTTAAAAATTATATATATTTTTCTCTCTTTTTACCAATTTAATCTTTAGAAATATTTTGTTGTCGAAATATTTATTTAAATAAATATATTTCTTTAATAATTAACTATACAATTGAAAATCAATATATATATATATATATATATTTATTTATTTATTTATTTTTTCCATAAAAAGTAATTTATTTGAAAAATATTATTGAAAATTTTTCTTATAAAATTAAGATTAGAAAAAATAGAAGAAAAAAAAGGGCAAAAATTCCTCGTGAGTAAACAATCCTAGTCCATTTCCTGTAGTGAATCCCCGCCCCGATCCTCCTAAAAATATGATGAATTTTGCGGGAATGGGGATTGATTTTTGTGGCCGGGATGGAGAACCCATTCCTCCATCCCGTTGACATCTTTACTGTACTTTCATTTGTTTCTAATTTCATCGAACTATATTATAAATGGTTAAAAAAAAAAGAACCGTTATGAGTATTCATCGGTGGTTATGATATGGGTAGAAGATTTGGATAGAAGAATTTGGACCAATCCTACTATCCTTTAAATTTCTAGGGAAATGGTAAGGATGATCTAGTTTTCGAAAAATAAACAATTAAATGTCTACCGATTTTTTTAATTTAAATCTATGTCTACCTTGAAGAGAGAGAAATTTTTTACTCCCCACAATGCTCATCCATATTCCACCATTTCATTTAAAAATAATCAATATTTTTATCCAAAAAAATCCTATAGAAAAGCCTCCAAAGACATTTATTTTATATAATCAATATTTTTATTTAAAAAATCTTGTACATGAGCCTACATTTTAGTAGTTTTTTTTATAAAAAAATTAGATCTTAATCTAACTAACCTACCACCTACATTTTAGGATTCCTTTAAAAAAAATTTATTTAATTAACCCTTTTTTTCCTCCAGCCAACATTTAAAATGTACAAAGTGGAGGTAAAAATAAGATTTTTAATCTAACTAACTTATATGCTACATTTTAGAATTCCATTTCAAGAATCAGATTTTTATTTAACTAATCAACATATCTATTTGCAATTCAATTAATTTGTGAAAAATTCCTACAGTGAATAGAGGCAAATAATCGATTCCCCTTGCTAAATCACCCTGACCAATCCAGTCGAAGTTTGGAATTTCACGTTCTCCTACTCAATGTCGACCCCTCCACAATTTACATCCAATGTTGAAGATCACAATTATACGATATTCTAAATCCAACAATTCATTCAACTAAATTTTCAATTGCAAGGGTTTTGATTACACAACCATGGAGGTCACGTCGATCACAATCATCTTTAATGGAGTATGAGTTGAAAGAGATATCTACATCAATTATAAGACAACGTAGTCAGCTTATCGATTTAGTTGCTATTGCGCTTGAAGTAGCGTACATAATAAAGCAGGTTAAGAATACTCATGGGTAACTATAAGTTACTACAAAACCATGAACGGCAAGGAATTAACGCTTGAAGCCATGAGAGACAGTCCATAATACTCATATGTTTTCCTCTCGAGTTTTGTCGCCAAAATCATTGAAAAAAATCCAGATAACTTAATGACACACTAATCCCTAGGTTCTGTAATATGTAAGAATTTGTACTTTTAAGTCACTGGTTGTACACGCGTCTACCTCATGTTTTCACTCGTGCACATTTTACAACCTTTACAACAGAATGTGCGTGATTTTTCTATGTAGGTAGCTATACAACACATTAGGTGGACGACGACGACCTATTTATTAGTATGTAGGTCGCTATACCTCATCCCACCACAATATTTACTTGTATGTAAATGGCTGGGAGGGATTTAGGGAGCTATTTTAAAATATATTTTTTCAAAATCATTTTTAAATTTCATATTTCAAATCTTAACTTATTTTTCCATCCAATATATTTCAATTTATAAGGTTATAATTTAAATTTCTTTTTATATTTCAATTTTGTTATTATTCTAATTATAGGGAGTTAGCTAGTTAAAATTTATAATGACAATATTAAACATTTAAAATACAAATAAATAAAAAGGTACAAATGTCATTCATTTAATTATAAAATTTCAGAATAATAAATTTAGACATAAAATTAATTGAGCAAAAAAACTAGACATTTGATATTTTATTTTTAATATTCAAAGTAGTAGATCAACAACATTTGTCATTTGTGTATATTTATGGACCATCAGGTATTCAAATCTTTGCATAATTATATGATTAAAAAAACCTATTTTTTAATAGATATTTATTTTTTTTAAAGGTATTTTTTAATAGATATACCTAACCTATTAAATTAACATATTAGATATTACCACTTTTAAGTGTGAGAACCAATATTTCAATTCATTCGTAAAAAAAAAGTCTTCAATTCCCTCAAACAAACATTTGTCAACAAATATTTTCAAAAAAAAAAAAAAAGCTCACAAATTGACAAAAAAGTCCATAAAAAGGGTGAGATGTTTAATGGAGGCAAAACTTACTAATATATAGTTTAATTAAGAGATTGGGTCTTCAATTATCTTGTACATTATAAATTAGATGTTTATGACTTCATAATTTCAAAAAAATTTCAAAATTTAAGAAATGAAAAAAAGAAAAAGGAAAAAAAAAACCCAGAAATATTTGCGAGGAGGAAATCCGTATTCCGTAGTTAGGTAAATGGGAGAGTGTGCATGAATAGTAACAACATTTGTGATTCTCATCTCATCTTTCCCCTTCAATAATTCATTTTTTCCTTTTTTTTTTCTTTTCAAATATTTTCTAATTTAAATTCAGCAACCAAACTGCCCTAATTCCGGCCGCAGCTCCGACTTCTCTTCTTTTTCGGCGTCGAGTTTCGTCGATTCCGGCCAATTCCAGCAGATTCTTCCTCAAATTCCGGCGATTAACCATGATTAGGCTGCAATCGGCGACACCATTCTCACTTCCATGTGGATTTTCAGTGCTTCGTCTTTTGGGGTTCTGACCTCCGTCGTGTACTCCGCCGCCGGAGTTTATAACCTTCCGCTTCATCCGGTCGTCATCACTTCTATTCTGGTTTTCCTCTGGTTTTCGTTTTTTTGAGCTGCTTTGGGTGGGGCTAGCTTTAATCCCACTGCTACTGCCGCTTTCTATGCTGCCGGCGTTGGTCCGACGTCTCTCTTCGCCATGGATATTCGTTTTCCTGCTCAGGTTTGCATTTGTTCTGTCTGTGTATCGCTTTGCGTTTGTAATTGAGTGTGGAATTTTGTGTGTTATCCTGTTTGGTTAGGGTTGTCACTTGCATTGTTTATAATCTCTGAGTACTTGATTCAATGCTTGCATCTATTGTTGTGGTGCTTCCTGATAGGTAGATCGATTTTCCATGAGCATAAGGGATGACCAGTGTTGGTATGCAAACAAAGTATCCATCATAGGTTAGATGAAAAGAAGATCACAGGTATATAAGTATGGGAACAATCTCAATTCGTATGAGGACTTTAGGTGGAAAGTCATGTGTGTCTAAAGTGGACAATTTCATACCATTGTGGAGATTTGTGTAGAGTTGTTATCCCCATCAGACAACGAGTTATGATAGAGAAAATTCAGTACTTTTTTGGGGTAATGATTTGAGAAAGAAAGATCCTCGTATCAATGTCACTAGGAGTGTACAAAAGAAACGACAACCCTGACTTTCCAAAAGGTTTGGGTTGGGTTAGAATTTTAAATTTATAATTTTCTTTGGGTTGTCTGTTCTTAGTGTTCATCATATGGTTGACCAACTCAAAAGTTTGGGTTGTTTATACTTTTTATATATGATGATTTTTTCTATTAAAAAATCCAGGTCAAATGAAAGGAAAAACTTTATGATCTTTCAGCTTTATATAATATTTTGAATCTAAAGTAAATCAAGGGGCCTTCATTTTCTCTGCGAATGGATATTCTCCTTTTATCTCGATGTGTTATCAGAGACTGGGTCCATAAATTAGAATAGGAAATCAGTATAATGAACTAATGCTGCCTAAAATTCCTGCAGCTGTCATTTTCATTTGCCTTCTACTAGAATAAAAGGTTTTTAAAACAATGGTATTCGATATCGATTCTATTGTTGGCTGGCAGCTGGTGCGGTTGCTGGTGCCTTGGCGATCTAGGAGGTGATGCCTATTCAATACAAGCACATGCTTGGCGGACCGTCTTTGAAAGTTGATATTCATACTGGAGCCACAACTGAAGGAGTTTTGACCTTTATAATCACTTTTGCTGTTCTTCTAATTGTTCTCAGGGGTCCATCCAGCCCAATAATTAAAGACATGGTTGCTGGCAATGGGCACTGTAACACTAATAGTTACTGGTTCTAGTTACGCAGGACCTTCCATGAATCCTGCAAATGTAAGTAGCCCTCTGCTATTAAGGTTTATATTTTTCATTATCATTTGATGACTCTTATTGAGAACTAGAGTAAGAAGTTGAGATATTAAGGTAACATTCTGTTAGGTACCAATATAAGAGCATATTAGTAATAAGGGTATCAATAAGGGTAGAAGGGTAATATAGTAGCGAGTTAGTTAGTGAAGTGTTATAAATAGGAACAGAAGATTGGAGAGTCATCGATGTATTTGGAGAGTTTCGGGCTTGGGATAGTATACTCAAGAGGGAGGGAATTTCTAGGATTAAGCTTAAGGTTTCCTTGTAATTTTGTTCTTATAAGGTTAGAATCCTTATAACACATGCATGACTCTGTCTACTTAAGACATGGTCTAAATAATTTCTTTTACAATTTTCTCTCTGAATAGTTTTTTCTCACCCATAGGCCATCTCCATTTAGACAAAGTTTCTCTTGTTAATCTCTCTTGAACACATGCTATTTCTGTTTCTAGTCTCTAATACACTTGCTCCCCTAATCACTACTATCTATTTCTCTTTGGATATAGTTTCTTTCACTAATCACAAACCATGTTTAACTTGCCTAAACAATGATACTCTCACGATTTTTCTGAACTTGGAGTTAAAAGGTACCCTTTAAAACCTGAGGGACTGAAAAGGTAATTTTCCTAATAGTTTTCTTGAAATTGTGAAACCAAACATACCGAATGGATCAAAACACCACAAAAAAGGATATCAACTTACACCTAGTTCTACCTTGGGATGATTGTACGGTCATTGAGCCAATTTTGCAAAATGTAAAGGGACTTTGGATGAATGTGCTTAAAATTCTTAGGCGATGTAGCGTTGCATATCTGATATGTTTGTTGCTGCAATTTTACTAATTTGAGATCAAGACATGTTTGTTACTTTTGGTATGGTAAAAATGCTGATTATTGTTTTGAAATGCAGGCATTTGGGTGGACATATATGAACAACCGACACGATACATGGGAGTAGTTGTACGTGTACTAGATCGCCCCGTTCACTAGAGCCATTTTGGCAGCTTGGCTTTTCAGAATCATCTTCCCACCACCAGCCCCAGCCCCAGTCAAGCAGAAGAAAGCTTGATGCTGCTGTTGTGTTTAGATAAGCTTTGATTAATTAAATGTAGCAAGTGAGAACTTCCATTTCTGTTCTTTAGATAGTTTGTACTGTTTAAACTGTATTTTGATTAGTCAAATGCAGCTGTAGCAAGTAAGAACTTCTATTTTTGTTCTTTAGATAATTTTAAACTATATTCTGCCGCTTCTGGATCAATAATCCTTCAACTAAGTTCCCACTTTCCTCAATGGTCTACAGATTGATGTTGGTGCCCTTTATAGGTTTTTATTTCTATGTTTGTTAATATTTTAGGCAATTTTTTAAAAAGCAATACCTTTCAAATTTGGGGCAGTTCTAACGGTCATTTTGAGCATAGCTCAATCAGGGGCGGATCCAGAGTTCAAGGATTGGGGAGCCGAATTTTTTTATCGACCTTCGTGACCGATTTTTTTCAAGCTTTGCGGGTGTATATATACATACACTTCAACTATTTTTAAGAGACAAACTTTATAACCCTATAACATTTGATGTTTCATGAAATTCATAGGAAATTAATTACTAGATATGTGGTGATTATATCACAAAAAATATAAAGATAGATTAACACCAAATCAGATAATCAATCGTGTCACTAATCCATTCGATAAATCTAGTAAGTTAACTTGTAATTATATAATATTATAATTTTTATATAGAGAGAATTAAGTATTAAATTTTATTTAATGACTATAAAACTACTATTTTTATTGCATTTAAAATATTTTAATATAAAAAATTTGTGAAAAATTATATTTATAGTCTTACTTTTATTTGATCCATATGTTTTGAAAATTAAATACTTTAGAACCCTAATACTCAATTTTAATACTTGTCTGTTTTGTAAGTACTCATTATTATTTTTTTATACCGAGGGTCAGTGGCGCAATTGGTTATCTTGTCTGGTATTAATCCGAGCCCGGAAATCGGTATTTGGCTCTCATATTATTTGAGAGTAGTTGTGCCCTCTATATAGGGTTTGTTGGTCCCCCTTCCCCCACTATGTACTAAAAAAATATTTTTTTTTTATATAGAATTTTTGTACTCAGTGTTATCTTTATCAATACAATAGAATTTAAAATTAGTATAGTTATCATTATTTTTTTAAAAATGACAAAAGAATGTGTTTAATATAGAGAATTTTTTTTAAAAAAAGAAGTCAAACTTTAGTGGCATCATGTATAACCTTTTAAGTAAGAGGTGACGAGTTTGAATATCTATACTCTAAATGGTTATTGATTGTACTAAAAAAAGATGGTTGTTGAATTCAAAAAATATAAATAATATATATAAATATAATTGAACAAAAAAAATGTATTTACAAAAATAAAGAAATATATAAATCAAGTAAAGAAAAAAAAAGATATAAGGGCATGTTTGGCTAGGGTGGGAAGGGAAAGGAAGGAAAGGGAAGAGAAGGGAAAGGAAGGGAAGTTGGAGTAAATTAGTGTTTGGTGGAAAGGGAAAAAAGTGAAGTGGTAATAAATTTATGTTTGGTGGGAAGGGAAAGGAAAGGAAGTGATGTAATTTTTTTTTAAATAATAGATATTTATTGTTTTTTAATGTAATATTCATAAAATATCATTTTTTAAAATTTAAAATTAAGTTTAAAAATTCAATTCAAAATGAGTTACACCAAAAGAAAAATATATTAGTTTATTTATTTTAAGTGTTTATATCTTTAATTCATATTGATATGTATTTTCATATATTTATTAAAAGAAAATGCACGAGTTAGAAAAAATTGATAAATAATACGATAAATATTTATTGATATATATATATATTTTTATACAACAAATTTCAAATGCATGATAAAAATCAAATGTATAAACACTAACAAATATTATTTAAAGAACCATATATATATTTAAAAAAGAAATGATAAATATTACACTTTAAAAGAAAAAAATATACACACAATAAATAAATATAATCAATTAAATTAAATTAATGAATGGTTCAAAGTTAACAACTTTAATTCTTGATTTGTGGGAAACTAAGGTTCCAAACTTAATTTTGACGATTTAATTTGAATAATAACATACCAAAATATAATTATAAAAAAATTAAAATTAAAATTAACACTCAATTTCAATGTAAAAGATGACTCATTTTATTTTAATTATTACTTAATGAAAATTTAACTTTTATATATTTAGATCGTTACCATTATCCAATAATTAAATTTGGTAATCAATAAAAATAATCAAATTATCAGAAATTTAAATTGATAAGCATTACCAAAAAGTTGAAGGCAAAATTCAAAATTAAAAAAAAAAAAAAAATATATATATATATATATATATATATATATAATAATAATAATAATAAATTTGATTAGAAACAAAAAAAATGAAGGTATGAACTCTGTGTATAAAAATTTAAAAAATAAAAAATGGACTAAAAAACAAAACTTGACCAAAAAAAAAAAGGTGGGTGGGTTATCCCTTCCCTTCCCAACTGGCAAAAAATAACTCAGATGGCCAAATACTGAAATAAATTTTTCCTTTCCTTCCCAGTAATAACTAAGGGGGCCAAACATGCCCTAAGAAATAAAGCAACGAGTAATATATAAAAGAGTAAAGTGTGTATAAATAAGTTTTATAAATATAGAAAGAGAGAGAGAAAAAAAGAAAGACAAAACAGAATTTAAATTAAAAAAAAATAATAATAATAAAATAAAAAAGGAAAAAACAGAAAAGAACGAAGAGCGCTTAAAGAAGGTTATATTAAAAATGAATAAAGAAATAAAATTGCAAATTGCAAAAAACAACACACATGGGTATCGAACTCATCCCAATAAAAAATTTGGGGGGCCAACTTCCGTTGAACCATCAACTATAATTACTAGAGAAAAACTTGTCTCCTTGGCCAAGGAGACAAGCCCTTTGTGACACTATTTGATGCCACATTTTTTTTTAATTTTAAAAATAGTATTGTTTAAAAAAAAAATTTGTGACACCATACCGCTTTTAAGGAGGGTTTGCCTCCTTAGCTAATGAGACAAGTTTTTCTCTAATTACTAATAACTTGTAAATTATATAAAATATCGTATAATATAAATATTTTGGTGGGCCATGGCCCCCCCTAGTTCCTATGACGATCCACCCCTGTTATCGATCAAGACAAATCTCTCCGCACTCGAAAAATGAAAAGTAGTTATTCTAACCTATAATAGATCTATAAATAGAAATGCTAACTATCATGAAGTACTCAAATGGTCAAGAGATCCTTGAGGAACTCGGTGATAAATTTAATTCACGGTAATTACTTACTTAGGAATTAATGTTGTAGGGTCAGACAATATATCTCGTAATATTAGTGAAGGTGTGCATAAGTTGCGACAGATTGTCATAAATATAAAAAATAAGAGAATGCTAATGCTTTGTCATTTTCAAGGAAAAAACTGTTCTATTGATTTATCCACTAGCTTAGGTACATGATTAAATAAATGAGGTAATTTATTGATGGTTAGTTCATCATAACAACAACTTTTTCTTGAAGTATGTTTTCCAAGAAGAGCAACCTCACTCGATATTGGCAGCACAAAAGTATTATTAAGTGTGATTGAATGATATTGAAATTCAGCAAAGATTTAACTTAAAAAAAAGTACCTGTCTTTGAACATAAATTGAAACCGACTAGCAGTTGTGGATCTAAGTTGTTTTTAGTCAATATGACATTAAGAGTAGATGATAACTGATTTATAAAAAAATGTAGATGATAATTGTGGTAGATATTTATTGTCTGTATTTATAGGGTAGATAATGATTTGAAATAATCATTGTCTATGGTTAAGATGTAAATATTGGATAGATTATTCAATAATAGGATAAGGGTTGCTGGACAATACAATAATGTTAAAAAATGAGTGGAATATAGTGATTGTTGCTTATTATTTGGATAATAAGTGTTGATAGAGAAACTAACCATTCTACTTCTCCTCAATTTGATGTTCTCAAATATTCTGTAACGGGTCGTTTATTTTAGGATAATCAGTATAACTAGAATCTTTTAATACTCGGAATTTTAGATATCTCGAATTTCATATATCTGACATTCTTAAATCTCTATATTTGCTTTGTAGTAATATTTTTATGGATATTTAGAAAACTATACTTATTTTATAAAATTTGTTCATGAAAATTTCTTAAATGCCCCCATAACTTAATTTACATATTAATTTATATAACGTATTTTTTATTATTAATTTAAATATTATATTTTAAAATCAATTTACTTAGCAAAAAACTAAAATTCATTTATTAGTTGAGCAAGTGAAAATTGGCCGCCAACATGAGCAGTTGCTGCACTATTGTATGCCTATTGACCAGAGGTCTCGAGTCCCCCCACCTCCAATTGTTGTAATCTAATAAAAAGTGAAAATTAGCTAACTATGGAGAGTAAGAATAATTATATTTGAAACATAAAACAAAATTAATATACTTTAATTTTTTGTTGAAAATAATCAAAATATAAATATAATTAATTATGTATACTTAGTTGTTAATGTATAATAATTATATACTAAAAAAGAATGCATTGTTATTTTTTAAGGTACAAACTACACAAAAAAAAAAAAATATAGAGAAAAATTGATAAAAATATAAAATTTCATTAAAAAAAATTTGTGAGGGTAAAAGTGTCATTCAAGGATGTCCTCTACGTGAACATCCTAAAAACTCATGTTGCAGGAGAGAATCTAAATGACTCTTAAATGATCATTTATGGATGCTTGGATATTTTTCTATTATGCAAAAGAAACATGGTAATCCAAATGCTCATGTCATGAAAATCTTGTATTACGACGAAGTGAACGACCCCTAAAGATTTTGAAAAATACAATACATAGAAACGAGACCTTATGGATGAAGTAAAAATATTTAATTAAAAAACTAAAAATTAGTAAATATTGATTGAAGACTATATGCGATACTAATATGGTCACTTATTGAAGACTATCAGATTACAATATTGAATTTTTAATTTTATGTTATATTGATTGAAAGACTACTATAGGGACATGTACATCCCATGAAAAGTTGTTAAATTAAATAATAATAATAATAAATAAAAAACTTCAAACAAAACTGAATTAAAAAAAAAAAATTATCGAACAAAACTTTTCAGAAAAGAAAAAGCTTATCAAACAAAAAAGAAAGTGGAAAAAAAAAAACGAAAAGTCGAACAAAATTGTTGCATTATTTACTTCCCATTTCTCTTCTTCTCTTCCCACTCTGTGAAACGAATTCGCAACTGCTATGCTTCCGAATCGAAACTCGCCATTGTCAACACTCCTTCAATCTTCACTTTCCCTTACCTAAAAACCCCATTTCAATTTTCCCTCAAACCCATTTCCATTTCTTCTCTTTCGACCCAATTCTTGTTCGTTTTTGCTCGTTCTTCAATCCAAATCCCACTCAAATTCGACTCCAAACGAAACCCATTTCGCCGATTTCACTGAAGAAACCCACCCAGATCCGTTCTTGATGCAGTTGCACTTGCAATAGACTCATTGACCTAATTGAACCGATCCAATTGAGTAGAAATTGCCGTTGTTCTTCACAAAAGTAGAGCTGGATCCGACTCCCGAACCACCGCAGTCCTTGAAGGCTCCCGTTGCCTCCAATTCCACCGGAAACGGCCAGATCCGGTACCGAACGCCGTCATCGGCCGAGCTTTTCGAAGGCCAATCGGGCTCAATGCCACTTCAGGAGCAGCATAAACTACTTCAATCGGATTCCGACAAGATGCATAAGCGGTCCGGTAAGCAACAGCCGGAATCATTGTCGAACAAGATCTATAGATTCAGAGGGGTTTTGTTGCTGACCTCTCTTTCTCTTTTCCTAATCGTTTTTGTTCTTTATCTTATGCCGGCCCGTGAGGATTACTCTTTCAACCACCGCAAAGTTGCCCCTGATCATCGGTCTTCTTCTTCTAAGAACACTTATGCTGTTATTTTTGATGCTGGTAGCTCTGGGAGTCGCGTTCATGTCTTTTGCTTCGATCATAATCTCGATCTCCTCCCTGTTGGCAAGGATATCGAACTTTTCGAACAAGTACTGATCTCTATCTCCTCCTGTATCTACATTTTCACTGATTGTTCTTTGTGTTTCCGTTTCTTTCTTAATGGGTTGTGCTTATTTTTTTTTTTTTGTTATTGTGGTTGTATGTGTATCTAATGTTGGATTTGAGTTGATTGTTCTTTATATTTCCATTTCTTTCTAGATGGGTTGTGCTTGTTTTTTTGCTCTTGTGATTGTTTTTGTATCAATTGTTGGATTTGAGTTGAATGTTCTTTGTACTTTCATTTCTTTCTTGATGGGTTGTGCTTATTTTTTGTTTTTGTGATTGCATTTATATCTACTGCTGGATTCGAGTTGATTGTTTTTTTTGTTTCCATTTCTTTCTTAATGGGTTGTGCTTATTTTTTGTTTGTTTTGTTTTTGTGATTGTATTTATATCTAATATTGGATTTGAGTTGATTGTTCTTTGTATTTCCATTTCTTTCTAGATGGGCTGTGCTTGTTTTTTTGATTGTTTTTGTATCAATTGTTGGATTTGAGTTGATTGTTCTTTGTACTTTCATTTCTTTCATGATGGGTTGTGCTTATATTTTGTTTTTTTGATTGCATTTATATCTAATGTTGGATTCGAGTTGATTGTTTTTTATGTTTTCATTTCTTTCTTAATGGGCTGTGCTTATTTTTTGTTTTGTTTTGTTTTTGTGATTGTATTTATATCTAATCTTGGATTTGAGTTGATTGTTCTTTGTATTTCCATTTCTTTTCAGATGGGCTGTGCTTATTTTTTTGTTGTTGTGATTGTATTTGTATCAAATGTTGAATTTGAGTTGATTGTATTCTGCTTCTCTGGAGACTGGCTGTGTTTATGTTTGTTCTTGTTTGTTTACTTCTTCTTAAGCATAAACCAGGATTGAGTGCATATGCTGACAGCCCCAAGGATGCTGCGGCATCTCTAATTTCCCTTTTGGATAAGGCAAAAAATGTGGTTCCAAAAGCGCTGCGGCAAATGACCCCTGTTAGAGTTGGGGTTCGTTGATCTTCCTTGAAATTTTCCAGCTCTGTTCTGTACAAGAAGCTATGTCTTTTCTTGAATTGGGTTTTCATGTCAATGTAGGCAACTGCAGGCTTAAGGGCTCTGAAGGGTGATTCATCTGATAGAATTTTGCAGGCGGTAATGATTCATTCTTGTTCTTTGGATGTGATTTTTATTCACCCTTATCATCGTTGATAACTAATTTTCGAGTTTTATTTACCCTTTTCTTGTGCTAAGAGAGCAAGCTTTTGTATTCTTTAAGGTTAGAGATCTCCTGAGAGACAAAAGTGATCTCAGGCTGGAGGGAGATGCTGTATCTGTAATTGACGGAACTCAAGAAGGTTCTTACCTTTGGGTATGTCGATTATGGTTGTGATGCATATTGTACTTTTATGTAATCTCGGCCTCAGCTGCAACTTATTTTTAGTTTCAATCCTCGAATGCTTGTTACTTGTAGTTCAATCATGTGATGATGTGATGTTCTTGATAATTTCTCTCTTTCGCTTTCTAGGTGAAGAATATGAGGATAAGTTATCATGTTTGCCATTAACATGTATTGCTTCCACATCAGCTATTTCTTAACTAAACCCCCCTTTTTGTTTATACTTTTTTACTTTGGTCATCTGTTGAAAAACCTACAAATCTCCAAAGCTTAGGATGTGCTGTTCTCTCGCTAGCTCCAAAGCATTATTTTGTTAGGAATAGCCCTTAGGGGAATTGGGGAATAATAGAGGGGCATATGAGCAAATACTTGGAAAGTAAGTTAGAGACTTATAGTTATAAATAGAGTGGTTGTGTGAGGAAAGGTATGCATATTTTGAGTGATTACACTATGGGCTCTAAGAGATGATTCTCTAAAGAAAAGGGAGGTTCCAAGTCCTATTCAAACTTGGTTTATCTTGTAGTTGTTTCTTTTATTTCGTAATACAATTCGATTTGGATCTTATCATATTTTTTCTAAGTTGAGAATGGAGTTGACATGTATGCTATCAGTTCACTTTTAGCATAGGTGCTGGTAGCCTGGTATAACAATTTGAATGAGTTGACTTAACAGAATAGGTTGACGGAATTTGCCAACACAAAAATTTGTTGGTTGGAATTAAATATGAAGAGATTTTCATCAAACTAGGTACGGTTTTGAACATCATATCGATATCTGGCAGAGTTTGAGAAAGAAATAAGTTCAAATGTAGATTTTTTTTTTTTTTCAAATTAAATGTAGATTGTTAATGCATGAATGGAATTTTATAATCTGAATAATTTCTGAGATATTGCATGGAGTCATCTATTAATATATTACAAGCTCTGCTATCATTTTCCAGGTGACATTAAACTATCTGCTTGGGAATTTGGGGAAGAAATATTCGGAAACAGTTGGAGTTGTAGATCTTGGGGGAGGATCTGTTCAAATGGCATATGCTATCTCAGAAAAGAATGCTGCTCGATTATCGAACACAGAGCGCGCATACATAAAGAAAATGTACCTGAAGGGAACAACTTATTATCTCTATGTTCACAGGTATATGTTCTACTCTCTTGTCTCGTCGATTTTTTCCAGCTGGTCAATTTTAAGCATGGAAATTTGACTCTGCTACATCAATCGGCCTCTACTCAATTCATTGTTCGCTATGGCTTAAGCTTATTGAATTCTACACAAGGGTCTAGCTAGGTTAACGCTTCTAATTTTCCAGGCCCAGGATTGTAAAGTTCTTTTGTAGTAACTTTCATTTGTATTTTGTTTTGGGTTTGCTTGAGCTGCTGATGCTTGGACTTCATTTGATTATTTCTTAGACTGAACTCAGTCTCATATAGTTGGTCATTTGAATTACAGTTATTTGCACTATGGGTTACTAGCTGCTCGAGCCGAGGTTTTGAGTGTCTCCAAAGATTCTAGCAATGATTGCATCCTATCTGGATATGAAGGTTTGTTTCTTTTCTCCCTTCCAGATGATAAATGTTTTTTGCAATTTTAGAATGGTCAAAATCAATTTGTCATGTCCTTCAATAGTACTTATAGTTAAGTCACTTTGTCTAGAAACACATATCATAAAATCTGTCCCCAAACATGCTCTGAATCTCGCATATTGATGAAAGTTGAAAAAAATTATGTATTATCAAAATGGTTCCCATCTTAAAATTATGTATTATCAAAGTTGAATCTCACATCGTCTCCAAGGAGTGGAACAATGGATGAAGGTTTGGGCTTTGAAGGTGTGCTCCCCTCAAGGTCCAAGGTTTGAGACTCACCTGTGACATTAATTTGTAGACACCTCCCATTTTTCCATTCCTTCGATGTCTTCTAGTGCCTGACCTAGGGATGAACGTGGTTTCTCGGTTAAAAAAAAAAAGTTGAATCTCACATCTTAAAATGATTCCCATTTTCTTTACCATCTTTTTGGAAATGAAATTGAGGTTTGGACTGAAGTATTATCAATGTTCTCTCTTTGTCTAGGAGCATACCATTACGGGGAAAAGGACTTCAAAGCATCAGCCTCTTCATCAGGCTCCAGCTTGAATGGATGCAGGAGGACGGTTTTAAAGGCTCTCAAGGTTAATGAATCAACGTGTTCTCACATGAAGTGCACTTTCGGCGGAGTTTGGAATGGCGGAGGAGGCGACGGGAAGAAGAATCTCTTCGTTGCTTCGTTTTTCTTTGACAGGGCTGCTGAGGTAAGATCAGGTCACCTATGAATATATGACTTGCAGCAGCAAGGGTATTTGGAAATTATCATGCTCCAATTTTTCATGAACCACTGATCAATCAGATAAACATGTAGGCTGGTTTCGCGGATGCCAATAAGCCAGTTGCTAAAGTTCGGCCTTCAGACTTCCTTGATGCAGCGAAGCAGGCATGCGAAATCAAACTCGATGACGCTGGTACATATCCCAATGTTGAGAAGGATAACCTGCCGTACTTGTGTATGGATCTTGTGTATCAATACACACTACTCGTAGATGGATTCGGTAGGTTGCATGCATTCATGTTTATACTTATGTCAGATGAACGAACGATATATATGACTAACTCAATGAAGTTCGTATGTGCCTGTGTTTGTTTGGTTTGGTGTAGGCCTAGATCCTTGGCAAAAGATCACATTGGTGAAGAAGGTTAAATATCACAACTCTTTGGTTGAAGCAGCATGGCCTCTAGGCAGTGCCATTGAAGCTGTCTCATCCTTAGCCTAAATCCACTGTTCGGAACCGTCCATCGGAAACTAGATTTATCGATTGGTTGAGCTCTCGTGTTTCTTAGCGACGTGTCGATTTATCGATTGGAGGTAATGGGGAAGGTTTCGTTTCGGTTGGATTGTTAGGAATAATTGAAATATAATGATGGAATCACAATTTTGGTGTAATAATTCACGTACTCTGCCAATTTTTTACATGTTGAGAGAGCCATTCTTTTTGCAAGTTATAACACACGATGGTTGTAAAAGAACCATTTTGTTGACCGCAGCGTTTAGGTCATAGATTCAAACCTATGTTTGCTTTATCCTTAAAATAGTTATTGAAATTACTTAAAATATGCATGAACAATTGTTATTCCTTAATTTTCTTTTGCGCTAAAATCATGAAATATCTTTTCAAAATAAATTCTTAAAATATAGAAATGATTGGTAGTTTGTTGACTTGTTGTATTTTAATTTTAACTCTATGATCCCGATTTCAATTTAATTAAATGATATTTGGCTCTCAAGATTTTTACTTTTTACCATCAATCATAAGCCACTCAAAGTGAAATAATATTAAAAGAATTGATTTCAAATAAAGTTATTAACTAAAATGATTTAAGTAGATCGATAAGTATTGTTGATTAGAGATCAACAGAAATGATTGGTAGCTTGACAACAAAGATTGTTATTAACTTATCTATCGAAATAAATTAGTCAAGAATTAAGAATGTCATGTAGTTGGAGTATTAGAAGATTACAAGAACTTAGGGCTTGTTTGGCCCGCCCATATCAGCCCGGGAAGGGAAGGGGCGGGCCCTGCCCGGCGTTTGGGCCGCCGGGTTTACCCGGCCGGGTTAACCCAGCGCGTAACCCGGCCCAACCCGGCGCGTACTGTTCACTTTTTTTTTTTTTTTTTTTTTTTTTTTTTTTTTTTTTTTAAATTTCTTTTAAATTCACTTTCCTTCTTTCTTAATTTTTTTTTCTTCTAAATACAAACTTTTCTTTATTTCTTTATTTATTTATTAGTATCATTTTTTTTCAAAATACAATATTTATCTATTTTTTTCTTCTAAATACATCCTATTTTTTAAAACATATTTGTAGTTTGATGTTTTTATAATTATAATTTGATGTATTTGATTTGATCATAAACTTTATTTTAAATAAAATAATAAGCTTGTTAACTTTTACTAATTCATACATTTAAGTTAATGGATTTTTTTTTAGAACCACTTAATTGATTAAATTTATACTATATGCTATTTATATATATTTTTTATTTTAAAATGCAACAATTATTATTATTATTATTTTTATAGATATATCAAGTTCTTTAAACAATATTTGTAATTGTTTATATATTTGACTTTTTATGGACAATGTATGCATTTAAAAATTTTATATACAAATATATATTAATTTGATTATTTATCAATTTTTTTAAATTTATACATTTTATAAAATAAATAGAAATATATATTTAAATAATCCTAAAATAATTACTCAAAATAATTAAAATAGTTATCTTTTTATTACATCTATCTTGATTTGAATTTCTAAACTTAATTTCATTATAAAAAATTATATTTATCTTTTTTTTTAACAATTATGAAATTTATATATTTTGATAATGAAAGTTATTATATTTTTAAATTTTATTTAAATAATAAATAAAATAAATATAAAATGATATATTATAAACATTATATTAAAAATATTAAATATCTATTTTTTTAACAAAAAAACATCACTTCACTACTTTTCTCATCCCACCAAACACCAATTTACTATCACTTCTTTTAATATCCCCTCTCACCAAACACCAATTTACTCTCACTTCCCTTCCTTTCCCTTCCTTTCCCTTCCCTTCCCTTCCCTTCCCTTCCCGTCCTAGCCAAACAAGCCCTTAGTGAAAGAAAATTAAAAGTTCTTTTAACTTTTGTGTACTTTTGAAATTAGGGTTTTTGAAACCCCTTTTAAATTGTGACGTTATTTTGGAAACTTGTAGAAATTAGTGTATTTTGTACTAAAAAAAAACAAACAAACAAATTAGTGTATTTTAGGCAAACCTTACCATTCATGGTATTTTTTGTAATTTAGCAAATTAAAAGATTATACATTATTATCCTGTAAAAAAAAAAAGATTATAAATTATTACATTCTCCAATTTAAAAAAAAAGAAAAAAGAAAAAAAGGAAAAAAAAAAGATTATACATTCAAATATGACACGTGTTTCTATAACTAAACGTAGGCATAAGAATGACACGTGTCGACTTCTTATTAGCTGATCTCTCATTTAAAATCCACCTGCAATCACCACAACCACAACCAAAAGATCTGGAAAAATGGCTTTCCCTTTCCACCACAACCACCGCCGTGACGACGACGATGAAGGCGAACCACGTTATCCTCCGCCCGGAACCCGACCGGCGTACTCCGATCCACCGCCGCCGCAAGTTCCTCACTTCCAACATGCTCACTACGGCGAAGCTCCGCCGCCCTCGTTTGCCGCTCATCACTCCAGTTTCCCTCCGGAAAATCCCGTTCCTGACTTCGGCCGCGTCCACCACACTCACTACGACGATGCTCCCCCGCCGCCGCCCTCTTATGTCGCACATCACTCCAATTTCCCCCCGGAACCGCCGTTTTCCGGCTACTCCTCCGCACCGCCGCCGCCGGCCGTGCACCATCACTCTCATCACTCTCAACATCCAAGTTTCTCCTCGGTTATTCACAAGCACTCTCATCAGTCCGATTCTCCCGTCTCCAACAAGCCGACGGTCAAGGTTTTCTCAAAAGCAAACCCTAATTTCTCCCTCGCCATCCGCGATGGCAAAGTCATTCTCGCCCCTTCCGATCCTTCCGATCCCGCTCAGGTACGATCGATCCGATCTGATCCTGAATCGCTTTCAGTTTTCGCCTTAATTTGTAATTATCTTAGACACTTTTTGATTTCTTTGATGTTAATGGCGTTGGTGAATCGGGAATGTTTCAGCACTGGTACAAAGATGAGAAGTACAGCACGAGGATTAAGGATGAGGAAGGATGCCCCTGCTTTGCTCTGGTGAACAAGGCCACTGGTCTGGCGATGAAGCACTCTGTCGGAGCTACTCATCCGGTAAGTTCTGCCTTAGAAATTGAAATTTCCGGTGACATTATTTACTGAATGATGGAATGAATAGTTGAATTTACAGATCTGAGATTTTTTTTTTACATGTTTGGCAAAGTTCTTTGGGATAATTCGAAGTGGTTTTAAAAACTAATTTGGGGTAGGAAGCTTTTAAATTGGATAAAAGAAATTAGGATAAAGGATTCGACTAATGTTATTCTTGCTCATGAGTGTTTGATGAACACTCTGGTTTTGATTTTTTTGTAAAAAATTAAGATCGGAATCTACTAAGATCGCGTGGACCTTATTTAAGTATCAAAAGATTTTGTTTTAGAAAATGTATTTTTATTATATGTAATTTAATAATGAGGTGAATAATGTTCTTGATTATAATAATTGTGGGTGGAAAATTAACTTTATTTTTGGCCCTAGTGAGTTGCTATGGTTGTATTTAATTTAAGTGTTTGTTTTTTATTGGTCTGGAATTGCTATTTTGTATGCTACTATTTGATATTTAGGTGGTTGGTTTTAGATGTTTTGGCGTTTGGAGAAATTATTCAAGGAGGTTGGTGTAATAAGACATTAGATGTTTGGTTGGTTGCATAGTAGGGATTTATTGGTATTGTTCTTTATATTTATGGGTGAAACCTGAAAACTCAAGCAATCTAATCAAAACATAGCGATTAAACTCAGTTGGATGTCAGTTTTGCATCTTGCAGAACAAAACATGGTAGGCCAAATAATTTACGAATTACCTCTGGACCTACCAAGTACCTACTGAAAATGGATATATTACTAAACTGACATTGTAAAAATGACAATAACCGAAAGAAAAAAGTGGGTCTCTCGATACATTCTGCCTTTTCATGAGTTTAAAGTCAAAATCGACTCATGATCGAACATTGAGAACACAATGTAGGTACAGCTGATACGATATGATGCAGACGTGGTTGAGGAGTCTGTACTGTGGACACAGAGCAAGGATTTTGGGGAAGGGTACAGAGCCATAAGGATGGTGAATAACATTCACTTGAATGTTGATGCTTTTCATGGGGACAAATATTCAGGTGGGGTGCATGATGGCACCAACATTGTTCTCTGGAATTGGAATGAGGGAGAGAACCAACTATGGAAGATCATACCTTACTGTAAGTGCCTTTTCTTTTTCCTTCTATTCTTTTTATTTTGTCAAATAAACTATGGGTTGCATTCATTTGAGATCATTCTTGCTGTTGGTGACTCTTGACTTGTGGATCTCTTTCCAAATTGAGAATTAGATGGTACGTTCTAGATTTTTTCGATTCTGAGTCTTCTTAAGCTTTGGTAGTAGTACAAGATCCTAAGTATCACTTCTTATTACTGCACGATGGCACCAACATTTACAACCAATGAGTTTCTCTGGTAGGTAGCAGTATAAGATCTCAAGTATCATTTCTTATCAGTGCATCATCTTCCTCATGAGTCACGAGATGAAGATATGGTTTGCTGAGATGACGAAGTCGAAAAACAGATTTGTTGGTAAGGAAAGATGTAAGGTAGGCAGTGATAAAGTAGTAGAAGTTTCCAGGGATGAGGATTTAATATATGAAACTGATCTTTTATTATTTATTATTTTTAATTATTTGTGTGCGCACCTTAACTATTCTCATGGGACAACCGTCTGACTCTAGAATGTTTAGTTTTCAAAGAAACTCGTAAGAAATTAACTCTTAGATAGGTGGTCATCATAGATTGTACCTATAATATAGACCCTTTTAAGCATTAGACCAACCTTTATGACAACTCTTATAGCCAAGAAAATTGCAACGTGTGGATGAAGTTTATGTTGGTTGAAATTTCTGTTTTTAACATGAAACCAGATTATAGATCCTTATGCATTATTCGAATGTTGTAGGAAACTAATTCTTAGATAGGTGGTTATCATAGATTAAGCCTATAATAGACCCTTTTGAGCATTAGACCAACCTTTATGACAACTCTTATAGCCAAGAAAATTGCAAGGTGTGGGTCTTAGTTGAAGTTTATGTTGGTTCAAAGGTCTAAGATAAGAATAGCATAGACAACCAATTATGTGTAAAGATCTATAATCTGGTTTTGTCTTAAAAAGAACTTCCACGTAGGTCTCTAAGGGGTGGCACAATGGTTGAAAACTTGGGCTTTGAAGGTATGCTTCCCTAAAGGTCCCAGATTCGAGATTTATCTGTGATATTAATTTGTAGACACCTCTTGTATTTCCATCCCTTCGATGTATCCCAGTGCCTGACCTAGGGACGGACGAGGTTATTCTGGGTATAGTGGAGCAAAAAAAAAAAAACCTCCACATGACAACTGCCGTGAAGAATGGTATGTAGTATCATTTTGTTCACAAGTTTGTTGTGTTGTACAAGTGAAACTTATTCTTACGAAAGGAGATGAAGGATCAAAACTCACCTCTATCATCATCTGTAATGTTTTAGCTTCCCATTCAAACTAATTTTCAACTTGAATTTTAAAAGTAATGAATTGTTTTGTTTTGTTTGTTTTAAAAGTAATGAATTGTTTTGCTCAACGATTTGATACCCTTTCAGTCTCTCACAATCTATATACAACAAATATTCTTGACTCTTTAATCAATTACACTTGCGCTCTTACCACATTCTATTTATACTAATATACCCTTTAATTGGTACTTTACCGAACATGATTCTCCAATGAGTATTTGAACACAGTATTTAGAATTTAGAGCTTCCATGTGAGATAATTGCAGTTGGTCAATTTGCAGTTGGTTATGTGAGATCCGCTGATCTTTTCCAGCAGACTCTATCTCTATTCAGCTAGAGACTCTAATACCCTCAAAACTTAGAAGAGAAAAAGTGAATCAAGAATAAGATCATAACAATTCGGTTCTTATTACTCTGAAGTGATTAGGAGTATCTTCTTATAGAAGAAGAGAATTGCTCAATTGATAAAACAGATTACAACAGAAAGTTATAATACTGTTTTAGTAAACAGCAAAGGCATATTTTACTAAGTTTACTTTATGAAAATGGGCTTTATACAAAACTTAATGAACAATCTTCATATCATTCATTGATTTTCTTGCAGTTCTCTGTTTTAATCGTATTGCTTTTGTAGCTATGGCTTTCAGAGACGATTTTTTGAGTGCAGAGCGGGCTGATAGGTACATGCACGCTATCGCCCAATCTCACAGGTCATCTGACTTTGTCGTTGTGGACAATTCTATAGGAGGAACCACCTTTATTCGGCCTACTCCTGGGGTTTTTCCCTGTAACTCAAATTCCTCTAACCCTGACAATAATACCTACAATGGGCTTTTGATTGAGCGACCCTCTCAACAACCACGATTTAAAGGTTCATCTTCACGAGCCTCTTCTCAACCTCAACCTTCATTTGATGCTCTACCGCCAGTGTATCCAACACGGCATGTTAATGGAGGGAATTGCCATATTGATGATAGAGAATCTGAAGTATTGAGTAACGCTTTTGCTGCGTGGCCTGGTCTTTCTGAATTGCAGTGCCCAGTTGCTAAGAATAGTGCTTGTTTCATGAGCAATGGATCGTGGAATTATCATGGTGTAGGAGCTCTTTTGCCTATTTTTCTTTTGTTTTTTTGTTCAATTCTTTAATTTGACACATGGATTTGGCTATATTCTCCTCTCCATCTAATAGCCATCATTCAAAAGCTATCTTATGAATTGGAGCATGTCCAATAGAGTACTATTATGCCTATGACCATTTGTAGGGTGCTCATACACAGGCTCTTCAGGCTCTTGAAGGTGTTAATGAATCAATTAGCTCACTTAAGGCCAAGCTGGAAGAGGCCAAACTGGAAGGAGAAAGGAACTATTTGCGAGAGTTGGAAAAACAACCGTTCGATCCTACACAAACGTGGCAAGATGTCGAGCAACATACTGCAACTTTCAAGGCGTCTGATGCTAATTCTGAATGGGCGATTAGAGTTTTTAAAACTGCGATGAATTGGACTGAGATGATAATTAAAGAGCGGTATCCTAACATAGATCTGGGGTTTATTCAAACACAATTCCAAGCATTATGCGAGCCTTCAACTACTCTTTCAAACGATCCTATTCTTGACTATGGTAGGAACTTTGGTTTACTTCTTGACGGCCTTCTCATGAATAGGGGTACCAATATGGGTGGGGATGTTGACTCTAGCTCCTTTTTTGACGACATTTGATTGTCTCCTATGAAGCACATACATGTGTCAGACACGATTCTTCCAGGCTTTTCTCTGACATGTGTTCAGCATCATTCTTTTTTGAGTGTAACTCATTTTTTTTATAATTATTGGACATGGCTCGAACGTAATGAAATTTTTGAAACAATAGGTATGGTCTTTGAGCCATCGAAAATAATTAATGTTATATTTAAATTATAAAAAGATAAAACGAAAAGACATAAAAACTTAGGAGGCTGCCATCTTTCCCATTTATCCTAAATCTATCTTTATATCCCCATTTAAGTTCGATCATATTTTGAGACAAACTCTTTGACTATAATGATCGTTTATTTTCTAAAATAGAAATCAACGAGTGTTCTACACACCATACATTAAGTGTAGGTTCATTGCTTAAGCTTTTGGTTTGTAGATATAAATTAGTATTTTTTCACACAACCTCACTGACTATAGGATCGTTCTCACTACGGAATTTGATTCATTTGTGTCTCTGTAACACCTTTTAATGTAATTTAGTAACACTCTTGATGCCAATTGTGAACTTTTTGACGATACACTCACCTTGTGGTGCAATTATCCCACATTGAAAATGTGAGGAATCTTCAACACATTTATAAGGGATATGAGTTACTTTCCTCATAGCCAATTGGTTTTGAGGTGAAACCCTAAATTCTCTAATTTGTGAGATCCTAACACTTTTCGATGTGGGACAATTGAGATCTCAACATGCCCTCTCAAGATGGAGCCTCTTTTGGGCTCATCATTCTTGAATCGGATTTCAATTTCATTTTTATTGGACCGATATCCGTTTGGGCTTTATGGGCTCTGATACCATATTAGAGAATATGGGGTTTCGCCTCAAAACCAATTGGCGATGAGGGGAGTAATCTATATTCTCTTTTTATATTGATGTTGGACTCTCCCACTTTCCAATATGGGACAATTGAGATCTCAACATTGATCAATTGTGTCTCTCATTGGTGATGGGGAATTTTATCATTTGGTAGATAGACGTCATTGCCTTTGGCTATAGATAATCGGTTTATCCCAAATTATGTTGTAGGTAAAATGATCCTTTACCATAAGGAATGCCATCATAGTTGTTACATTAGTTGCGTCTTCGCTATAAATTATCAATAGCTTGATGCTTCCTTCTTAGTGCAACATGCCCGTGTAAAGTAGTGGTGGTGGCCTTTAGATGATCTCTTCTACAATTCATTGCGTCATAGGTGCATAGGGATAGTATGTCGATCGAGCTTTCTTCATCCCCGAGTTTTGTTTGACCTTAATGTTAGTAATGGTCAATGATACTGGTAGCATATTGTTGTGTAGCAGATGTAGTTTGATTGCTTCTTCTGTGAAGCCAATAGAGTTACAAGTTACAATTGTCTGTGCATATCTCTTAGCTCCATGGCGTGACTCGTGCTTCCGTGCCTTGGCCTTCATTTCTTTTTGATGGATTCACTTATACTTTTGAATGGTATAGATTTCACTTCGAGAATGGTATAGATTTTACTTCATTTCTTCATTTATTTTTGTTGTGGCAGGTGTTTTTGGTCCCTTCCTCCTAGCCACTTTCTAATAAATGTTTGTGCTAACTCTGGAAAGATAGAACGGTTTTTTTTTATTTGCCTAAATCTCTTTCTCGCTGATCTTGTCAATGTAATCAAGAATGACATGCATTTGATGACTTGGATTCTGTGGAGCTTCATTCATGACTAGAATATGTCAATTGTTTCGCTAGATCTTTTATTTCGCGTGGAAGCCTAAACTTAGGGGCACCTTCACCTGTATAATTTTATTAGTGAAAGATAGATCTATCTGTTTGACAAGATTGTTTTATAATCTCCCCCAAGAACTTCGAATCTAGTGTAGTTTGGATGTTAACAATTGGTTCTCGGCTTCATTATCACCCAATTTCTTTCTTTTCTTGTTGATTAGTTCTAGAAGGCCTTGTCCCTAGATTTGTTCCCTCGATTTGATCAACGGCGTTGAGTTGGACTTCCTAACCTATTTGGAGAAGTCGTCCCGAGCTAAAGGAAAACCTTAATTTATTTGGCATCTATTTGAGGATAATTGTGAATTCTATTTTAAATTTAAATTCATTTACTTATAGTCAAATTGACTATAGTGCAACTAACATAATGTTACTTGACCTTTGTTTTTTAACAACTTTTCCTTCTGAATGGTTTTATATCTCATCTCCACCAATGTAGTTGGGATGTAGATGGGGATGATTGAACTAAATTTGATTCACTTTTAGTTGGTTAGAGCCTCAAACTCAATTTAGAGCTCGAAACCTTGTTGTATTCTCTCATATTTTGATTTGATGTTAGCCATTAACTAATGGGGTGGTGCATTTTTGGTACACAGGAGAATATGATGATGTAGACAAATAAAGAGACTTTGCTATGATGTGGGAATGGTAATGTGATGTTGAGAATAAAGGTATTCTATTGGTTTTGAGAAACCAAATTGTGATACTTTATGACAATTTCCATTTTCTAAGTGTGGGGCATCAAATATCTTTGGCTTTTGATTAGCTAATGGCATGGATTTGGATGGATTGATGACTATTTTACTTTGCTGTGTGAAAATTCACTCATAATCCTCAGGTATTTTATCATTCTTCACTCTTGTTTTCCATGTTGGTCTTTGTAAAAGTTTGTATCAACTCATGTTTGGTTTGATTATGGTAATGACATAGTAATATATGTTGATGTGTTATTTGATATGAGTACTTAGATTGTACCTTTTTTAGCTGTCTTTAGATATGAAAGTGGGCTGAGAATTTTTGGTAGGTGTTGGAATTGTGTCAAAAACTTCTTACACAAATCACTCAAATTAGCCATTTTAACTGTCGGATAAACTGTCTCTAAGGGGTGGTATAGTGGTTGCAAATTTGGGTTTTGAAGGCCTGCTTTGTGACATTACTTCGATGCTTCGTTTAGGGACAGGCATGGTTATTCTTGTTTCAAAAAAAAAAAAAAAACTGTTAGGATAAACTCAACTCTAAATTAAATCTGTATGAATTGACGTGTACCGTACTTCAATGTCTTGCTAATTTTGTTACGTTGACATATTTCACAATTGATGCAATGTATCTTTTGAACCGAAGCTTAAACAAAATAAAAATGGGGTATTAGTACTTACAAAGTTGAATTTTCATCAAAGCTGTGTGAATATTTATATATTTCCTTTTTTAGTACCACTAATATGTGGTGTAAAGATTTTAACTTTTGACTTCGATTTTCTTTTTTTAATTCAACTATTTAGCGTATATCTTAGTAATAAGTAATTTATTTAATTTGGTGGGGAATTAAGATCTATTTAAGTCGGATTTACTTGGAGTTACATAACTTATGTAATCCAAGTTTATTTAACTTAGGTTTACCTAGTGGTGTTTGTTAGGGGTGCAAAAAAAAAATCGAAAAATCGAACCAATCCAATCCAATGGATTAGATCGGTTTTTTAGCTCAAAGTCGGACATATCGGTTTGTAATGAAAATATTGGATCGGTTTCAGTTTACGTTTTAAAAAACCAATAAAAATCAATCCAAATTGAAATATATATATTTATATTTATTGTCAATAATTCATATAAAGTCATCTTCTTTCCATTAATATTCTTTAATTCACTTCTATTTCAAGTAAAAAACATCCTTAATAACTTTGAATAGGTTAAAAATACTTCTAACCTTTAAAAAAAATAGTTGTTTATGAAAATGTTGTTTTTATATGAGAAATATTATTTTTGATATATTAAAAAAATTGGACATTGGATTAGATCCATTTTTTGAAAATCGAATATATGAATTCGGTTGTCGGTTTGGTACAAAATTGACAAAAACCCAACCGAAATCACCTTGTTACCCAAATTGTGTATAAAATTATGCATTCCTTTTTATGAAGTTTAACTTTTTCAAACTTTTGTTCAATTTATTTTAAATGGTTGCTAATTACTTCAATTTGTTAACTAGTAAATATCCTTTTCAAATTGTTTTATAGTTCAATTAATTTATTACTAATTTTTCTATATCTGGAAGCTATGAAGTATGGACACAGATACGGATACGACACGGCCGTATGTCAATTTTTTAAAAACTAAGATATGAATACGTTTGAGATACGACAATTTTACTTAAATAAAACGTATGAAATTGAATTTAGGTTAGCTTTTTTCTTTTTATAATTTTACTAAATAAAACGTATGAAATTGAATTTCATTTTAGTAGCAATAAAATGGGTTCAATAAAATGAGAATAATGAGTTGGGTTCACTAAAATGAGTTTAATTTGGTGAATATGATGGGTTGAGTTCATAAAGATAAAAATCAGATACTTCAATTGTTGTATCTTATGCGTATTTTGCCGTATCTGTGTCTAATAGGTATTTGATATAGATTTTCAGCCCAAAATGGTGTGTTTGTGCTTTATAGTCGGGTGTGAATGTGCTTTATAGTCTAGAAGTATACTAAATTGATTATTATCTAATAAATGAAAACTTACATTTTGAAATCGATGTTAATTCTAAGGTTTGGTTATTTTTTGCTCTAGTTTTGTAAATTATTGCAAAGTGAATTGTTTTTAAAATCTGAAAAGCATCCAAACTAGTGACTAAGATGTTTTTAATCTTCAAATTTGACAAGTTTGAAAAGGTTGGCAATCAATCATAAGTTTAAACCTATTCAAATCATTCCCATCATAATTTAACGCAGCTAGAAATTACACAATATAATCGGACAGTATTGGTCTTCAAGAGGAGATGCTGCAAGCCAACTTTTTTATGTTGTGTTATGTTTTTAAAAGGCTGCTAAATTTTAAACTAAATTTAAAATTAAATATTTTTTCAATAATACTTCTAATTGTGTATTTTTTTAGTTTATGCTTATTTTCCTCTA
This sequence comes from Sicyos edulis, assembly GCA_036507275.1. Taxonomy (NCBI): domain Eukaryota; kingdom Viridiplantae; phylum Streptophyta; class Magnoliopsida; order Cucurbitales; family Cucurbitaceae; genus Sicyos; species Sicyos edulis. Next base: position 6,879,066 of record CM071859.1, on the reverse strand, counting down.
ACAATTCATATCAAAATACAAATAGCTATTTTGTCAATGTATGAAACTAATTTTTTTTTTAACCTATAACGCGTTGCACTGATTTACAACCAATCAATGTATGAAACTTAAATTTAGTCTAATCATATAATTAACGATATTGTTATTTAAAAACTAATGAAGTTTATTGAAATATCAACCATAAAAGTGTCATTGTGATACATAGAGAGATTAAATAAAAACTATATATAAAAATTTTATGTGAAAGTAATTTTCAGAACTCTTCCAACCTGTAAAAGGCTAAACAGGTTTTTGGGGTCCAAATGCCTCCGAAGAAATGTTGAATATGTAGTCCATTAACTTTGAATGCTATGCATTATCAAAATAATAATAATAATTAAAAAAAAAAAAAAATTATAAACGTAAAACCTTTGAATGCTATCATAACTTGGAAGTTAGCATCATAATTAAGTTTAATGTTGTTTAGTTTAAATAGGAAAGGCGAAGCCTATAGGAAATAAAGCCGTGATTGATAAATGAAGGAAAAATTTTGTGTTCTTTCTCAGCACGCAAGTTTATTTAAAAAAAGTGAATCACTTATTATTTATTACGATTATGATTATTCTTAAAATTAGACGAAGATTTTAATCTGTTTTTCGAAGATTTTCAACTAGGTTAGTTTATTAGATCTTTTAAAAGTTGAGGATTGAGCTATATATAGAATAATGTTATTGTATGTCATGTTATTTATTCTTCTAATTTCAATTAATTAATGGGTTAAAACATTGACTTACCAATGAAGATTTACAAATTATCCTAAAAAATTACATCCAACCAAACTATTTCAATCACTCAAAACAACTATTCATTTATAATCACTTATTTTTTATCACTCAAATTAACTCTTCCTTTCAAAATCATTCAATTCTAACAACTCATTTTGTAACATCTCTACAAACATTATATCTTATTGGCTACAATTCTTCTACAAAAATTCACATCCAAATGAGCTATTGCATGCAACTTCTTTACAAAAATTTACATCATTCGAGCTTTTACTACAACCTCAATTTATAATTACTTTTAAATACTTGAATCAAACACTAGATTGTTGAAGTGTTTGAAGAGTGAGTTCTAAATTGAAACAAGAAAGAAGTTTTCACAATGATTTGTGGTCAAGAAACTAAAAATTTCAAGGGAAGGAAGATATGGTTCTTTGTTCTTTTTAATAAACACTATATTTCTTGTGATAATTTAAAGTCTTCCACTTGGTGAAGAATGAGATATGAGATTTTCTAAGGTCTATAGTAAGGAAACATTTATGGTTTTGTGTAATCTTATTCAACTCATTCTGTTTTTTGGAAGATATAATGGTTTGAGTACATAGAGATTTAAAATGTCCATTTTCTCATGGAACCTAATCCCATTTCAAATAAGATTGAAAGATATAGTTTTTTTTTTCAATTAAATTTTGAAGATGGAGACTTGATTTATTTTTCACCTTCACTTTGACATATATGTACTATATCTCTGATTTTTGAATACGCAAGCTAGTAAACAATGAATATTTATACATCAACAATAAATATTAATAAAGAATTGATTATTAAAATTAAATAAAGAAGATTTTTCATTAAGTAGAACTTTTTTTTTTCTACATATGTCAAAAAGTCTAAATATAGCTTTTAACTGATTCAATAAAGTTCGCATCCTTCTTGAATCGATAAACTTCAATCAAATTAAATTTGAAATATTTTGTTATGTATGAAATATTTTTAAAAAGTTGTTATAATTAAATATGCTTCCTAGAATTTTTTATCTACAACAAATTTTCTTAAATATATCTATAAATAAAAAAAAAGTTTTCTCTAAAGTCCAACAAGAAGGTTTTAATTTATTATTTATCTAATTTTAATTAGAGAATAAAAAATAGAAAAAAGGTGTGAAATTTCTCAAAAAACATAGCTTGAATGTGTCATCATTTCAACATAATTCAAAATTGTGGGTTTGGGATAAGGAATGGGAAAGATCATGTATAAACTTGGCCAGGACTTTTTTGCCCTCATCAAATTTACTTAGGTAATTGATACTTTAGTGTCTCGAAAGGGTGCCCAATCGATTAAGGCTACTCCCTCGAATGTCTCTAGTTCGGGATTGTTGAAAGGGCATAAATTAAAATTTTCTTTGATATATCATAGTGTCACAATTTAGGAATTGCCGAGTAATGCCCAAGGAATATATATATTTTTCAATGCAAACATGCTCGCACAACACAAGTTATATTTTTTAATTAAAAATCCCAAGTTATATATCTTTCACTCTGTCGTTTTTTTAGTACATATATTGGAGAAGGGTGACCAACAAATCCTACATAGAGGGCACTAGTGCATTCAAATAATATGAAGTCAAATATCGATTTCTGGACTTGAACCAAATGACTGTGGAATTGAAATGGATTAACAAAGATAATCCCGGAAGACATGATATATATTTTTTCTTTTTCTAGTGTTATAATGCTGCAGGGCGGGACAAATATGAATTAAACACGCCTCTATCTTTGTCTAAAAAAAACACGCCTCTATCTTTTATTATAGCTTATTTACACACAATAATGTTAGAAAAATCATAATTATACCAAAAAAGAGTAGTAGCACAGCCACATTAGTATACACTAAATGACTAATGATGTTATATAAGTTCGAACCTCTCACCTCCAACTATGAAAAATTAGTGCAACTTAGTTAAATGAGTTTATTTTTCTTTTATTTAGATATTTAATATGTTAGACTTAATCAAGTCAAAATGCCTTAGTTGTTTCTATTTTTATGCTTATGGGTTAAGTAGTTATTTTCTTATTTTAGTAAAATGTGAGTTAAGAAGTTGAGAACTTTGTGGAAAGGTTGTTTAATCCTATATTATAAATAAGCCTTCTAATTGACAATTCCAAGCATCACATTATTGGAAAATCTAGCTAATATAAGTTGCATTTGATTCCAAATTGTTTTGTATTCTTTTCGTCTTAAAGCTTCTCTAGTTTTTGTTTTACCAACTATTATTGTTTTTAATGAGAGCCAAATATCGATTTTCAATATCGAATTCATGATCAACAATAAAATTAACACGCTACCAACCCTTTTCATATACGAAATTAATTGAATGCACACGAAGAATAATTCATCACATATCACATCACTTCATACATTTTAACATCGCTAAACTTTTATTAAGTTTCTAATTTAAATTTGGATCGTAAAATCATTTGATGATCAAACTCTACCATGTCGATGTTTATTGAATATATTCTGATATCAAGTCATCCATGAATGATGTGATCATATGTCACATCTTCTTTTTTATTTAAAATAAAAAAGTGGGCATTTGCTTTGAAGTTTCATTTGAGTGAATAAAAAGATGAGAGAGGAGAAAGAAATATTATTTTGAGTATGATACAAAGAAAAAAAAGAGAGAGAGAGATTGTGAAGTGAGCTTTTATTGGACACTCGAGAAATAAGAATAATAAATGAATAAAGGATTTTTTGTTTTTTAGTTTTAAGTTATGAATTTAGTTTTAATTCCACTGTTTTATTTTAAAATATAACATTTTTATTTACAGTCATTTCAATAATGTTCGTTTCTAGATATTGTACTTTTTATATTTATTTTCTTTAAAATTTAAGTTCAATTAAAATTAAAATAAGGGGTTTCTAAAAAATAAATCGAATTGAAAAGTATTTGCAATATTAGGCAAAAAAAAAAAGAAGAAGAAGAAGAAGCAACTATAGTCATAACACATAAAAATTATATAATATAATTAATACACAGTATTGTACCAACAACATATAATATTATATTAATAATACATAATACTGTATTAATAATACAAAATATTATATTAATATCATAAATTATATAGTATAATAGATATTAATTATTCTGTATATTTGACTATGAATGCAAAAAAAATTAAATTTACCTAAATCTGCAATTATTTTATAAAATTCCCTTAAAATAATTACTTTATCAATATATTAATATTTAAAATTAATTTAATTATCATTTTAATAATATTACTTTATATAATTTTGTTATTACGAGAATTAAAAACGAATACTATCAGATAAAAATATGTCATTTTAAAACGAAAAATCAAATTGAAATTAACTCAAAGTTAAATTTATTCCTAAACAAAAGAAGATGGAATTGAAATTACTAAAAGTTAATTTTTCTTAAATAAAAGAAGATTCCATTTAGTAATTTTTTTCAAAGCAAAATTCCCTTGCCAGGTGGTCGTGTCAGTGCCCTCACGCGTTTTCTTTTCTTTCGTGGAGTTTTTTTTTTTTTTTTTTTCATATATTTATTCTTTTCAATCTCATTTATTTTCTTATCCAATCCAAACTTTCTATTTCAGGAAAAACAAGATCAGAACATTTCAGACCCTTCATTCAATCTAACACCTTTTCAAAAGAATCATATAAAAAGGTATATTATCAAACATTTTTAAAAATTAAGAAAATTGTTGGTTATTGTTCTTATTGTTATTACAAAACCTAATATTACCTATTTTAAACTTAAATATGAGCATGATTTTATACTAATATGAATGGATGATGGGTATAAATATAGTAACCAATATAAAATATTGAGGCATTTTTAGGAGTAGACCAAATTAAAAAAATATCTATAATAATAGGAAAAAAAGCAATTATAGTCATATAATATAATTAATATATAATATTGTATTAATATACAATCTTGTACTAATAACATATAATATTGTATTAATAATACATAATAATATATTAATAATACAAAATACTAGATTAATACCCTAAATTATATCGTTCAATAAATATTAACTATACCATATATTAAACTATGGATGCAAAAAAAATTTAAATTTACCTAGATTTATAATTATTTTGTTAAATTGGACTATCAATTGAGTGATCCATTTCAAAACTAGATGTTTGACTTTCTCCCGTACGTGTGTGCATTTGTTTTTTTTTCTTCTTCATTTTCTTTAATAAATTTAAGTAAATATCCATGAAATAACAAAAGTCTCAACCATTTTTCTATTCGAGCATGCAGCTTACCTGATAAACTAAATTTATTATTTGACGTCTGAAAAATTCATTATTGAGATATCTTATCAAACACGGACTAAATATTAAATTAATAATCTTCACAATATATATATTCACCTATCGCCTATTAAATTAAAGAATTGAGTTACCGATTCATTCTATCTTTTATTTGCATGAACTTATTATGCATAAAAGTCAATATATGTAAATTTTAATTTATCAAATTATTAATACTAAGGATTTTGAACTCAATATTGTAGAAATTTAACTCGTAAAGGGGTTCTTGAAGAATCTTCTCCCCAAAAAGAAATATGTGAGCTGTGATCAGCAAGACAATTAGCTGTTTAGTGTAAAAAACAAAGGTACAAAATTGGCGATGAAAAGGCATAGAACTTTTGGCATTTGGAAAAATGATATATATGAACCTTTGAGATTGGAACCTTTGTGAGAAATTCACATGCAAATGTTTTTTTTAGAGTACACAAAGGACATGTTTAGATGAGAGGAAAATATATATATATATAGAGTGACTTTAAAATTGGTACTCGAATAAGTGGTTTGAATATAGTTTTTGAATAAGTGGTTGCAAGTTGGATAATACTATTTGTAGAAGGGATTGTGAAACATTTGTACATATTTAGATAAAGATGTTTGCATGAGTGATTGAACAAAAACTAGAGAAGTTATAGGATAAAATGTTGTTTTGAGAGGAGTTATAGAAAAATTTTATTTCAGTGAGGGATTGAAATGTGAAGTTTAGATAAGGGTTTTTTTTTTTTTTTTTTTTTAGTATAAAGGGTAGGAGAGAAACCAACAAACCCTACAAACAAAATAACTAACTGTGTTACCGACCTATTTAATGGAGAAAGTGTTTTCTCCCGTAATTAAATATGGGTAAATTTTACTTCATATTTTTTCATCATAGTTTTAACCTTATTCCTACCCCCACTGTAACACCCTAGTTAATTCTAAAATCATTTAAGTATTTTTATTGAATTTATTTTTATAATATTATAACACTCTAGATAATTTTTTAAGTATATTTAGTGTTTTATTGAATATGCTAATAAATCTCAAACTAATTATATTATTTAATGCTCCATGCGATTTAAGCTATGAGTCACTTGATAAGTTATTTAGAAATTTATAGTAATAAAAGCTAAAATGCAAAAGTTATTGTGGGTTATGGAATTTTGAGTTTTAAAGTTAAATTAGGGTTTATGGATTAAATGGAAAGAATGTTTCATTTATGTATTTTTTTTATTTGGTCACCTTTTCTCTCTCTTCTTCATCCAACCCCAACCACTACCACCACCAACTAAAACCCACTCCTTCCTTCTCAGTTTCACGGAGTTAGAGAGCTCCGTTTGCGATTCCGAGACCAGATCCGTGCTCAGGGAGTTGAGAGCTTCTAAACAAGATAAGATTTGTTGGTTTTCATGGAGTTTTCCGGCGAGAGAGGGTTTTGAAACCCGTTTCTTCTTTCGTAGTCTCTCGGAGATAGATAGCTCCGTTTGCGATTCCGAGACCAGATCCTTGATCTTGAGCTCAAGACCTTCGAAACGAGGTATGGCTTGCCCCGTTCCGTGACGGCGCGCCGCCGCTGGCCACCACGTGCCGCCGCCGTGCTCCGGCGAGGCGTTTTCGGGCAGTAGCTTCCCCTTGTTCTCGTGATGTTAACCTTCTTTGTGGCTTGTTTAGATTGTCCATAACGAACGCTCGGCGTTGTTTTGTGTTTAGGTGCTCTCGGGCTTCATCGTTTCGGGTCGCCGTTCAGCTCATGGGTTCCCGTGGTGTTTCGGTCGAGTCGTCGGAAAGGTAAGGAGCTTCATTATGATTCGGGTTTATGGTTTAAAGTATGTGAATAGTGGCATGATAGGATTTACGGGAATTGAAGGTTGGATGACTTGTCGCATGTATGCTTTGGTGTTGTGATTCACTGTTTGATCTTATTCCACTCTTGGTTTCATATAGTTGTTTTATGTAGCTCGTAAACCGTTAAATATTTATTAATGTGTATCTTGTGATCATATCATCATCTGCTCAATGTGTATCTCTGCTCGTATATGCGATGAACTGTTTATCTGTTTAACTTGTTGATTGACTGAATCGTCTTGGGTTTATGCACGTTTTATGTTGTTGACTCCATCCACGTTTAACTGTACACGTGCTGCCATGATTATGCTCAGTTTCTCTGTTCGTTACCTAAAGGGTTGTCTGTATGTTGTTTTGGCGTTAGAATAGCTAGGACTGGTTACCGTGTTGACCACCTAGATGAGCAACTAGCTCACACATTTTAGGGCTCGAGATTACCTGATTGACATCTTGTTGTTGTTATGACTCGTTAGTGCCCCTTAGGAACCGAGCGAGGATATGGATCCTCTTTGCTTCGAGACACGTGGTTGGGTTGCTTAAACCTACGGGTTGACATTTACATCCGACCAAGGGGTCGGATCTCATCCACGTGCCACCTTGTGTGTGGAACAACGGGTTCCTTGGTTGTTGAGCACACGTTGCGGGTCGCACCAACCCTCAGGTGGGATTGGGTGCACTCGCCTAGGCTAGGCTAGATCTCGTGTGACTCTAGTGCTAGTTATTATCTCTCTGTGTGTACTCGTGGAACCTCATATGCTGTGTGCATGGTTCCACCAGGTTACCTTCCCTGTACGTTGGAGGGGGGGCCGGTCATGCCGTGCCCGACCCCTTGAGATTACTGGAAGAGGCCACTGGGACAGATGAAGGCGCGGAGGAATGCCTGTCGGTGAGCCTGCATGCATTAATGGGGATGTTGTCTGCAGGCAGGTCGGTCCTCCCGCATGCTAGAGGTTAGCAGTTGGCACCCCGAGCCCGAGATTTAGGAACCCTACAGTTTTCCTTTACTCGTGGCTCTCCCTGACAGGGTCAGGTGATTTACTTGCCATTATGTATGCCCTTGCTGACACGACTCGTGTGTCGTTGTCCCGACTCGAAGTGTAGGGATGTTGTGTGTTCCCCTCACTCGTGGTCCTCCCCGACAAGGTCGGGTGACCTATTCTTGCTAACACGACCCGTGTGTCCTTGTCCCGACCCGAGGTTTAGGGATGCTGTGTGTTCCCCTCACTCATGGTCCTTCCCGGCAAGGTGGGGTGACTTATTGGTGGGTGTAACGACTCGACCCGGAAGGGTTCTAACTAGGCCGTTACCTCAATGCATGCATTACAAATCTACAGAAAATTTGCAAGAGGGTGTTCGGATTCTAAGTAAAAACTAAAACATAAAACATCCATTTAAAAAGTTAACAAATTTCCTGAAACCTGTCCCTGTTTCCAAGCACCTGTTCCAAGACAAATACATTTACAAAACTTACTCTGATCAGAGATTTATTTAAAACATACAAACTTTACAACAATGCTAGAATCCGGAAATACATTCGAGAAACACCCTAGGGCTCGTGCCCAACTACATGCATTCAGAGAACATTTAAATCATAAACATAAAACTCAGAGTTGAACAACGGGTTTCCATGATCACAGCTCCTCCTCCAGCCATCCTGTCTCGCACCATGGTTACCTGTGGAAAAACCACAGAAATAAGGGTGAGTAACGAATTACTCAGTAAGAATCCCCAACCGGGGTGCAATACGATATAATCAGTCATCTAGTACCAAAGCATGCAAGCAAACAGCTACCAACACAGATCATGGCTCAACGAGCTCATAAAACAAGATCTGGAGTCATCAGAAGTCTCTTTCTTCCGGCCTAACTGGGATTGGATACACTGACCAATCTTGGGACATCACCGAGGTATCTCACTACTCGGGAAATACACTGATCCCTAGAATGTCCTCAAGGGCCTCCTTGCCCTTGCACTAATCTGGACTTACGGGAGAGTACCCGAAGTCAGGCTCTAACGGAAGGAATGGTGTACTCACGACATTAGCCCGGGGAGCTCTCCGAACCGGCAACTAACGCGTGTGCGCGCACACCGCATGCTCCTCTGCAACCGGCGTAAATGCGGGGGCCTAAGGGCAAACTACGCGGGCCAGGTGCACATGCCTATGACTTGGAAGCGGTGTCACTGATCACAGTAGCGCGAGGCCCTCGGCGCTCATCTGTGCAGCATGATCCATCGACCTGAAGCTAAGAACCGGCCAGGGCAGGCTAACACCGATGGCAGGGTTCCGCTCTAGCAGGCTACAAACTAGGCTATGCCGAAGTGGGTAGCTAAGTCCACAACCGGAAGGTCGGGGGGGCAGCAAGATACGTTATGCTGCGCACACTTTACTCCCGACCTGAGCTACTGGGGACAAAGTACGTTATGTCCGCTCAGCCTCTGGATGATGACAAACCCTACAACTCTATCTAAGAGTACAAAGTAAAATCAATGATTCCTGGCTAGCAAGCAATGACCGACATAAATCACATTACCTAGCATGATACTACAACTTAAGCAGGAATCATAAGCATGCTGGCAGAACAAACCTAGCATGGCACTAACATGTAAAATCAAGCAAACATGCTAGCAGAAATCAATCAAAGCTGATCTATTACTATCATGCTCATAACAGTCAGCAAACAAGCAAGGCATATCATGAAAATATCGCAGGGCCCACACAACTCCGGTAAGAAATCCTTACCTGGTCGGAAGGCAACAACACACAATAAAATAACTGCGATCGAACCCGAGCAACCTATATCGAGCCAAACAAACACATCAATAATCATAAAATAGCCCTAAATACAATAAAATAAACAAGGCTCGGCTCAGGAGCAACTCACGAGGCGCGGCTGACACGCCAACGAGCCGGCTGCACGAGCTAGGCGACAAAAAGGGGCCGGGCCGGGCGACTGGGCCGCAGAGGGCTCGGCCCGGGCGCGCGACAGCGCGCGCGGCGACACACAGGCTCGCGGCGCGGCGCTAGCTCGGCTGAGCGACGGCGCGGCTCGGCAAGCTACAGGGCGAGGGCGCGCGACACGGGCGCGGGGACGCGCGATCTGTCGCTGGGACGCGCGACTCGAGCTGGGCTCGGCACAGGGCGACGCGGCTCGAGGTTGGGAGACTTGAGCACTGACGGACACGAGCAGGGCGAGATCGGGCTGGCGACGCGACGGCCTGGGCGAGGGCTCGGGCTGGGCGACGGCACTATGCGACGCTCGGGCTGGGGCTTGGGCGACCTGGGCGAGCTAAGGCTCGGTCTGGGCGAGGCTGGCACGGCGCGGGCGAAGCTGGGGCTGGGCTAGCTCGGGCTGGGCTTGGGCGAGCCAAGGGGCTGCTCGGGCTAGGGGGTGCTCGGGGAGAGAGAGAGAGAGAGAGAGAGAGAGAGAAAAGAGAAAAATAAAAATAAAAGAAAATGAATTTGGAAAAGAAAAGGAAAATGGGAGATAAAAAGGAAAAAAAGGGATTTTATCCAAAAATCCAACCTTATCCACTTTTAACCTTAAAATCCCATTTCCCGGCTTCCTCCTTCGAGACCCGACCGAAGCAACCTTATCCAATCAATAAAACTCACTTAAATCCAACTCTCAAAGCAACATTAAAGGCTCGGGCTCGAATCCCAAAGGAAACACACAACCAACCAACACTTTGCCAAAGCCCAAACCACAACCGAGCATCCAACCGACTAGCCCAAACACCACAGGACTCGTAGCCACCAACAAACAAGCCTCGACAAAGGCAGGAGCTACCTCGAAGCCCTGAAAACCACAAATCCTGCCTGGAGAGCCAAAAGACCAAAATACCCCCAAGGGTCAAAACCGCTCTAAAACCCAACCAAACAACTTAATCTTGACCCGAAGGCACCTCGAAAACTGGAATAGGAAACTGGGCTGTTACAGTGGGTCCATGCCGAGGGCCAGGCTACCCTGAGACATTAGAGTATGTCTTCGCGAGCACAGCATTATGGGTCCCTGGCAGAGGTCAGGCTACCCGAGGCATGCCTTCGCTAGTGCACTTTGGCGGGTCCCTGATAGAGGTCGGGCTACCCCCGAGATAATGGTGATTTCCCTTTAGGACACGGTATGGGACGTGTCCGACCCGAGGTTTGGGGAACTTGTGCGTTCTCTTCCCTCGGGGTCTTTGCTCTGACCTTGGTCAGATGATTGTTCGGCATTTAGCCGTAACTTGCTCACGGCTTGCAGGCCGCTGTTTGACATTGTTTGCTCGTGACCGGCCTGAGGGCCGACCACACATTAGCGAGGCATTTAGCTTCAGTTGTCGTATCTTCTAATTTGTTTTTTGTTTACATGCTTAACCCCATGGTGGGGCTCCTTACTGGGTATATGTCGATATACTCACCCCTTACATTTTCAGGTACTGGTCCATTCCGAGGTGGCTAGGCTGGGAGCTGGATCGATCATGGACACGGTGTCGACATTTCTTTTCTGCATCGTTTACTTGTGTCAAACCATATTTTTTTACGTTTTAAACTCTTTTGAACCGTATTTGTTTTGAACTATCGGGATCCCGAACTTTGTACGTTTTTTAACTATTAGCACCATTTTCATGTTTTATGAGATGTGTCAAACCATAGGATTTTAATATGCATGCACTTGTAACACCTAATAGAGTATTTTAGGAAGTTGGGTTCTTACAAGTTGGTAACAGAGCTCAGAGTAATAGATTATGTAGACTGGTTTACGAGAGTAAACTGTGTGTCCACGATCATCAGCAGACCAGCAGCCACCAGGTATGTGAAGTAGGGTAAAGTTAGAAGCATGTTTTAGTTGTGAAAGTATTTTTGGGTTATCTTTTGTATTGCTTGATTGTTGGTCCTGATTAGGATCCTTTTCGTGTTTGATTCTAGCTTCGTGATCTCTTTTCTTTATGACTTCCTATTGAGAGTTACCCAGCGGTGGTACCTCGGTCCGGTGGGACCAAGTCAGGAGAAAGTTTGCTGAGGCTCGCTTCGCCTCAGGTTTTGCGCCAGAGACAGTGTCTCCCTTCGTCGTACAGAGGCAGAAGTTCCACACCGTCACCACTCATACGCATGAGATCTTAGGCCAGCCTCCATCTGCATTCAATCCGAGCTTAGCAGGGGGTCGGCATGGAGTGTACACTCAGCTGCACGTTGCTCGCACCTCTACTATCCAGTTTTCGCATCAAGTGACCACGCAGACCGCCAGTGAGTTTGTGGTCTTCGAGAGTTCAGGCAGTACAGCCAGGCACAGGCAGGATTCCGAGTCATATCCCAGGGTTTCCCGTGCAAGTGACCACTTTGGTCAAGGGAATCCCGGCCGTGCAGGGAACCAGTCCTGCCAGAGAGATCCTAGCCAATCGAGGAGGCATTCTAGAAGAGTGGGTCTCGGGCCGCATCAGAGGCAGAGGTCTCGTCAGGGCCATCATCGGAGTTCTTCGGAGGAGGTGGCGGAGTGCCGCAGGTGCTTGAGAGTTCACCAGGGACCATGTCCGCCCAAGGTAAAGGTGTGTTGCTGGTGTGGTGAGGAGAACCACTTTGCATTGCGCTGTCAATTGTCGTGTTCACAGGTTCCTTGCTTTCTTCGTGCCGTGAATTCAAGTTCTTTGTTAGTGTTAAAACATCGAGACTTGAGTTCTCCCAAAGGTTCCTTGGCAATAAAACCATGTTTACCCCAACTCTCGAAAGTTTTTTTGCTCGAACCAGACCAACCAAAGTATTAATGAGAAAACACTATTTTGAAAATAAGAGTGATGACCATGATGTTTTAACAATTCAAATTGAACCATGTGACTCTAACGTTTCGGTAATTAGAATTTAGGGTTTTAAACCACAGTGAATTTTAGTAACCTTGAAGATCCAGTTTACTAAATACGTTTGAAAGTAGTGTAAAGTTTTATTGGGTTGAAATGTTTACCTAGATGATTTCAACAATAAGAACAAACGTTTTAACCTATAACTGATCATTAATAATCTTGTGGACCCAAATAACTAGATGAGCTTTAAACTATTTCAGTATTTTTGTTTTGGTTGAAAAGGTTTGAATAACTATGGGTTGTTTAAAAAAAAAAGAAAAAGAAAAAAGGGGTTTGTGGTGGCACTAGAGGGTGCATTGTGGATAAAAAAAAAAGGATGTGCAATCTCGTTTTCTTGGGTGTTGTGTCTTAAAGTGGCTTTCGGGACGAAAGTCTCTTTAAGAGGCGAATATTGTAACACCCTAGTTAATTCTAAAATCATTTAAGTATTTTTATTGAATTTATTTTTATAATATTATAACACTCTAGATAATTTTTTAAGTATAGTTAGTGTTTTATTGAATATGCTAAATAAATCTCAAACTAATTATATTATTTAATGCTCCATGAGATTTAAGCTATGAGTCACCTTGATAAGTTATTTAGAAATTTATAGTAATAAAAGCTAAAATGCAAAAGTTATTGTGGGTTATGGAATTTTGAGTTTTAAAGTTAAATTAGGGTTTATGGATTAAATGGAAAGAATGTTTCATTTATGTATTTTTTTTATTTGGTCACCTTTTCTCTCTCTTCTTCATCCAACCCCAACCACCACCACCACCACCTAAAACCCACTCCTTCCTTCTCAGTATCACGGAGTTAGAGAGCTCTGTTTGCGATTCTGAGACCAGATCCGTGCTCAGGGAGTCGAGAGCTTCGAAACAAGATAAGATTTGTTGGTTTTCATGGAGTTTTCCGGCGATAAGGTTTTGAAACCCGTTTCTTCTTTCGTAGTTTCCCAGAGTTAGATAGCTTCGTTTGCGATTCCGAGACCAGATCCTTGATTCTGAGCTCAAGACCTTCGAAACGAGGTATGGCTCTCCCCGTTCCGTGACGGCACGCCGCCGCTGGCCACCACGTGCCGCCGCCGTGCTCCAACGAGGCATTTCCAGGCAGTAGCTTCCCCTCGTTCTCGTGATGTTAACCCTCTTTGTGGCTTGTTTAGATTGTCCATAACGAATGCTCGGCGTTGTTTTGTGTTTAGGTGCTCTCGGGTTTCATCGTTTCGGGTCGTCGTTCAGCTCATGGGTTCCCGTGGTGTTTCGGTCTAGTCGTCGGAAAGGTAAGAAGCTTCATTATGATTCGGGTTTGTGGTTTAAAGCATGTGAATAGTGGCATGATAGGATTTACGGGAATTGAAGGTTGGATGACTTGTCGCATGTATGCTTTGGTGTTGCGATTCACTGTTTGATCTTATTCCACTCTTGGTTTCATATAGTTGTTTTATGTAGCTCGTAAACTGTTAAATCTTTATTAATGTGTATCTTGTGATCATATCATCATCTGCCCAATGTGTATCTCTGCTCGTATATGCGATGAACTGTTTATCTGTTTAACTTGTTGATTGACTGAATCGCCTTGGGTTTATGCACGTTTTATGTTGTTGACTTCATCCAAGTTTAACTGTACACGTGCTGCCATGATTATGCTCGGTTTCTCTGTTCGTTACCTAAAGGGTTGTATGTATGTTGTTTTGGCGTTAGAATAGCTAGGACTGGTTACCGTGTTGACCACCTAGAGGAGCAACTAGCTCACACATTTTAGGGCTCGAGATTACATGTTGACATCTTGTTGTTGTTATAACTCGCTAGTGCCCCTTAGGAACCGAGCGAGGATGAATCCTCTTTGCTTCGAGACACGTGGTTGGGTTGCTTAAACCTACGGGTTGACATTTACATCCGACCAAGGGGTCGGATCTCATCCACGTGCCACCTTGTGTGTGGAACAACGGGTTCATTGGTTGTTGAGCACACGTTGCGGGTCGCACCAACCCTCGGGTGGGATCGGGTGCACTCGCCTAGGCTTGGCTAGATCTCGTGTGACTCTAGTGCTAGTTATTATCTCTTTGTGTGTACTCGTGGAACCTCATATGTTGTGTGCATGGTTCCACCAGGTTACCTTCCCAGTACGTTGGAGGGGGGGCCGGTCATGTCGTGCCTGACCCTGAGATTACTGGAAGAGGCCACTGGGACAGATGAAGGCGCGGAGGAATGCCTGTCGGTGAGCCTGCATGCATTAGTGGGGATGTTGTCTGCATGCAGGTCAGTCCTCCTGCATGCTAAGGGTTAGCAGTTGGCGCCCCGAGCCCGAGATTTAGGAACCCTGCAGTTTTCCTTTACTCGTGGCTCTCCCTGACAGGGTCAGGTGATTTACTTGGCATTATGTATGCCCTTGCTAACACGACTCGTGTGTCGTTGTCCCGACCCGAGGTTTAGGGATGTTGTGTGTTCCCCTCACTCGTGGTCCTCCCCGACAAGGTCGGGTGACCTATTCTTGCTGACACGACTCGTGTGTCGTTGTCCCGACCCGAGGTTTAGGGATGTTGTGTGTTCCCCTCACTCGTGGTCCTCCCCGACAGGGTCGGGTGACTTATTGGTGGGTCCCTACTGAGGGTCAGGCTACCCTGAGACATTAGAGTATGTCTTCGCGAGCACAGCGTTATGGGTCCCTGGCAGAGGTCAGGCTACCCGAGGCATGCCTTCGCTGGTGCACTTTGGCGGGTCCCTGATAGAGGTCAGGCTACCCTCGAGATAATGGTGATTTCCCCTTAGGGCACGATATAGGACATGTCCGACCCGAGGTTTGGGGAACTTGTGCGTTCTCTTCCCTCGGGGTCTTTGCTCTGACCTTGGTCTGATGATTGCTCGGCATTTAGCCGTAACTTGCTCACGGCTTGCAGGCCGCTGTTTGACATTGTTTGCTCGTGACCGGCCTAAGGGACGACCACACATGAGCGAGGCATTTAGCTTCAGTTGTCGTATCTTCTAACTTATTTTCTGTTTACATGCTTAACCCCATGGTGGGGCTCCTTACTAGGTATATTTCAATATACTGACCCCTTACATTTTCAGGTACTGGTCCATTCCGAGATGGCTAGGCTGGGAGCTGGATCGATCATGGACACGGTGTCGACATTTCTTTTATGCATCGTTTACTTGTGTCAAACCATATGTTTTTACATTTTAAACTCTTTTGAACCGTATTTGTTTTGAAATATCGGGATCCCGAACTTTGTACGTTTTCGAACTATTAGCACCATTTTCATGTTTTATGAGATTTGTTGGAAAAACGCATGTGATTAACAAATTGGTTTTGAGGATTTTAATATGCTTGCACTCGTAACACCCAATAGAGTATTTTAGGAAGTTGGATCCTTACACCCACCTTCTCATAAATATATTACCATATTAACTTTCGTTTGATAACGAAAATAGCCAATAATAACATTATAGTTGCTTTTCTCTAATGCCTCCGCCCACTTCTTTTAATCAAAGAAAATGTGTTGGGGGAATATTTTAGGGAATTTTTCATATAATAATAAAATTTAAAAAATTATGAATAATAATTTTCTAGAAATGTTTTTAGAGAGGCCTAGTAGAAAAATGACAACAATTAATTTTTACTCAATATACATGTATTTTTCAATCAATGCCACATAAACCATTTTTAATTAATGGTGCATACAATCTTCAATCATTATGTGCAAACAAATAATTTTCAAATCAAAAGACAACCAATGACATAATTGTAATATGCAAAAATAAAATAAAATAAAATAAAATAAAAAATCTGTTGGGATAAAATAATTCTTCAAAAAGTGTTATAAATAAAATAGAAACAAAAAACTCAATATTTTAAAGATTAATTTTCCATTTAATTTTTAAAAAATTAAATATTTTTACATTTATATTTCGATGATTCTCAATTTTAATATTTGTTTATACTTTTCTAAAATGAAGATAATAAACACTATTTCTATTTATGCTTGACAAGCATATATACTTTTAGTTTTTACAATTTGGGTGAAGTTTTTAATTAGTTACTAAATTTTAAATCTTACGTTTTTAACTTAGATATTTTTAGTTTTTTTGAGTACATATATCGAAGGAGGGACCAACAAACCTGGTAGAGGGCACTACTCCTCCCAGAATGACCGTAGAGTTGAAATAAATTAATACTAATCAAAATAATTAATTGTGTACCGACCTACTTAATAATATATTTTTAATTAATTATACTCAATTTTAATCTTTTAACGTAACAAGCATTATTAAACTACATAAAATGGTGTACCAGCACCTCTCATTTGTCTAAGAAAAAAAATTTAACCATGGCTGAATAATTCATCTAAAAAGAAAGCAGATTTGAAAACTTTTCAACTACACAAAATTTGAAAATTTTATTGATAAATAATGAATGAGAAATTCCAAATTAACATACGAGAAAAGAAATATATCGTTACATATTTATTTTGAGCGAGGACAGAGAATTTTAATGTAGGATAAAAAAATGTTAAGCTTAAAAATAGAATTTACAATAACATATTAAATTTAGACTTTTGGATATAACACTAATTTAATAACATGTATGTCAATTTTATTATTGAAATGATCCTAATATTTAAATTTAAAATGTGCAGCTTGTTTACTAAATGATTAGACTGATAGGTACCACACATTAAAACAATTAATTAGAAGTCTAACATTGATTATTTTATTTGATCCAAATCATTTGGAATTTATAGAGAGAAGTTTAATGTCTTTTTTTAAACCTAATAATATACATATTTAGAGAGAGAAAAGTTGAGAGATGAAGAGAGAGAAGCAAAGGGAATGTGTGCCATGTGCAGTAAAAATGGAAGACAACCTGAAATACAAAGATAATACAGCTGGTTCAATTTGCTTTTGTTTTTAAATTGCATATATATTACAAGGTTAAAAATTGTAAATTTATAATAAAAAGGTCAGATTATAATTTTGGATTGTTAATATCTGATGAAGGAATAAAATATCTAACATAAAAAATGTTAATACAAGCCATATACCAATTTTACATCAACTAATATTAAAATTTCAAGCCTATAATATGTTTTATTATCTATTCAACACTAATTTAAGTTAAATTTTAATTTTAATTTTATTTGATAAATTTTTAACCACTTAATTACTACTACAAATTGAAAGTATATTGTACGTTATTATTTTTTTATATATAAATATTTGTGTGTATATTTGTTACTTAAAGAATAATTCAATGACACATGTGATACATTTTGATCGAGATGTCAAATGTACGAATCCCCTTTGTCCTTATATGCTCAAATTAAAAAAAAACAATAATAATAAACAATATTTACATCCCTGTTATGATTAATAATAAGATGAAGATAAGAGCATATAAAATTATTAATTAGTAAGAAAATGTTGAGTTAAAGTGAAGAGAGTAAGAAGTTAGATAATTAAAGGAATGTTGTCAGAAATTTTTAGCATGGATGATTAAAAGGAATCTTGCAAGAGTTGTTTTTAGAATTTAAATTTTTTTTAGTTGGTATGGACAGGTCAATGATCCCCAAAAAAAGGACAGATCAATGATATTAATATTTAAAAAGTTTAGGGCCAAATTAATTTGAAAATATATCTTAATTGTTTGTGGTAGGATTCTCCCCAATTTTCAAGTTTTTATTTTACTTGGTCACTAGATTTTTAGAAAGATCACTGTTATATTATTGATGTTTTTTTTTTTCGATCCATGAACTTCCAAATTTTAGTTTAATCTCTCTATATTTTTTTTTTTAAATTAAAAAATAATAATTTCAATCATAATGTTATTATTCTACGATTTAATATTTGTTCCCAATTTATGTGATACATAACTAATTTTAAGTTTATTTGGTTAACCTTCAATAAACTGTGTATTAGTCTGTCAACTTATATAAGGAAAAAAATGTTCATGAACATTTAAGCCATTCATTTAAGCACCGTTTGATAACCATTTTATTTTCGTTTTTTCTTTATGAAATTTAAGTCTCTAACAACTATCTTACTGTACATTTTTCTTTATTTAGATATCTACATCGTACTTATATTTTAATAAACAAAACCAAAATTTGGAAACAAAAAAAAGTTGCTTCCAAAAACTTTTTTTTTTTTTTTGAAATTTGGTTAATGTACACTTACTTTCGGAAAGATAGAGCACAGTATAGGAAATTTGAGTAGAAATAGACTTAAATTTCATAAACAAAAAATCAAATGGTTATCAAACGGAGTCTTAAATTCTTGATATATATATATATATTTATATATATATATATATGTATTTATATATATATATATGTATATGTATATATGTATATGTATATATATATATATATATGTATATGTATATATATATATATGTATATGTATATGTATATATATATATGTATATGTATATGTATATATATGTATATGTATATGTATATGTATATATATGTATATGTATATGTATATGTATATGTATATGTATATGTATATGTATATATATATATATGTATATGTATATATATATATATATATATATATATATAATCATTTTAATCAATCCTATTATTAGACTTAATGTCCACTCACTCAATGACATGTTCAAAGCTTGAATTTCCATCTTTACAAAAATTTGTGGCAAAATAACCACAAATAAATTTTTTAAACTATAGTGATTAATTTTTTTAAAAAAATAGTAGAGAACAATTATAAATATTTTCAAAAGGTTTGGGCTATAGATATTTGGTCATAAACCCTTTTTTTTTCCTACAATTTGAAAAAAGAAGATGCCGAATTGAAGGAACATTGAAATGAATTTGTTTCCACTGTGAATTTTCTCTTCACCCTTAAGAAAATAGAAGATAATTTCCATTTTCCTAATGGAAGTTTCTTGGTAACCATCTTTTAAAAAAATAAATTAATAAAACCATTTTTAAAAATATACATTTTTCTTTAGATTTTTTTCTCACTTCTATTTTTCATAACAAATCCCAAACCAAACTATCGTTCTTCCCATTCACTTGTTCTTTGTTTGTACAGGTATTCTTATGATCAAGTTCAAGAATTTAGAAATTTAGCTGACTAGCTAAATCTAAAAAAAAAATTATAAATACAATTACTTAAAAAAATTAAAAAATATTATAATTCAGATTAATAAATATTATTCACTTGTATTAATGAATAATATTAGTATTAATGAATATTTATAATATATTATTAAAACCTATTAATGATTATAAATGTAAATATTTTAAATTTTATCTACATTTATAATTATTTTGTGAAAGAATCTGTCAAAAATAATTTTCCTTTCAAAATCCCAATCTCTTTATATTGTTCAATATAAATTGAAAAAAAGATTCATTTTTATCGATCCAAAATTAAAAATACCTTGAGAATTCATATTTCAATATTTATAATTTTTAATTTTAGGGGCTTTTGCATGTATATTACTAAAGGGCTAAAATATTCCATGAATAGCACAATAATGAAAATATTTGCACATATAACAGAAAATGTAAATTGATTGATTTCCATATGGATAGATTCTATTAATAGAAGCTCATAGAATCAATTACTAATAAATAAAGTAAATTGATAGATTTCCATTAGATTCTATCAATAAGGGCGGATAGAATCAATTACTGATAAAATTGATAAACTTTCATCAGTAGAGAAGAATAGATTCTATCAAATTCTTCGATTAAAAAAAGGATAAATAGAGACTTTAAAAAAAAGGCAGAATTTGCTATAAACGAATTATTTTTAAAAAGTTGTATAATTGTAAACTGGGTTAAAAAAGTTCAAATTTCCTTAATCTTACCTCCGAAATGATCTAAATATATTAGAAACATTAACATGCATTTTATTTTGTATAAGATCTTGTAGGTCAATAAAAATAATAATAAACAATAATTATACGTAATTATACGTAGTTGAGATGGATAGGAAAAATTACTGAATGAGGTTTTGATGGTCATTAATATCTTCCTATAATCAACAGATCATAAATTTAAATTTCTTTTATTCAATTATGTAAAAAAAAATTATGATAGTTATAAAATTAGAAGTGATTTATGATAATAAGCAGTGAAATCTAATAGCCAACATCAAGAATGCTCTACTCATGACACAATCAAACTGTTCGTAAATGAATAGTTCATATTAATTAAAAATTGTCAAGAAATTATAAATAGTGATAATATATGTATATATGTATATATAAGAGTATTACTGAAAAAAAAAACTAGAGATTATGATATAATTTAATGTTTAAGTGGCTGGTAAGCCAAGTTGACCCATTAATACCCAAGACCAAGGTAAAACATTACAATTACAATTAATTTTATAAAATTTCTCACTCAGGGTACTTCCCTTCCAAGCTCTATTATATCTGAATAATTTAGACTTTTTTTTTTTTTTTTTTGAAAGCAGAATAATTAGACTTGGTAAATAGTCAAATATTATAATAAAAGTAATCATCATGATATACTATATATATATATTTTTATGCAACTCCTATTTTTTATTAGATAATGAAATTCTTGGAAGGTTTGGTTCAAATAAGCGAATGGCTAAGGTGGGTCCCGCATAATTAACGACATTGCCCTCTTGTTAATTTCACCTTTTGTTTTTTAATATCTTTATCCAATTTTCCTTTTAAAACGTAGATGATGGTTTGAATCGTACAAAAACAAAATAAATTATAGAAATTTAAATCACAACTTGTGTTTTTTTTCTGAGATTATGCTTTATAAAAAAAAATGTAGTATGTAATAAGATGATTTCGTTAATCCAAAACTTATATAGAGTTTATGTATATTTAGAAATGAATAAACGTGTGATCTAGAATAATTAAATAATTCTAACATATAATAAATTTGACTTATCCTCTAACGCGTCATAATTTAGGAGCAAAACACTTATTTTATAGAAAAAGTAATAAATTTAGTCTTTATGATTTTAAAAAAAAGATAAAGCTTAATTTTTAATGATTTTAAAAATTAAAATTTAGTTTTTATAGTTTGAAAATAATTAAAATTTAATCTGTATGAACCTAGAATTTAGTTCATATAGTTTGATAAAATAATCTAAAGATTAGTCCATGTTGTTTGTAATTTTTTTTTTGAGACACTGTTGTTTGTAATTAGTGTGGACTGTGTATGTTAAAATTAGGTATTCGTGCTTAATTTTTGTCTACTAAATATTCACTTAGCTCACACTACTATCATTAACACATAAATAACTAATTTTTACATACTCAATTCGCTAACCATTAGAAACTATAAGGAATATTTATTAGATTTTATCAAATTCTAAAGACTAAATTTTAATTTTTAAAATTATAGGGACTAAATTTTAGTTTTTAAAATTATAGGGATCAAATTCTAAATTTTTTTTCAAAGTATAAAAATTAAATTTTAGTTTTTGAAACTATAAGAATTAAACTTTAACTCTTTTCAAACCACAGTACCAAACTTATAGATTACCCTCTGTTTTAAATAAATTAATCACTGTTTTAAATAAATTAATCAGGTGGGATTTTAAACCTTTAATCTCTTAATTAATAATATATATTTGACTATATTTTAATTATATTTATATTTAACTAATTCAACAATAATTTTGTTAAAAAATTAATACTTTCATGTTTAAATTCAATCTCTAATGCAATTGCACACTTTCTACTATAATTGATATATACTTTACGTTTAAATCCAAACACCCTTCATACTATTTATTAATGTTTCGGCTAATGCAACTATTTACATATATATTAATATGAAATACGTTTATAAAAAAAAAGTCTTTTTTTTCTTCTCAATTTAACATGTAGAATAAAACATCCCATCAATTTAACAATACATAAATCATGACTCGGATGTTGAATTACTCAAACACGTAGAACTTATTATAATAGGATTTAGCAAAGTTTGAAATTGTATGAATTT
This sequence comes from Sicyos edulis, assembly GCA_036507275.1. Taxonomy (NCBI): domain Eukaryota; kingdom Viridiplantae; phylum Streptophyta; class Magnoliopsida; order Cucurbitales; family Cucurbitaceae; genus Sicyos; species Sicyos edulis. The sequence goes on along the minus strand of CM071859.1, from coordinate 6,856,347 downwards.
GCATTTAGATTACATAAAAGCAAACTTAAGTTAATCAGATAAGCTAATCCAATCATAAGCAGGGTGAGAATGACGTCATAAATAAAAAATATATATACGTATTATGAAAAAAGAAATAAAATTAAAAAATGAAAAGGCTTCTCTTGAAATCTTCCTTGGTGGCCACGGAACCTTCAATATTTAAGCCAGTCTCCTCTTCCCTTCATATACTTTTATTCAATTTCTCTCTCTAAAATCCGATCAAATCTCTCCGCCGTGTCGCCGCCGCAGCTGAACCTTTACCATCCATTTTTGCAAGTTTCCGGCATGGAAATCTCACCTCCGACCACCGTGGATTTGCCCCCCGGCTTCAGATTCCACCCCACTGACGAGGAGATCGTCACTTATTACCTCACACTGAAGATCATCGACTCCGCCTTCACCGCTGCCGCCATCGGAGAAGCCGACTTGAACAAGACCGAACCTTGGGATTTACCCGGTCGGTCTTCTTCTTATACTTTCAGACTTGTTCTATTTTGGTTTATGCCCTTTCTTTTAATCTAATTATTGTTTTTTTTTCCTCAATTAATTTTGGGTTTTTTTTTTTAAAAAAAAAAATTTGAAAAAGAAGTTAGCTTTTCCTCTAAAATTTTAATTTCACAATTGGTTTTGGAAGGTTGAAGGTTTTCCCTTCACAATTTGAAAAACTATATTATGTTTTGGTTAAAATTTTGTTTTTCTTAAATCAAATTAGTTTAAACTTCAATCTCAAATTGTAAAAAAAAAAAAAAAAAAAAAAAAAAGCAAAATTCATCTCAAACCTAATCATAGGAACTGATTTGAATATTTATTATAAGTATATTAAAAAAATTAAATTTTGATGGAAACTAGGGATGAAAAGGGTATTTTTGGAAATTTTGGTGTGAAGTTTTGTTGATGATTTTGCAGAGAAGGCTAAGATGGGGGAGAAAGAGTGGTACTTTTTCTGCCAAAGGGACCGGAAGTATCCGACCGGGATGAGAACGAACCGGGCGACTCAGACCGGTTATTGGAAAGCGACCGGAAAAGACAAAGAGATTTTCAAAGGAAAAACGGTTCTGGCCGGAATGAAAAAAACGTTGGTTTTTTACAAAGGAAGAGCTCCCAAAGGTGAAAAGACCAATTGGGTCATGCATGAATTTCGTCTCGAACCTAAATTTTCACACCACCTTCGTCTTCCCAAGGCTGCTAATGTAATTCAACTTTTCTCTTTAAATTTTATTTTTGTCCTAACTTTCAATATAATTTTTTTAATTGATCTATTATTTATTAATTTTTTAAATATTGAAGTATGAAATAAATATTTGTTGTTTGAACTAAAAAGTAGACAAATTTTTAGTTTTTAGAATGAATTTGAGGTGGTATTACTTACAAAAACTTGCATGAATTTGATTTACAGAATGAATGGGTCGTTTGTCGCGTTTTTCACAAAAACACGACGACAATGATGACAACGACGACGACAATGAAAAGAGCTGAAATTTCTGACGTTTCATCTAGTCTCCCACCTCTATTGGATCTTGCCACTGCTTGTATTCCAATCAGCGACAAGTACAATAACGATGGAGGGAAGTGGAGGTCACCAAAACCATTCGAGTATGACCTAAAATACAGTCGATAGGTGCAAATTCTTGCCACTATCAACAACCAACAACGAGCGGTCCAGCAATGACGATTCCTACATTGAACTCATACCCGCCATCGGTTCTAGAAGACGGATTCTTCTCCTTCAATCAGCTGCCCGCCAACGGGACAATGACAATGACGACAACAGCGCCAATGGAGTGCAAAATGGAGCAAGTTTCATGGTCGATGATCAATGGCGTGGCACATGACGTATCGTCGTCGGTGGACAACGATAGCTTTGCCGCGAGCATGGTGGATCTGGACATGTGGGACTACTGAAAATTGATAAACTGTAGCTAGCTGTGTGATCAGTGATAAGCAATTGGCAATGCTTTATTTTCAATTAGCATTTCCCAGTCTTTGAATTAATACACAGTGTTCATGTTAGTTGTTGCATGAACATTTGAACAACTGATGCTAAATTAACTTTCCATTCATTTGTTTCAGTTTAGATTCTAAGTTACTCAGCCTTTCTTTTTTGGGGGAGGGAATGTTAGAACTTTCATGAATTTGGTTCATGGGTTTATTGTGTTAAATGTAGCAATATGTGACATTGTAATAAGTTTTTTTCCCTTCCCTATTTGTAACACATTTTTATTTTTTGTGTAATAAATATGACTTGGGAAAGTTAAATAGGATGTTTATATTATTTTTGTTCTTTTTTTTAATATGTTTTTTTTTAGTTCAAAGAATATTTGGGTGAATAGAGATTAACATACATTCTATCGAATGGGTCAATGGCGCAGTGATTTCATTGTTTGATTGTAAATCAGTTCAACATAAGCGTCACGGAATTGGTATTTGTAATCCTCTTCCCCCGTCTTGTACTCAAACAAAATACATACATTCTAATCATTGTTAAGTTTTTTTTTTTAATTCGATAAAATTTGAGATTTTAACCCATAACAAAGTGATTACATACTCATATTGAAGTACTACTCTTTTCTGGCAATTATAAGTACAAATTTTTGTGAATAAAATACAATAATTTTTGTTTGTTTGTTTTTCAAAAAACAAATTGAGCTTTCTCTTTAATATATATATATAAAGATAGTGGAAGTAAATTAAATTGTAGTTGTAAGAGATGAATATTTGTAGAAAAATAATAAAATAAAACAAAATAAAGAGATGATTGAGGAACCATGAAATGTAATTTCACCCTCACCATCAATATTTTTAAAGTATGAATGTCTAGCTAGAGATATATTAATATAGTAGAGTCATTAACTTCATAACACAGCAGATATAAAATATATATTTATAATTAAGAGATCCTGAAATCAAATTATTGCATTGTTGTTGAATTAAAAGAACTAATTTAGCATAAATTTTTACTAATTTTACTAAAAAGTATTAGAAAATTGAATCAATCATGCGATTGGAATATATAGTGTTACATTGTAGAAATATATATATATATATATATATATATATATAAAAGGATAAAATACTAATTTTACATTAAAAAAAATATATAATTTTAGATATTTTAATTTTAAAATATTACTTTTTAAGTAATATTTCGCGTGAGCTAAAATAAATTTATACTTTCTTTTCTCAAAAAGAAAGAGCCGAACCATGTAACAAATGAGTTTTTTTTTTTTTTTCGCTTCTATACCTAAAAAAGTGAAAAGAAAAAAAAGTAAAAAAATGTGAAACGGAAAGCCAATAAATACAAAAAAGAGCGTTATGAATCAAAAAAATTACAATCTCAATTTTCATTGTATCTAGTCTATCCGTTAATCTAATTCAAACACCAGAAAAGTGCTCCAACGGATTTATATTCTTTTTTCCTTATATAAAAGCATAAAAAAGGATCGAGAGCATGAAATCCAACCGTCATCGAATTTTAAGTAACGCTCGTTGAAAAAGAAAAAGAGAAAAATCCCTCTAACAAACTATTATCGAGAAAGTAATGACAAACAAAATATAGAAATTTGAGAACAACTTATTCTTGAACAAATGTATGTCGTATAATAAAGAAACGTACATGCATCATAATTAAAAATTGGTAAGACTAAACTAGAATCAAAACGAGTCGAATTGAAAGTACATATAATTTCGAGGTGGACGAAGTTAGTTTGGTTATTGAAAGAGAAGAAAGGTTCATGTGAGAGTTGAAAAATAAGGCAAATATTAAGAGAAGAAAGAGGAATATATAATACAAGAATTTCTAAGTTTCCATTAAAAGCAAAGCATTGGTTTTTTTGGTGGTTGAGAATTTTATACTTTGAGGTCAAATAAACCGCCATTGCGCAATTCCTGGCCGGTTTTTCTTCAATTTTTTATTTTTTTTTTAATTTCAAGCTTAAGAAACTCATATTAATGGCTGTGCTATTCCCATTCTATCTTAAGCAATCTCCATTTCCAAACACCCCCACATTTATGTTGCATAAGAAAAATAATAATAATAATAACAATAAATTGATTAATTGGTCTATAAACTTTCATTTTTCCAAACACCCCCACGAATTGTGAGTTAAATTGCAAGTTTAGTTTTAAGTTCGATTCTTAACTTTATTAAAAAAGAGTGCAACTTAAAAGTTTCTAAACATTCATTTTTGCATTTAATAAACCTCTAAAATATATATTGATAATTGGTCTATAAATTTTCATATTTCAATTTATTTTAATTAAAAAAAATGATTTTTTTAAAAATATAAAATATGATCATAGAGATCTATAAAGCGATTTTCTCAAAAAAAAGAAGAAGAAGAGAGATCTATAAAGCATTGTTAAACGATTGAAATACAAATTTTATAGACACAAAAATTTAAGAATTATTTATTACACACTTTTAAAATTTAAAATTCTATCAGGGCGTCTTTAAAACTTCAAGATTTAACTTGTAATTTAACTTAATTTAAAATCTAAATATCATTTATTTAATGTAATATCATTGTCTATAAAATCAATATTGTCTACTGTTTTATTTGAAAGTTTAAATTTTTATCTCTATATATCCTTTGTCTTCCGCATAACTAGATGACATTAATGTATATTTATAGACTAAAGCCGAAGAATTCAATCAAGGGTTCGGTTGTTAACTAAAAAAAATACTTCTTTTCCCTCATAATTTATTTATGAATTTTTCACATAAAATATGTCTTCTTCAACATTTCCCTTGTGTCTTTTGGTTTTATCATCCATTCTCAACAACTAGCCAATATTAAAATTGTACATTAGCTCATGGTGATGCATGCAAGAAAGGTACTACTCAGTATTGCATACTTTAATTACATGTTACCTATCTAAAAGAAAATTTAATTATAACTAATAATTGTTTGATTATTACACCTCTCTTCCACATAAGAATGAAATTAAATGACAAGATCACTTGAGACATATATTATATATTAAAGTAGTTGGCCTAACTTAAAGAGTTTGATTTGACTTTAAGCATTATTGTGTGTATTCGGTAGCCGCTATATTCAAATTCATCACATTTTTCTTCGAGGCATGGCCTTTATTTATTTAATTATTTATTTTATGCTTTCATTACAATGTTTTGTTTTACGTAATTAACGAGTTATTATAAATGAAATTTAATAAAAAAAATTTATATAATTACATTCAAACGAGTTATTGTAATCTTTAAAAGTCATCACTCATTTTAATCACTCATCTCTAATCATTCATCTTTTGTCACTCAATTCTAATCATTCGTGTATAATCATTTATTTCTAAACCCTCAAAATAATTATTTATTTCTAACTACATCCAAATGAACTATTGTCTGCAACTTCATTACAAAAACTATCATCTATATGAGTTACTAATTGCAACGTCTCTACAAATAACCACACTCAAACGAATTATTACTTAAACTCAAATTTCTAATTAATTACCCTTTATTTATAATAACTCAAAATAATCACTCTACAATTATATATTCAAACACTTTTTTATTTAACAAGTTTATGGAGATACTTATCTTGTACCATAATAGTAAAAAGTGAGGAATCTTTCATGTCTTCAAATGATGTATGCTGCTCTTCTTACTATTAATTAGTTTTGAGATAAAATTTTATATTATCTAATATAGGGCTCCATGTGGGTAATATTCCTCTTAGATTCTGATGCAACCAAAATACTTTAAAATGTAAACAAATGATTTGGACGCCACCCAAGCAATATTTCAATCAACAAAGTTCGAACTTAATCCAAGAATATTTTTAATGTGCCATCAAGCATGTTGAAGATTCTTTAGCCTTTCAATATGAAATAAGATGAAAGTTATATCTAAAAACTATATCTAAACATGTTTTTTATTACATTCTTAATTTTTAACTATTCAATATAATTCATCAATAAAATTCCTTAAGCTAAATCCTGCCTAAATATGTTAAACCAACACCTCAGAAGTTTGGAGAACTATCATAAAGTCTTAGAAAATTATTTGGAGTCTCTTAAATGTTAGAACAAAATTTATAATTTAATACACAACAAAAATAATAGAGTAATTGTTGGAGGGTACGTTTTTTTTAAACAAATGTTTTTTTTTTCTTTGAAAGGTAGTAATAGAGATGTATTAAATACATTTTATGGAGAAGAAACCTTATAGAAAGTTCATGGGCCCACTTTATAATTGAACATCAAAAAGTAAAAATAAATATGTCGTGATATATACATTCAACCAAGTTTGAATATTTATTGCCAACAAAAATGGTAATAATATTAATATATATTTAAAGACTAAAAAATTATAGATTCAAATTAATTTGGTCACTCCAAATAATTATATACTAAAAAGTTTGAATCATTATTTCTCAAATATGATTAGATTTTAATAAAAATTATTGAAATTTATTTTTTTTGTAATTCAACATTTGATGAGAGAGAATTTCAACCTTTTGGAATGTGAAATTGTACTTTTTATATTGTAGAGCAAATATAAAACTTGAATTAAAGTGAGTGTACAAATATTAAGAAAAATAAAAATATATTAATATTAAAATTTGATGGAACCAACTTATATATGAAATATGAAGCAAAAACATGGTAAAATTTTATGGAAATTGTTAATTTTAGCTAAAAGTAAAAAAATTCAAAAATTATATTAAAAATGTGATAAAAAATTTGAAAAAAAAAGAATCAAATCCCCAATAAAATCAAAAATGAAAACCGAACCAAATTAAAATCAAACTAATGATTTTGTTTTTCTTTATTAAACATTGATTCAAACCCAATTACTTAAGAACCGAAGATATCGATTTAGTTGAAACCGACCGAAACCACTCCTAATGTTTATGCTTATGGTTTTGACATTATTAAATATAAAGAAGATTACCCTATCACTATACCATTTGATTTTGACATAAACATTCTTTCAAAGTGAAGGGCCATAAAAATTAAGCTCAACTAAGATGATATATATATATAAGAAAGAGAAAAATCTACATCTTAGACCAACGGTATTAATAACGGTCAATCTTAACGACCGTTGGAGGCGGGACTGGAACAGTGGCTTCCATTTCTCCCAATATGAAAAGCTTAAGTAAGGGACTCAAGTTCCTCTCTGCATTTCAAAATCTTCAATTCTCCGCCGCATCCAAATCTCTCCGCCTCTCTCTGCCGCCGCCGCCGCCGCTCTTGATCTCTCACCTAATCAAATACGCCGCCACCCACAAAGCCACCGATCAAATCCGCTCTTTCATCATCACCTCCGGCTTACTTCTCAACGCCGCCACCAATTTCATCCTTCTCTGCAACACATTGCTCCATTGCTTCCCTCTCTACAAACCCCACCGTCGACTTCCTCACATTCCCCACTCCTACGACACTTTCGCCTATTCCTTCGTCCTCCATTCTTGCGCCGATTCGGAGCTCACCGGACCTGGCCTTCAACTCCACGCTCTCACTCTCAAGGTAGGCTTTCGCTCCCATGTTTATGTTCAGACTGCGATTGTGCGAATGTATTGTGCTTCTGGGTTTTTGGTGAATGCGCTGAAGGTGTTCGATGAAATGTCTGAGAGAAGTTCTGTCACTTGGAATGTGGTGATTACTGGTTTGATTAAGTGGGGTGAGCTTGAACGGGCTCGGGATGTTTTTGATCGGATGCCGATGCGGAATGTTGTGTCGTGGACTGCTATGATTGATGGGTATACCCGTCGGAATAGGCACGAGGAAGCTGCGGGTTTGTTTTGGTGTATGGTTGCTTGTTATGGTATGGAGCCTACTGAAATAACTCTGCTGACTATTTTCCCCTCCATTTCGAATCTTGGGGCTCTTAAGATTTGTCAATCTGCCCATGCTTATGCGGAGAAGAAAGGGTTTAAGGTGTCTGATGACCGCATTGTTAACTCGTTGATTGATTGCTATGCGAAATGTGGTTGTATTAGTAGTGCATCAAGGGTGTTTGAAGAAATGTCAGCTGAAAGAAAGAATCTCGTGTCGTGGACGTCGATAATCTCAGGATTCACTATGCATGGAATGGGAAAAGAAGCTATGGAGAGTTTTGGAATGATGGAGAAAGAAGGGCATGAACCCAACCGGGTCACATTCTTGAGTATTTTGAGTGCTTGCAGCCATGGAGGATTGGTTGAGGAAGGTCTAGAGTTTTTCGGAAAGATGGTTGTTGAGTATGGAATGGAGCCGGATATAATGCATTATGGGAGTTTAATAGACATGTTGGGAAGGGCAGGGAGGTTAGAAGAAGCTGAAAAAATAGCTTTGGGGATACCCATGGAGATTGCCAATGTTGTTATTTGGAGGACGCTTTTGGGCGCCTGTAGTTTCCACGGTAACGTACTGATGGCCGAGAGGGTAACTCGAAGGATATTAAACATGGAAGGAGCATATGGAGGTGATTATGTGCTCATGTCTAACATTTTTGCTGCTGCAGGAAAATATGGAGATGCAGAGAAATGGAGAAGATTGATGGATTACAGCAATTCCTCTAAAGTTCCAGGACAGAGCCTTGTCTAAAGTTCATTAACATTATGTTGGAAAATGGAAACTGCCCTTAGACTTCACCAATACTCACATTGCTAATTTATTTCATTGAGGACATTGAGTATGAATTGAAGCTCAGAGATTTTCTTCTTGTGGACAAGCTGGGCTGTCAGAATGATCTGCGACAAGCATTCTTGGACTCAAGAAACTATTGTATACATTGCCTCTTACATGAATAATAGATGAAGGTTTATTATCGACCTTACTTGAACAGATCCGTATCTGTTCTATAGATTGTACAACTATGTTCTTGAGTTCTACCAAGATAAGATAAAAGTGTTCGTGAGTTCTAAGAAGATAAGATGAAAGTTTGATTTCACTATGCAAGCGGATATATTGTAAGTTCCTTGTTATCTCTACCATTAACTGCCTGGTTTTTGTTTTCATGTTGACTGTGCCGAAAAACACTCTTTAGTAGCAATTATTAACGATGTTGTTAAATTTTAGTTGGGAACTTGTTCGAGTTGGTTTGCGGCATGCCAGTCCATACTGTCCAGCCTCCACGAAGAAACAAGAAGAGATGCAGAGAGGACTTGAAAACGTGCAAGGGAGTAATCGAGTAATGCTTGCCAAACACTTTTGATGGTTAAAGATTACAGTACGCAAAAGGGTAGAACCACATTTATTAGAGGCTAACCGAGGAAGGAAGAAGGTAATACCTGTTACTTTAACTTACAACATTGTCACATGAAGATTTTAGTATTACAAGTGACTTAGCTGCAAAAAAAGAATAATAGTAATGGTGGAAGGGGCTCACAAATTATGAAAGAAAACATTATAATTTCGAATGATGTTTGCTCTTTTCATATACATGCATAATTATTTTTGTTCTGAGGTAACTCATTTTCTATGTAGTGGTCATTATGTACCTCTAAGCACAACTAATGACCAACCTAAGTTACCATGCTTATCTTGTTCGAAGTTACAGAGCTTGCTAATGACAAATATTACAATTGATGTCAAGAATGATGTAAATTGTTGTAAGATTTTAACCAGCTGAACATCTCTGTTTGAGAGCCTAAATTACCAAACTCGACATATTTTGCCCCCTATTTATGTAAACGATCAGGTTGGTTATAATAACTCAACTAATGTTTGCCCATTTACTATTAAAGGTGATTACCTAAATATGCATGTTCATTTATCTAAATCTAAACCTTTCATATACATATAACCCAAAGGTCAAAGGTCCAAAACGGTGCTCCAAACACACCATATATATTCAGACCAACCTAAGGTTTGGAAACATTAATCTTCCTTTAAGGAGTTTTGATATTAAATTATCTTTTTTTTTAGAATTTATGGTAAATGATCTTACACATTGGAAGATAATCAGCTGTGTTCTATTGAAATATACACATCTTCTATAACAAAAAAGAGAAAACTGGAAAATTCCAAGGCCCAAAGCTCTTGATATACCAGTTAAAAGGCTTCACTCTTAAGACCAATGAAAAACTAAACCCTAAATCCCTTTCATATACAAAATTTGACAGACATAATGGCAGCATTATAATCATCTTCTGCAACTATTGAAACTTGACTTTGATCCCAGAAACTTGCTCCAACGACAAACTTGACTTTGTCTCTGAGAAATGTTCCAAGAACAAGCAAATATGTTCAATATAGCTAGTTTCTCCTGCTGATAGCAATTTCCAATAGGAAACCAAGAAAAGTCCGAGAATAATAAAGTTATCTGTAGAAATGTTCCAAGCAAGAATATAAAGCAGAAATATATACAAAAATAACAAAGAAATTAGCAGAAACATACATATACAGATTCCTTTTTTGAATCTCCAGCTAGTTCTGCCTCGAATTTTTCCCTTGAATCTTCTGCTAATTTCTTGACTCTACTAAGTGATCTCAAACTCCTCAAAAGAGAAAGCACAAATACATACATACTAACCAAAAAGACATACTTTGAGTATGCTGTCAAAGTGGATGCGGGTATGCTCGATTGAGCATACATCTCAACTCTATCTTTTAACTTCCATCATTTTGTAATAATTTAGATTCTTTTACTATTTAATTATTTACATGTAAAAGAATCTAAATTATTAAAAAATGACGGAAGTGAAAGATAGAATTGAGATGGATGGCCAACAGATCCAAATCTTCTTCTCTTCAGTATGCATTGAACGATCTCCATATTTCCACATATTCAGGCAACCACATCCATGCCTAGGGCAGGCACGGACAGACATTAAAGGATTCTAGATTAAAACTCATAAATAGCAAATCAAACCTTCCCTACATTCTGATATCCTACACAGTAGGATCACAGGAATCATAATTCGTTAAACAAGTCGACAAATAAAACATAAACCGAGAGTGAAAAGAGAAAGAACAAAAGAAAGAGAAAAAGCAGAAGAACCAAAAGGTGAGTTGAATTGTGGTAAAGCCTGCAAAGCCATCATCGCCGCCGAGTCAAATCGACGGCGGCTCCGACGGCAGGCAGTCGTCATTGCCGAAACAAAAGAAAGAGGAAAACCGGCCATACTAAATACCAAGAACTCCCCGTAGATCTTCTCTTTTCCGCCATTGCAGAGCCTCCAAAGCAGCCATGAAGGGAGGGTGGCTCCGCCATGTTTGAGAGAAAGAGAATGGGAATCGAGGTTTTAGCCATGGAACCGCCATTCACAACTTCTTAGCTCCGGCTCTGATAAGATCAAGTAGTTACTGAGCTAGGGTTTTGCTCCGGCTAATTTATAGACGTTTATTAGGGTTTTGTTTTTGATAAATTAGAAATTTAGTCCATACAGTTTGAGATTTATCAATTTGGTCCAGGAGTCTATCAAAATTGCAAATGTAGTTCTTGAATTATTGAATTTTGGGAAAACGGCACAAACTATCCATAAAATTAAATCATGGGCTTTGTAACTATTATAGTTATAGTTAGATCAATTAAAGTTGGATAAAACGTTGAGGTAGAAAAGGAAAATTTTATCATTTGTAAATTAAATTGTTTCATTTCTCCGATCGACGACGAGGTAGTACCAGGGAAGTAATTTCTTGAAACTTCTGTAGTTGAAACTTTTTATATTACTTTGGATTCTAGTTTTCTCTTGTCTATACAAATGAAGGATAATTCTCTATTTATAGAGTTCTTACTAACTTATAAGCTCGATTGATAGGTTGGACCTTATTGACTTTAAATTGACTATTTTTATTCAGGTCTCGTTCAATTTTAAGCTAAATTTCAAATAACTCAACTTTTAGTTTAAGAAAATATATATCAAATATTCCAGGTGAATTTTTCATTAGTGGCATAAAAATTTATGATTGATCGAAGAATCTTGGGCAACGCACCATCTAAACATATCTACAAACCAAATATTCACTCAATTCATCTATTTTTAAAAATCGAATAAGGATACTTATAAATAAACAAACCCATCAAAAATTAAGCTTTCTATGTGTGGCGTGTTTAAAAAGGCTATGTTCTTAAAATCATTCAAGTTACGACGTTGTCTGTCTCTCTAACTTTTAGAGAGAGACACACTTTTAATGGATTTGAGGAAGTTTTCCCTAAGATTGTTCGATGAGCATTTGTGGGCACATCTTTGTTCCTTTCTAAGCCTTTTTCTTCAAGAGAAGGCAATCTTTGAGCTCAACCATGAGCAAAAGGTATAGAGCCCAAATGAGCCTATGCGGGGAGAATGAGGGAGTTTGTGTCAACGGGCTCGAAAGGTGGCTGAAAATCCATGTTGGAGTAGGGTGCAAGAACTTGGGTCTCGTAAGGAAAGGAGAAGGAGAGGAAGAATGGCCTCTAGGAGGGATGAAGAAAAGATAAAAGAAGATGATGGAGAAAAAAAAAAAAAGGGGTTAGAATGTGGAAGAACCCTCTATTTAACTGGGGAAACGGTGGTTGGAACGAAAAGCAAAATAAGGGTCATCTATTGATCGGAGTCTGCTCATTGAAGGTGTGAAGGTTGAGAGTACTTTAAAGAACTTTCAGAGAGGCAACTTTCTTTTTTCGCTCGCAAGGGTCCAAGAAGAATGCAAGGTGAAAATCTAGGATACCTCTTTAGTTGCTAGTGACGCAGAGGGTGAAGACAAAAATAGACCGAGACGAAGAAATTTCACATAAAAGACGATTGTTGCTGGAGTTAAGGGCAACACTGAAAACTATAAAATGATGTGTTAGTCGTCAGATATAAAGATGGAGCAGTTGGCGTTTGATGGGCTCAAGGAGGTCGCACATGATCTACACGCAAAGTCAGCTGGAGGGGTTAGGGTAAGTCCATCAAGTAAAAAAAATAAATAAATTGATTCTTCTTATTCGATTCGGGTTGTGAGTGAACCAATGTCCGGTTCTCTTAAACCAGTTTAGTTTATAAACCAAATTGGTGGTTCAATTAAACCAATTGGCTCCATGGTCCGATTCTCAAAAAATTTATCTAGTTCAATCCTTGTCTCTATTATGATTGAGTGGTTGGTTCTCTTGAGAAATACTTGGACTTTGCTTCTACTTGTGTGGTTTGTTCTTCGTGGGTTATCTATGGGTCATGTGTGTAAAGATTGTCACTTTTTTTTTTGTTATTTTTACTACACTTTTTTAATACTTTTAGGGGTAGGCGTTTTTTTATCATTCTGGGGCAAGAGCTGGTCTTTTATGGGGTCGACCTTCCCCTCTTTAACTTTGGTGGGATCTTGGTCCTCAATAAATTATATGTTCCTTAAATTATCCCTTAAAGTTATTTGAAAATCAACCATTATTGCGTTGATGAAAGTTAGTTGGTCTTTTAAACTAGGATTTGTTTATTCCATGCTTATGAAGACGTGGGTTCGAGCAATTTTTCGATTGATGTGAATGGTCTTTTCTTTTGTTTCTTTTTGTGGGTGGCCACCTTGACTTGTGGATTGGGGCCGTGCCACTGTTTGGGGGGATCTCCCGATTTGTGGTTTATATGTTCTTTAATTTTTAATTAATGAAGTTACATTTGTTAAAAAAAAAAAGAAGCTACATTCATGCGTCGGTCAATCTTGTGAAGCATGGCATGGAGGTGGAGGGAGAATTGATGCCTTCGATGTACGATTTGAGTGTCATTTTTCTAAGACAGGCTTTAATCGGCTTAGTCGATTTTTCGTCTTGTTTGTTCCATTGGTGTGAAAGACAGGTCAATAGGCATAACATCAGGCAATTAGTATAAACTTATGTCAATTGAATTATTAATTATCTTTCCTCGTGTTGTCGAAGAGTAAGAGGTTGAGAAATTGTGAATGGAGTGCGCTCCTAATGTTGTGTCGTGCATTTATGCTTGATCATAGCCTTTGTTCTTTGTCTCTTCGGATTCTATTTAATTTAATTTTCGTATTGTTGTTAAGAAAAGTAATAATAATCAAAAGAGTAATGAGTTTTGTTATTTTGGGGGAATATAAAAGTAAAGCAAGGTTAAATCGCGCATGTATCCACAAAAAAGAAAACATCCCCATAACAAAGTCAACTACAAAAGGCTGGCAAACTAAAAATGATAATAATAATAATGTCAAAATAGTGTTTAGGTTCTTGTTTTTTTTAAAGCCAAAAAAAAAAATTAGGTTCTAATATTTTAAATTTTAAATTTATTTTATTTAAATATTTCCGTATTTTAAATGTTCGGTATTGATTATGTGTTTTTTGGAATTTAAAATAAGTTATGATAGACTTTTTTTAATCACGTTTTTTATTTTCCTTTTTTTTTATCGGTTAGAAATAGGTCTATTATGTCATTTTTTTTAAATCAAAACTATCATTATTAATACAAATTTCAATAAAAAATAATAATTAATTTATGATAATTCAATTTTAAGTTTGATTCAAAATATTAGAATTTGAGAATACATGATCAAATTGAAACAAATCTAATACAATAACTAACTAGAAAAACTTCTCCTTACATAAATGTGAAGCATAACTCTAGATTTTGTATATGTGGCATTAACGCCACATAAATTAAATTTATGAATAAAAATATTAAAGAAAAGCATAACTATTTGTATGGCACCTTCTGCAAAATGTAGAATTTACTTACTTCATGCGTAGTAAAGCTTTTTTTCATAACTAAATTAGAATTTTAGAGTGTGTGGTCAAATTAGAACAAAGTAATACACCAACTGCCATATATTTGTCAAAAACAATAACTTACCAAACGAGTTAATAAATAAATAAATCGAAAAATTGAAGATTCACTTCCTTATAATTGGGTATTACTTGCCTCGTCAAGGGTATTATAATTAATAGTTTAGGTGCTCCCCAACAGCCTTGAACCAGTAATGTCTCAATAAAACGTATTTTGGAGTCTATAGATTCAACCACTAAGTTACCCTTCAAGTACCACCATACTAATTTTGAGAAAGAGATCATTAAATTTTTATTTTTCATAAAAAAAACCTTATCATTGATAGCTAAATCAAAACCAAAACAGTGATTCTCTAACTGGAGTTAAAGGCCCCAATTTTGGACAGAGAAAATTGGATCCTTTCAACAAAAATAATCTAATTCACACTATTTTTTTAACCTATAACCATTTTTGTTACCCAATCTATTACGGTAAAAAAACAAACTTATTCTATATCTATTTAGGGGCATTTACTTTGTGCTAATCACGATAACTGAAATCTTAGATGTCCAGAATATAATATTAGATGTCTGTAATTACAGATGTTCGGCATCTTTAGATCACTATTTGTTTTGTGGGAATATTTTTTTACGAATACTGGATAATATTTAAATAACTTTATTTGTTTAGAAGGAATTGTACTTGGGATGACTTCGAATTTAACTAATATTCCAAAAATACCCTTACAATATTTATATAATTTAAATTTATATAATATATTTTTTATATTAAATTAAATGTATACTTTAAAATATATATATATAGTTTCTTATATCCTAATTTTATAATGTATCATTCTTTAAAAAAATAATGACACGTGCATATAATGAAGTATAAATGTTAAAAAAGTTAATTATATAATTATTTATAATTTTTTATAACTTATATTATATAATTAATAAGAAAAAAGAAAATTATGAAAGAAATAATATTAACTTTGTCCCCAAGGGGCAGCCCAACGGTTGAGACTAAGGAGGCATGCTTCCTTGAGAGATCACTGGTTCGAAGCAGCTAGAAAGCGCTTAAACTAGAATACCCTTCGAAGTATCCCGGTGCCACAATCTAGGGACGGACCAGTGGTGCCCCAGGTATAGGGGAGCAAAGCTCCGATTTCCCGGTTTTCAAAAAAAAATAATAATAATAAAATAAAAAAAAATATTAACTTTGTATTTTTTTTAAATTTTTTATAGAGGTAAACCATCATTGTAAAAATAAAATAAAAAACACTTCAAATTTAATTAAAAATAATTTTAAATATACAATAATAATTTTAATAAAATTTATTTATATCTATATTTAATAATAGATAAATAAAGAAAATCGATGCATGCAAATATTAAAAAAAAAAGGGGCAAAATCGATGATTCCTTCCCATATGAATCTTGAAAACTCATCTATCAGAAGGACATCTAAATGTTGTCGAAAGCCCTTCAAATAGAATCCTAGGATGCTTGAAAATGTTGAGATGCAAGGTATTCTAATATTACTACGAAAAGAACAACATATTCGAATCTTAAAATACTTCAAAGTAAACCATCTCTTAAACAATTATTATTATCAATAATCATGGTTGAGTTTAAAAAGCTAACTAGAGTTATCAACCATCACTTGATAACAACATCAACGATGGCTCTGACAACCTCGAAAGTCATTAAATCTTTTATCAAACAAAAACCAAACTAGAATACATTGTACCTATAAATATTTTTTAATATACAAAAAATTATAATACATATATACACACATTTGTTTATATATAATATCATATATCATATCATATTCACTTAAAGTTTGGCTTAAATATTTGAAGGGTTTATAAAAGGAGACGAACAAAATCTGCGTTCATCAAGAACGAACCAGAAGAACAAATAATGGAGCAATGCAGCGATAGTGTAGAAATTCCTCTGCTAAATCCTTCATCTTCATCTTCATCTTCATCTTCTTCTTCTTCTCCACGATCTACTTCCACAGTTCAGGCTCTCGGAAACATCATCGTCTCCGTCGTCGGAACCGGCATCTTAGGGTTGCCTTATGCTTTCAGAATCGCCGGTTGGAGTGCTGGTTCCGTCGGCGTCCTACTCACCGGCACCGCCACCTACTATTGTATGCTCCTCCTGGTTCGTCTCTTCTTCTTCTTCTTTTATCTCCTTGTTTTCAACTCAGATTCGTTAGCAAGTTGATTTTGGTTGATGATTGATTCACCTCTTCGGATTATGAAATCATTAGGCGGAGTTAGTTTGAGTAGTTAGAATGTAGATTTTTGCCAAAAACTCGTTTGAATGCGGTAGAGACATTAGGTTGTAGTGAAAAACGAGGAGTTCTTTTTTAGTAGTTACAATACTATGTGTAAAGTTCTGAGTTATTGTTTCTGATTCCTCGGAAAGCCATTACGGTGAGGTTTGGTGTCAATTTAACCTGTTTGGCGAATTGATTTTATGAATTTGATAGAATGTGCTTGGTTGGTGATCCTACTGTGCCTTTTGGTTTCTGTTCTATCTTGTTAACTAATGATAAGTTTGAATAGTATGCGTAAAGTTCTGAATTATTGTGTTTGATTTCTCGGAAAGCTTCTACGGTGAAGTATGGATTCGTGTTAATTTAACTTGTTTGGCGAATCAATTTCATAACTATGGAAGAATGTGTTCTTAACTAATGGAAAGTTTGTATGCTGTTGTATGTGTAAATGTTTGAATCATTGTGTTTGATTCCTTGAAAAGCTGTTTTTGAAGTTGGAGGTTTGTTCATTTTTCACCTTATGTAAGGTAATTCACTGTTCGGATGACGAAATTGATAAAGATTCTTAAGCTTTCATGTTTACGGCAAGGTATAGTGTTGCCTGTTTTGCGAATTAATTTTCTGAATCTGAGCGGATGTGTTCGTGTTTCTACAGTGCTTTTTCTACTTTGTTTACTGATAAAAAAAGTTTGAATTATTGTGTTTGATGCCTTTGTAACGCTACTCTGAAGCTTTCGTTTCGTTTGTTCGTCGTGTAAGGTTAAGTGTAGGGAGAAGTTGGCGTCACAAGGAAAATCCAATGAATCAAGATCGTATGGTGATTTGGGATACATGTGCATGGGAAACAAAGGTCGCTACCTTACGGAGTCGCTAATTTTCATCAGCCAATGTGGAGGCTCGGTGGCATATCTCGTATTTATCGGTCAGAACCTTTCATCAGTATTTGAAGGTCATGGTCTCGCATTACCATCCTATATATTTTTGGTAGCAACAGTTGAAGTTGTGTTATCATGGATTGGAAGTCTATCTGCTTTAGCACCCTTCAGTATCTTTGCTGATATTTGTAACGCAGCAGCCATGGGAATAGTAGTGAAGGAAGATATACAAAAGGCAATAGCTGGCGGATTTTCATTTGAGAAAAGAACAGCGATTACATCGAATTTACGAGGTTTGCCATTTGCAGGAGGAATGGCAGTGTTCTGTTTTGAAGGCTTTGGCATGACATTGGCTTTGGAATCCTCTATGAAAGACAAGGCAGTATTCCCTAGGGTTCTTGCGCAAGCCCTTGCTGGGATAGCCGCAGTGTATGTTTTGTTTGGATTCTCTGGATACATGGCTTATGGTGATGACACCAGAGATATAATTACTCTTAATCTCCCCAACACTTGGTCAACAAAAGCAGTTCAGGTAAAAACATTGTTATAGATATGCTACTAGTTCCTCAGATCTCATTCTTTATCCATAGTGAGGCTTAGATAACTTTCATTTTCCACCATGTCATCATTATCTTGATGAGGTTTAAAAAACAGTCAAGATTAAGTCCATTTTTGTGTTGTTTCCAATTTCAGGAAATTTTTTGTGCTAATGTGGTGAACTAACTTGTCTGAATATGAGAATTAATTTATACATATGACAATATTCTCTAGGGAATAAAATATAAATTCATTAGCTAGCTGTACATTTTATTATTGTGTCACATGCTACTGCAAGTTGGGTGTTGTCATTTCATGGAGTTGTCCTCTCATATGCATGTGCTTCTGATTGAATTTATCTATTCAACCATGCTTTTTTTTTTGTTCATTGCTGGATTTGTTTCTTTGATTTGAGGTATTTTCATTGATTTGGTAGTAGGGCCCCTTTATGCTCAACAGTTGAGTCATCTTCTGGACTTCAACACCACTTATTTTAGCAAACAAATTAATAGCATTAAAAATGTTTACTTTCAGAATTCAGATGTGTATTTCTCTGTATTTGCTTTGCATCTGAATGACGTCGAATCCATATATTGAAATGTACTTTTAGGAATTAATCAAACCTTACATTTTGTTTACTTTAATATTTTCTTCCCCGAAACTCTTCATTAATACTTTCATCCTACTATCTTGTTTCTAATATAGCTGTGTCAATTTTGAACCATGGTAACCAATCCTATTTCTCTTGAAATTGATGATTCAAAAGCTACTTTATGGTTAAGTCTCCAAGTGGTGGCCTCATTGGTAAGAGTTTTGGGTCTCTTAGTCATGGCTCATACCAACTTAGAGGTTTCAGGTTTGCGCTATCGGGGGGCTTAATAAAAATAAATCTGGATGGTCGAGGCTTTGAGGTAGCCACGGGTACCCTGGGGGCATAGCAAAGCTCCAACTTCTCAATTATTAAAAAAAAAACTACTTTAAGGTTAGAATATGTTTCTTTTCAAGTTCAAGTATAAACCTCCTCTTAAGGTGAGATCTCTAAGGCATGAAAATTTGTTTCAAAGATTTTCCCATCACTTAATAAAACTAGTTAATGGGGTCTTCCCTGTAAGATCTAGAATTTGAGATGTTCTTAAGAATTCAAAGCCTTCTTATCATCTACATTATGTTTCTAGTTTGTAATATTACATTTTAGTTTACGAGAAAATAGAGCAAAATTTCTGACTTAAATCTTAAATCTGCATCAGGTTGGATTGTGTGTAGGGCTAGTTTTCACCTTCCCTATGATGTTACATCCAGTTAACGAAATCGTTGAAGGTAAGTTGAAACAAAGCAACTGGTTCGAGAAGATCTATGACAGCAATAGCATGTTCTCAGGAAAACGATTGAAGGTAGCTATGTACATCAGTCGGACGATCATCGTGCTCGGGTTGGCTCTGATGGCTTCATTTGTTCCAGGTTTTGGTGTTTTTGCCTCGCTCGTTGGTAGTTCGGTATGTGCATTACTCTCATTTGTTTTACCAGCAACTTTTTACCTATTGGTAATGGGTTCATCTCTAAGCTTGGCGCAAAAGGTTTTGAATTCTTTCATTTTGATATGCGGATTGCTTTTTGCTATTTATGGTACTTATAATACTATTGTTGGTTTTTGAGCTGTAACTTAAGATTTCATTTTCTAGTAAAATGGCTGTTCATACATTTTTCTTAGATGAATTAGGAGACTCTGTACCTCAATGAGAGATTAGCTAATATATGTGTTCTCATGTTTGCAACTTAAGCCCTACACTTTATTTTTCTTACTGTTCTGTTTTTTTTTTTAATAAGAAACCCCCTTCTGGTTTGTAGTGTATTTTCTTTTCATTAAAAAAAAAAAGAAAGAAAGAAAGAAGAGGAAAGGTTGTTTTAAAACTAACCATCATGGAGTGGACTAGTAGTCAAATAGCACATCATGGATTGAGAAGTGATAAATTTAATTTATGATGGTTGCTTACTTAAAAATTAGTTTTTTATCGATTTCTTTGATATCAAAATGTTGAATGTTCTGTTCGAGGCGTGTGTAAGGTGACTCAAACCGTCACAAATGTTAAAAAAAAGAGAGGATGTTTTAAAACCGTTAGGAAATTAGTGAAGTTGTAATGATAGACTTATAGTTTGCAAGACCTCTAGATGGTTTTTTTTTTAATTTTGCTTCAATTTTATAATTAAAAAAACGTTTTTCACATTTTTTTTACTATCTGAGGTTCTTTAGGAAACAGTATCTGAGAGTTGAAATCCAAATTTACCACTTCTAGTTCAAAGATACATGTTAATTAATATTGCACCAAGTCTAGCACCTGATATCAATACAATAAATGACATTTTTTAGTATACAATAAATGACACTATTCCAAACACGAACAAATCTTATAACTTAGTCCAAGTAACAAATTTAATCCCTTTCAAAGCACGTCTTTCCAATTTTTGAACCTTTAATTTTTAGACTTCTAAATTTTTTAAAATTTGCAACCCTAATGGACAATCAAAATTTTAAAATTTTAGACATAAAAATCAAACTTACATTTTCAATAGATCAACTAATTTTTAAAATTATAAATTTTTTGAATTTGTCAAATAAAAGTTAAAAGACTTACTGGATGCTAAATTAAAGTTTAAAATTCTATTAAATAATTTTTTAGTTCAAGTGACATACCATCCTCTTGGGAGAAAAGACAACACAATGGCAAAGTAGTCTTAAAAAAAAGAGAAAAAGGCAAAGCAGCACATGAAAGACAGTACAAGTATGCATCTAATTACACTTCTATCAATCTTCTCTGCTTATGAAACTTCACTTACATTTTCAAGATTAGAGCACATTAAACCTAAAAACTTACCCAAAAATATACAACACATAATGAAATCACAGCCAAGTAAAAGTGAAGAAAATCCCATGTCCAGTAAAAACCATGGCTTAAGCTGAATGAGTAGATTGCAGCTTTAAACTAATCCTGCAGAAATTCAATAGTTCCCTTAGTTAGCTATGAAAATGGAACAACAATCAAAGACAAAACTGTAAATACATGAGAGAATAACACAGAATTTGCGTGGTTGACTAACAATGTGTTAGCTACGTCTACGGACAAAGAGAGAACAGTGATACGAACTATCGAAATATTTTATTAACTACGATAAAATCTCTCGAGAGAATCTCTCAAAGAGCCAAAGTACATAAACGACAACTGAATGAATGAATTGCTAGAGGCCTAATATATCCTATTTATAGTAAACCTAGAATTTAACCTAATTTAGTAAATAGTCCTATTCAGGCCCAAAGGCCCAATACAACTTAAATAACAAAACAGAATTATATTTAATAAAGCAATAAAAAGGGATCCGTCACTTCTTGGTTCGCCTTGAGTAAACTTTCAAAGATCTCGGGTTCGTATCAAACAGTTTTATTAATTTGGAGATAAGAATACAAAAATGTTGATAAACTGAAACTAGCCTTTTAAGAGACCCCTACTCTAACCGAGAGCAAGACCACCGATTAAGTAATAAAACATATCTGAACAACACCAAATCAGTTACTAATGAATTTACACTAGTCATAAAGTCAAACCTTCTGGCTCATAAGAATTTCGACTGCTATATTAACGTCCCCGTCCGCTGCCGCCAGTGCAACTTCTACCTGGGTCTGTAAGTATTCTTAACCATTTTTAGTTAAAGGTTGCCACAGGAAGAGCATAAACTGACTATGTTTCAAACTAAGCTTTCATCTGGGGAAATAAAAGAATATACAAGGGCATACAAAAAAAAACAATCTAACAGAAGATCCCCAATAGACTACAGAAAGGCCTCCAATTTAAAAGAATGAAACCTAGCTGGTGATGGCAAAAAGGGGGAGCAAGAAAAAGAGAATACTTCCCATCTTTTAGTCTCACAGTTCACATAAGTATTTTTAAAATAGTAACAAAAAGTGATGTTGCAATGATATGGGTAAAAGAAGTACCTTTTCAAAACCCATTGCTACTAGTTTTTGAACCTCTGCATCAGAGGCAACTGATCTCTGCAAAAATTCACAATTAAACCAAAGATATTTTGGAAAGAGTAAAAATTATGCATGGAAGTCGAAGTGAACCTGGTTCTGTATCGGGGTTGCACGATCTACTGCCACGCTGTCGTTTTGCCTAACAAAATGTAAGTAAATCCTATATAAGATGCTGGAGTAAAAAAATCAAACATGGCACTGCATTATAGAATGCTTCTTGAAAAATCTAAAGCAGTTCCCAAAGTTTTTTATGAAAAAAGTTTTTTTTTTTTTTTTTTAATAATATCTTAAAGTATCTTTTAGATGAAGCAGCTGGAAGGTTTTTGTGCAGAATATATATACACACACATATCTATTAATTTATTTATACCGGGAAAAACTTAGGTATTTCAAAGAGTTTCTTTGTAATATCTGCAAGCCTACCAAAGCATTCTCAAACAGATCCAGAATGTAATTTTTATTCCTGGGAAGGTAAACTATACATAAATCTCCAGTTTTTCATAGTTTTAAATTTTTATATATTTTGAAATACCACCATGGACATTTTTCATTATAAACATTCAACCGTACGATATGCCAGAATTTTCACTTTGACCAATTTCAAAAGTCCATACATCAAAGACAATGTCTAGAATTGCACAAGTGAACAAGTATAACAGAGCTTTTGAGTCTGACAAAATTGTCTATAAAGTTACAATACAGTTGAGATTATACATCACTCAGGTCAAGGTAGTACAAATGTAAAAAGAAAAAACAAATATAATTACCTTCCAACAGATGGCTGGCGGTCTGCAGAACTCCTATCCAATAACCTAGTCTGCAAGTTCAACTCTGAATCACCAGCAGAAGCTGTTTGGTTCCGGGCGGAACCAAGTGTTCTTCCATGTCCAGGAAATCTGCTGTCTTGTTCGGGCTGTACCACGTCAAATTTCCAATCATAATAACACCAAGAATGAAAAATACATTAAAATACCAAGGTCCGGTTTACTAACCATTTATTTTTTTTAAATTATAATCGTTTCCTCACAATTTTTTTACCATGATTTATCTTCTTTCTTATCGAAAGATGAATTCTTAGCCAAATTTCAAAAACAAAATATTTTCTTTTTTCATTAATGGTGACCACCATCTACTTAGAAATTAAATTTTTTACAAATCTCCTCGTAAACATATGTGATAAGGATCATACAGCTGTCCTAAGGTGTGTGTAAAGTTGTTCACGACACTCTAAGGATATGAAAAATAGGTTTTTAAAAACTATTTTTTTGTAGCTTTCAAAACTTTGCTTACATTTTTTTTTTTGAAACAAGGGTAACCACACCTGTCCTTAGGCCAGGTATCAGAGACATCAAAGAAGTATTGTCACAGGTGAGTCTCAAACCTGGAGCATACCTTCAAAGCACAAGTCATTAACCACTGTGCCACCCCTTGGAAACACTTTGCTTACATTTTGAAAACGTAGATGACAAAACAAAGTAATGATACATAGTGGTAATTTTGCATCATCAGTTTTAAAATAGAATCCTAATAGAATTTGAACGAAAGTTGATTCACTTGTGTAAGTTCAAGATTTTAATTGATACAACGATAAGTTTAAGGTTTTAAATGATCCGACCCAATTTAAGAGAAGTTGATTTTTCTCAAATATTTTACGTAACAAATAAGCATTTCTTTTCTTCTTTTTTTATACAAACAAATAAGCATTTCACCCTTTTAAATAAGTTAAACATTTTTATTATTAATATTAAGTCCATATAAGTAATATTTGGTTGATATTTTAAAATTTCACCCTAATTTTTCTTTCGAAAGTAAAAAAAGAAATTGGCAAGGTATTAAATTTCCGACAAAATGTCATTTCCATCGACATTTCCATGTCCATGGATTCAACAAAAGGAGTGAACCAACTTTCTAATATATTAATAACCAAAACTGTATTGGGGTGATTCAAACTTTTGACCTCTTCAATGAGGATATATGTCTTAACTAATTGAGTTAGGCTCAAGTTAACAATAATCATTTGTATTAGTGCTAAATCATGTTTTCCATGTTCTATCTAATTCCAGTTCCAACTACTCCACATTAACAGGAAAATCTTTTTTTGGATAAGAATCAGCAGGAAAACCATACATGAAAGGAGTAATTTAAACTATTTTAAGAGAATAGATACCTGAGTAACTGTTTCTCTACGCGGCATCCATGAAGATAAGTTTCTCCAAACATTAGGAAAGGAAACCCCACTGCTAAGAAGGAAAGGTTAAAATGAATAGACACATATGTTTCCATATGCAATTGGGCAATATTATACATTTGATCAGAGTAAGAATTTACTTGGAAGCGGTACTTTGGCCAGAATATGTTGGAAGTTGGGCAGAAGGATTTCCACCGGTGCACAAAATAAATTTAGGTCGTCTCACACAAGATGACTGAAAAATTTACCATTATGAAACCAAAATTAAGAAGGTTACAACAAGAAAATGCAAGCAAAGAAAACTAGATCACTTTCTCAATAAAAATAAAAAAAAGGCAAAATTACTACATATATGCATGAAGTATAACCAGTCAATTTTGAAATATATATGATGAATGTATGAACTTAAGAAAACTTCTATAATGTAGATACGGGTATATGATTTAAGAATATTTGAACCCTCCTCATGAAATCTCTCTATTATAACCAAAACAATAACCTAACGAACTCTCTAGCTAATTACTTATCTACCTGTTAATAATAGTCTCCTAGGGGCAGCATAGTGGTCGAGCGCTTGGGCCTTAAGGGTATGCTCTCTTTGAGGTCTTAGGTTCGAGGCGGCGGCGGTGGGAATTAACTTCCCAGAAATCCCAAATTTCGTCTTCGTTTCCTACGTTGTCTCCTGGTGCCTAGCTTAGAGATGGACGTGGTTACCCCGGTTATAGTGGAGCAAAACTTTGATTTCTCGGTTTCCAAAAAATAAAAATATGCACCCCTTAATAAAAATCCTAACCATTTACATGGAAGACAATTGATTTAGAGAATCTGAAGATAAATTTGAATTTATTAATACATAGGACCATAATGACTGTTAAGAACACTAGAACCGTAACACAGTTACAAATAGAGTTGCAATAATAATCTCATACACCATCCATTGGCATGGCAACAAAACACTTACAAGCAAAGAGGAAGATTCCATAGCAGAATAAAAGGGCGTTCCCGGTAAAAGAAAGTTCAATATCCCGTATGTATCTGTAGAGTTGACATAAGAGAATTGGCACCCTTAATTCCACGGCATAATAGAAAACTTTGGCTTAAAAGATTGGCAAAAAAAAAAGATAGAGAAAACTGACAAGCAAATCCAGTCACTATGCCACACAGGTGCCCTAGAAATGAGACGTTTGTCATTAGAAGCTGGAACACCACCAACAAAATCCACACATACCTAAACCAGGTCACGGGTTCAACCAATTATCGAAGTGGATACACAAGACATTTGGAATTAATTTAAGCACATTAATAAATGTTACCATTGAGCAGGAACATTAAAGAGGCCAAAAACACTGCAAGTCGAATGGAATGAAAAAAGAAAAATATGTCAGTCAACCTAAATGCATTTATCAATAATGGAAACCACCATATTATAAAACGGTATTATCAAATAAATATGTTTACACAAAAGGACTATCCTACATAGATTGCATGTGTAAGGCTCATGAATAAAAACGGGAAATGCAACAGAGCAAAGACAATAATACAATTTTGAGGCCTAAATTAATATCCTAGCTATCCAGAGTTTCACTAACATGATGCCTTTGGACGTAAAAAAAAACAAAAAGAAACTGCATTTTTTTGTTCCAATGTTCAAAAACAAAACGAAGACAATAAATATCATGTAATACAAGTCATCAGTTTAAAAAACTTACCTCCTAGATTGAACTCCACTCAAACTTGTCTCTATAACAATCAATGAAAACAAAATTCCAGAGAATCCTATGGCACATTCATTCATAACCTTGCCATAAGGATGAAAGGGGTTATGAGCCATGACAACTGCAATGAAAAGATGAATAATAGCATTGCTTATGGCTAGGAGAATTGTCAGGTAGAGCATGCGAATTGATCCCATAATTCTCTCTAGTTCAGAACCCAAAGGTACTAAAGCCAGCATGTTGAATAAAACATGTAGTAGCGAGCCATGGAAAAGAATGGACGTAAAAATCCTGTAAACTGCATGAAAAACCAAATGGAATTAAGAACCATGAGACGAATTGGCCTACTTCTATGTAACAGCTAACAAAGTAATACGAAAAAAAGGGGAAACACAGGATCTGTAAGTATGCCATGTAATAAAAAAATTCAGAAATTCTAAGCTAAGGAACGTCCAATCCATCTAAATATGAATTATTAGTAAAAACTATGATACAAAGTATCAATTCTAGGTACAAATAAAGTAAGTCGTTCCACTTCCATCACAATCACAATCACAAGACTGATAAGGATATTGTGAGACCTCCAATTACAAATACGTATTCGAGAAGGCCTAAGACTGCGAATGAAGAAGAAGGAAGAAAGACATCAATATTGCTAACATATTCCAGGAGGGGTAAAAAGGTAATTGAATAGGGGCAATGAAGTGGGGCAAGCCATTAGTAGTCAGTGCGGGCTGTTTAGATGCTTGTCGTGAAGAATATTTAAATAAGGCAGACTTGATGGACAAGGCAGGAAAAACCTAGAGAGTAGAAGCAGAAAGGAGAGAACTGGTGCTCTCAAATTCACCGGGAGACTATCGTTTTCCTTATTATCTTGTTATTTTCCTTATTATCTTGTTATTTCTCTTTGTCTGTGTTCAAATTTCTTTTGTCATTGTGACTCTGGATTATACTCTGTTTTGGAAGTGGATTATCAATATTATTAGTAGTATTCTCTTGTTGGTATCTGATGTTTGCATACTCTGCAGGTTTGGGGCTAGATACCTAACAAATTGGTATCAGAGCGTGTTTCAATCCTGGGGAAGACACGGAACATGGCTCAGAAGTAGATTGAAGAGAGGATCGACGGAACGGAGAGGGAGGTGGAAGAAGTCAAAGACACGCTGAAGAGCATCACAAAGAGTATAGAGAAATTAACGGTGGGGATGGTTGAGAATCAGAAGGCGATGGGGAGAGTGTTAGAAGAATTCGCGATTGAGAAATCCAAGAGCGAATTGGTGGTGACGGAAGGGTCAAGTAAGAAGTCCAAACAAAAAATAGGTGAAGGTGTGCAAAATACAAAAGAAAAATAATTTTCTATGTCTTTATTGATAAATGGGTGTTTCTTAAATAGAGAAACCCTCGCTATACAAAATAAGGAAAAAATAATACAATAGGATATTATTCTTAATATAATAATTCCAAGATACTCATTTGGTAAACATGGAAACAAATATTATGGAATAAATAACATAACCAACACTCCCCCTCAAGCTAGTCTGAAGATGTCTTCCATTGCCAGCTTGTGTATCATCTTATCGAACTGTCTCTTAGGTAGACCTTTTGTAAAGATGTTAGCCACTTGTTCTGAAGTTGGCATGTAGGGGATACATATGGTTCCAGCTTCAATATTCTCCTTTATGAAATGTTTGTCAACTTCAATATGTTTTGTCCTATCATAAAGGACGGGATTGTGGACAATGGAAATAGCTGCCTTGTTATCACAATACACACGCATCGGTGTAGGTTGAGTAAACTTAAGTTCTTCCAACAATCTCTTTATCCATATACCCTCACAAATGCCATGAGGTAGTGCCCTAAATTCGGCTTCAGCACTGCTTCTGGCCACCACACTTTGTTTTTTACTACGCCATGTGACTAAATTTCCACCAACAAAGGAGCAATAACCTGAA
The DNA here is from genome assembly GCA_036507275.1 of Sicyos edulis. Classification (NCBI taxonomy): domain Eukaryota; kingdom Viridiplantae; phylum Streptophyta; class Magnoliopsida; order Cucurbitales; family Cucurbitaceae; genus Sicyos; species Sicyos edulis. Next base: position 6,828,125 of record CM071859.1, on the reverse strand, counting down.
GTTGATCTCCTATCTATAGTACTACCTACCCAATCAGCATCGGTGTAAATTTCAACACTAAGATGACCCTGCCTTTTGAATAGTATACCTTTTCCTAGGGGTTTCAAGTATCTTAAAATTCTATACACCGCTTCAAAGTGAGCAGGACCAAGAGCATGCATAAATTAACTGACCATGCTAACAGCAAATGCTATATCAGGACGTGTATGAGATAGATAAATAAGTCTTCCCACTAGTCTCTGATATTTTTCTCTATCCTTTACTTCTTTTCCTGTTGCTACTTTTAATTTTATATTTTGTTCAATAGGCGTTTCTACTGGTCTGCAACCGAGTAATCCAGTTTCTTCTAGTAAATCTATAACATATTTTCTTTGATTTACTAGAATCCCAGTTTTTGATCTTGCAAACTCCATTCTAAGGAAGTATTTCAGGACTCCCAAATCTATGATTTGAAATTCATTTGCTAATTTTTTCTTCAAAGTAGTGATTTCTAAATCATCATTGCCAGTCACTATTATGTCATTAACATACACTATCAGAATAACCATCTTGTCATTTTTAGTGTTTTTGTAAAATATAGTGTGATCAGCTTGACTTTGAAGGAATCCATAACTCATAACGGCTTTCCCAAATCGTTCAAACCATGCTCTAGGTGACTGCTTGAGGCCAGACAGTGACTTTTTTAACCTGCATACATTGTTACTTCCATGATTTATTTCAAAGCCAGGTGGTAAGTCCATAAATACCTCTTCTTCGAGATCACCGTTAAGGAATGCATTCTTGACATCGAGTTGATACAGAGGCCAATCTTTATTAACAGCAATAGATAACAACACTCTAATAGAGTTAATTTTGGCTACCGAAGCAAACGTTTCTTGATAATCAATCCCATAGGTTTGAGTGAATCCCATAGGTTTGAAATTCATTTGCTAATTTTTTCTACAAAGTAGTGATTTCCAAATCATCATTGCCAGTCACTATTATGTCATCAACATACACTATCAGAATAACCATCTTGTCATTTTTAGTGTTTTTGTAAAATATAGTGTGATCAGCTTGACTTTGAAGGAATCCATAACTCATAACGGCTTTCCCAAATCGTTCAAACCATGCTCTAAGTGACTGCTTGAGGCCATACATTGACTTTTTTAACCTGCATACATTGTTACTTCCATGATTTATTTCAAAGCCAGGTGGTAAGTCCATAAATACCTCTTCTTCGAGATCACCGTTAAGGAATGCATTCTTGACATCGAGTTGATATAGAGGCCAATCTTTATTAACAACAATAGATAACAACACTCTAATAGAGTTAATTTTGGCTACCGGAGCAAACGTTTCTTGATAATCAATCCCATAGGTTTGAGTGAATCCCTTAGCCACCAACCTTGCCTTGTACCTTTCAACACTTCCATCAACATGACATTTTATAGTGAACACCCATTTGCATCCTACTGTTTTCTTATCTTTTGGCAATTCAACTATGTCCCACATGTGATTTTGTTTTAGCGCATTCATCTCCTCCATAACTGCTAAATTCCAATTCGGATCATCTAAAGCCTCCTGTATATTTCTAGGAACAAACAGATTAGTTATTCTAGAGGTAAAAGCCGTACGGGTGTCAGACAGTTTATGGTAAGATAAGTAATTCTCAATGGGATACTTGGTACAATTACGTGTTCCTTTCCTGTAAGCTATGGGAACATCAAGGTCAGAAACATCAGGTAGGTTATTTTCAGGAGAAAGAGTGGAAGGAAGAATTAAAGATAGATTACCTGGAATGTCAGAATCAGTTGTCGGGGCATTGGATTGGTTGTGTGTCGGATCAGCCATCTTGCCCTTATCCTTCTGACTCGGCTTTCTCCTAGAATAAACTTGAAGTTCAGGTTGATTACTTTGTAGTGTTTCTCCCCCTGAAGAGAGATCTTCCCTATTGGGTATGAGACCTTCCCTATTGGATATTGAGGAGATATCTTCCTATTGGGTATTGTCGGATCAACGTCATGATGTATGATATTTGGAAGAGGTGAGGTATCCCAAAAATTCCCTTCAAATGTAGATGTCTCCCCATGAAGGGAAGTGGGTTTAAAAAAGGATTGATGTTCTACAATCAACACATCCATACTCTCAAAAAATTTCATCGTTAAGGGATCGTAACATCTATATGCCTTTTTATGGGAGACATAGCCTAAGAATACACATTTTATAGCTCGAGGATCCAATTTGGATTGTAAAGGGCTGGACACATAAACAAAGGCAGTACATCCAAAAACCTTGGCTGGTAGGTCTGAGAAAATTCGAATTGTAGGAAAGCTAGTTCTTAAGTGTTCTAGAGGAGTTTTAAAACCTAAAATCTTAGTAGGCATTCGATTTATGAGGTACGTGGCAGTAAGAACTGCGTCGCCCCATAAATACTGAGGTACATGCATAGAAAACATGATGGCACATGAGACCTCCAGCAAATGTCTATTCTTTCTTTCTGCAATGCCATTTTGTTGAGGAGTATTTTGACAGGTTGATTGATGATGAACTCCTTTAGCACGTAAAAACTCAGTTAAGTAAGCATTGAAATATTCAGTGCCATTATCAGAATGTAAGATACTGATTTTGGTCTTAAATTGGGTTTCAATCATATTATAAAACCGAATGAACACCTCTTTAACGTTAGACTTATTATTTAGAAGATACACCTAGGTTACACGAGTGTGATCATCGATAAAGGTAACAAACCACCTTTTCCCACTCTTAGTTACTACTTTAGATGGTCCCCAGACATCACTGTAGATTAAATAAAATGGTGCGGAAGCTTTATAATTTTGAGGCAAATAATAAGAGCGATGAGTTTTTGCAAAGGTACAATGTTCGCAATGAAAAGTAGAACAATCAATTCCTTTAAAGAGTTCTGGAAACAAGTACTTTAAATAGAAAAAACTAGGATGTCCTAATCTATAATGCCAAAGCATCAAAGTTTCTCTAACAGAGGTCAAACTAACACTACTCAAACCCTGAACTTCTTTATGACTAGTTGAAGCTTCCTCAAAATAGTAAAGGCCGTCGAGCATCCTAGCACGTCCAATCATCTTCCCCGACCCTTGCTCCTGAAAGACACAATGTGAATGATAAAAAACAACACAACAATTAGAATCCCTAGAAATTTTGCTAACTGAAAGTAAGTTGCAGGCTAATTTTGGGACATGAAGTACTGACTGTAATGTAAGATTGGAGGATAACTTAATAGCTCCTTTTCCAGAAATAGGAGTGAAACTACCATCTGCTATCCTAATTTTCTCATTACAGTATACTGGAGAATAAGAATCGAAATATCTCGAGGAATTGGTCATATGATCGGAAGTCCCGGAATCTATAATCCACGGAACCGTATTAAAACAAGAGAAGGCATGAAGACAATTACCTGTTTGTGCCAAGGAAACACTAGGATTACCAGAAGTCGAAGTGGTCTTTAGCAGTTTCAGGATTTGATCAATTTGTTCTTTGTTGAAGAGACTAGATTCAGCACTGTTGACAGTAGGATGTGATGGACGATTACCTTTTCGCCTTGTTTGGTGCTTTTCTGACTAGCAGGTTTTCCATGAATCTTCCAACATGTCTCCCGAGTATGTTTCGCTTTGTGACAGTAATCACACCATACACGAGGCTTGTTTGTCTGATCATATGCCTTGTTTGTAGTGGCCTAGACAACCAATGCGGAGCTTTCTACGGTATCAACTGGTTTTTTTCCAATCATGACATTTCGACGACTCTCTTCCCTGCGCACTTCAGAAAATACTTCACTGATATTAGGGAGATTAGTTTTGCCTAGTATTCTGCCTCGAACTTCATCAAAATCGACATCAAGGCCAGCCAGGAATTTGTAAATTCTACCATCCCCAACTAATTTTTTATAGTGCTTTTGATCTTCAGTAGACTTCCATTCATAATTATCAAACAAATCCAGATCCTGCCAAATTCGTTTTAGTAAATGAAAATATTGAGTGACTGAATGCTTTATGTCATTCAATTTGAGATTCAGTTCAAACACTTGTGACTGATTTTTCAAATCAGAATACATCTCTGTAACACTTTCCCATAATTCCTTAGCAATGGAATAACACATGTAGTTACTACCGATATCTTCTACCATGGAATTTACTAGACATGTCATAACCATAGAGTTTTCGGCATCCCATGTGGCAAACGTAGGGTCATCTTTAGAAGGTGCTTTCTTGTCTCCAGTAAGGTACCCAATTTTTCCTTGACCACGAATAAACATTCGAACGCTTTGTGACCATCGTAGAAAATTGTCACCATTAAGTCGAATGGTTGTGATTTGGATAGTGGGGCTATTGGCTGGAATTCTAGCAACTGATATCTTGTCTTCTGACATATTCTTCAGTAAGAACAGAGATTTTAAGGCTAGATGAAAAAACAGGCAGCAACTAAAAATAGTTGTAAATAAAGAAAAACTCAGTATTCCACAAACCCACACAAATAACAAACACTGGGAGAAGAAGACGTGAACTCTTTTGAGGAAAAAACTAGTGTACAACCCTCTTAGAACTTGTGACTACACTCCCAAATGTTTGAGAAGACCCACAAAATCCTCTGAAAATTGTGAGAAACAAACCTTTAACACACCCAATAAAAATCGTGATCAAGAACACTCAACTTCCAGGACCTTTTCTTGTAACAGACGACGGCGAGATGGGTTAACTAGGTTGGTCGACGGTTTCTATCGTCAGAACTGGACGAACGGAGTTGTCGACGGTAGCGGCTGTTGTGAAGTGTCTATGGCGGCAGCTGTTCTGTTTTGATATAGGGTGGGTTTTGTATTTTAGGGTTTGCTGGAAAAGAAAGGTTTGGTGGAAAAAAGAAAGGTGAGTTTATTTTTTATTTTTATTTTTTTCTTCTTTTTTAATTTGCTCTGATACCATGTGCAAAATACAAAAGAAGAATAATTTTCTATGTCTTTATTGATAAATGGGTGTTTCTTAAATAGAGAAACCCTCACTATTCAAAATAAGGAAAAAATAATACAATAGGATATTATTCTTAATATAATAATTCCAAGATACTCATTTGGTAAACATGGAAACAAATATTATGGAATAAATAACATAACCAACAGTATTGATGTCGGAAACCCAACTAAGGAAGGAGAGCCTTTAGATGATAAGAACGAACAGAGTATGGGGGAGAAGAGGTCGTTTAAGAAACTGGAAATGTCGATTTTCTCTGGAACTGAGTTAGACTCATGGATTTTTCGGGCAGAGAGGTATTTCGAACTTTACCAACTGTCAGAGAAGGAAACGATCAATGTAGCCGTAATACTCTTTGAGAAGGTAGTTGTGGATTGGTTCAGATGGGCCAACAACCGCAGGGAGATCAAAACGTGGAAAGAACTAAGAAAAGACTATGTGTCCGGTTTTGACCAACACAGGAAGGAACATTGTGTGCCCAATTTTTAGCGATCAGACAAGAAGGGACTCTAGATGAGTACATACATTAGTTTGAAGTGTTATCGGCGCCATTGCCACACTTGGAGGAGGAAGTCCTAGAGAATGCGTTCCTCAACGGCCTCTCAGCTGAACTAAGAGCAGACGTAATCAATCGCAAACCAAAGGGATTGGAAGAAATCAACGAACAAGCTCAACTTATTCAGGATTGAAGTAACGCTAAGGGAACACTCAACGGTAATGCCAAGGCCCAGAAGAATAGCCCAAACTTTATTACCAGACCGGTTCAATCGGGTTATCAGAACCAAACTCGAGGCCCAAGGGCCGAAGAAACTTTTCCTCTACGAACAATTACTATACCTGAGAAGGATAGACAAATTCGTAGAGAAGCGGCGTCGAAAAGATTACCTGACGCAGAATATCAAATGAAGAGGGAGAAGGGACTCTGTTTTAGATGTGATGAAAAGTTCTTTGTGGGACATAAATACAAGGCCAAGGAAAGCAGAGAGTTAAGGGTGATGGTAGTTATAGCTTATGGTGAGATCGAAGTAGAAGGGCCCGATTTTGAGTTAGAAACAGAGGAAGAGTGCAAGGAGGAGATAGTAGAGAACGTCAAACTAGCAATTCGGTCAGTCATTGGATTTTCCACACCGGGAACCATGAAACTTAAGGGATCTATTGAAGGCTGGGATGTGATCGTGCTCATTGATTATGGGGCAACTCACAATTTTATCTCTCAGCATTTGGTGGAAGAACTAAAGTTGGACTGTACAGAAACCACAAACTATGGAGTAGTGATGGGAACCGGATCTGCAGTGAGGGGAAAAGGTATTTGCAAAGCGAACAAGTTGGAATTGCAACAACTCGAAATTTGTGAAGATTTCTTACCCTTAGATTTGGGCAATGTTGACTTGATACTGGGAATGCAATGGTTATGAAAAACAAGGTTCATGCATATAGATTGGAAGGCTCTTACCATGAAATTTGAATCTGGTCAAGGTTCAATCACACTTAAAGATGATCCATCTCTCACCCAAGCGAAGGTTTCACTGAAAATGCTATCCAAAGCATGGACAAAGGAGATCAAGGATACTTGGTTGAGCTTAGTGAAGCACCAGATCAACGAATGAAGGTCGGGAATGGGAGAGTAAGTGGAACAACACTGCAAACTTACTCCCAAGCACCCGCGAACTCCTAGAGCACTTCAAATCAATATTTGAGCTACCCTCAGGGCTACCTCCCACGAGAGTAATAGATCACCAGATCAGGTTGAAAGATGAGCAAACGACAGTGCAAGTCAGGTCGTATAAGTATGTGCACGCTCGAAAATCGGAGATCGAGAAGATGATCGAGGAAATGTTACAGTCTGGAATAATAAGACCATGTCATAGCCCATTTTTTAGTCCTGTTTTGTTGCTTTGCAAGAAGGACGGGGGTTAGAGGTTTTGCATGGATTGCAGGGCCTTGAATAAAGAAACCATTTCGAGCAAATTTCCAATTCCAGTTATCGAAGAACTCTTCGATGAGCTGCACGGCTCTAAGGTATACACGAAACTGGACTTGAAATCTGGGTACCACCAGATCAGGATGAAGGAGGAAGACGTGAGCAAAATAGCTTTGCGCACACATCAAGGTCAATCAAATTTCTGGTCATGCCATTTGGGTTGACAAACGCACCGGCCACGTTCCAGAATCTAATGAATCAGGTCTTTCGATACTACTTAAGTAAGTTTGTGTTAGTTTTCGTTGATGATATATTGATCTATAGCCTGGATTTGGAGACCCATGAACAACACCTGTGGGCAGTATTCAACACTCTGAAGGAACATTCGTTATTTTCAAATAGAAAGAAGCGTGTGTTTGCACAACCCAAATGTGAGTACCTTGGACATTGGGTATCAGCTAAAGGAGTGGAGGCAGACCCAGGAAAAATTAACGTAATGCTGCATTGGCCAATACCGAAAACGATCAAGGAGTTAAAGAGGATTCTGGGGGTTAACAAGCTACTACCGGAGGTTTATGGAGAACTATGGATTGTTAGCTGCTCCGTTAACCGATTTACTCAAGAAGGATGCATTCCAATGGAATGAGGACACTAGCAAGGCCTTTGAGGGTCTTAACAAAAGCAATGGTCACGCTTCCAGTATTGGCGAAGGACTGCCAAAATCCCACGAAAAGAATTCAATCTTGGTCGTAGTGGATCGACCCAGTAAGTACGCTCATTTCATTTCTTTCAGTCACCCTTATACTACTAAAGAGTGGCATAAATTTTCATTCAGGAGGTAGTTAGATTACATGGGTTCCCATGGTCCAATGTATCGGATCGGGATAAAAAATTTATTAGCCACTTTTGGCCTGAATTGTTTAAGAGTCAAGGAACGAAACTGAAAAGAAGCACAGCGTTTCATCCCCAGACGGATGGACAAATTGAGCGTGTTAACGACTGTCTCAAAGTTTATTTAAGGTGTTTTTGTAGCAAGCATCCTAAGCAGTGGAATAAATGGATGGCTTGGGCTGAATATTGGTACAATACCAACTATCATGCTTCCATTAACTCCACTCCATTCCATGTGATTTATGGAAGACTTCCTCCTCTGATCATTTCATATGGAGAGAATAAAACTTCGAATGATGTTATGGAATGTCAACTAACAAAAAGAGATTTAGCTTTGGCAGCTCTTAAGGAAAGATTACTTTTGGCTCAGGAACGGATAAAATGTTATGCTGATTAGAACCGGCGGGAGGTATCTTACAATGAAGGGGATTTGGTGTATCTCAAACTGCGGTTGTACAGACAGTGATCTTTGGCATGTCATCGTTGTGAGAAATTGGCTCCAAAATTGTTTGGCCCTTACCCTATTACAGAATGCATTGGCAAAGTTGCATATAGATTGGCCTTACTACCTGACTCATCTATTCATGATGTGTTTCATGCATCACAGCTTAAAAAATGCGTGGGCACGAAATATCTGATGCACCAAAATCCAACGATAATTTTGGCTCGAACGGATAAAATGTTATGCTGATCAGAACCGACGGGAGGTATCTTACAATGAAGGGAATTTGGTGTATCTCAAACTGCGGTCGTACAGACAACGTTCTTTGGCACGCTATCGCTGTGAGAAATTGGCTCCATAATTTTTTGGCCCTTACCCTATTACGGAATGCATTAGCAAAGTTGCATATAGATTGGCCTTACCACCTGACTCATCTTTTCATGATGTGTTTCATGCATCACAGCTTAAAAAATACGTGGGCACGAAATATCTGGTGCAACAGAAACCAACGATAATTTCAGAGGATTTTGAATGGGTGGTTGTTCCTGAGGAAGTCCTTGGTTTACGATGGAATCGAGACATGGGGTATGAGGAGTGGTTGATGAAGTGGGGAGGACAACAGGCGAGTGAAGCCACTTGGGAGGAAGTAAACTATATGAAACAACAATTCCCAGATTTACACCTTGAGGACAAGGTGTATCTGACCCCGGTGGGTAATATGAGACCTCCAATTACAAATACGTATTCGAGAAGGCTTAAGACTGCAAATGAAGAAGAAGGAAGAAAGGCATCAGTATTGCTAACATATTCCAGGAGGGGTAAAAAGGTAATTGAACAGGGGCAAGGAAGTGGGGCAGGCCGTTAAAAGTCAGTGCGGGCCGTTTTGATGCTTGTCGTGAAGAATATTTAAAGAAGGCAGGATTGATGGACAAGGCAGGAAAAACCTAGAGAGTAGAAGCAGGAAGGAAAGAACCGGTGCTCTTGAATTCACTGGGAGACTATCCTTTTACTTCTTATCTTGTTATTTCTCTTTGTCTGTGTTCAAATTGCTTTTGTCATTGTGCCTCTCTGGATTCTACTCTCTTTTGGAAGTGGATTATCAATATTATCGATAGTATTCTCTTGTTGGTATCAGGTGTTTGCATACTCTACAGGCTTGAGGCTAGATACCTAACAGATACCTTGAGGCAGTAATCCAACTGAAAGACCCACAATGAAGAGAAAGTAACCTTCATGTAAAAACAATAGAATACAAAATTTTGAAACAGATGTGCTCAATTAAGTAGGAGACTGCTCAATATATTACTTGAAAGAATAATCATAGATAAGTACTAGCTGGCTAAAGATAATTGCCATAAATTCCAAATGATCATGATGAGCTGAGAATTTTACAACGTCAATAACATGTAAAAATGTCACTCTAAAACTATTTCAAGAGCATGAAGAAAAATCACTACTAAAAGGAGTTAGGAAAGAGTGAAAAATAGATTCAGTGACGTAAAAAGAAACTAGTACATATTAAACAAGGGAGGAATTAACCTTCAAACTGAGATACGATTGCAGCAGGTAAGAAACATATTTCGACAAATGAGTCGTATCCAACCAAGAGACACACCAAGTAAATGGTTCCACAGGTAATCATAATAGCTGAAGTAAGGAATGGAATGCCTTCCCACCATTGCCCCACCCTTGTTGGCAGTCCTGCCTATCAGCCACCAAACAAAAATTGAGGAAGCTTCTTTACGTTCTTTATGCTAGTGCCAAGCTTATGACTTAGTTTTAATCATTACTTGGAAGTTCATTAAATTAATTTCAAATCAAATTAGCCAACTTTAATAATTATGAACTAGTTGTTTGCCACCAGCAATAGTTAATTCAAAAAAACAAAATAAAAAGATAAGCCAATAAGCATGGTAAAGGTTATGGGTCTGCTAGCAAATGTACCAGAATTTACAAATTAAATAAAAGTTGTGTCGAGGCAAATCCCTTGAAGCCTCCAATCATTATTCATAAATCCTTTTAGTTTTTGGAGTTTGCAGTGAAGAGACTAGATTTATAGAGAACACATTCAGCAACTACATAATGCAAGGAACCAAAAGAAAGGGAATTTGCAGTGGGAAATTGGCGTATTCGAGGTTGCAACCCTCTAGCAGCCCTCCATAAATAATTTGGAACTGTCGCCAAGGTGAAAAACAAAGTATCTTTCGACTGCCACAACACTTTTTTAATGACCTAGGAATTTGGAGCTTTGTTCCTCTAAACCCTGAGGCATCATTGGCATGTCCCTAAACTGTCGCACTAAGATACATGGTAAGACCATAAGCGAAATTGAGAGTCGCCTGTAAAAATTAATCCCCACAGTTGTCTAGAACTTGAGACCTTGAGAGGAGCACACCCCCAAAGTCCAAGTGTCCAACCACTGTGCCACCCCTAAGGGACAAGTGCCTCATAAGTCTTGTTAGTACTCATCCTCTCAATCCATATGTATTATTTACTGAATAGAAAAAATGGAAGTGGAGCTTTCCCTACTGCTTTCCCTACCATGTTTTGTAACTTTTTCATCTTATCAATGAAAGTTTTGTTTCCTATAAAAAAAAATGCCTCATCGGACAACAGAATTTAAAAATAAAAACAAAAGGGAAAGGAAAAGATCTAATTACCTTCAATTGAACCAACTTTGGGAAGAACATAAATATGGTGGTGATACGAACTACCGAAATATTTTATAAACTACGATAAATCTCTCGAGAGAATCTCTCAAAGAGACAAAGTACATAAACGACAACTTAATGAATGAATTGCTAGAGGCCTAACATATCTTATTTATAGTAAACCTAGGATTTAACCTAATTTAGTAAATAGCCCTATTCAGGCCCAAAAGCCCAATACAACTTAAATAACAAAACATATCTTGGTTCGCCTTGAGTAAACTTTCAAAGATCTCGGGTTCGTATCAATACTCCCCCTCCCCCAAAAAGCCACCTTGTCCTCAAGGTGAAAGTCCGGAAATTGGAGCTCTAGATGGCAGCAGACTCCCAAGTAGCATCGTCAGGAGTGGATCCTTCCCATTGTATCAAAACCTGGCGCACCTCCATCATGCGAGGACTCTCGTATGCCCAAAACAGCCTTGGGACAAACTAGCACGCCCAGATCATCTCCCACCAAAGCCGGTGTAGGGAATATGATACGATCCCGGCAACATTAAAGGTTTATTCGAGGCGGAGCAAGAAGTGAAGAATGAGTTATTTACTATTTTAATATATTTTTATTATGCGAATTTAGGTTGTATTGGGCTTATGGGCCTAAATAGAGTTATTTCCAAAGTTAGGTTAAATCCTAGGATTGATATAAATAGGAAGGCATAGGTTACTCTTTTCATTCATTGAATTATCATTATTGTATTGCGGCTCTTTGAGAGATTCTCTCAAGAGGTTTTATCATAGATTAATAAAATAGTGTGGTAGATTCTATCAGAATACTAGACCAGAGGAACCAACTGCCTTTCGCAGCACCGAAACATGAAAAACCGGGTGAATCCGCACAGTCTGTGGTAAGTCCAACCGGTACGCCACTGGCCCCACCCGAGCTAACACGCGGTATGGCCCGATGAATCGTGTTGCTAACTTGGGGTGTTTAAATATCGCCAAGGAGGACCGGCGGTAAGGTCGGAGCTTAACATACACCAAATCGTCCACATCAAACTGAACATTCCGACGCTTTGCGTTAGCACGATCTATCATCAATTGTTGTGATCGCAACAAATTTGCCTTAAGCTTCTCCAACATTCTATCACGTTCCATCATTAATGAATCCACGGCTGCCACCGGACTAGCCCCATAATCATAACCTAAAATCGTCGGCGGAGAACGCCCATAAACAATTTCAAAAGGAGTCATCCCCATGGACGAATGAAATGACGTATTGAAACTGAACTCAGCCCATGCCAGCCATCGGTACCAAGCCTTCGGCTGTGTTAACACAAAGCATCGTAAGTACGATTCTAAACAACGGTTCACGACCTCGGTTTGGCCATCGATCACCAGGGTGGTAGGTGGTACTACGACTTAGCTGAGTCCCTGAAGCCTTGAATATCTCTTCCCAGAGGAGGCTAGTGAATATCTTGTCGCGGTCCGACACAATACTCTTAGGCACTCCGTGCAAACGGACCACTTCTCTGATAAAGACCTATGACACTGTGAGAGAAGTGAATGGGTGTCTAAGGGGTATAAAGTGAGCGTACTTAGAAAGCCGATCCACCACCACAAAAATAGTGTCGTAACCTTCAGAACGGGGCAGTCCTTCGACAAAATCCATCAAAATGTCTTCCCAAATCCTGTCAGGAATCGATAACGGTTGCAAAAGGCCAGCTGGCGACAACGATAGATGTTTCGCTTGGACACAAATCGAGCACTCGGCCACAAATGCGCGGACGCGAGCCTTCATTCCAGGCCAATATACTTTTTTAGCTAGGCGTTGGTACGTCTTGAGGACCCCAAAGTGCCCTCCGATGGCGCCCCCGTGGAACTCATTTAGTAACAGAGGAATCGTAGGTGATGTCGGAGGTAGCACCAACCGGCCCTGGTATAATAGCACATCACCCATGACGGAGTAACCTGGCGGGCTCACCTCACCTGCAACCACAGCGGTATAAATAGCAAACAAATTTTCGTCTTCTCGCACTTGTTGAGTGAACACTGTTGTGTTAACTCCAGCCACACAACTCAACATGCTCAATTCCCCAGCCGACGGTATACGAGATAGGGCATCTGCTGCTCTGTTTTCTAAGCCTTTCTTGTATTCAATATGGAAATCATAACTCAGGAGTTTCGCTATCCATCGTTGGTACTCTCCATCAACTACACGTTGTTCTAGCAGGAACTTAAGGCTTTTCTGGTCCGTACGTACAATAAAGTGGTGTCCCAATAAGTAAGCTCGCCAACGCTGTACTGCAAACACGATAGCCATCAGCTCGTGCTCATAAACAGACTTCACGCGATGGGTAAGAGGAAGGGCCTTACTAAAATAGGCCAACGGTAGAGATGTCCATTTTCCCCGCGGGGAACGGGGCCGGGGATGGGGGAGAAAAAATCCCCGTTGGCTAAACGGTGCCGGGGACGGGATTGTACTCCCCGTCCCCGATTCCCCGATCCCCGCCCCGATTATTTTATTTATTTTTTATTTTTATTTTTTTAATTCTACTCCTTTAATTTTCAAATAAATATATCTTTGTTGATGATATTTTCTATACATATGAATATTTTCTTTGATAATTAACATTATAATTGAAACTTATAGATATATTTTTTTTTTAAATCTAATTTTTTGAATTTTTTATCCAAAAAATATTTTAAAAAATGAAAAAAGAAAAAAAAATTGTAAAAAATCCCCGCGGGGAACCCGATCCCCGAAAAAAAAACCGAGGATTTTTCCGGGGACGGGGATTGAATTTTATGGCAGGGACGGGGCCGGGGAAGCCATTCCCCGGCCCCGCCCCGCCCCGTGGACATCTCTAGCCAACGGTTGCCCCTGTTGCATCAAGACTGCACCCACGCCAATACCGGAAGCATCAGTCTCCACAACAAACAACTGATCAAAGTCTGGCAATCGTAATACTGGCACACTACTCATCGCATGCTTAAGTCTCTGAAAACAATCCTCCACTGTTGGACCCCATTCAAACTTTCCCTTTTTTAAGGGCTGAGTCAGTGGAAAAGCCATCGACCCATAATTTGCCACAAAACGACGGTAGTAACCTGTCAACCCAAGAAATCCTTGTAAGTCTTTAATGTTTTTAGGGCTTGGCCAACGTACCATGGCCGCAATTTTCTCGGATCGCGCGTACCACGCCTTGTGAGATATAAAATGCCCCAAATACTCAATCTTGCGCAGTCCAAACTGACATTTCTTGGCATTGGCTACCAGGGCATGGGTTTGTAACACTTCAAAAATTCTGACTAAGTGCTCCTTATGTTCATCGATGGTCACACTGTAGATCAGGATGTCATCAAAAAATACTAGCACAAACCGGCGTAGGAACGGTCGCAAAATCTCATTCATAACTGATTGAAATGTCGCAGGAGCATTGCGTAATCCGAAAGGCATGACTACAAATTCATAGTGGCCCTCATGAGTTCTAAAAGCTGTTTTTTGTACATCGGCCGGCTTAACACGGATTTGATGGTAACCCGCCTTAAGATCAATTTTCGAAATCACTGTCGCCCCATGCAACTCATCTAACAATTCATCAACCAACGGTATCGAATACTTATCGGGCACTGTTGCTTGATTCAGGGCGCGATAGTCGACGCAGAAACGCCAACTCCCATCTTTCTTTTTAACCAATAAAACTAGGCTTGAAAACGGGCTCGTGCTAGGCCAGATAATACCTGCCAACAACATTTCTCCCACTAATTTTTCAATCTCGTTCTTCTGATACTGTGGGTACCTATACGGACGTACATTTACGGATTCCTTGCCCGGCAATAGCATGGTCGCAATTACGTTGCAGGGGAAGACCTGTCAATGATTCAAAAACCGGTGAGTATAAACGAAGTACAGAGTGTAGTTTTGTGGGTACCTGAGACAAGTCAGGTAGAGTTCCGGACTGTTCACGAGACGGTATCGATGTCTCAATCATATTTAGCTCGACCAGGAGCCCCTGATCCTCGGGACGTAAGGATTTCATCATAGATTTTAATGAAACCTGGGCCTTGACCAGCCGTGGCTCGCCCTGCAATTCAACTCGCCTCGACCCGGCTTTTGAATTTCATTTTAAGTGCGCGATAGTCAAATTCAATTTTTCCCAACGTTGCTAGCCACACAATGCCCAAAATCACATCCGCACTACCCAAAGGTAAGGGCAAGAAATCATTCACTATTCTCAATTTGGCCAACTGAAGTTCCACATTCTTACAGGATGCCAAAGAGCTTCTCACGAGTCCCCAGTACCCAACATAATGCCATAATCATCGGACGGCTCTACCGGTAATTTCAATTTAGCAACCATGTCATCGGATATGAAGTTATGCGTAGCCCCACTATCGATTAATACTACTACTTCGTGTCCCCGTATCGAGCCTGTAACCTTAAGTGTTTTTGGAGAGCTCAGTCCTGCCATTGAGTGCAATGAAAGGGCTGCCATGTTCGGTGTATCCACCATTTCCTCAACAAGTTCATCTTCGAATACACATTCTTGGGAGTCATCGTTTTCTTCATTTTCCAGTTTGTCTATTGAATCACGTACGACAAGAATCTCCAGAGCTTGCAGCTCCTTTTTCTTACACCGGTGCCCCGGAACGAACTTCTCGTCACACCGAAAACATAGCCCCTTGTCTTTACGTATGCGAATCTCACTATCTGTTAAGCGTTTATACGGGATGGTGGGGGTGGGGTTGTTCGACGGTGTTGATCGGTTGGCATAGTTTGAGGTGGGCGTGATCGTTTTTAGGTTCGTACTTCCTGCTACTCTTGTATTCATAGTACCTGAACCCAAGCTTGGTTTAACCATTGACGTCGTGCTCACTCCTCTTGCTTGATTTCGAAAAGCCAGGTCATCTTCAATTACTTGTGCCATAAATTTCTTATCCTGGATTCCCACTGGTCGAAGTTTTCTCATCTCACTTCGTATTTCTGCCTTTAGACCACTTTCCCATTTTCCTTCCAAGGCACTCGCACTGATATCGCGCATACCCTTTGCATATTTTTCAAACAACCGACGATACTCCTTGACTGTTCCCACCTGTTGTAGACTCATCAAATTGGCATATTTATTGTCATTGATCGTTGGTTGGAAACGATGCAATAGCAATTCTCGAAACTCCTCCCACGAGGCAATCGGAGCTCGGTCCTCTTCATATTGTAGCCATTCCAATGCCTCCCCTTCCATACACAAGGCTGCTGCATCGACCCTTTCATGTCCCGTCAACCGATTAACCCAGAAGTACCTTTCCACTCGGCAGAGCCACCCGTCCGGGTCCTCATCAATAAGACCTTTAAACACTGGCATTTCTAATTTTCGTAACCGTCTATCAACAGTTGGTCCATCCCGTCTGACTACACCTGATCCCCCTCGGTCACCACGCTCTTGCCTATCCCTCCAATCCTCCTGCTCGTTCCAACCGTCATGCGCAATCGGCCTTTCATAGCCGGTGCGCACCTTCCTCTCCTCCGAAAAAACATTCCCCCTGCCATCAAACCGGCCATCTCCCCTTCGCTCGAATTCCGAACCCATATAATTGTCCCCATCGGTCAAGCCACGAAAAATTTTCCCTCCGGTCCACCCCGGCTGACCCGAACCGGCTCGGACCCATCGACCCGCCCCGCACCACGATCGCCCCTGCCCGGACCCGCGCCCATGCCCCGTTCACCCCGCCGGGCCCCCCCCACTCGCTGCACTGCGCGCGTGCCCGCGCCCCACTCACCCGCACCCACGCCCACAGCCCCGCTCACCCGCGCCTGCTCCCACGCCCCATTCCCGCTCACCCGCGCCCGATCCGCCCCAGCTCCCTCGGCCGCATCCCCAGGCCCGATCTCCTTCGCGCCGCCCACGCCGCTCGCTCGCTCCTCTCAAGCCGCGGCCCGGCCGCGCCCACTGCGCCCTTCGCGCCGCGCCCTCTCCCATACGCCCGGCCCGGCCCCCAACCCCGCCGGTCCGACCACCCCACTCAACTCCTCCACCGCCGACGCCTGCTCCCCGCTCTCCCCTTCCGGTTCTGCCGCCACCCCCTTCCCTTTATCCGCGACAATTGGTTCGGGATTCGACAGTTCCGGCTTGCGCTCTAAAAGCTTCTGTATGTTGAGATTCATTTGTCCCAATTCCTGGTCCATCCGGCTCCCTATAGCCGCCAACTGAGCCTCAAACTCTTTCTGTTTTTTAGCATCTCGACCCCGTTTTCCTCACAATCTTGCATCCTATTCTCCATCTTAGTACTCACCATTCCCAGATTGGCAAATGGCTCTGATACCAAAATGATACGAACTACCGAAATATTTTATAAACTACGATAAATCTCTCGAGAGAATCTCTCAAAGAGCCAAAGTACATAAACGACAACTGAATGAATGAATTGCTAGAGGCCTAACATATCCTATTTATAGTAAACCTAGGATTTAACCTAATTTAGTAAATAGCCCTATTCAAGCCCAAAAGCCCAATACAACTTAAATAACAAAACATAATTATATTTAATAAAGCAATAAAAAAGGGATCCGTCACTTCTTGGTTCGCCTTGAGTAAACTTTCAAAGATCCCAGGTTCGTATCAGGTGGTTGTACGCCTGTACCGGTTCAAATTTCACTCATTAGAACAAAGGTTTGATCCATGAGGGAGGAAATTTGTGTACTTTGCATTTGTCAACTAAGACAGCTCTAAGTCACAAGACATTGGCATGAGCTATCTAGATTTTTTCTCTTCACATTATCATGGGTATAACTGAGCTAATATTTTTCTTTTATATTCGTGACGGGACAGCTTGTGCGCACGTCGACAAATATCGCAAGAGAATACCGCCTTGATCCTACAACATTTGGCTGTTAAGGAAACCCATACTCCTAAATAGGTGATGATCATGGATTGAATTCATCACTTCTGAATTCCTCGAGGCTCTCTTGACCACTAGGTCACTCTACGAGAGTTAGCTAAGCTAATAAATTGAAATAATTATATGGACCAGCTAGCTGAAAATAAGAACAAGCCCCTTTGGGGGTGGATCTCTCTAGGCATCAAATCGACACTTTATGCGTAATCTTGGGACTGTATCCGCCAATTATCAAATCAAACTAACTCGATTTACTCAATTTTTCAAGAACCTCTCTGCTAATTACGCTCGGATTCAAAGAAAAACTAACAACTAAACGCACAAGAACGGAATTTCGTAGCAACGAAACAGACTTCGATGAGAGTTAGCTCGATTCTATGAGCCAAAATTCCTGAACGGAATTTCAAAACCCGGAACAAAATCAGGCCAAATTAAAGCTTGCATTAGAAAAAAAAATGGAAATTAAAAGTTTACCTCAGTAACGATGTTGGATCTCATTCTGGTTCTGGAAAATTCTCGCAACTTCGTTGAAAAGCAAAGTGTAGAGACTAGAGAGTACTTGAAGCAACTGCAAACGCTGCGAGAGGTTTCATTACACAAATTAACGCATTTTGTCCAGCGGCTTATTTTTCAAAATATTTTGGGTTTGTTCCAATTTATTCCCTCAAATTCTATTTTTTCCCTTTTTGTTCTAAAATAAGTTCTCTTGAAAAAAAATGATGAATGATTTTATTTTTTTTATTTTTATCTTTTTTCTGAAAATTAAGTGAGAATGAAGATTCAAAACTTGGGATTATCTCTTTTCAAAAAAAAAAAAAAAAAAAAAAAAAAAAAAAACTTGGGGATTATCTTTAATCAATCCAAATTTGAAAATTGCCATTTTTACCTTTCGAGATGGAAATTCTAACTTGTAAATATTATTCGGTTTTTTTTAGCTTTCTAGAGTTACACTCTTATTTAGGTGATATTTATTTATAAATTATATATGTTATGAAATCGTGCAACCTGATCTTAAACTATTTTATAAATAGATATTTATGGTGAATTAAAATTATTTTTTAATTACTTATGATATTTTTTACCACTAAATCAATTCGCATACATTTATGTTATCTTTTCAAGAGGATTGTCACATATATGGCTTAGTTGTAATTCAAATTTACTCTACAAATAAGATTTCCAATCCATGGCATTCTTTTCGAGGGTTTCTTAGAGACTAATTTATTATACTTAAATTGTCTTAATACGATTCTAAAAATCAAACGTGTAATGATGGCAATGAAACTATCAACTTATGGACCATCTTCATAAAATGCATTATTTTTAAACTTAGAAGGATATGTGACACAACCCATCAAGGACTAAGAACTACGTCACCAGCATGTCCCACGAAGCTTAGAGAAAACTGAGCAACTGAGCGCTGGGAGTGGCTTGTGGTTCCGTTCCATTTTGTGGTTTTGGAGTCTAAATCGGAGCTGGATCTTCCCCTTTTCTTATTAGATCTTCCTCTTTGCTTCACTTTTCTTACTCTTCTTCTTTTTCATTTTGTGTTCTGCCACCCATTTGTCTGTGATCGAATCGAACCATGAATTAGGACTTTTGTTTCTCTTCATTTCATTTTATATCTGCCAAGTTGGGGATATTGTTGTCAATTGTGATTTAATTTTGTTTGGGTGTGAAACTTTTGCATTCATACTAGAGTATTAGAGTATTTTGTATCTTTTGCAGTGGTTTGTTCGGTGGACTTGTGTTTATGGAAAGTGCTAAGATATTAGTTCCTTCAGAATTCAATTACTTTTTGCTTTTATGGGCTGTTGAATTTTTGTGTTATCTTCATATTGATCTTGCTTCGTAGTAGTTGCGTTGATCAAGGTTCTTAGCTCGTAAAATGTAACGTGTGTCGAAATCTCATTTTGATGTATTATGTATCATAACGTATCGTGAATCGTAAATTTTAATTTAAAACTAATATTTAAATATAAATTTAATAGTCTAAAAACAATAAAAATAAATAACATCAAAATATATATAACATACCTAAAAAAACATGAAAATAACTCAAATTAAGTAAGATTAAACATTAAAGAAAATATTAAATAAAAATATAAGTCATCGTACTTAATAAAATTAGTGATTAAGTTAATAAAAAATCTTATTTCAATAGGAAACATGAAAAAAAAAGAAAAACAGTAAGAATTGTCTACATTTTAAATTTAATTAAAACAATCTCTATGAATATTTTAATTTAGTAATTTTTTTTTTATATTCGTGACTGTCTGGGCCGGCCTTCGCGCACCTCGACTGATGTCAACAGACCTACGGATCATTCGATTTTGTTAGGTGGAGAAATAAATTTTTTCATCCCAAAATGTCCATTCAATAGTCTATTTATATAATAGATAAATAATTAAGATTTTTAATTAATTAAATCTACTTCCCAAATTATGCAGCAATTATTACTTTAAGTTACAACTCCTTTCCCAATTTTCGAGATATTCATTCATATTTCATTAAAAAAAACTTAGAAAAGATTGAATTAGGTAATAAAAACTAAAAAAATAATATAGAAAATTTGATCATCTCACTTTTGTGTACAAATGAGCATTTAATTTAACTAAAAATTGACTATTTGATTATAATTGTTTTAGAAGACGAAGTTAATTCTTTTGTCTTATTAGACATCATACTTCTATATATATTTTAACAAATTACAACATTAATATCTTGACATATATACATATATGTATAATATTTGGTTGTTGTATAATTTTTTCTTACGTAGAAAAATATTTAAAATATGAATATCATATGCTATCAAGATTTATATATATACATACGACTATATAAAAAAAAAAATTATAACTTATTTTTAAATGAAACTAAAAAATTACATATTTATACATAATTTTTCTTTATTTAAAAAATAAAAAAGTTTTAATTAAGTTCGAAATATATATACTTTTTATCTCATTATTTTTTTTAAAACATTTGGCATATAATGATAGAATGAATTATATATAAATGAAAATATAATTATTAAATATATTTCTATAAATAATTGTTAGGAAAAGAATAGCTCTATGTAAAAAAAATTGATTTTTTCTTTAAAAATTGTATGAGAAATAAAACATGCCTCTATTCTTTATTCACATTATAATAATTGACAATATAATTTAGTAGTTTGTTTTTTTATCATCACGTACTTTATTTTCTTTTAATGTTTACGTTGAAATATATAGAAAAATTGTTGCAATTATTGACATTATTAATTGGTTTTTTTTTTGAAAAAAAAAACCAATTAATAATCTCAATAATTGGTTTTGATAATATTTTTAAAGATATAAATCACTTATATTTTAATTATTATTATTATTATTATTATTATTATTATTTTCCACACAACTTTACAATAACCAACTCCAAAAATATTAGGATTTTATTTAAATTTAATCATTCATCAACGTTTTGGCTCCCCAACAATAATAAATAGGGGTGAAATAAAAAACAAAGAACAACTAAACCGAATCGATCCATTGTTTTAGATCGGTTTTTAAGAAGCATATTGGATCTATTAGTTTGAAATTATAGAAAATCGAGTTTGACTGGTTCGATTCAATTTTATATTGAGAAACCAATAAACCTGAACCCACTAGCTGATGATCTTTTATCACTATTACTCTTTCTCCAACTTTGTCATCTACAGTTGATCAAATCGTGAAACAGAACGTGTATTGAAATCCAAATTTAATATATCATGTATCATAAGTTCCATACTTATAAATAATAATAATTTTTTATATTTATATACATATAAATATAAATAATCAACTGACATAACTTCAAAATATATAGATATAAAAAAATGTTTTTTGTGAAATCACATATACAAATGTTTAGTTCTACATTCTATTTTAAATTTTCATAAAATATGAATAACAATAAATTAACAGTTGATATTGTTATTTTAAAATAAAAAATGAGATCATTTTCGTTAATTATCATGAATGGAAAAGACAACTCATTAAATTTGCAATGTAATTAAATTTACGTAAATTGAATAGGAATAGACTTTTTGAATTTAACTAAAAGGTAAACAAAAAGCCCTAATGCCGACAAGAGCAATTGTTCAGCCATATTAGTGATTGACCAATGATAAGAGGTTTTGAGTTCGAGTCTCTCACCTCAAATTGTTGTAATCTTAAAAAAAAAAAACAAAAAGCCCTAACTTCTCAGCACAGCCGCCCCTTTCTCACACATCTCTTTCTCAGTCTCTTCATCTCTTTCTCTGCTGCTCGTTTTTTTTTTTTTTGACAAAATCTCTGTATTCAAAGAACGAATGAAGTTCTTCGAAACCTATTTAATATGCTCTTCATCTTCGACGACTCTTTGATAGTAAAAAAGGTATGATTTTTTTTTTAATCGTTCCGATACGCAGGTGAATCGTTTCTTTTTAACTCTGAAAACGTCCGATTCGGGCGAAATGCGATTCAAAATTACGATGTGAATCAATTTCTTCACGTTTCGTTTCG
This sequence comes from Sicyos edulis, assembly GCA_036507275.1. Classification (NCBI taxonomy): domain Eukaryota; kingdom Viridiplantae; phylum Streptophyta; class Magnoliopsida; order Cucurbitales; family Cucurbitaceae; genus Sicyos; species Sicyos edulis. Next base: position 6,805,830 of record CM071859.1, on the reverse strand, counting down.
AATCGCAAAACGCACGTTTTTGATAACCTTGGTGTTGATCTTCACTTCCTTGGTCGTTTTGGTACGAGGGTGTTGATTGAATAAGAAGAAGGTGCGGAAAGCTGTAGAATGTGCTTCAGCACCTTAGCCGTTATGAAATCGAAACAATTATTAAGATAAAATAGTTAGAAACGTGAGTCAAAGCATGATGATTTACGTGGTTCACGTAGAGTGTGTTAGCTACGTCCATGGGACAAAATGTAGATATTGTTTTTTATTAATCTTGGAGATACAGGATACAAAATGTAGATCAAGTGAGGCTAGGATTTTAAGAGAGTTTAGCATTGCATAAACAAATTTGCATCATAGTTCGAGGCATATCTCGACATTAGCATTGCAGATATAAATTTATGTACTCTTCACTTGTATATACTATTGTATTATACTTACATATATGTTTACTTGTTTTTCTTGTATTCATCCCTTTTAAGGATTTTAGATTGTTGGTTCCTTAAGGGGTAGCACAGTGATTGAAGGCTTGGGCTTTGAAGGTAGCTCTCCTCAAAGTCTCAGGTTCAAGACTCACCTTTGACACTAATTTGTGCACCTCTAGTGTCTTCTTTCCTTCAATGTCTCTTGATGTTTGATCTAGGGATGGACGTGGTTACTCTGGGTATAATGGAGCAAAGCTCAGATTTATCAATTTAAAAAAAAAAGGTTAGTGCATAAATCCTCAACCTTAAATCCTAACCCTTAAACCTATTTTTTCAAATCTTTGGATGCCCTTGGGTTTGTGATTTCAGGATTAAAAACAATATCTTCAAGTCCCTAAGGGGTGGCGCGGTGGTCAAAGGCTTGGGCTTTGAAGGTGTGCTCCCTCAAGGTCTCAGGCTCAAGACTCACCTGTGACATTAATTTGTAGACACTTCCCGTATGTCTATTCTTTCAATATCTCCTGGTGTCTGGCCTAGGGATGAGCGTGGTTACCTTGAGTATAGTGGAGCGAAGCTCCGATTTCACGGTTTCTAAAAAGACACAATATCTTCAATCTGGTCACATTAAGACGAAAAGTAAGAGTTTTATGGATTAACATCATTAAATATGTGGGTTAGGGTATTTGATTGAAAGGCATGAAAGGTGTTTTGGGAATAAAACTGTTCATTGGGTTGAAAATTTCGATATGATAAATTTCCTTCTTGGACTACTCTTTCCGAAGTTCATTGCAATTACTTATTTCATGAGTATATATTTTGTTGGAGAGTTTTCTTCTTCTTATTATTAAGATTATGTTTAAACTTTAGATGCGTTATTACATTGGGGACTTTTAAATTCACTCTCCTTATAGAGTCTTTAATTTACAACTCAAATATCGATAAACGAGCTTTTTTTATATATATAGGCAACAAAACATTTCATTGATAGATGAAAGGAGGTTTTTCCATGAAAAAGTAGTATTGGAAAATCATTGTTCTTGTCAATTATTTTTGTTTATATATTTCTTTTTTTGGATGAAGAAACGATTTCATTATAATATGAAATATGATGTCCATAGGACAAATACAAGAGTTATAAAAGGTTACATAATATTTTTCCAATTAGAAAGGATAGATGAGAAGGGGTAGTCTTTAAAAAAAGGGGGTTCTTTTAACCTAGAAAACTACCAAATAAACAATGCCATCAAAGAAACGATCAAAAGGCATATCAACATCGTTGAAGATCCTCTTCTTCCTTTCGCCCCACAAGCTCCAAAAGAAAGCTCTGATAAAAGATTCCCATAAAAGTTTGGCTCCCTTTTTGAATGGGTGACCCACCAAGCAACTATCAATAAGCATTGGTGGGTCCAATGGAAGAGGGCAACACCAATTAAAAGTTTGAAGCATACGGTCCCAGAAACATTTTGCATAAGGGTAGTGGAGAAAATGTGTCCCTGAGTTTCCAAGTTTTGCCGACAAAGGGAGCACCATTGTGGGGATAGGCTCCAGTGTGGAAATCTTCTTAGCAATTTATCATTTGTTTTGACTGCCTTGTGTGCAATCTCCCATAGAAGGAACTTAACTTTCCTCGGTGAGGGACCAGTCCATATGACATCAAATAGGAGAGTGTGATCTTCCATCCGATCTTCCAATTTGTGTACCAGAGATCTAGTGGTGAAGGAGCCTGAGGGGTCCAATTTCCAAACCACAAAGTCCATCAATGGGGATAGATGGGCGCCTTCCAATGATAAGGAAAGAGAGTGTGATCTTCCATCCAATGTTCCAATTTGTTTATATATTTCAGCACGGACCAAACTCACCATGCTTTAATTCGTATCCTACTACATCTACTGATGTGTTTTTTCTCTGTAGAAAATTCAATTTTCATCAAAAAACTGATTCCAACCATGAACTGATTATATTCATAGGCACTCTTCAAAAAAAAGACCTATGCCTTTTTGTAATGTGGTTTCTTTTTGTTTTTCAGTGCTCCTATGATGCTTTGTGTATCAAATGAATTTTTTTTCAAGCTGGGAAAAGTCTTTTGATTTTGTGTTTTGACCTAAAATTTTGTAAATGCAGGCCATTGTTAAACATAACACCCAAGGATGCATAAAATGCACGCTCATTTGCATTTAGCGCTTTGATGGACGACTCTGTAAGTTACATTTACTCAGCACGTAATATTATGCTCAAGTTCTTTATCTTCAATTATTAACTTGAGCGTGCATAGTGGTTGAAGACTTGGGCTTTGAAGGTGTGCTCCCCTCAAGGTGTAAAGTTTCAACAGTAGATTGTTAAAATAGAGAACATAAACAATTGGATGTGCACTTTTATTGAGACTAAACATGGCAATATATAGCCTTACTAAATAGATTGAAAACAACAAATAACTTAAAGTTGTTAAACAATCCTAACAAACCAAAAGAATAGGATTTCCTAGAGAATGGGACTTCATTTCAACAGAATAATACTGGACCAAAAACTCCTAACATTCCCTCCCTTAAACTTATTATCTTTTTTACAACAATTAGTTTAAGTCTGAAACATCGCATACACCAAGATTTTTACGCAGTTTCCGAAATGCTTCCAACTTGAGAGGTTTGATCAACAAATCAACAAGTTGAACTACAAAACAATAGGTTGACAGTTCCTTCCTTAGTAAGATCTCTAAGAAAATGAAATCTCACATTTATGTGCTTGGAACGATCATGTAGAACTGGGTTGATTGACAACTTAATAGTTGAAGCATTATCACACATAAGTTTGGTTCCTTCTACCTGTAAATGATCAATCTCTTCGAGTATTCTTCTCATCCAAATAGCTTGACATGCACATGCAGCAGCGACAACAAATTCTGCCTCTGTGGTTGATAAGGTGACTATGGGTTGCTTTCTAGATGACCAAGCCACTGCTCCTTCACTCATCATAAACACATAGCCTGAAGTACTTTCGCAATCCTCCATATCGCCAGCATAGTCACTATCAGTAAATCCAACTAACTCACTAATTCCTCTCCTTTTTGTTGCATCTAAATGTAGTTGTGTTGGACAAGCAATAAAACAACTTATTAGACTTACATCAAACTTGAGAGCAGAACGAGTGGCTGTGAGATACATCAAGCTTCCCACTATTTGTTTGAAAAAAGTTGCATCCACTTTAATGCTATTTTCGTTTTTACCAATTTTTTGTCCTGGAACAATAGGATTGCAGATAGAGTTGTAATTTTCTATCTCAAATCGCTTCAAAACCTCAGCTGCATACTTTCTTTGACATATAAAAATGCCATTTGATCGATGTATTACTTCAATTCCTAGAAAGAACCTCATCTAACCTAGATCAGTCATATCAAACTTGTTTTTCATAGAACATTTAAATTCTCCCAATAATATTTCATCATTGCTAGTAAACAAAAGATCATTAACATATATGCTTACAATCAGAATTTTACCTCTCTTCCTTTTAACAAAGAGTGTATGCTCACTAGAGCTGCTTTCAAATCCTTTTTTGATGAAGTATGCTTCGATTCGACTAAACCAGGCTCTAGGTGCCTGTTTTAACCCGTAGTGTGCTTTGTTGAGCTTGTACACCATTTAATCAATTCCATGCTCTTGTGCATAGCCTTTTACCACCAATCTCGCTTTATATTTATCAACCTCTCCAAGCTCATTTAGCTTAGTTTTATAAATCCATTTTACTCCTATTTTCTTTGCACCAGCAGGTAGAATTACTTAGTGCCAAGTATTGTTTTTTTCAATGGATTTAATCTCCCCATCCATAGCCATCCTCCACTTTGAGTTTTTGATTGCTTCCTCATACTTTGTAGGATCTGAAATTGTAAAAAAAACCATGTTAACATCATCTTCTTCAGACAAACCTTCACCGGAAACATAATCAGTTAACCATATAGGTGGACGCAACTTCTGCCCTCCCTTATAGTCAAATCTGGTGAGATTTCAGCAGCATGTATTTCATCTATAGCAGCAGGTTCACCAGCAACTTCAATTTCATCATTTGAATTAATCAATGAAGCTGAAACTGTGTGTTGTTCTATGTCTTCTTCTGCCGCAGAAATCTCAATACCTTCTCCCCAATCTAAAACAACTTCATCTCCAGAATTTTCCCAATCCCATTCACGATCCTCATAAAAAATTACATCACGGTTCACTATGATTTTTTTTGCAACAGGATCAGACATTCTATACCCTTTGGATTCACCATTGATTCCAAATAAAACACAACTTACACTTTTTTTCAAGCCTTTTTCTCTTAGCATCTGGAATATGAACATATCCCACACATCCGAAAATTTGAAAATAGTCAACTGATGGTTTTTCTCCACTCCAAGCTTCTTCTGGTGTCATATCTTTTACTACAAGTGTTGGTGATTGATTCAAGACATGATTCACCCACATAGCAGCTTCATGCCAGAATCTCTTAGGTACTTTCTTTTCTGTCAATATAGCTCTTACTAAGTTCGTCACAGTACGATTTTTGCGTTCAGTTACTCCGTTTTGTTGTGGAGTATAAGGTGTGGTCAGTTGTCTCTTCACTCCATGGTGCTTGCAAAAGTCATTAAATTCTGCAGAATTAAATTCTCCTCCTCTATCTGTTCTTAGGCATTTTATGGGCATTCCAATTTCTTTCTCCACCAAAATTTTAAAACATTTAAAATGGTAAAATGTTTCTGATCTTTGGGAGAGAAAATACATCCATGCCTTTCTAGAAAAATCATCTATAAAACACAACAAGTACCTTTTTCCACTGCTTGAAGGTGGTGTAATAGGACCACATAGATCTGCATGAACAAGGTCCAATTTTTCAGTTGCTCGCCACTGACTTTGTGTTGGAATGGGGGTTCGATGTTGTTTGCCCTTTATACATGCTTCGCAAGTGATGCTTGGATCAATAATTTGTGGCAAACCTTCCACCATGTTTTTATGTTTCAAGCTACGAAGGTCTTTGTAGTTGAGATGGCCACAACGATAGTGCCATAGTATTGATTGATCCGTATTTGAAACTTGGAGACATCTCCCTTCACATGTTGTGATTGATGGCTCTGCAAGCAAAATGAACATCTGGTTTGCACTCATAATTGATTCTGCCATTTTCCCTTTTTGTGGATGATAAATACTGCATATTCCATTTTTTAACAGCACTGCTACTCTTTTTTCTTGAAGTTGTCCAACACTCAAAAGATTGTTTTTGAGTTCATGTGCCCAATATAAATTTCCCTGTAAAATCAATTTTACAATACTTTTCCTAGAAACTTCCATTCTTGTATTATTTCCAAGCTTGACACTATGAGTAAAAGTTTTGTCTAAGTTTGAAAACATACTTTCATTACCACACACATGTGATTTGTCAACCTGAGTCTAAGAACCATGCATCACTTCTTTTTGCTTCATGGATTTCTGCATGAGCCATCAACAACGTCTCATCTTCTTCGTCGAGCTCAGCACAATTTGCTTCATTTTTCCACTTTGGGCAATCCAGCTTTGTTGATTTGCATCCTTTAAATAATTGATTGCAGTTTATCTTCTAATATAGGGGCTTTACTTGAATATTGTGCTTCCATTTTACGATGTTGTCCTCTCCTGCAGAGTAATAATAAAGCTGGATCACGCTGCCATGTTGGTGACAGATCGACCAGCGATGTTGTCGTGAGGCTTAGAACAAAAGATGGTCTAGATGAATGGTTATACTGTCACTCACAGATTCTAACTAAACAGAGCAAGTATTTTGCTGATCGTCTTTCTGAGAAATGGCCAACATGCCAGATTCTTGACTCACGAAACTGTGTTGAGGTCTTTTGTCTACAATCAACCTTTGATTATCATGTAAATCTTCTGCGCCTTCTCTATGTCATTACGGATACCCCAACAGATGAATTATGGAATGATGTTCGAACTGTTCTCGGCATCCTCCGTGTGGCTTTCGAGCTCGGGTGCCAAAATATTATTAGTGCTTGTGTGAATTACTTGGAAGCAGTACCATGGGAAGAAGAGGAGGAGGAGGAGATTTTGAAGGTGATACCTCATATGGGACCGGAAGTCGAGCCAATTCTTGCTCGTCTTCAGCCGGTCAATTCATCTCTTGTAAGACAGATATTTCTTTCTGCTCTTCGATTGGCTACATCAACCCCCTTTTCTAACATAAATGATCTCAAGCCCTCGGCCCAGGAACAACTCGAGTACATGCTAACCGAAGATGACGATGCTCCATTACTGATGGCTGATGCTGAAATAAAGTTAGAGGTAAATGAATGTGTGAAGAGCCTATTAAATACTTTTAACGATCTTATAGAATTAGTACTTGATCCTTTACACTCGGAAGGGAAGGCAAGGAACATGGAAGTTTTAGCTTTGTGTTTGACAGATTTATCTTGGGCATGTCGGATTTTAAAAAGGTTAGAAACTATGAAGGAGTTAGTAACTAATTGGATCAATGTATCAATCAAGATAGTCGAGGTTGTCGAGCAAGCGAGTGTAGCATCAGACGTTATCGATACAAGGATAGGGATTATTGAAGTGGTAGCAAAGGTTTTAGAGGCAATTAAACACGGCTCAGTAATTCTCCCAACTTCAAAACGGCTTCACATGGTGAAGGTTTGGCTTCCTTTTGTAAGGACTACCAAATCCTTAATCGATAGTCTTGCTAACAACGATGACGAGGATCCGAAACTCAAAATCGACAGCGATGTTTGGGAGTTGCTAGAATCATCATTCGTTTCAATCATCCTTGCATTGCCATCAGGGGAGCAAGCTGAGATTATAACTGAATGGTTACAGAACCAACACGTTATTCGTTATCCAGATCTATCAGAGGCATTCGAAGTATGGTGTTATCGGTCGAAAGTGGCAAAGAGAAGGCTATCCCTGGTAGGGGATAACCCTAGCACTACTGTGACAAGCTTCCAGCCCTCGGCGTGAACTCGAATAGTTTTGTAATTGTATTATGAACCATCCTTCAACCCTCATTTGTAAGAGCATGGGTTAGAAGCATTGTTTTGTGGATGTTTCTGGTTTAAGCCTCCCCTTATTGTTTCATTGTAAAATTTTAGTTTTGGTTGCAAATGGTAAGTTGGAGGCATTGTCCATAAGTCAGCTAGCTTCATGTAGCCACTGATATCAAAATGTATAATTTATAGTGTAGCTCACATTGGAAGATGCAATTTTATGTTGTAGTTTGGCTGGCCTTCTGTTGGGTAATAGCTGATTATATGCTTTTCATTTTTTATTGTTTAGAATGTTCCCTATGGAATCAATGTTTTTTTTTCCCATGACTCATTCGAATACATTCATTGGTCATGGGAATACATGGATCTTGCTGAACTACTGTTTTTGTAGGCGAGTCAATACCTTTTAAATTGTTGAGAAGTATGTATCATATGAGAGTTTGCTCAACTGCCTTTGTCAATGAGATGTAAATTAATCATTTTTTATCTAATAATATTTAGGGCGAGAGAGATTTGAACTCATAATCTCTTAATTATTATGTCATAACATTATGTAATCCAAGTCAATTTTGTAATTTTACTCCATGGTTGGCTAAACCAAGCCGTTTCGCCAACCTATAGTTTGTGTCCTCAACTAAGTGATTAGTGGTCCAAGTTTATCTGCCTTCATTTGTTATTGAATTATAAAAAAAAAATTAAAAAAAAAAGATTATAAGAGACCTATTTCATATATACTATGCATTGGATGGTAAGGATTGAAACCTTTTGCATTAACCTCTCACCTAAAACAACACTAGAGTCATAGAACACTAGAATGAAGAATTTTGAGGTGTCCATGAAGAAGCTTCACCAAGTATGTTCATTGAAAATATTCGATTAGATGTGGTAGATAAGTTCGAGTCTCTTTCGACTTGAATTCTTTTCTCTTCTACCAATCTAAATATAATTCAATTAGTTCGAATACATATTTTTGACCAAAAATTGTCTATCCCACATGTTGAGTGAAAGTCAAGAGAGAGGAAAAAAAAACTTCCCTCTTTTTTTTTCGGTTAGGAATAAAATATTGTTAAGATAGTCTTGTTTGGAATAAATTATTATTAAGATATTCTCTAAAATTTATTAGTTTATTTATTAGATATTTGATAGAATTTATTTGGAGATCTTCTAAAATTTGATATTATGTACTATAAATGGGTAGAAAGTTAATGCAAAACCCTCTCCCAAATTTATCATTCTCCAAATGAAATAATCTCTTCAATCAAGACAAGGTTATGAAACCCTCCTCATAAATGTCAATATGTTTCTGAAGTTTGACATTTGGATTCAAGAAATCAAAGAGCTGGCTTATTATTATTGTCATATTACTTCATGTTCTCATGTGAGGGAATGTGGTCCATAATTTGTTTTATTTAACTTCTTGAACCTGAATCAGTTCCCTCTCCATGTGACTTTATAGCTCTACCAATTAATGAAGAATTAATAGGGTTCTAGCCATTAATGGTATTCCTGTTTGTATTTAAGGAGCTCCTTTCCTTCTGACTTTCCCTTGTTATTTCATACACATTACAAAACAAACTTATCTTAAACAAAGTTGTTTAAAAATAATGATATAATAAATTTTATTCTTAAATGACAAAAATGTTCCTCCTATGTGGTCCTTGAGAGGCGGCCTCGGCTTGAGATCTCTACGATATTACTTCTTTGAAGGTTCTAGATTCGAAACTTGAATTTAATTGTAAAAAATTTTGTTGTCTCTTTTGAACATGCCTTGGATCGAGTGTGAATGAGCTTAAGTATGTAAGGAGGCGAAGTTTCGATTCCAAATTATTATAAAAAAAAAAACGTCCATACAATGGATCAATTAGAAGAAAAAAAAACCATTAAACCAAGAAATAAAAGTGGAACTTCCTGGGAAAAGCTGTTTGCAACAAAAATGCAAGGGATTTTGTTTACTTGTCCTTTAAAAAAGTAAATTATCGACTGCATCCAACTAGTTCTCGGTTCGAGTCTCAATCAACCCATATTAATTAGAATATCGAACTAATTTATCACATCAAAATAATTTATTACGACCTGTACCACAACAATGCGCTCCAACATAAAAGATTATAAAGCAAATATAGAGTCAATAAGCATTAAAAAAAGGGTGATTTAAGGAGCCATAAAGAAGCAAGAGTTTGTAAAAAGCACAGGGTTCTGTTAATATATCTCCCTTGCAAGTTGCAACTCAAGATAGAATTCAGAACCAAACAAACACTACATAACAAAACCAATCTCATCAAACTTTGGGCGGACAAACTAATAACTTAAAGTTAATTTTTTTAGTTAATTACAAGTTACAACATTAAGAGGTGTTTGTTTGTTGAATTTATAGAGGATTTAAAATGAGTATTTACTAACTACTTTACAAGAAACCCCATCCAAATGTGTTATTGTAACTAATCAAAACAATAACTCTTTTTTAATCATTCATTTCTAACTATTTAAAATAACTCATTCTTAATCACTTATTTCTAATATTCTTTTTTAACTACTCACTTCAAATCTTCATTCAAACCAAACTATTGTCTCTAACTACTCTATAAAAAAAATCACATCTAAACAAGTTTTTTGCTCCAACTTTCAATTTCTAACTTTTCAAAATAATTCATCAAACTAATTTCTCGTTTAAAATCTCATCCAAACACCTTTTTAAATTTATCTATTTAATAACTTCCAGTTTGGCAGAGCACTGTCTCTTATCTTTCATTGTTATATATAATATCATTAGAGGTCTGCTCCTTTTAACCGTTATACATATACACTAAGCAGCCAAATCCCATTTTGCTGCATCTCTTTTCTCTCTAAGATTGTGCTACAAAGATGGATCATATGTCCATGTCTCCTCCAGCCATGGATGGAAACACCGGCATGGACTCGACCGGTGACAATTCGATGATGACGATGACAACGAAGATGCAGATGAGCTTCTACTGGGGCAAGGATGCTGTGATTCTGTTTTCTGGATGGCCTAAAGATAGTCTCGGCCAATACATATTGGCCTTCTTCATCATCTTCTTGATGGCCTTCGCTGTCGAGTTTATGAATACAACGCCGAACAAGCTCGGCAAGATACCGATCGCTGGTGCCTCCATTCAGGCTGTTGTCTATGCTATGAGAACAGGCTTGGCTTATCTTGTCATGCTGGCTGTTATGTCTTTTAACGTTGGGATCTTTGTAGCGGCTGTGGCTGGCCACACTCTTGGGTTCTTTGTATTCAAAGTTCGTGCTCTTTCTGTTGCCAAGAGGACTACTTCTGATGTTGTTTGATGGCAGTTTGAGCTTTGTGGATTTTATATGTTTCAATTTTTCTTTTTGGGCTGTTAATTTTTTTTTTCTTCGTTTGAACTGATTTTAATATGAAAGAGCTTCACCGCAGCTGGTTTTATTACTCGCATCTTCATCGAAGAAAACGGGGTCATATTTAATATTCGTGACTGTCAGAACTAGTTTGCACACATTTGACTAGTGTCATGAGACATACCGTCTGACCCTATAATATTTTGATGTCAAAAAAATCCGTAAAAATTTAATTTTTAAGTAAATGGTCACATTGAATTCATCACTTTTAATTCATCAATACTCTCTTGACCACTAAGTCACTCCATAATGATTTGATTTCCCTGTATGTTCGCTTGCTTTTTTTTTAATAACAAACATTTCACTAATAAATAAAAAATGAAAAAAAAAAAACCAAACACATAAAATGAATATAGGAAAAAGTTCCAAAAAAGAAAACAAAAAATTCAAAAACCAAAATACAAGAGCTAAGTGGGTAAAGAAAGAGCATAACAAAAACGAAACAAAGAAACCAACCCTAGAAAACTTCGTTTGCAAAAAAAGAAAAAAAAAAGATGTCCAAATTCAATTTATTCCTCTTTACAATAGTGGGACAACTTTTGTTTGACCATAATACATGGCCATTATCGGATCCTAAACACTCAAAGGCAACTATTCCGGTAAGTAAGTAAATGTAACCTTTACGAAATCTTTTTGGTGTTGTATAATTTTTTTGCAAATGCTATCAAATCAAAGTTATGAAATAAGATTTGATAAAATCTATGACATGACATTGATGATATCTTCAACAAAAATACTAAATTATGGGTCCATATAATGACATAAAACTTTGCTTTATCATTAGCTTGATTAATTAAAAGTGAGCATAATTCAATCGACAGTGATTAGAGCCCTCCAATCTTGTATTGTACTAAAAAAACACTCCGGAAATTCAGAACTTTTTCAACTTGGCATGGAGCACAATTTGATTGGGAAAGGTTAAGGCATCTAGCATTTTCCACTTTGGATAAGATGCAAAAATTCAAAAGCCAATCACTACAGCAACACCACAATGAAAGGATACCAAAAATTTAAAAAGAATAGTTGGTGTCCTATGTGTGAAAGCGCAAGCGCGAGAGAAAGCATCGCTCATCTCTTCTTCTATTGTGATTTTGCCTGCATTATATGAAGTTTGCTTGCAAGCCAATCGATTGATCAAGCCTTGTGCTCAAATTTTTACTACCCAAGGGATTATCGAGATCATTTTGAAACCCAAAGTCACTTACTTAAAGAATATTATGCTCACAAATTGTTATAGTACTATACTTTGATATCTCTTGAAAGAAAGAAATGATAGAATTTTTTTGAATGCCCAGAAATCTCCCACTCAACTATGGGAAGACGTTATTGCCAACATGATTTTCTGGTGTAAAAAATCAAAGCTCTATCAAGACTATGATCAATATGTATTAGCTCTAAATTGAGGATCTTTTATGTAATCTTGTTTACCGTTGTATCTGTCTTGCATACATGCCAATGAAGGTATTATTTCTCAAAAAAATAAAATAAATCAAGGAGTCGAGGAAGAAGATAAAATAAAAGAGAATATTCCAACATTGACAAATATTTTACTCTAATACTTCTAACAAATTTTACTAATGTTTGTACAACGTAATGTATGTTATACATAAAAACATTGAAATGACTAAACAAAGTTGATATTTGAATAATCTCTTTAAAGGGTTTAAGATGAAAAGTACAAAAACAAATCCCAAAAATCTATTGAAGGTGATTATTAAAACATGTTATGGAATCCTAACCAAACTTCCCTTGGGTCCCACCTCCTAAAGGTTATCTTTATATCTTGCATTTCTGCTAAATCTAGTACATAATCCAATTGGATTATTGTTTGTATAGCTCATAATGCCCTTGAAGAAAATCTGAGCTACCTCTAATATTTTCATTTCTCTCTTTTACATCTATAGTATGGAACATCTATTCAAACCAAGGGCTTCAAATACTCGTCGACCCGCAGGCCAGAATCGGGATAGCCAATCCCTTGGCTGGGCATCCGCGGTACTATCATCACTAAATTCCGAGGATTTGTCATCCTCATTTTTGTCTAACTTATCAGAGTTTTCCTGGATTTCACCTGAGTTTTGTTGGTGTTCTCTATCTTCGGCTCCAGCTTCCGAAATTTCCCCCGGGTTTTTGTCGAATAGTCCTTTGAATTGTTTCCTTGCTTTCTTCTCCACTTCCTGTAGGTTGAATGGTGAATCAGATGAGAAAAATTATATCTTAAAGAAATTTTGCTCCCCATCTTTAATGGTAAATTAGAAACTATGATGTTATTCTGACCTGTCTCTTTTGCTTCAGTTTTAGGAGGGCTGCTGTGGCATCGGCTTCATATGATTTATCAACTTTTTTCATCTGGTGTAAAAAAATATAATTTAGAAATAGGAGTAGTTAACAAATAAAATAAAATAATTTACCATTTCGAAGTCGTTCCTTGCTTCCTCGAAATCTCCAAGGGTCATGTAGGCCATTCCTCGACGGTACAAAGCCTTGACATTTGCAGGGTTTGCATCTAAAACCTGCATAATTCCACTTAAGAAAACGGTTTGAAGGACTAATATGAAAGGAAGCATAATAAAGAATAAAGAGCATTCAAGCATGTTATAGAAAAACCATTCACAGTCAATTTTCAGATTGCCAAGACTCATCATTTGAGTCATATTCTTCGAAATTGGACTTTGTAAATGATTTGAAACAGCTTTAGTTTTTAGGTTTAATGGTAATAAAAAATACAAGTTAGTAATAGAGTAAAAGATCCGATTTTAAATATTTTTTTCTTTTTTTTGAGTATCGAGTTTAAATCTTTTATCATACTATTTACTTTTCATTCTATGTCAAGTATACATGTATTGGCCTTTGAAAACAAATTTAATATTCAACGTTACACTGGAGAAACTGGAGAGTGTTTGAGAAGAGAGCAATTTAGGTCATGCCTTGACATGACCTATATTTTGAATCCCACATATGTGGCCAAATTAAATAGAAAAATCAAATGTGGCACAAATTGAGCCACATGTGTAGACTTCAAAATATAGATCATGTCAAGACATGATCTAAATTGCTCTCTAAATTAAAGATTAAAACAACTCTAGCTAGTTTATCAATAACTTAAACATTTGGGTCTCTGTGGCTAATTTAACCGCCTTTAAAATATGATTGTTCCTTATGTTTCTAAATCCTGCTGCTCATCCCTAAAAGGCAGCCTTGTTAGAGGCTTGGAATCTCCAAGGTGTCCTCCTTGGGAGGTCCACGTTCGACCTATGAGTGAGTTTAATTGTAAAATCTCTTGTTGTCCCCTTGATCAGGGCCTTTGGACAGGTCTGGTTGTGCCCCCAAGCAGATAGTGGTGCAAACTCCGATTCTCGGTTATAAAAAATTAATGATAATCATCATAAAATCCCAAAAGTGCCCTCTTGCTTCCCAACACCCCTTTTCCCCGACTCTTTGTATCCGATGGGGTGCAGGGAACAACTGTGGCTCAGAAGAATACAGACTAAGAATCCTGACAGATACTGCAAATGGATAATTGGATATATAGTAGCGATGTTCACATTCAAATTTGATCCATGAATAAAACTCGCATGCATCAATCTAGTTGCTAAGAGTAAATGGTGTTTTCATAGACAGAAGTGGGTCAAAAGAGTCCTAAAACATACCTTGTTACACATCTCAATGGACTTCCTGCATTCTCCCAGTTTCAAGTAGCATGCAGCGACATTCAGATTTAACAAATTCTTGAAAAATCAAATATGAAGATTAGAAATAAACGATACCTTGGCAGCAAACAAGGTAAAATGTTCAAATTTAAGATGACTTCAGATCAAATGCTTGCAAGTACTTACTCGTGTATTAGAAAAAACTTTCCCTTCTTCGTCATCTTGTGGATTAACATGATTGAATTCACGAAGCACCTGTAGAATCAAAGTTGCACATAAGTCGTAACGATTACAGTTAACTTAAGTAGCTTTTAGACTATTTGCTTGAATCCTCAATCTATAAGATGAGGAAAGTAATTTCAAGTTTTAAATATGCAAACCAATAGCTGAAACAGTTCCTATTTACAATAAGACCATCTTGAACCTGACAACAGCACCATATATATGCATAACTGCTGCCGAAAAAATTCAAAGATTAAACTAAGTTTGAAAAATGTTCACCAAAGAGAGTCTTTAGGGCTAATAAGTCTTATTGTTGTCGCATTTCTTCTTCTTCTTCTTCAACAGACTAAACAAAAATGTCTTGGACTATGTGTCATGACCAATGAAATAATATCAATTAACTATTTATGAAAAGGATACAGTAGACAAAAGGTGTAGAGAGTATGAGCAGAATAGTTTACCTTCTCATACTTGGCTTTAGCTAGTTCAAATTTTCCTTCTTTGAAAAGTCTGTTGCCCTGGAAATAAAGACTAAAATAAGTGCCATTTGGAACATTAACACAGGAGAAACTGCAGCCTGCCAGCAGAATAATGTACCATAATAATTGCCCAATACTAGCCAAGACAAACAGAAAGGAAAAGATACCGTGTTTCTTATCTTCTCTGCTTCATCCATAATGCTTTTGAAATCCAGACCATCCCACTCCTGTGATAATGAGCAATACTTGTTTTATAACACGATTTGAAACCCCAAAAAGAAACATGGTGCACCTAATTTTCTTTTGGACGTTATCTTGACAATCTTTTGGCTGTTTAAGATGAGGTTTTAGACTCATAAATTGAATTCTTTCCTAAATTGAAGTTGTAAAAGTTTTTTAAAATAAAAAAATATATATATATCCCAAAAATATGGGACAAGCCTTATATTGGTGTTTCATCCATTTTCATTCCGCTTTCAAAAAAACAGAATCAGACTAAATTAATGACATTTTGAACATCAAATTCACAGATGAGGTTATTTCCAGGATCAGATAGCATAAATGTAGATTATGAACACAGAAATATATGCATGGCCAACTACTCAAAAACTAGTTGATGCAATGTTTGTTTGAATCGTATGAGAAAAAAAGTGCAACATTGGGAGGAAGACTGTTAGGAGTTTACGTGAATAGATTCTAATGCTAAACAATAATAGTAGTACTAGCAACTATTTCATTGATTTGCACCTTTGGCATCTCAAAACCAAGAAGTTCAATTTCCCATTGAACATTGGCACCGGCTGGAACATTAGCTGGCCTGAACACGTAGAAAAAAGCACAAAAGAGAATGTTATGCTTCGAAAGACTGAGAAAGTGGAAGAGAGAGTAAAAAACTACATTGATTTATATTATTTACAAAAAAAGCCATACATCTAATTATTTTGGAAAACCAAGGTACAATTAAGTAACTAAAAAGAAAGGTTGAGTACCAACCTTGGGAACTTGTCATATGCATAATCTGGAGGGCAAGTAACTAGGGCAATCTCTCCAGGCAGCATCAAACGGACAGACATTTCAAATCCCTCAGGCACCTATTACACAAGCATGGGCCATAAACGACCAATTATTATCTTAAGCACATGAAGGTTAGGTAGCAGTGCACAGAGCTTTGGTACCCAAAATTTCAGATGTCGTCAATTCCAACTCTTTGAAACTTCCTCAAACAAAATGCCTCACGAAACCATGGAAGGTTAAAGTTTTTTTTGAAACAAGGGTAGCCACGCTCATCCCTAGGCTAGGCACCGGAGACATCGGAAGAGTAATGTCACATGTGAGTCTCAAACCTGGGATTTTGAGGGGAGCATACCCTCAAAGCCCAAGTCTTCAACCACTGCGCCACCCCTTGGGGACAACCATGGAAGGTTAAAGTAACTATCTGTTGTTAGAAAGACACTATGTTTCTACAGAAGAATTTTTAGTTAGATACCCTATCTACTATTACTATTAATAAACTCAAAAGCAAGCAAATACAGCTAACAGACACCTGCCTAGCCAATCCCAATGGTCATTTACTCTTGCTCACGTCCTTCATAACGATATATATCCTGTATGTAGTGTGCTTACTAATTGTTCGGGAATACATTTCTCCTTTTGAATTCTCTATTTAATTTACCATAACCTTTCTATATATCTGCTCTCATGTCTCATCATATGAATAGTAGAATCTACAAGCTGAGAATAGAATAACTCAGTCAATATGGTGGTCTTTTGGTTAAAATGTTTTTTTTTGTTAATTATGAATTTTCTACCCTCCTCTTTAATTGGAGAGGTCTTTGATAATTTCCGTAATGGCTCTTAATTTCATAAATTAATGAAATTGTTTCTTATCCAAAAAAAAAGAAGAATTACTGCCAGCAAAAGGGAAGGCAACTCACAAGCCCTTCTCCAGATTGGAATTTCAAGGGCTGACCATCATTATCAACTTTTGTATCATAGAAAACTCTTTTATCTTCACTCAGCATGGCCTTGTAATGCACAGATAGCAGACTGTCATGAAGGGGGCAATCCATCGGAAAATCACCTGATTATTCCAGAGAATATGGAAGTGTGATCATTGACAGACTCAAAACAATGTTAACAGATAGTAATATGTTTATGAGTTACAAGGCTCAAGTGACTCAAAAGTGATGTGACATGAAATGTACACCTCAAACGCTGATATGAAGTTAACTTCAAGTATAATAGGGAAGATGTTGCATGGATTGTCTTTTTTAAACGAGCAAGTATGTCACATATTACAAACATAAAAGGAACTTTCATCAGATTCCTGGTAATTATCTGTCTATGTTCCTCATAAATGCCAACTTGAGTGATAATGCAGTTTCGAATCCACACCTTTTCCATCACGAATTCGACGTTTGATCAGGCGTCCATCCCCAAGCATGTCTCTTACCTGCTCATTTATTGCTAGAGGGTTAAAGTGAATGACTATGAGAGACACATGAGTTCAGAAAAAGGATAATCAAATGCTAAACTTTTTCAAAATAGGATAATGACAGAAAGAACCAATACAAAAAACGGTTGTAACTGAGTGCACCTCCAAACAGATCAATGGAGCAATAATATAGTTTAACAAAGACGTCACCAACCTGAATGAAGTGGACAAGCTCCACTTCAAAATGAGCTTCTTCAATACCATCCTCCACCGTAATTAGAGGAGATGGAGTCAAATACTGACCAGTGACAAATATCACTGCCTTTTCTCCTCGTGTCATCGTTCCAATTCCCATTTCTAGACCTTTAGGTACCTAACATGCATCCAAAGAAATGAAGTGAGGAAATAGACAAACAGAAATATGGATTGAAAATTAGACAAGAAATCAAGGACTTGATCATTAACCTCTGACTTTCCAAAAGTGAAAAAATATGGCTCTTCGGTTGTGTGTGATAGAATTACTTTACCATCGCCTGTCCTGGCAGAAATCCTAGAAGCACCAACATTTTCAACAAAAATAACAAACTCAATTGGTGTTCAACATATCAAAGAAAAAAAGATGTGCATAATTAAAAAAACATAAAGAAAAAACATATACCAGGCTTTGATCTCATAAGGCTCCCTAGGTGATTCCCAACCCTGCCCCTCATTTATAACCTGTTAAAAACGTAAACATAAAAATTGTAAACTTGCCTTTCATATTCTTCAGAGGCTCAGAGCACTCCACAGGTTAAAAGATAAACTTTCCCAGCACCCCCTACACTCAACATCCTATCATGCATTCCCTTATTGCTTATCACATATGTATCATCCCCAAGATACACGTAACCTTGTCCGGACACTCATGGATATCAAAAAATAAATAATGTTACTAGACATATTAAAAATATAAAAATATATATATATATATATATATATATATATATATATATATATTGTTCGATTCAACAGCAATGCTATATGCAATTATTAGAAGTTCCACAAATGTATCTAAGTTTGTATGCTTGAGTTAAAATCCTTTTTAATCAGGAGGAAAAAAAAAAGAGTTCTTCCAAATTGCTTAAAATGTATACTTTTAGTCCGCTATAGAAGCACAGTATAAACTACACAATAATGCTGGTTTCATTTTATTTTTCAAATACCTTCTTCACAACACCAAAATCATTGCTAACAACCTGCAAACACATCAACAAGAAAAGTTAAATAAATACCAGATCATGATCAGAGTCAACGAACACAAGCCAAGATCTTTAAGGTTGAGGGGCTAAATCAAGCAAGCGAAATATGCATTGAGAAGGTTAGGAAGTGAAAAGGAGCAAGCACATTAATGAATCAGTATCACTAGATTCCATCTATGGTCTTGAAGTAAATATCATTTACTGCGTGAATCTTATATTTCAGAGGATTTTATTGCCGTCTAAAATTTTTACGTAATTTATATGACAAGAAAAACTTTAAACTTAGACGCTTCTTGCCTTAGCCTTAAAAAACTCTATCATCTCAATTTCAAAATGCAGTTCGTCTTCCTTTGGGAAGCTGCTACTGACTGAAAGTGGGCAGTCCTCCTCGCCATAGTGCATTTGAGGTTTCATCTTGAACTGAAACAGGAGTAAGAATAGTAAATTGTAAAACATGTCTAAGAGATTTTTTTTTTCCGCCAAGGTAATACAGATGGACAAAGTTCAAGAAAGAAAATTACCATAGCCACTTCACCTTTCAACATTGTAGGAATACCTTCTAGCAATCCCAGTAACATTGTGCTTTTTCCTAAGACATGCCTTGTTGGAATGCCCTTCCCTGATACGTAAAACTAAGACATTATCAACCACACAAAGAAACAAACAATGAAGCTTTTTTTCCTTTCAAGTCAATCACAATAATAGTGATTCTTCTGGTTAAAGCCTATAAGTTTCCATCCAACAGTTGCCACATTCATTACAGGTGATAACAAATAGAATATGCTCACGACTCCAATCGGAAAACGTCAGCATCAATGGCATAACTTTTGGAAGTGTTTGGTAAGCAAATGATTGAAAATAACAACTTCGTTATTCATTCAACAGCTGAGGCAGCAGTGTTGCATAATTTTTTGTCAGTCAGCTCCACAAATAACTCCATATTGCTCAAGGATGTATTCATTAAAAGCATACAACTCACCTCCAGATTCCGATCGAGTGGATTCAACAACAAATCCATCAAGTGTCCGTATGGTGCAGTGATAGACAACCTACAACACCAAAACAAACAACGTCATTTCTCTTATTCTATTTAATCATAGATTCAACACATTCTCTGAAAAACAAATGAGTTTTGAGACTCAAACACAAGCGTGCTACCTAAAAGTTCAAACAACTAAATTAAGAATTTGAACTAAAATAAGCAACACAATGAATATGTTGACAAATCTCACAAAAAATCATAACAACAAGAATCGTGAATATGAGCAACCTGATCACCTTCCGAAGGTGTCAATTCACCACCTCCAGGTCTCATCAAGGCTTTCATCAAGCTTCCAGGCACGATTTTCGCCTTCCTTTAGTCCAGAATTACATACAAAAACGCAAAAAACGAAGAACATCAGAACCGCTGATTATTAATAATTACTGTAAAGAAGACAGCATTCCAAGGCCAATAAGATACACCTCTTCTCATCCTCAGTAGGCTCTTTCTTTTTCTGAGGTAAGGCTTCTTGCTCCATATCATCCGCCATAACCGATGAACTTAGCCTGAGAACTGAAATTGCAGCAGAATTGTGAGCAGTATGAGTGAGTTCAAGAAAATTATATACAATTAAGGCCGAAAAGCAGAAGTAGTTGTGATCATTAATGGCGGACGGGAGCTAATGACAACAGCAACAACTAGCTTCAAGCCGCGGAGTTAGAATCCATGGCAGAAATTCAATCAAGCTTTGAAATCTTAGTTTGATGAAGAACAAACAAAAACTTCCAGTAAGACTTATCTCAAGAACTCAACTCAAGGCAAGAAAATATTGAACAAGATGAAATGAAAAAGATTCGGAACCGGAGAAGAATCAAACGTGAGAATTACCTGAATTCGAAGCTCGCAAAGTTGATGAACGGGAATCAAAGAACAGTTGAACCTTGTGTCGTTCTTCGTTGATCTGCTCTACCAAACTCCAGTCCGGCCTGGTCTGAAAATGAAAACTGGTGCGGACGGCGTGCCCAACCAAACTTCAGTCTGGGCCTGGGCTGGGCCGAGTTCGGCCCAAGGAACTGGATCCTACCATTTTCAGGCCCATTTCTTATATACTCTTTTTTATAAGGATTTTTCTCTTTCACTTTGATAAAAATGTATTTTAGTTGGGGGTTGTTTGTTTGACATATTTAGGTAGTTTTTGGGTTAAAGGGTTTTATTTAGGAGTTATGTTGAGGAGTGAAAAATTGAAAGTTGTGTCAAAAACTCGTTTGGGTGTAGTTTTTTTAAAGAGAAGTTAGAGTCAAAATCTTGTTTTGATGTACATTTAAAAATGAGTAGTTATTTTTATGAATTAAAAAAGAAATGATTAAAAATGAATGGTTGAAAATGAGTTATTTTGATTGATTTGAAATGAATTATTAAAAATAAGTGGTTAGAAATGATTGAGTAGTTATAAATGAATTGTTAGAAATGCTCTAATTTTTAAAAGTAAAAATGAGGAGAAATTAATAAAAACTCGTTTGGATGTAGGTTTTTAAGAATGAGTTAATAAATCCTATAACTAACTCCTCCCTAAATATGTCAAACAAACAGCCCAGTCTTTATTTGATTTTAACACTTCAATTACATATATGCACTAGAATTTTAACACGGCGTTGTACGTGATAATTTTTTAATGAATAAATTATATATATATATATATATATATATATATATTTATAATTATAAATTGTTTCCTACATTTTTGCACTAAATTCAAATCATCAAATAGTAATTTCAATATAATATTAAAATTTATAACTATTTTTTCATGTTAATTAAATTTATTAAAATTTACATTTATGTTAAAAAACAATTAATATTTTATTTTGAGCTTAAAAAATAATAGGTGCTATTATTTAAAAAAAACTTAATAAAATTTATGACATTAAAATTTAATTTTATCTCTAATTTTTAAAATCTATGACATTATCTAGTAATAGACCAATTACTATTGAATTATAAAATTTATAAAAGTTATATTATTATTATAATTATAAATATAAATAAGCTAAATATATTTATTAGTATACATCTATGAACTTACCTTTATCCTCAATGACAATTTTATCATTCTTAAGAAAAAAAACCACATCTCCAAGTTTGAACAATTAAGCAACAAAAGATCAGGACAAAAAAAGGTTAGATGAACAAAAATAAGATAACTAAATTTTTTATTATAAAAAAAAAACCAAGAAAGGTAACTCCAAGCAAATAGAAAGTTTCAAATGTGTATGTAAACAAAATATAGAGAACTATATATACTAGTAGGAAATCATTGTTACCAAACTTTTGAAACTGAATAATTTATGCACTTAGGCTCGGTCTTCAAACATTTTTTTAGCCATTTTTTTGGAGGCAACAATTATGCAAAAAAGATCCTATGAACAAAAATTTAAGGTAAATAATCCAACAAAACTAAGATAAATTATTATTAAAAAAAAAGTAAATCCAAACAAACAGAAACGGTTCTTTTAAACAAAATGCAGACAACTATTTATAGGATTGGAAAATTCAATTTAGTATTTTAATTATATTATAAAATGTCAAATAAAGCCTATGAGATTTGGTAAATATATCTTATTTTATAAGTTATAAACATGATGAAAATTTAAACGATATTGAAAATATTTTGATTTGATTGCTGAAATCTCTTATCTTCTAACTTAGTCATAAAATCTATGAGATTTCATAAAAATATTTTATCTTATGAAAATCTAAATGATATCGTAAATATTTTCTACATTTTTTTAAAAAATCCAATAAATGACATGTTTGTAATTTAGAATATGACTTAAGGGACAAAATCGTCCAAAAATGATTTTCCTTTAAGCCACACTTTAAGGTAGTATAATTTTTTTTTAAATCCAATAAATGGCATGTTTGTAATTTATAATATGACTTAAGGGACAAAATCATCCAAAAATGATTTTTTCCTTAAGCCACACTTTAAGTAGTATGATTAGTATATAGAATATGTTGATTAGAGCCTATATAATATATTTTATATTTGATTATTTTATAGCAATTACTGAAATTGCTACGATTATAGTATCTACTTATTTAGTAAGTTTAATGCTCGTGGTTTTATAATCATTCAGTTTTTTTTTTTTTTTTTTGAAAATTATGTTTGTTCTCTGAAATTTTCTACGATCAATTTTATAAGATATTTGAAGTCTTAATTATATTCTAAAATAAGTTATTGAAAGCTTTTCTAAAGAATTTATATTAAAAACTCTATTTCAAATTTTAGTTTTGTTTTGAAACTATAAGTAACAATCGGATAGCATATAAAGAAACCATAATCAAAAGTAATATTTATAAAATTTAAAACTATTAAAAAAAAATCAGATAATGTTAGTTTTCTTCTACAAGTTAGCTCAACAACTAATTGATTGGGATAACAATGAATGCCACCAACAATACAAATTTGAAGTAGTTGAGGGTTGTTGATAAATTTGAAAAGTTGATATTTTTTAATTTTGAAAACAAGATTTCAAATATCTAGTAAATAATTGTTCATATGTACAGTTGAACTTAATTCAAATTACTCATCTTAATTATTATTAAAGTAAAATTAAAATAAATTAATTAGTCTGGGTGTGTGTGTTTTTTGGAACCACTCCCCAAAAATCCTCGTTTATTTTTCTTAGTAAACAATCACGGTTAACCACTCTTCAACTCTTTTATCAAATCTCATATTAAATTTTACTAAATTTTACATCAAATTTATCATCTAATCACTATTAACATCAATTTCTAAACAAGTAGTTGATTACTCCACCATTATTAATCTCAATCTTCAAACGAATAGTTAATCACTTCTAACTACTATTAACCAATAACCACTTTATTATCTTTCCCTCCATTCTTTTCTACAAAAAAACAAACACATCCTATGGGGTAAAATCTCACTTTTCTACTTTGACAACACAACATTTCAAAATCAAACAACTCCTTAAATGACATCATGACAAATGACTACTCATAAATACAGTGATGATAGCCCAACATGGCTTATTCTTAGTCTTAGCCTTAGTCTAAAGCTAATTTCAAATGTGTACTCTTCTACTCAATCACACTACTTTCATGAGCTTCTCACTTCAGTTTATGACATCACTTTCCTGACTTTCAACTGCCTTTTAATTCAACTCTGAATAAAATTTTAGTTTTTGTTGTTTGGAATAAGTATAAGGAAAATTATTGTAAAGAAAATGAAAATTCAAGAAAATAGGAGAAAAAATGATTATTTATTCTTGCACATACTCGGTGAGGGGCGAAGCTGTAAAGGTTCCAAGGAATCTTTTGTTAGTCTGTTATTCTTGATTTGGTTGACGTGGGTTGGAAGTTAATAGAATGAAAGACGATAAAAATTGTTACTCATGTTTAAAATGAAAAAAATAATTATAAAAGGAACAAAATAGTTAATATATGGAAAATGAAAAGGAATTATGGAGAGAATAAAAATATTGAAAATAAATACAAAATAGTAATACCATATCGGTTAAATAAAAGTAGATCGTGAGTTTATAAAGAATGACAAATATCTTTTTGGTATGAGACATTTTAGGAGAAAATAAAAACAAAGGTATGAACACTTACGATCAAAGTGGCTAGTATTGAGATTGAGTTGGATGGCCTAAACTTGAGTAAGGAATTATTCTTCACATTATCATTCTCATTTTTTCTTTTTCAAACATCTCTTTTATAGTTTTTTCTTAATTCAAGTGTAATCTTTTAAATAATAAACCATGTTTTTATTGGAGAACATTTAAATTGACTATATCATTTGACGTAACCTTTGGATAATACTTTAATGAAGGGATATGAATTGTGTTATGAATGAAATCTATCTTAAAAGACCTCGAAACACAAATTGAAGCCTAAACTAAATGAAAAGAATAAGTGTAATGTTGGAGATATCATTAAAAAGGTTTCCTTTTTTTTAGTATAAAAAAAAAGTAGACTACTCTTCTTTTATACTTAATTAGTTTGGAAGGAACCCCACTTATCATAAGTATTATAAAAGTGAACAACAAAAATCGTGCGAGATAAAATAAGATGATTTGCGTGATTCACTAACATTATGTTGATTATAAGGGCAATATAATTAATTTAGAGATAAAAAATCTAGAATATCATTCAAATTATAACTATAATTTAATGTTTACATAAACACAATTATATATTTCATTTAAATTTTGAGGATATTGGTCTGATCGTGGATCATAATTGAAAGTATCAAAAACAAAAACAAAAATGGAGAAGGAATAAAAATGAAGGAATCGCAATGAAAGCGATTAGATTCATTGAAAAGTGCGTGGGGGCGTAGGACACGCGCACAAGCATGCTCCTAACTAACCCACACGTGCCACGCAACGACCGGCAGTGGGCGCCACGTGCCTAACCCTGACTTCACCACCCCAAATATTTATTTTCTTCATTTTAGAATCTATTTATCCCTTTATCAACTTTCAATAATAATAATAATAATAATTGCATATATTAAATCTTTGGAGATAATCATTTGATTTTTTTGTTCCTAGAGATTTTGAACTTATGAATATAATATTCATATATCAATTTTCTTCTTTTATAGTTCATATATTATGTTCCTTTTCAAGAGTTAAATTATATTTTAGAAATAAGTATATATATATATATATATTTATAAAATTTGATTAATAATTGAAATGTTTAATAAAAATTAAATCATTATCAAATTGAGTAGTGGCCACCAGATTCTCAAAAAAAAAAACAAAAAACAAAAAAAACATAGTGGCTCCCATTTGTAAGAAAAAAAATAAAATAAAATAATCTCTTATTTATTGAGGCCATCCGTTTGATAACAATTTTGTTTGTTTATGAAATTTAAGCCTACAACAACTATCTTATTATATCTTTTTCTTTATTTGGATATCTCCATCTTATCTATATTTTAATAAACAAAACCAAAATTTAGAAACAAAAAAGTAGCTTCCAAAAGCTTGATTTTGTTTTTGAAATTTGATTAGTATTCACCTACTTTCTTAAGGAAATATGGATACATTGTAGGAAAAATGGAGCACATGAAATTTGAGTAAAAATAAGCTTAAATTTGATAAATCAAAAACAAAAAACTAAATTATTATCAAACGGAACCTCAATTATTCAATTTACAAGTTGCATAAATTTACGAAGATAAATTCCAACTTAAATCAATTAAATTAAGTGCTTGTATATATATTTTATGAATTTATGAAGATTTCCAATGAAAATGAAATCTTCGACAATAACTATATTATTTATAAATTGAGTAGTGAATTTGAATTGTGATACATAAATCTAATGTTGTGTGAGTGAAATGTAAACATGAATCTATAACAAACATTTTCAAATGTATATCCATGATTGTTTAGATTACATCATATAAGTTAAGAAAATGAGGATTACAATATCGATTTCAAAAATTAAACTCGTAAATGAAGAGTAGAAATAAATTAATATCAAATCAGATAACCAATAGCATCACCGACTCATTCGGTGAGAAGATTGTTACTAAACCTAGTTTTAAGGAAATAATAAATATCAACCAAATTTCTCTATTTACAACGATATTATCTTTAATTTAATTGATTTAAGATGAAAAATGAAACAGCCGGCCACGTGCTGGTCTTGAATTTTGCTGCTTTAATATTTAAATTATTTTGAAGTTTTGAACTGTATTGAGTTTTTATTGTTATTCTCGAATTCAAACTATTATTGGACTTGAATTTTACCTTCGGTACACGAAGGAAAAAAATTTAATTCGACATTAATGTCATTTATTTTTTTGACTACGCATTATAATGTCATGTTGCTTGATATACCAATAATGCCAATCGAGACATTATAAATTTGAACAATAATTTCTTTATATAAGTTTAGTATATTACTAACAGCTTAAAAATGTAACTATCATAGTATCTTAGCACATTTTGTATAATCTAATAATTCAGATTTTAGTATAAGTTTAGTCAATTGTTATTGAATAAAAAAACAGATTAAAAAATCTTTTTTTCATATTCAATTAGTCAACATCTGAATTTGAACAATTGCATATTATTCGATCACGAACATTTCGTTTCTTAATCCTTTTTTGTTATATTTTTAATTATTTAATTTTTTTATATTTTGAACTTTGAAAATTAAATTTATTTGTTTCCAAGTTCTTTAAAACATAATTTCTTTTCACATTTGAATTCTTGGTAATATTTGAAAACAAAAATAAATAATGAAAAGTAGTTTTTCTTTTAGCTTTTTAAAACATGGCTTAATTTTTTAAATATACATACAAAGAAAGATAATAGAAATAAAGAAATCTACAAGTTTGCAGACTTAGTTTTCAAAGTCAAATGATTAATCAGTAAAAAATAAATAAATAATTGAACAATTAATCAATAAAACTTAAAAATGTTTAATTACACACAAGCCCCTACTTCCCCACATGCATGTAGAAACTGAAATTTGAATTTGAAAGTTTTTTTAGTTAAATTAGGTAAGTAAATTAAAGCTAATATAAACGTATTTGTAAAGTGAAAATAAATTCATTTACTAAACGGCTAATTATTCTTTCAAATATATGGATTGCCCAAAACATTAAGAAAGTTTTTGGAGTATAAAAGGTTACAGTGATTATTTACCTTGTTTTTTTAAATAGTATTTTTGTCATTCAAATATTGAAAGACAAAGTGTTTATTATATTTTTCATTTGAAATGTCATACGTTTTTACTCAACAATATATAAGAAGAAAGTTTCAAATCTATAACTTAAATTATATTTGA
The DNA here is from genome assembly GCA_036507275.1 of Sicyos edulis. NCBI lineage: Eukaryota > Viridiplantae > Streptophyta > Magnoliopsida > Cucurbitales > Cucurbitaceae > Sicyos > Sicyos edulis. Next base: position 6,778,177 of record CM071859.1, on the reverse strand, counting down.
TGCTATTAGAATTATACTCTTTTTTTCGTAGATAATATTTTATTTTAATATCTAACTTTTAATTAAATTAAAAGCTTACTATGTAGACAATATTAAACTTGAATTTTTTTGAAGTGCAGCTTTGAAAGTCTAGTCTTATTTACTCTTTAAAAGGGTTATATATTCTCTTATTTCAAATTTGCATTCAACTGATTTTTCTTTTTAAAAGAAAATATCTCTTCTAGATTTAATAAGTAGTCGATTTAATTTATAATAGTTATTACCTATAAATTAATTTTATGTTCGTGTTTTTAAACTTGGAAATATTGAAGATGTTTAGGAGAAGGGGAATACGAATAATTATAAAGAATGAGAATTAAGAAAATAGAAAACTAAATGATTAAGAAGAGAATAATTATAAGAAAAATAATTATTTGTATTTTGAGTGAAAATAATGATAACAAAAAAGAATGATAATAAGTACAATGAAAGTGAAAAATAGTGATGTGACGTATAAAAATTGTTGCGAAAAGAATAAAAAAATAGTTTAGATGAGAATGATAATGTGATTTTTAGAAAAAACGATTATAAGACATGACCCAAATACAAAAAATCATCTTGTTTTCATTCTCTCGGACACAAATATAGCCTTAAAATCACACTAATTTTTTGTATAAATTTACAATGACAACCAAAAGTACAAAGAGTCAAATTGATACAAATGTGTGAAAGTATTAAGAAAAGGTATAATTTACTTAAATTTATGTATAATAGAGCCAAAACACCGCCCAATATGATTTTAATACCAAAATGGAAGGTCAAAAAAAGCAAAGAAAACCTGCCGGATTTCAAACACAAGAGAAGGAGAATGAAAATAAAACAATAATGTTGTAATTAACAAGAGGAAATTTTGGAAAAGGTCAAAATGAACAAATTAAATTAGATGGGGAAATTAAAAACATGAAAATAGCAAATATTGGAAAGAGAGTTTTGAAAAAGAATGCCAAAGCCAAACAAGTCTTTAAGCTTCCATTAAAAGCAAAAAGGCTTTAGAGTAAAAAAAACCCAAACATGGCTACCACTTGCTATTGACAGAAACACAATAATGAGATTTCCAAATAACCCTACCTTCCTAATTGTTTTGGGAATTTAAAAAAAAAAAATACAAATTCTAGCTTCTTTTTTTTTAATCCAAATTTAAGTTTTAAACTTTGGAACTTTTTTTTTTTTTTTTTAAGTTCATGAATTTGCATTAAAAATATATTTACAAAAAAGGAATTTATAGTGTATAGCAACTTTTTTACCTCAGTTTATAATTATAGCAACTCTTTTAAAATAATTTGTTTATAACAAATTTTATTATTTTTTTAAAAAAATCTCTATTCACATTTTTTATCAAAAATTTTGATAGAATCTATCAATTTTATCGGTAATCGATTGTATCATCTTTTATTGATAAAATCTAATGAAAGATTATCAATTTACTTTATTTATTAGTAATTAATTCTATTTGATAGAATCTGTGAATATCAAAGTCTATTTATTTACCTTTTTTGTCACGTGTGCAAATATTTTCATGATTATACTATTCATGGAATATTTTAACCATTTTATAATATAATATACATGCAAAAGTCTCTTAAAAAAGAATTTACATTAAAAAAAATTGAGAATTTCTATTACTTGATTGTTAAATGTGGGAGGATATATTTGAGTATAATTATTAAAGTGCACATAAATTGATTCAAACACTCCATGTATAAAAAGTGGTTAGGATTATAACAAATCAAATTTCTTTTTATCTTTCCATCCTATCAAAAAGAAAATATATCTTTTTCAAAAAAAAAAATATATATATATATTTTGTCCTTAAATTTTGAGCTTAATTTCCATTTACTCTATAAATTTAAAAGTTTTACATTTATACATTCTTTCGAGAATAATTCCATTTGCTCTCTAAATTCATTACATTTTAAAGTTTGAGTATTAATTTTTAATTCGAATGAGTTTACAAAAAATTAAGTTTATACTTTTATCACTAAGATCTATTGATGCTTGCTTATAATTACGTAGGCAAAATTTTTATAAATAATTCAAAATACTATGATATAAATCTTTCTAACGTATTTACAATGATTTAAAATAAGTGAGAAAAAAATAATTTAATTATATATTTTATTTTAAAAAGTTACACTGTGTACTTTTTTTAAGAGTTAAATGTGTAATATCTTTTTTTTTTTAAATCTTAAATTAGAGACAATGAGAAATTAAATTAAATTATATATATATATATATAATTTTCTTTCCCTCAACTTTTTTTTAAAATCTATATATAACAATTTAAAATGTAGTGGCTACTGAATACTAAATTTAAATTGTAAAGTAAAAATATAACATTTGAAATTTAAAAATAAAATAAATATTGATATCTTTCCCATAAAAGAAATAATAATGGAAGAGTAAAGCGTAAGAAGAGAAGAAGAAAAAAAGAAAAAGAAAAAGAAAAAGAAAAAAGCCTGCAAGTTATCGGGGAAAGCAAAAGGCAACAAAATTTGTAGTGCCGTCCTCTATTTTTATGAACTATTGTGTTTTATTTAAAAAAATAAAAATAAATAATTATTAACACTTGAGTTTTGCTTTTACCATACTTCTTGATCATTTTCAATAAATAAAAATCATTAATTAACCTATTATTTATTAGTGATTTAAGTGATAAGTCCGTATTACTGATGCATGCCGCAATAGTTTTATTATTTAATATAAACCAATTCAATATCCTAAAATCCATACTTGTCTCTTATATGTACTAAAAAAACAAAAAGTTAATTAGGGTAAATTAACGGTAGTAAAATAAAATTGCAACTTTCAATTAAAACTTTGGAATTTGTTATTCAACAATATTAAAAAAGGTACACATTAACATTAAAATGAATCATTTTAATACTAATGTCTGATTCAATGCTTTAAATTTAAAAATAATGTCCAATTTCAGCCATGTATTAATCTAAAACTCTATCATAAATAAGTTTAGTTATCAATAAAAATCTTAAATACTCAAAAGTGCGTAGAGGGAATTAACTATTTTAGAGTTGATTTACTATAAATTAGTTTGATAATTAAATACATGAGAACCTAAGTGGCTGTTTGTTTGACATATTTAGGTAGAAGTTAATAGGAAGAGTTTTAATAACTCCTAAAAAATCTACATCCAGACGAATTTTTATTAACTCCTCCTCATTTTTACTTTTAAAAATAACTCTCATTTCTAATCATTCATTTATAACTATTCAATCATTTCTAACCACTTATTTTTAATCATTCATTTCAAATCAATAAAAATAACTCATTTTTAATAATTTCTTTTTTAACTACTAAAAATAACTACTCATTTTCAAATCTTCTTCCAAACAAGATTTTGACTTTTAATTCCTCTATACAAAAACTACATCCAAACAAATTTTTGACAAAATTCTCAATTTTTAACTCCTCAACATAACTTCTCAATATAACTCCTTAATCTAAAAAGGACCTTAAATATGTCAAACAAACGGCCCCTAAGAAACACACTGGCCTAGACATAGAATATCATAAATGGTACAACAACAGTCAAGAGAAGAAGAAAGAAAAGAAAAAGGGAAAGTGAAAATTAGTTTTTATATATATATTATTTTATTAGTGCTTGGGCAGTGTTGGGCAGGGGGACAAATTGGAACCCAAAACAGAATTCCTAATTTGCCCTTTTACAACAAAAAAACACATATGCCAACTTGATAATCCCCTTTTCTTTTGCAGAATTAAACCCAAAATCAAAGAGGAAAAACCCCCCATTTCCTTTTTCTCTCATTTCCCATCACTCACATGTATTCTAAGTAGGTCTTTAAAGCCCAATCTCAAAATACCAATAAAACCCCCCCAAACTTAAACACAAGTTTATTTAATCTAATCATATCTAATCTAAGCTAATCCCATATCCTAACCCAAATAACCAAAATACCCTTTTACTATATATTCCTATAATACCCCCATTCATCTAACTAAACCTTTCTTAATCATCCTCTTCTACCCTATTCAAATCCCTATAATAAAAACAGCAGTTAGTAAAACCCTAATCACACCCTTTCATCTTCTACTGTTGTTGCAATTTCAGTAAATCCAGTCATTAGGAAGCCTAATATCATGGTTTACTGGCGGCGCCGGCGCCGGCGACCGGAGATTCGCCTTCTGCGGCGGCAACAAGGTTTCTCTCCTAGCCCGAACGGAGGAATCTGAGAGATACAGATGAAAGAAACACTAAGAACAGCAAAAATGGCGAAACGAATTTGGTGGGTTTCAGAGAAACGATTAGTACCGTTCTTTCGTGAGTTGAAAACGGAAGATGAACGAGATTGAAGATGTTGGGGTTGAGTTCTTTGAACGTACATGTCGTCAATGTTTAGATTCAGAGCCTGCATCACTCTAGCAGGAACTAACACAGTCGAACAAGCTAATCAAGAAGACAAATCCGCCATCAAAATGGTGAAGAAATAACTCGATGAGAAGGGAAATCGAAAGAGTAAGGGAAAGAAAACTTGAAACGAACCTGGTTTCTTCCGGGATGGAACGGCGGCGCCGGCTTGTCGAGGCAGAAACACGCCGGTGCCGGCGCTTTCCCTCTTCCCGCCGGGAACGCCGAGAAACACCGCTCGCATGCCGGAACCGCCCGGTGGTGGGCTCGGATTAACGGTTGGTTTTCTTGGATTAGCCCAAATGGGTTGAGCCGTTAACCGGTTACCGCCATTGATGAACTCGCTATTTCTTCCTCTGTTCTGCGGCATTGGAGCCTGATGGTTTCTAACAGATCTCTTCGTCTTCATTTGCTCGAGAATCTGTTGCCGTCTCATGTGAAGAAACTGCACGAAAACGAAATCTCATAAGAAATAAAAACAGAGCCCACTAAAAACAGAGAAAACAAAACAAAACAAAAACGTGTAGAACCTACATGAGAAGCCTGAATCTGCTGATAAACTTCGGCGGCAGCCTCTTGGTTTTTAATCGGAAAACTCACCGGAGAGTTAACAAACCCATAACCCTGCATCTTCGAGACCTCCCCAGCGGCGGCGCAGAGCAAATCAAAAGTGAGCTGCGGATTAGACCCATTAGGGCTTCCCTTGCCGGAGCTCTGTTTACAGCCGCACCCATTTCCAGCAGCACACAACGTTGACTGTGGAGAATCCAAAGAACCCCAACCCTGCAAACAAAAACCCCAAAATCAGAAAGAACAAAAAAAAAAAAAAAACAAGAGCAGATTCAAAAACCCATACATGAGATTTAAGGTTCTGGAGAGCCGAACGCGCCATTTGATTCGCCAATCCAGCGATGCATTCGTCCTCATCGCTCTCCGTTTCGCCAAACAGAGACTCGACCGGCGAACCAAAAGGGCTAAATCCAAACGGGTTCAGCCCAAATCCGCCGCTCCGATTGTTAACACCGTTTCCCCCAAATTTCTCGACGAACAAATCCTCGTCGCTGAGAAACTTGGGCGGAAGCCAGAACTCGCCATCGGCCAAACTCTCAGCCATTTTCAGAAAATCTGAAGAACACTCAGCGAGAAACAGAGTTTAAAAATTGTACAGTGACGAAGGAAATGAGGATTAAGAAAAATACAGATAGATTTGGAGTACGTTTTTTTTTTAAAGCAGAGGAAGTGGAAAAGTTTATAAATAAATAAATAAAAGAGAAAAGGCGTGGAAAAGAGGGTGAGAGTCACGCGCGTGTGTGGAGCGTGGGGGTCACGCGCGGGCGTTAGTGGGGAGACGGTTTCCTTTGTGGGCGGGGAAGTTTGTATGGGAAGGGGGAGGTTTGTGGGGCCTGCCAAATGGAGGCCACTCGCTCCACCATGTGATTAGGCCTCATTTTAAATTAATAATCATTATTAATGAAAATTATGAAGAAAATAAATATGCATGTTTGTGTTTGAGATTAAGAGATGGCTATATGAAAATTGATTGGATTAACAGATGATTGTATGGAAAATAATTTTTTGTGTTTATGATAAAATAATGATTATTTGTATTTAGAGTGAATGAAATGATTATGAGCAAAATAAAATATTTAAAATTATGATAGTGAAAAATAGTAATGTGATTTATAAATGTCGTTGTGTGTAAAAGGAAAATTAGTCGGGAAATGAATGAAAAAGTGATTTTTGTAAAACAAAATTATATGGATAATGATTTTGGGTAGCCCAAACACACGCAATGATCTCAATTCTCATTATCTCTCTTATTCTTGATGACACAAACATATCTCAAAAATTACATTTTGATTAGCCAGCAAGACTAGCTCACCGATACTTGTGTATTCTCATAATTTAAATTTCTCTTTTCTTCAATTGTAGTTGGCAAAAAAATAACAAAAAACTCATAACTTTTTTATTATTGAATCATATATGATGTCATTATAGCCCATTTTTAAATTACACCCCATTTTTATTAGAATTGCCACGTTATTAAAATGGCTATCTTGAATCATATGTGCTCTATTATTAACATGTTATCGAAAAATATAACATCGTTTATGAAGTATATTTTAAAAGTAGAATTAAAAGACAGATGAATATATTTAGTATTGTTGTACCAACAACAACATCAATATATACTTATTGATCATAAAGTTATTAGTTTAAATCTCCTCACTTCAAACCGTTCTAATCTAAAAAAATAATCGAGGAAAGTCTCTCTCGAGTTAAAATGCTCACAAGCCTCTAAATTATGCATTGAATCGACTATTAGACAACTCTCCATTAATCTAGGTAACAACAAGCTTACAAGCCTTATATTATAAAAGAATCCTAAAATTCTAAAAAATAAAAGTAAAAGGTTTTTTTAGCCATGTAAATTAAACAACCCACAAATGTTTGAAAATTATTTGAAGATTTGGAAATAAGGAAATGGGGAGGGAGAAGAGAACAGAATGACGCAATTGCCCCTGTAGAGTGAGAGAAGTGATAGAGCGATAAAAAAGCCTGCACGAAGATTTGCGTGCAGGAGAAGATATTTTGAACGACGCCCTTTGCCTCTGTTTCACTTTTTCTTTATTTCCATTTTTTCTTTTCTTTTCTTTTTTCCACTATATTTGCAATCAACCAAGAAGGATTTGAATGAAAAGTTAATTTTTCACAAAACAGGGTAAATTAGTTTTTTTTCTAAAATAACGTATTCATGCTCGTTCCTAAGTAAAGTATTGGAAGCTTCAAATGAGTAGCGTCACAGGTGAATCTCGATTACGAGACTTTAAGGGGAGCAAATAAAAAGTTAGTTTGAAAATTATTCTGAGTAATTAAAAATTGATATGTTTCTAATATTTTGTTTAGATGTATATCTTTATGAAGGAATTGTAGACAGAAATTTATCTCCATGTAACTTTTTTCTTAGAAACAATAGTTTTGTTTTGATGTAGATTTAGAATGAGAAGTTATTTATTTTACGAAGTTAAAAATAAATTATATAAGTAGTTAAAAATGAGAGGTTATTTGAAGTAGTTATAAATAAATTGTTAGAACTTAAGAGGGTGTTTGTTTGACATATTTAGGTAATTTTTGAGTTAAGGAGTTATATTGAGAAATTATATTGAATAGTTAAAAATTGATAGTTGTAACAAAAACTTGTTTGGATGTAGTTTTTTTTATAGAGGGGTTAGAGTGAAAATCTTGTTTTGATGTAGATTTAAAATTGAATAGTTATTTTTAGTAGTTAAAAAATAAATGATTTAAAGTGATTGATTAAAAATGAGTTATTTTGATTGATTTGAAAGAAATGATTAAATGGTTATGAATGATTGAGTAGTTATAAATGAATGATTAAAAATGAATTGTTAGAAATAAGAGTTATTTTTAAAAGTAAAAATGATGAAGAGTTAATAAAAACTCGTTTGAATGTAGGTTTTCGACGAGAAGTTAATAAAGCCTAGAAATAACTCGTACCTAAATATGTCAAACAAACACCCCCTAAGAGTTATTGTGACTAGTTAGAAATTAAAATTTGTTTTGAGTTGTTATAATAACTCGTTTGAATGTAGTTTTTTGAAGAGTAAGTAGTAAATACTCTTTTTAAATCTTCTATGAATTCAACCAACCAACACCCTTGTAAGTGTTTGGACAAAGACTTTGATGAAAAGTTAGTTTGAGGAGTAGTAATAAAATTGAGATTATTGTAATTAATTGGAGATGAAATGACTTGGCAAGAATTCAAACTCATGATTTCCTGCTCTGATACCAAATTAGAAAATATAAGATTCCACCTCAAAACCAATTGACAATGAAGGGAGTAACTCATATTCCTTATAAATGTGTTGAAGAATCCTCACCGTATCAATGTGGGATAATTGCACTACAAGTGAGTATCTCCAACATGCTCCCTCAAGATGGCGGCCATATATTGGGAAATGTCATTTGTTGGTTGATATAATTAAATTTACCTCAATCCATCAGCTTAGGTTGTTGGATTGATCGGTAGTTTAACATAATTCAACATGGTATCAAAGCCCATGTGGGTTATTAGTCTCCCAAATTCTGATCTGACCCAAAAAATGCTTTGAATTAAAAAAAGTGGGTGTGGACCCCACCCAAGTGGGCAAAGAGTAAGTCAAAGCGGGTATTTCGGCCACAAATTTGAATCCAATTCAAGATAGCATTTTCCAATATATGACCGCCATCTTGAAGGGACATGTTGGAGATACTCACTTGTGGTGCAATTATCTCACATTGATAAGGTGAGGATTATTCAACACATTTATAAGAGATATGAGTTACTCTCTTCGTTGCCAATTGATTTTGAGGTGAAACTCCATGTTCTCTCATAGAAGTTACAAAAAGAAAAAAAAAAACTTATTTAGATTAGTTTTTTATGTTAAAAATAATAACTTATTTAGATGTAAATTTTAAACAGTTAATTATTTTAAGTATGTAAACTGCATTATTATAAATAAATTATTAAATTACAATTAGAAATGAACAATTAAAAGTATTGGTTAGAAATAAATGACTAAAAATGAAGAATTGTTTTGAGTATATACAATAACTCATGTAAATGTGTTTTTTAAGAATAAACTGTAAATTACCAATATAAATCTTCTTTAAATTTTATATATATATATATATATATATATATATATATATTTTATTATTTTGAGATCAGGCCCCTTGTATTTCTAAATTTGTTTCCAATATCTAAAATGATCAATCTAAAAAAAGGTTGTTGGCGGAGCCGACTCAATTTATTGAAAACTTATCAATTTATTGGAAATAATGCAGAAAAAAAACATGTTGAAAAATATATAGGAAAACGAGAAGCGATGCACATTTTGTAGCAATGTACATTAGTTACTTGAATAGTGTTTGATAATTTAGTAATAATACTTCAATAATTTGTTTTTGAACAGAATAATTCAATAATTATTGAGTGGTGTAATTATGAAAATAAATTTAAGTTATAAGGGGAAGAAGTTTTACCTGCAATTTCCCACTTTCGCGTTCTTATTGATTTATTGCCATTTTTTATATATGTTAATTTATTACCATTATTCCTTGTATTTGCAACTTGTTTTTATTATACATTTATTTATGATGTTAGGTAAATGTAGGTTTCCTTTCAAAAAATTAATAATAAACTTGTATTGTCGGTCAAAGCCAGTCATAAGATAGAGTTTCATTAATGGGTGATAACATAATTTAACACCATAATTACAAGTTTATTTTGAAAATAAATATTTAACTCTCATTTAATTGAGCATTTAGTCAAGAGCAGAAGTACCATCTATATAAGATTTATGATCTCTCTTCCCTAATTTGTTTTTAAAAAATTATATGAAATAAATATAGTTGCCAAAAAAATATGTTAATATTTTGCATCAAGAAGAGGCGAGACCTTATGACAGTATATAATAAAGATAAACTAGTCATTTTATCATCATTTAATTTTGGAATGAATATCGAATAGGTCAATGACGCAATGGTTTCAGTGTTTGGTTGTAAACCAGTTATCAACGTCATAGGTTCGAGCCCGAGAATCGGTATTTGTGTCCCTCCCCCAATATGTACTAAAAAAAATTGAGATAAATGTCCATAACACTCTAATATGGTATTAGAGTCCAAACAAATATTCAATATAATATAATAATAAAATTAGATTTAAGATTGATGAGTCCATGTAATAGTTTTTAATATAAAGTGTGATTGGCCCCTCCAAACACACACAAAAAAATAAAAATAAATAAATAATCCAACCCTTATGCTTTGAGTAGGTAGTCTGGATATCTTGAGAGTTAGTAACAGTTGGTTAATCATAACTCTCATTTTTAATTATTCAACTCGATCATATCTAACCAATAATTTTAAATAATTTGTTTTAATTACTAAAAATAACTATTTATTTTAAATTTACATTAAAATAAAGTTTTTTTTAGATTACAACAATTAGGTGGTACCTTAAGATGATTTGGTGTACATCAATACTATTTGAGCTATTGCTCTATTGACAGATCAAAATAAATTTTTTACTCTAACAAGTATACAAATAATCTACATCCAAATAATCTTTGATTTATCGCTCTCAAATTTTAACCGTTTAACATAACTCTTTATTATAATTTCTTAAGCTAAATCAAATCTAGATATATGGAACAAACAACCCTAACAAAAATCACTTTATGGTTGAAAATGTAGGACAGCCACGTTGGCAAAATGAGAGCCAGGTGGCCAAGAATATTTATGAATATCATGAATAATTGTTGAATATTACAGGACACGTGTCTAGCAACTGAACAAGCACACCGTATTCTGTTGAAACTTCTGTACGAAGGTAAATATTTTTAAACTTATTTTTTATAATAATAAATAAACACTTTTCCCATTTTCCAAGTATACCCCCCGCCTCGGTCAAATGCATTACAATTTTTTGGCGATGAATCTTGCTCCTCTTCCCAAATCAATGTCTGCTTTCCACGTCATCACACAAAAACATAATTATAAATTTTTATTTATTTTAGACTAATTGAAGTTGCCATATTATTAATCTCAAAAAAAAAGTTGCCATATTATTGATTAAAACATAAATTATTGTTTGAATAGTTGTTGACTTCGTTTTACCGAAAGGCATTCGAGTTTGATGAGTATGAGGATGAAATCAAATGAAATTAAATATTTTAAACTTCAATTTCAATAGGTACATTAGAAAAACATAATTGTTCCCATCATTATAATTTTCGGATGGTAAAAAACATAAATTATTGTTTGAAATATTATTTTTCATTCTTATATTTCAAAATTTATTTCATTTTAGATATCGAAATGATTAGTATCAAATTCAAGTAATAGTACCATCAAGGTAAAATTTGTGGTTACTCATTAAGTTGAACAAACAAAATGTATATAAATTTGATAATAGTTTTTAAAATTAATATTAATGAAGTATAAATGTTGTTGAACTCAAAACAAAAAATTTCCAAGTAACATTTTTCATCATTTATAGCCAAAGCATCTTCCAATTGAATTGATTCAATAATATAAACAATGTTCATACAAGCAAAAAAAAAATCATTAAATTTATAAACTTAGAGAATATTTCTTTAAAAGAATAATGAACAAAATCTTAACTAATTTGGGGCATGTTTGGTTTTATTTGAAAACAATTTGAAATTCTTTAGTTATGGATGAAGTGGCATGAAAATCTTGTTTGTATCAAATTTGTTTGAATTAGGAGTTATATAATTAACAAAAATATTGTTTTGAAAAATGGTTGTAGAAAAGTTTTATTGGAATAGAATTGTTTGGAGCAACAATTTGAATTCTAAACAAATATGGATTAAATTTTATTCCCTATTTTTTTGCCAACTAGCCTCTTATTCATGTATGCTCTTTTGAAGTGTTTTGAAAATAAATTATAAAGTATAGAAATAACAATGATGAATAAACCTAAATATTATATTAGGACATGTTTGACCCTCTTACTTATCACTGGAAGGGAATGGAAGAGATAACTCACCCTTTTTTTTTTTTGTCAATTTTTGTTTTTTAGTCCATTTTTACTTTTAAAATTCTTATACACATAGTTTATTACCTTCATTTTTTGTTTCTAGTCAAATTTGTTATATATATATATATATATATATATATATATATATATATTTATTTTTTTTTTTGCATTCAACTTTTTGGTAATGCTTATCAATTTAAATTTATGATAATTTGATTGTTTTTATCTGATTACCAAATTTAATTATTGGATAATGGTAATTATCTAATTATATAAAAATTAAAATTTCATTAAGTAATAATTAAAATTAAATGAGTCATCTTTTAAATTGAAATTGAGTGTTTATTTTAATTTATTTTAATGTTTCTATAATTATATTTTGGTATATTATTATTCAAATTAAATCGTCAAAATTAAGTTTGAAACCTTAGCTTCCCTTAAATTAAGAATTAAATTTGTTAACTTTGAGCCATTCATTAATTTAATTTAATTGATTATATTTATTTATTATGTGTATATTTTTTTCTTTTAAAGTGTAATATTTATCATTTCATTTTTTTAAATATATATGGTTCTTTAAATAATATTTGTTAGTGTTTATACATTTGATTTTTATCATGCATTTGAAATTTGGTGTATAAAAATATATATTAATAAATATTTATCGTATTATTTATCAATTTTTTCTAACTCGTGCAGTTTTTTTAATAAATATATGAAAATACACATTCATATGAATTAAAGATATAAACACTTAAAATAATAAAGCTAATATATTTTTATTTTGGTGTAACTCATTTTGATTTGAATCTTTAAACTTAACTTAAATTTTATTTAAATAATAAATCAAATAAATTTCAAAAATAATATTTTAGGAATATTACATTAAAAACAATAAATATCTATTATTTAAAAAAAATTACATCATTTTTTTTCTCTCCCTACCAAACATAAATTTATTATCACTTTACTTTTTCGCTTTCCATCAAACACTAATTTACTCCAACTTCCCCTCCTTTCCCTTTCCTTCTGTTCTTTTCCTTTCCTTTCCTTTCTCTTCCTAACCAAACATGCCCCTAAAGTTTTTTTTTTTTTTTGTTAAGAATCTAAATATTATCTTAGTTAGTATACATATTTAGGCCAGCAAATAAAAAACAAAATAATAGAGTCGAGAAATACGGCCGGCGTGGGACGGTGGCAATTAATCGGCTCCGTCGTGGACACCAATACTACTCCATAAACTAAATTTAATTTATTAGTTTAACGTCCGGAAATTAAATAAATAACGGCCATTATTATTATTTTATTCTCTCTTTTTATAATTAAAAAGAAAAAATAAAAGTGACGTGGCGCGGACGTGAGAACCTGTTGTTGGGCTCTGCCATTTCGGCGCGTGATCAAAGTGAGAAGCTAATGTGGGCCCGACCGGTCGGTATGGACCTCTCTGATTTTCTGCGTGAACCAGAGAGTTTTTTAAGAAAATTAAAAACAAAACAAATTAATAATTAGGGAAAATAGTTTGGATTTGTGGAAAAATGAGCCAACGAGTGCCTGCTTTTTGTGAAATCGATATTACATTTTTTCTCATTTAAACGCACCGAAAGACATTTATTATCATTATTATTTTTATAACTTTTAAATTTTTTTTAAAATTTGGATTGTGTCAATCAAATAAATAAGCTGTTTATTCTCTTCTCTTCCAATTTTCCACAAAAAAATAAAAATAAAAATAAATAAGCTGTTTACACAACTTTAAAGTTGGTTTTTTATTTTTATTTTTTAATTTTTTGTACAACGATGAATATCAACCTTTTTTTTTTAATCATACCAATAAAAAAAATTGAGATTGACTAAATAAAAAGATGGAGGGGGTGTTTGTTTAAGGGACGGTTTGTTTGACATATTTATGTAGTTTTTAGGTTAAAGAGTTATATTGAGAAGTTATGTTGAGGAGTTAAAAATTGAGAATTGTGTCAAAAACTCGTTTGGATGTAATTTTTGTATAGAGGAGTTAAAAGTCAAAATCTTGTTTGGATGAAGATTTGAAAATGAGTAGTTATTTTTAGTAGTTAAAAAAGAAATAATTAAAAATGAGTTATTTTGATTGATTTGAAATGAATGATTAAAAATAAGTGGTTAAAAATGATTGAGTAGTTATAAATGAATGATTAGAAATGAGAGTTATTTTTAAAAGTAAAAATTAGGAGGAGTTAACAACTCCTTCTACTAACTCCTACCTAAATATGTCAAACAAACAGCCCCTAACGTTTTTAGCTAGGAGTTAAAATTAAGAATGATTAATTCCTCATTCCAAACCTACATCTAAGTGAGTTTTTACCAACTTCTCCTTAATTTTACTTTTAAAAATAATTCTAATTTCTAACCATTCAATAACTACTCAATCATTTCTAATCAATCATTTTTAATTATTCTTTTCAAATCAATCAAAATAACTTATTTTTAACCACTCATTTTTAATTATTTTTTTTAACTACTAAAAATAACTACTCATTTTTAAATCAACATCCAAACAAAGTTTTGACTATAACTACTTTACACAAAAGCTACATCCAAACGAGTTTTTGGCATAACTCTCAATTTTTAATTACTAAATATAACTACTTAACCTAAAAAGTACTTAAATATGTCAAACAAACACCCAAAAAAGTCTATCCATCTTATGAGTTCAATCCATGTACATATGATATTCAATTAATATTTTAAATAAACTATCTAAATATGTCAAACATACACCTCAAAAAGTCTATTCATCTTATGAATTCAATGCATGTACATATAATATTCAATTAATATTATAAATAATATATAGTTTTCAATCAAGAAGGAATGTAGAATTAAAATACACAAAAGATACAAATTTTTTTATAGATTATATTTTTTAAAATTATAATTAAAATAGAAAATAAAAATAGTTGTCTGCATACGCTAAGTTTTTTGTATTTTAAGAATTACATTTTAATCTACGGTAAAAAAAAAAATTACAGTTTAATCTCATAATTTCTATTTTTTTCCTCCGTAATAAGTGGGACAAGTGTTTTAGAAAACAAAAAAGAATATTTGGTAATTATGAGTCGAATCTGTTTTTGAATTTGATCAATTTTTGGGTATTCTAATGAAATAAGCAATAGAATGCATAACAACATATCGGGGGTTCTATGCATTAAAATTTATCATCAACTTTCGTGTCACTCTTGTGGATTTTTTAATTTAATTTAATTATTATTATTTTGTGAATAAGAGGCACGAACCCAAAAGAATATACTTTATCATTTATGAACTTGTTGATTAAAAAAAAAGTCAACAAATAAAAAATCGAATTTATTTAAGTTATTTTCTCAATGTCTATGCATACTCTTGTTTCAATGTCAACTTGGCTGAAGAAGTGTTGAGCTCCTAAAAAGTCTAATTTATAAACTCTAAATTTGTATAGTATGTGCTTGTATTATATTAATCAATTAAAAAAAAATGAATTTTATGAATTAGTTTTGTATCGAAGTCAATCTATATTATATATTCAAAAATTGGTTCATAATGGATTGGTGTAAGATTCCACTTATAAACTTTCCCTATTTGTTTGACATATTTAGGTAGAATTAAGTTTTAAAATTTATTAATTCTTTCTTGTTGAGATATGTCTTGAGTGCATCAATGATCTTGTTGTGAAAACGCATTCCACATTTCACATGCGTGAATGCATTTTGTATTAGCTTAGCGCATCTCGCGCGCAAACACATTTTATATTGTAGTGCATTGCTACATTGTGTTTCACATTCACTTTCTGTTTAATGCTTACACATTCTGTAACAAAATTTAATGAGAATGCATATATAAACTCAAATTAAATCTTAACCGTATTACAATGGTCATCATGTAACTCTATAATTCACCTATTCTTAATAAAATTGTTCTCCCTCTCTACCTGTTGACTAGCTAACACTACGTTAGTGAATCACGTAAACAACTGTGCATTTGTTCTTCTTCTCTCACGTTTCTTGATTCTTCGATTGTTGATTGTTGTTTTCATAACACTTCTCGAAAACCTACGTCCAAACGAGTTTTTATTAACTTCTCCTCATTTTGAATTTTAAAAACAATTCTCATTTTTAATCATTTATTTATAACTACTCAATCATTTCTAACCACTTATTTTTAATCATTCCTTTTAAATCAATCAAAATAATTTCTTTTTAAGTACTAAAAATAACTACTCATTTTAAATCTACATCGAAATAAGATTTTGACTCTAGCTCTTCTATACAAAAACTACATTCAAACGAGTTTTTGACACAACTCTCAATTTTTAACTACTTAATACAACTCCTCAATATAACTCATAAGCCTAAATCATATTTAAATATGTCAAACAAACACCCCCTACCCTTTAGCATGCAATTGTAAAAGTCCATCAACTAACCAATGGATGGTCAAGCGAGGTTTGAAGAACTAAAAAACTAATGGATTTAGTTTGATTTAAATATTAATATTCTATTTTT
Organism: Sicyos edulis; assembly: GCA_036507275.1. Lineage (NCBI taxonomy): Eukaryota > Viridiplantae > Streptophyta > Magnoliopsida > Cucurbitales > Cucurbitaceae > Sicyos > Sicyos edulis. The sequence goes on along the minus strand of CM071859.1, from coordinate 6,761,676 downwards.
CAAAAAAAAAAAAAAATCTACAATTTTTTTTAGGCATGTCTAAATGGTGTAGCAAGTAGGTTTAGTGTCAACAACAACACAACTACACATTTTACAACTTATATCCAGTTTGATAATTATTTTGTTTTTCGTTTTTTGTTTATGAAATTTAAGCCTACAACAACTACCTTACTATACATTTTTTCTTATTTGGATATTTACATCTTACCTATATTTTGATAAACAAAACTAAAATTTGTAAAAAAAAAAAAAGTAGCTTATAAAAACTTGTTTATGTTTTTGAAATTTGGTTAATATTCTCCTACTTCCTTAAGAAAAGATGAATACATTGTAGGAAAGATGAAGCACATGGTAAAAAAATTGAATAGAAATAAGCTTAAATTTCATAAAAAAAAAATTGTTATCGAAGGGAGCCTTAATAACTACAAGTTTGTTCATAAGTTTGAATTCTCCTAACTTCAATATTGTTGTATAAAAAAAATTGTAAATTTAGTTTATATAATTGAAATAACTAAAATTTAGTATGTGTGATTTGAGTTTTTATTTTAAAAAAAATTAAACTCCTATAATTGAATAAATTTAATATCCTAAACAAATTAATCATAAGAAAATTAACTATACATATGCTAATGACGATAATATAAGTTAAAGTGATTTACTCAACAAAAAAGAATTTACTTTATTTAAATGTGAATAATTACTCTCACATCATTAATTCACTAACCACTATAATAAATTTTTCTTTTGGATTTTGTCAATTTTTGTTTTAATATTAGAATTTTTTTTAAAATCTTAAATTCTAATATTCTTTTTTTTTTATATATATAATAAAACTAAATCCATTTTTAATAGATAAGAAGAAAATTCTGATAATCTTAAATGCTAATGATAAGGTTGAGTACTAATTTAATAATTTATCCGTTTTTAATATATAAGAAGAAAAACGATTAAAAGAAATGCATAAGTTAGGGTTAGTGTTCTATGGGATGAATCGGACAAGGAAGAGACAGAAAATGCCGGCCGCCGACTTAAAACAGAACATGCAAATTAATGTTTTATTCTATTTTTTAAAAAATGTTTTATTTCTATTTTTTAATTATATTAATTAATGTGTTCTCAGCCAGTTTGGTCCTGTCGTTTTTGCTAACTTAAATGTTCAATAAATTAAGGAAAGACATTAATGAGAAGCATACAAACAAGCTGCCTCACATTTATTCTTCCACTTACTCACTTTTTTTTTCTTTTTTGTTTTTTTTTTCAATTTCTTAAGAAAAACACAAAAAATAAATCTACTTATGGGGATGGGGTGCTGCCATGATTATGGTTAGCATGTTTTTAATGATAAGGTGGCGACAAAATTATATAAAATCATATTAATCCAAACCACAATAATTATTTTAATCATGGGATGCTTGCAAATTTTAGATAGCTTATTAATTACCAATTTAATCTCACTTTTTTTTCAAAACGAAAAATAAAAATAAATTTTTTTAATAAGGGAGAATATGCTCAAAGATTAATATTATTGAGTTAGTGTTCTAGGTAATACTATATTTGTTCATTTATATATGAAAAAACAATTGTTTAACTTCATAATAATAATAATAATAATAAATGATCAATTAACTACCTAATTTCTTGAGTCACATAATAACCATTTACCATTTACTATTTATCTATTTTTTTAAGTCTCTATACTTCCAATACATTTCTATTTTTAAAAAATTTTATTTTATTTTATCTCTGAAAATTTAGGAGCTAGGTATTGAAAGTGTATAGTAACATTTATCAAGTTTTTTTATAGTAACATTTATTAAGTTAATGGACCAAATTGACACAAAGTGATATTTAATTTAACCTTTATTTATTTGTTTTATATAATCTTTATAAATCCATAGATTTGAAGGCTTAATATTATATGAATTGTGATCTCAAAAAAAAAAAAAAAAAACAATCAAACAAACATACGTATTACTTGAATTGTATGAGAAAAGTAGAATAAACTAATTGTATCGATTTGCCAACAACAATAATAGCTGTAGTTTTGTATACCCAATAACCAAAAGGTTATGGATTTGAATCTCCCTTCTCCAAATATTGTAATTAAAAAAAAACTTATATTAATTTTACTAAACCTAGAATGATTTGGAGATATAGTTTATAAAATGGTCACAGATATAATATGTAATTAATTTTGTTATTATTGTTTGTAAGGAGATTAAAGTTGAATTAATAATTTAATAGTCAAGATTCTCAAAAAAGAAAAAAAAGAAGGAATTTACTAATCAAAGTGTCATAAGATGATAAATTCAATAAATTTTGTCTATGTATCTATAAATTTTTTGATATCCAAATATTATACGGCTAAAGCATATATTTTGTGATAATAGTCGACATGCAAATGTTTTTTAATATAAAAACAAAAGATTGAAAGGGGACAACATGTTGTGTGTGCTAATCCCACATGAAATTATGCTGTCAATTGTTTTTTTTTTCTACCTTTGAGAATTGTATTTATTCTCCCTTTTTCTTTTTTGATGCTTATGTTTGAAGTTGTCTTTGTAAAATATGGAGAGAGAAACAGAGAAAAGAAAGACATCCCTCAAGTGAACATCATTGTAGTCCATAATTAAAAAATGCCAACCCCATCATCAAAAAAGGGATTTGAGATTTGATCTATATAAAAATGAATATTTATGTATTTATATAATAATAATAATAATAATAATAATAATAATATTATTATTAAAACATGACATGGGGCATTTCTCTTTTGTTGGAAATCAAAATAGAAATGAGTAAAACAATTTTACTTTGTATTATTTTTCTTCTTAATGTCAAAATTCTAACACCTAGAAATGGGTATTCAAACCAAATTCTCAAATACTTGCATTTATCTTTATGGATGCTCAATTTTGAACCAGGTACACTATTTATATGATATTTGGTAGTATGTGGTTAGTCTCAATCCTCCACACGTGCTAACAAGTGTAACTAAACTACAATAACATTTATTTTAGATCAATCAAATTTTTAATTAATAACTTCAATTACTATTACAAATTGAAATCATTTATTTTTAATCAATCGAGTTCAATCAAGTGTCATAAAATTTATGGAATCATTATTAAAGAAAGTTTTAGTAATTTTATTAAAAATGACTTTTCTTTTCTATATATGTATTAAAGAAAAAAGTATATTTATAGTTTCTATGTTCGGAGTTTCTATTAAGATTATATATTTTTAAAATGGAACATTTTTATTCATGTCTCTGACATTTCAACAATATTTAAATTTTTTATCTAAGGTAAAATAAGTGTTAGTTACGTGCGGTAATTTTAATTAAGATAATATCTACATTAATTTTAAACTTTAATATATTTTTAAAAAATAAGAATAAAGATAAACTTGAAAAATATATCAGAATTACTTTCATAATTGCCGCCGGAGGCTCTTTTCACCACTAGGTATTGAAGAGAGTAAAACCATAGCTTTGGTATAGAGAGGTAATCAGTTTTTTCTTTTCTTTTTTTAAAAAAGAAATTTAAATTCAAACTTATTATTATTATTATTGTTTTGAAATAGAAAGAGGTAATAAGTTAAAGTAATGTAGTGAGTGTTAAGATTGTCCACCCTAGTCGGCTAGGCACTCATTTATCATTATCATAGTTACATACGCAAAAACAACTATTTTAAACCGGTTTGATAATTATTTGATTTTTAAAATTTAAGTTTACACCATCTATTTTAATATATATTTCTCACCTACATTTATAGAAATTAAACCAAAATTTAGAAATAAAAAAAAATACCTTACAAAAATTTGTTTTTGTTTTTAAAAGTTGGTTAGTATTCACATACTTTTTTAAGAGGAAAGAATTCATATTGTAAGAAGAATGAAACACATCGTACGAAATTTGTGTGAAAATAGACTTAAATTTCAAAAATAAAAAACAAAAAACCAAATGGTTATTAAACAGGATCTTAATATCAACTTTTCCATTCTAGTTTCAATTTATTTTTGTGGTTGAGAGTTAACATTTTTGTTCGAACATTATAATAATATTCACTTTTAGTTCACGAGTTAACAAAATCATCCGTTACCTAATTAAAAAAAATATACGGAAAGACTAGAAGTGAACATTATTGTTCATCCAAATCTGGAGACTAAAAATGTTTTTTTGGAATTACTATGTTAAAAAAAAAATACCATAATACCGTATTTGACTACACACAAGTTTCTTTTCTTTTTTCTTTTTTTTAAAATTTTTTTTAATTTTTTTTATGCAAGTGTGTTTGGATCAATAATACTTCCGTCACTAATTTTTATTTTTCATCACTGGGTGAGTTTAGAAATTTGAGAATATTATGTATAGTCTAACTTTATCGGATGTCACTTAAATTTTTAGGAAATTAATTACAAAAGTAAGTGATTATATAGAATTAAACTTATCTCTAATTAATTCTCCCCACCATACTTCTACATGATGATTATTTGCCAATATTATCCGCATTGATAAATTTGTATTTTGGAACCAGCAACCATTAATTTAAATAATATTTGATATTAATTTCTTTTAATGATCAAACACGTTTGATTTTTAAATTTCTTAAAAAAGGTTACAATATTGACTTTTGGTGTTAAAAATGGAAAACTCAACTTAAAACCAAAAACCATAATGACAACAAAACAAAGCCTTAATGATTTAAAACAAAGTATATTCTCATAATAAAACAAAGCTATAATTATTTAAAATCAAAGAGTAACATAAAAGTCACGTTACACAAATATTAAACTCAAACACACCCTAACAAAGTATAACTTTATTAAACATAACTCAATTACTGTTCAATTTATTAACAACTACGAGATCTATGACCGCTCAAACCGATATTAAAAATATCATTATTAACTTTTCATAATCTTATGATGCTTCAAAGAACAACTTGCAAATAGGCAATGAGTTTGGGTTTTGAAGGCAAAATCTCCTTAACCAAGGAGTGGTTCACAAGCACTTCACTCCATTGGCTTAAGTTTGGAAATTTGTTGCTTTTAAATAGCTCAAACTCAAAGCCTTCTTCAATGGCAGGAAACCAGTAGGCAACTATAGTTCCAACAATGTCCACAAATCCAATTTCATCTCCTCCAAAAAACTTCTTGTTCTTAAGTTCATTTTCAAGTGCTTCCAATGTCTCCCTTGCTTCTTCTACGGCTTTTGCTCGCTCTTCTCTTTTGCTTCGTGCTGCTCGTAGGACCGCAGGCAGTACCTAGATACAAAAAGTGATTGATCGATGATATTGAAATCTCATGTTGAAAAGACGGAGAAATAACTTCATTTTCTTAATAAGATGGGCACAGATCGATTGACGGAGTTCTCACATTAAAAATTTGAGAAAATTTTCTTTCTTTACCAATTAATTATGAAATGAAATCTTGTATTTATATAATATAATTTCAGTTCTCATAAGATTCCAAAAAGCTTCCAAAAAAGAAAATGAGATCTAATTCTAAGAATTAAAGAACTCAAAAAGGCACAATTTTGAAGTATTAGGTTGAAAATTCTATATTGAAAAGATAGAAATATCTTTTTATTAAAAAAACATGAATATTAATTTCAAAACTAGTCGATGAGAACGAAGAGCATGTTATATATCTTCTATAGCGCTATGAGACTCACTCAATTTTTCAGTATGAGATTTTCAACATGCTTTTTAAAATGACAACACTATTAGATTCATTATTCTTAAATCAGAATTAACATGTAATACGATTTTGGTTTTAATATAGACTTTGATACTATGATAGATAAACACTAATTATATCTCAAACCCAATTGAAAATGAGAGAATTAGGGTATGTATGTATGGTGACTATTGGATTCATCATTCTTTAGTGCGAACTTCCCTCCTCGAATTACTAATTAGTTTTCATTAAAGTAAAACGAGTATTCTAAAAAAAGTGTGATTAATGATGAGTTCAAAAGAACAACCATTTTGAAGATGTATGTTGATAATAAAACTATCCAAGAACTCGTATAGAAGATGTATCAGTTACTTATACAATTATCAATTGATTTAAGATAAACTTCATCTTATAAAAAAAAAAAACCAAGCAATGAAACATGTTATTTGCTTACCTTGTCATCAATATACTTAGCCCAAAACATTGCTTGAGCTTTTTGGTGAAGATCTTGAGGCAAAATGGGGCTGTTCTTCCAATTCTCATCAATATATTGAAGAACAACAAGAGACTCACAAATGGTATTGCCATTGTGGACAAGAACAGGTACCTTCTTGTGAATTGGGTTGTAATTGAGAAGCAAATGGCTCTTGTTTTTCAAGTCTTGTTCAATATATTGATACTCAATGGATTTGAGTTTCAAAGCTAACTCAACTCTGTGGCTAAATGGACTCATCCAAGCTCCCAATACTTGCACTTCTTCACCCATTTTTTCTTTCTGATCTCCACAAAATTTTGAAAACAGAGGCCTTGGTTTTTTTTTTACCAGCTTATGGTGTTCAAAAGACATAGTGGGTTGGTGTTTATATAGAAGCTCTAGTGGTCAATAGGATGTTCACAAAATTCAAAGACCATGAATATAATATAGGAGTTTTTTTTTTTTTTTTTTTGTAAATAATGGTAAAAAAGGAAAAGTTTTATATGAATGTGAAAATTTTAGAAAATAAAATCAAACATCAATCAAGTTAAACGATAACTTAATTAATGTAACAAAATTGTAAGTTTCAATCAAGTGAAATTAATACTTTATTAAGTTAAACTCATTTAAATCTAGTAAAATAAATAAAAAATAAGAAAAGTTTAAATATTTTGTTAAAAAAATAAGTTAGAATTTGTTATCTACCACTTAATCGGTGATGAGAGAAATAACACATTTATATTATAATTGTCTAGACATTTTCTCATACTTTTAATGTGAAATACTAAATATACCTTTTGAAAATGATACTTCTTTTATATTCACTGATCAATCGAATTCAAACCTTTTTTTTATGGATCGATTGCCCATTAAATATTATAACCTTTTATAGCATTCATTTTAAAATTAATTGATAATTGATAATTTACATTTCTTATCTAATGAATAATTAAAAAGGGGAAAAAATGGAAGTTAGGAAAAGTCTAGATGTGTTTTGACTTGTTTGGGTGGAGTTTTATATTGTAAATGTTGTCGTAAGGAACTATGTAACTAAGGGGTTTGTCGTAAGCTATGATGATAGTTTATAAAATATTTTAATTGTAGTGGTTGGAAGTTTGGGCCTGTTCGGCCGCCAGGTATGGCCCAATAAGGCTGAAACCGGCGGCCCAAACATTTGTTTGGGCCCAAAAAAATTCAAATAAAAAAGAAATTCTTTCTTTTGGATAAGCTCTAGTCACATATTAACATTTATGTTACATTTGTTCCGGAGCTGTTTGTTTGACATATTTGATAGGATTTAACTTAAGGAGTTATATTAAGAAGTTATGTTGAGTAGTTAAAAATTGAGAGTTGTAGTCAAAAACTCGTTTTGATGTAATTTTTGTGTATAAAAGTTAGAGTCAAAACTTTATTTTGATATAAATTTAAAATGAATAGTTATTTTTAGTAGTTAAAAAAAAAATAAAAGATTAAAAATGAATTATTTTGATTGATTTGAAAAAAATAATTAAAAATGAGTGACTAGAAATGATTGAGTAGTTATAAATGATTGATTAAAAATAAATTATTAGAAATGAAAGTTATTTTTAAAAGTAAAAATGAAGAGAAATTAGTAAACACTCATTTAGATATATATTTTTGAGGAAGAATGAATAGATCTTAAAACTAAATCTTACCTAAATATGCTAAACAAACAACCCCTTTAAAGAAAAATTGCTACGCCTTTTTTATGACTTTTAAAAATATATTCAACTTTGACGATTTTTCTATTGGGATTATTAATATTATTGTACATTTTTTCGTAAAATACTATCCTTAAATAAAACGTGTTACTTGTTTAAAAAAAAATAATAATAAATAAAAAGTGTTACATGTTCATTATTATCGGTTTTTAAGTAACAATTTTAAACTTTCATCTTTTGTCAAAGGCTCTGGCTTCTCAAGGGTGAAAAGCTTTATGGCTAATGTAAGAAATAGAACAATATTTTTTTTGAAATTTAATATCATACTAAATTATTTTTTTTAAAAAAATATCATATTGAATTATTAAACTAAGTTCATGTTGTTGTTGGTGAAAAAAAAGATAAACGGAGGATGTGGTTACAAGTTTGAATCCCTCGTTCTTTTAATAATAGATTTAAAATTAACATTAAAACATTTTCATTGAAAAAGTATAAGATTAAATTATGATAACAAATTAAAGTAAACTTTATGTTTTGTTTCATTTTTATTCTTAAAAATTCATATAACAAATTTTCATCCTGATAAAATATCCTACTGATTGTTTTAAAAAAACCGATTGACTTATATTTATTATTATTTTGACTCAATAAACTAAAGATGAAAATTCTATTTTAAAATTTTGAAATATGTGCACGAGTCAATTCTATAAAACATTATTTAGTCAATTTCCATCAACTAAAAATTAAAGGCGTCTGCGGTTGTGATGTGAAAGTTGGGTCAAATGTTCAATTTAAAAATCACTCCTATATAATTGAAGAGTTTTTATTTCGAAAAACCTATTAAAAAGATTATGGAAGCTTATTGCTTATCAAATGATTAATAAAATGTAGTACAATTGTTTGAGGTTGTAATTCAATCCAACACTACTATTACAAACTCAATTCTAAGAATTGATATTCAGCTTTAATTTATTTGAGAGTAATAGTATTATTTACGTAGATTATATGATCTCTTTCTCCCAAATTGTACTAACAAGTGCACATATATATGTATATATATATATATAACACAATTGTTATAAGTAAACTAAACAATGTCATTGTTTTAAAAAAAAAAAAACTAAATGACTTCATGAGTATGAATTCCTCCGCTTCGAATTGTTGTAATTTAAAAAAAATAAAAAAATCTAAATTAAACTAACAATACAAAAAATGTAAGATAAAAAAACCCAAAAAAAATTTCAAAAAAAAAAACCCAAAAATTTATCTGATTTACTAATGTTGCATTAATATGCTAACAAAGAGAAGTCAAAAATCATTTTATTAAGGTATAATGATATAAATCTTTCATCAATCAATACTAATATTTTAAGAAAGCTCAAAACATAAAAAAGAGAGCTCATAAAATATGCTCTCGTAAAATCTAATTTATATTTTGATTTAAGTAGCGTAAAATCAATTATAATATAAACTTACATAAATATTTTTATGGCAAGATTTCTAACTAAGTAATTGTGAGAAAAAGATGATGTTTTAATATTTGGTGGTAATTTAATTAATTATTTATTTTGATAGAATTGGTGGTAATTTAACTTAACACCATAATTATAAATTTGATTTGGAAAATTAATATTCCAAGTGTCAACTTGTAAATGATAGAGTGGAATTTAAACTGAAAAAGAATATGGAATGTAATAAACCAGTAAATCAAATTCAACCTTTATTCTATCTGTTATACTCACTAATCCCGTGTTGAATTCGCGTTACCAAAGGAACTTTATTTATTTCATTTATCCTTTAAATTTTGTTTATTAATTATAATCTCTTTTTTATTTAAAAAAGTTTGATTTTTCCAAATAACGCGTTGTTGTCGCCTTTGTTATTCAAATACTCCGTCTTCGCTGGCTGTTCTTCTTCAACAAAATCTCTGGTTTTTTTCATTCCTCTCTCATTACTCCAAAACCAGATCTCATTTTCAAATTTTGATTTCCAGTTTTTTATTCAAACACTTCGATTCTGTAATCAATTCCTTCGATTTCGTCGATTTGATCCGAGTTCTTCCTTCTTCGTTGGAAAGATTTCGAACTTATCCGCCGTTTTTGAGATTTCCGACGCGATTCTTCAATCTAGGGTTTCTGTTTTTTTTTTCCTTTGATTCTATTTATTTTTCGCTATGCGTGGTGATGGATTCTGTATGTTGATTCTGGAGTGATATGGAATTGGTTGTTGCGCGAACAGAAAATGAATCTTTACATTCGACGGGAATCTTCGAAGGTTGGTTCTACGATTGCTTTTAGCGTTGTTCTGTGTGTTTTTTTTCTTTGATTTTGGTTTTGTTTGATGGTGTTTATTGATTTTGTTTTGGTGGAGAAGCTATGGAAACGTGTCTGTGCAGAGGCTACCACCGAGATCATTCTTCTTGGAGAGAATTGGAAGTATCTTCTTGGGGGACTTGTTTGTCAGGTATTCTTTAAGGATGAATTTGTCTGCGAACTTATTTAGGAGATGATTCCTCAACTTCGTGATCAGGGATGGCTTGTATATTAACTTGATCACACACCGCCTATCCGCTTTTCTGAGGGATAGTGTTTATGTTTTTTAGATTGAATAGTTTTTGGAATTTGGATTAGAAAAGGTGTTGGAACTTGTAGGATGAATGATGATTCAAGAGCATTCAAATTTTCATGAATTTGAGAGGAGGGTGATGTTTATTTTGATGTTTATGTCAAAGAGTTGAGTATTTGGAGGTTTTGTTGTTTTTTTGTTGGTGATAGGTTTGGGCCTTCGAAGAATTAGGAATACTTTAGGGGTATGTTAGCCATTACTTAGGGAGTTTGTTAGAGGATTATGATTATAAATAAGAGGGAAGGGGTTTGAGAGGGGTATCAAAATGTATGAGAATGGTTTAGGACTTGACTTGGTTTATCTAAGATAGGGAGGTTCTAGGTGCCTTTTACCTAGGCTTATCTTGAATTCGGTTTCATTGATATCGTAATTCAGTTTGTTCTATTTTGGTTCTTATCAGTTGGTTTCTTTAGTCTGCTTTCCGTTTCTGACATGTGAAATACTTCTTGTGGACAGTACATACATGGTCTAGCTGCTAGAGGAGTCCATTATATACATAGGCCTGGGCCAGTGCTTCAGGATGTTGGCTTCTATCTTCTTCCGGTTGGTATTTAAATATTGCATCCAGTGAATTATAATTACATTAAAACCTTCGAGTTTATTTTTTTTGTGTTTGAATGTAGGAGCTCGGACCCGAGAAAGCTTACCTCAGCGAAACTTTGTTTTCTTTCATCTTCTTATCCTTTTTCTTGGTTAGGTTTCAACCTTTGCTTTTCCTTTTAGTTTTCTTTCATATTTCCATCTTACCGGTTTTATTATCGGTTACATAAGATTTGAATTCCTGCTAGTATGTTTGTGTACACCTTTTGCATCAAAAACTTCTTAACTAGGCACGGAGTCTATCCTCTGCTCGATCCTCCTTTTTATATTCAACTTTATTTAAACTCTCATAATTTATAAAATATGGGCATAACTCTAGTGACTTCTCATATAATCACCACTAGTTTACAGATTTGAATCCCCATCTTAAATGTTGTTGAATAAATTATAAAAACAAAACTCTGTTAATTCATGAGTTCGTGCATACTGCACTGAAAGTTGCTTTCTAGGGCTTGAAATTTTTGACATTCATGTTTCTAATGGGGCGGCACAATTGTCATATGAACAAAGGGTTCTTTCTTGGTTTGTTCCTGAATTTTGAGTAGAACTTTCAGTTACTGCTTTTATTCTTACTTTCTTTCGTTTAGATATATCAATGCAGGCTTTGTTTTTTTGATATCTATTATCTCTACACTGGCACACATGGATTTTCTCTAGTGTTTCTAATGGTGGAACTTTCTGTTGCAGTGGACTTTCCATCCTTTCATTCTCAAAACTAAAAAGATCTACACAGTTTTGTTATGGTGCAGAGTTCTAGCATTTTTAGTTGTAAGTACAACTTTTAATTCTTGGTCAATATTTTGGCCCCTCTAGAATGAATTTCATGTTATGTGTGTAGCCCTGCCCCAATCACCTATCCTACTCCTCACCCCACCCAAACCTGGTTTCATAATTAGTTTCTTGAAAGAAAATATTTTAAGAACTGGGTAGTTGATGTTGCACCCAATTTTTTTGATATTGTATCTCTTCTATTTGTTTTTGCAGGCTTCTCAAATTCTCCGTATTCTTACATTCTATTCGACTCAACTTCCTGGTCCAAACTATCATTGTCGTCTGGTACAATATCTTTTGATATCTGAATATTTCTCATCGTGTTTGAATTTTAAGTGTAGATTAACTTTTGTTCATGTGTGAATTTGATTGATCAATATAAGGGTTTTTTTTTGTAATATTTTCAATCTGGCTCTTAGATAAGGAAAATGATAGTGACTTCTGCACCATTTTTGTGCAGGGTTCAAAACTTGCGACGTTGCCTCCCCCCAAAAGGATCATTGAGGCTTTCTTGATACGTAAGAAATTATCAACATCTGGTCTTTAGATATATTATTATTGACAGTGTTTCTCATATTGTTGTCTCATTTGCAGTTCCGAGGGGTGTATTGTACGGATGTGGAGACTTAATTTTCTCATCACACATGATCTTTACTCTAGTTTTCGTGCGCTCATATCAGATATATGGTACTCAGAGGTATCTTCTTAAAAAATTACTACAATATAAACAAAAAGTGGTCATTTGTAGCATATTCAGATGTTGATGTATTAAGATTTCAAACTCTAGCTGATGGTTTGTTTTTTTGCAACACTTTAGGTTCATTAAGCAGTTGGCCTGGTTACTTGCTATAGTTCTGAGCTTCTTAATTGTAGCCTCACGCAAACATTACACTGTTGATGTTGTGGTAGCATGGTATAAAAAATGGCCACTCCACTTTTCGACCCGTATTTAACAATGTAGTTATGTTTTAAAATTTTTCTCTTCCTAAATCGTTCATCTTTCTGCAGGTACACCGTAAACCTAGTTGTATTCTTCGTCGATAAGAAATTACCAGGTCGCTTCGCCTTTCTTGCCCTTTAATTCCATAGAGCATTATTGAATAACGTTATTGAAATACTCAATTTTCTTATCCCAGAATTGCCTGATCGAACCAATGTCATTGTATCTACGTTGTTACCATTGACCACGAAAGATAGAGATACCAAGACGAAAGATGAGAACCATAAGCTCATCAATGGGATCGCCGCCGACCCTGCCGATAGGGTACATATCAAACACTTATATTCTGTTCTAGTCTGAATTGCATCCAAACACCAGTTTTTTTTTTTTTTTTTTTCCTGACAATTACTCTGTTCAACTCCAGAGGCTGAGAACTCAAGTAAATGGCAAGATTCTTGAAGAGGGAAATGCAGTTCACATCAATACTTCCATGAACGCCAGTGCATAGAGCAACAGTAAGTTTTCCAAATAGGGCCTGGAATAGAGATTTATATAAAACTGCTCAATCTTGGATTCAGGAGGGTTAGATAAACCTGGTTGTGAATCTGTATCTGGGATTGTTGATGAGTCATAAAGTAACCTGAGTTGTGCTTCTTTGAAAATTTTGTGGCATCCTTTTTCTACTTCTTGTCTGCCTTAAATAGCACATTAAATGGATCAAAATTATGAAGTTTTAATTGTAACTGTGTAAGGAACTGGTTAAAGAGAGAGCATAGACATCTTATGGATGTGTTTAAGGGTGTGTTTGGGTCAGGGGAATGGTAATGAGGAAGAGAATGATTATGGAGGTAATGATTATTTGTGTTTGGGGTGAAGGTAATGGTTATGGAGAGAATGATTATTTGTGTTTGAGATAAAGATAATGATTATAGGAAAAATAAGATAATGAATATGATGCGAGTGAAAAATAGTGATGTGATGTATGAAAAGTTGGTGGAGAGAGTCCCCAAGAGGTGTCATAGTGATTGAAGACTTGAGTTTTGAGGGTATGCTCTCCTTAAGGTCCCAGATTCGAGACTCAGCTGAGATATTACTTCTTCGATGTCTTCCGGTGCCTGGCCTAGGGACGGGCATGGTTACCCTTATTTCAAGAAAAAGAAGAGTTATTGAAGAGAGAATAAAAAATAGTTAGGGAGAGAATGAAAAAAGTGAATATGGGGGTGGCACAAACACGAGGAATCATCTTCATTCCCATTCTCTCCCTTATTCTTGGTAGTCCAAAGACCTTCTAAATATATATTAAGATGTAGGTGGTTTGTGGTTCGAGTTGCAATCGGACAAAACATTTAGAACAATGTCATCATCTGACAGCATAAGAGGGTGGGAGGGCCCACATTAGAGACCAGCAATGTTGGATTTGAAAAAGTTATATGGAACAACATGCGAGAGAGCAATTGATGTATCCTTTTATGATAAGGATTTTGCGTGTGCTGTCCCTGCAAAATTATAATTTAATGAATGTCTTGTGCTGCCATCCCCACATTTCAAACCAAATCTCTCTCTTTAGGGAACTTAAATGAGAATAGCATCAAACATCACACTCACACAGTCTTTAAACTGTATCTCCAATCACATGTCCTTTTTCTCATATTGGCTGGGGTTCATCTTCATGCTCTATTTAGTCATTTTTGGATTAAATCCAGTGTGTTCAATCACTCAATAATTAGGGGCGATCTGAATGAGAATGATTATGATTTTGCTGGGAATAAAAATTATGAAGGAGAATGGTTATGATTATGCAGAGGAAATGAAAAGTAGATAGGGAAGAGAATAGGAAGGAGAATGATTATTGTGAATGATTATTTGTGTTTGGGGTGAATGAAATGATTATGGATAGAAAGATTATTTGTATTTGGAGTGAAAGAAGTAATTATTTGTGTTTGGAGTGAAAGAAATAATTATTTGTGTTTGTGTAGGTGAGGGAATGATTATGAAAAAAATAAAATAATGAATGCGATAAGAGTGAAAAATAGTTATGAATAGAATAAAATGTTGTTATGGAAGAGCAAAAAATTGTTAAGAAGAAAATAAAAAGTGTAGATTTTGAATAAAAAATTGTTATGGGAAGAACAAAAAATAGTTTTTTTTTACTACAAGTTGGGGGAGGAGCACTAAACCTTACATAGAGAGAGGCATTATTGCTCTCAAATAATTGAGAGTTAAATACCGATTATCAGAATTGAACTTGTGATCATGATGTTGCATTGCATTATCACAAAATAATGATACTAACATGTCACTGACTCTTTCGGTGGAAGAATAAAAAAAGAACAAAAAATAGTTAAGAGAATAAAAAGGTAGATTTTGGACAAATATGATTATAAGAAGAATGATTTTGGGTGGCTCAAATATTAAAAAATCATTTTCTTTTCATTTTTTCCATTTCATCCCCTAAGTAAACTTGATTGAATTGTTTGATGTATCCAACTAGATTTGAGGGTCGCATTATTTGAGCACATAATTTTTTGGTAGTATGTTTTATATCATGTTATTTTTTAAAAATAACTTAGAACTTTTTTTTAATATTTATATTAATATAATGAAAAGAATGAAATTTATATGTGGGATAACAATCTTTAGCTTTGTGAAGGCTCCAATCTTTGAATTGGAAGTTTCTCCCCTTTGAAATACTATTATTATTAGCTTATGGGATACGAACATTGAAGTGACAAAAGTATTACGAAGGTAACACTACTTTTAAAATATTTATCAATTATCAACAAGAGCGAACATCCATAGCTTAAAACATCAACAAACCGGGGAGGTTCAAGTATGCATCCCGGTTTTGTGGATAGAGTTTTGAAGTCTCTAAAATATATTTATTATTCTCTTAGAGGTTACATGCTTGAAATTTGCGACTAAATTTAATTGTAAAATTCTTAATCTCTTTGATTTGGGGCTTGAGATTAGAGGATTCATACATTTTCCAAAAATCGAATCAGCTGAAAGGGCAATTGATCGATTTTCAAGTATATATCGGGCACTTGGTTCGGTGGGTTAGAATTTTTTTTTTATTTATGTGATATTAACATTTTTCATATAATTAATTGATTTTTTAAAATTTTAATTATTACAAAATCAACTAACTTTAATGTAAATGTGTTTCCAAAAAATATTTAAAAATTAATTATCAAATTTTCATTTAAAAAATGGTAGGATAGATATGATTTTTTTAATAAAAACATTAAATGAATTAAACGACTTAATCGACCGATTTGGTGTTGATTTTCACCTAGAGATGGATGCAGATGCCCAAATAAATAAAATAGTTTTTTTTTTATCTTCATAAATACATTCTTTTTATTTCTCAAAAAAAAAAAAAAAAAATCTTTTTAATCATAAATGTCAACTACTCGAACTAAAAAAAATATTCCAAAGCTTCTTGATTGTTGATTATTGCCACGGTTTGGAAGTTCGCTTCGTAAATTCGTTCTCATTCTTTGTCTTCGTAAATACATTTTATTTTTCAAAAAATAATTCATTTGTGGTTGCTGCACAAAAGCTCCAAAGCTCATTTTGATTGGAAATGCTTTATTAGAATTGGAAATTTCTTTGATTGCAATACAATGATGGAATTTGAACAAAAAAAAAAGCTCATTTTGTACAAGAACACCACCTCATTTCTTAGAATTGGGAATTTCTTTGATAGCTTTTGTTGTTTGTTATTTATTTTTTGTTTCAGCAATTCTTCTACCTTGGAGGTGATTGAATTTGAATTTTCGAGTCTATGAGACGGGAGGAAGTGAAATGATTTAGAGGTATTTAACGAGTAGTATGGTTATTAGATTAATTCAACTCGACATACTGACCTCTTTCTAGGAGAGCTTTTTATTTTTTGGAAAAACAGTACTAAGTACATAAATAAATAATAATAAGAGTGATTAATCCCCTCCCTCTCACATCCAAAAATCTAAGCAAATGTTAAACATGACAATACTTTTCCCAATAAACTATAAACTACATTAACTTTCAATAATTCATAAGCCAAAAAGAGAGGAAGTTTCAATAGGGCTTTCAATGAAAAGTTTGACATTCCTAGCAAGAAAAACAATAGACCATCATTCCCAATGTTTAATAGATTGGCTAAAAAGACCACAATCATTCAATAATTCTTCACTTTTGCAACTCAATACTCAACTCTCAATCAATTTTATCAAACTTTTAGCTGAATGTGGAGCAAATTCATCCATTAAAAAAAAGAAATTCATTACTTGTTACCTAGAATTTGTCCATACCATTGATATTGAGTTCCTGTAAGACAAATCCATTACCTTCAAACATCTAACTCAAGACATTTTTATTCCTATCCTATGACCAAACACAAATCCAGAAATTATTCAACAAAATTCAAGATAGAACTTGCAAAAAAAACCTCACACAACATGTAGGAACATCAAACTAGGAACTAAGAAAGCCTAGTATTCCATAAAGGCCATCCTCTAACTTTGTTGCTCAAATCACACTCAAGCATTCAAATGGGAACAAATACCTTCCAGGGGTTTGTTCAACAAGACATAAAAAACATTCTTTTTCAGGTTGAAATCTCAGGAAGCATTTCTGTTATGAAAAAAATCATAAATAACAATCAGAGAAGAAAAAAAAAAAGGACAAAACACACATGGTTCACTATTATTGTGCTAACTACGTCCACAGATGGAGGAAAACAGGCAAATAAGCTGTTTTATTTAGAATATAGTGAAGAAAGCAAAATGTTTTCCTCGCAAAATGTTAGATAGAGGGGATAAGGGTTTAGGTCTATGATAGAGTTTTAAGATGGGTGAGTTTATATAGAGCGCCACTCTTAAAACTATATCATAGACCTAAACATAAAAACTCAACATAGCTGAATCAAGGCACTTCATCCATTTCCATAACCCTTCACCTATGCAGCTATGGCTCACTTCAGTAGGCATCCAAATAAATAAAATAAAATAAAATAAAGACAAATGAATAAAAAAGGGAACCAGATGGACGAAGAGAGAAATCAATGATAAATCATTTCTATTAGATAGCGTGAACATTTATCTCAGTCCACCTATCTTATAAATGTATATTGGACTCTCCACTTTTCCAACGTGGGATAATAGTGAGATCCTAACATGCCTCTCAAGATGGTGCCTCTTTTGGATTTCACCTATCTTGAATCGGATCCCAATTTCATTTTATTGATACCCGTTTTTGCTTAATGGGTTCTGATACCATATTAGATAGCGTGAACATCCATCTCAAAACTAATTGGTGATAAGAGGAGTAGTCTGCCTTTCTTATATATATTGTTAAGAGGTCTCCACTCTTTCCGATGTGAGATCCTAACAATTTCCACATAGATAGGTGCCCAACATGGACTTAAATATTGATAAAATGAAACAACCAATTACAAATTATGAGAACGCTTATGAAAATGAGATGCAAAACTACCTCTATTATGAACAGATAAAACATAAAATAACCAATCATGTTATCTCAAAATTGAACATTAGAGTTATCTCCAGATCACTATCATGATCACTTCAATTAAATAAAAAACGATGTACTGAATTGAAAACCATACCTTTTCATAGTATAGTTATCAAGAACAGATTCCAGGAATGTTCATCAGCTGGAACAAAGATACATGAAACTTCAGGTATTATATTTTGCTGACAAAGTTTTGAGCCTCTCAGTCTCAACCCACATAGTCGCCTGTTCATGTTCATAACATTTCCAAACTCAAGAATTTGAGGACAGAGACAAAAAAAGAAGACTTAGGAAACTTAAACACGAGGGTTGCTTTACTTCCCTCTTCCCACGATTCGTAGCAGCAGAGACGAGATGTACAGCTGGTAAAGGGTAAAACAAACTTAAAACAAAGTACAGATCCACTAAACTCCGAAAGTTTCTCGAGTGTGCCATAAACATATAATTCAGGTCTATTCTTGTAGTCCGAAGGGGTAGTATAAATAATCCTTGTTAAGATCAATCATATCTGCAAGTGGCAAATTCTCTCATAAACGCCCCACTTGCATCTGAGAACCGTTTAATCGTCCAGCCGAATCTCCCATGGCTCTAACACTTCCATTCTCCAATCCACTTTTAAGCCAAGCAAGGTTACTTATGTCAGTTGCAATTGCAGCTAGTTCAAAACTGGGAAAGGATGGTGGAGGCTCTGAGAAGTCCACAAATTCTGGCCCTAATAAAGTGGCTATTGGAGATCCCTGGTTATGACCCTCACAACAACCATGACCACATTGATGTGGCACTGATCGATCACCGTACACACCTTCAAGTAATTTGCTAGCTTCAACTTCTGGTATTGATGCTTGAATCAATGGTCCTTGCATTGGAACAGGTCGTAAAAATGCCCTCAAAGACTCTTGGCCATCCAAAGGGTTATATACACTGAAAGCACTTACTCGAGCCACTGGCTTGAAAAGATTAGGCTGTTCTTTGACTTCTTGACTAAATTGATCCTCAATAGCCATAGGCACCTTGTCTTCAAATTGATCATCCATATGCTCCCGAGAGCAGGGTTCTTTTCCGTCCAAGGATTTAAAGGAATTTACATCTCCACACGAAAGGGTTTCTTCCGATGATCCCTTGGTTTTTTCTATACTAGCATCATCCACAACGGTCCCGGATTCTAACTTGATTCTTTTAAGCTCTGTGCATCGACGGCGTAAAGTGGAATTCCAATGGTTCTTTATAGCATTATCTGTTCTCCCAGGCAAGAGTCGAGCAATGGCCGCCCATTTATTTCCATGAATAGCATGAGCTGCTACAATGATCCTGTCCTCCTCATCTGAAAAACACTTAATATCATTAATCCACTTTCAAGAACAAAATTGCACAATTATACCAATAAATGACCACCATCAAAACAGGATGAATTAGCACATTGCACAGTTTTACCCACCCATGGAAACATCAATATATGCAATATACATAAATAACAGGAAAAATGCACACATCACATAAACACACTATTAGAGAAAAAGTATGGCCAATTGCTATATACCACATTGTTTTAATTTGTTCCATTTACATTCTGACTACATAGTTTATAGAACACATTCCTTCCATTTTCAGTTAAATTTTTGCTACCAACATAGATCAGATAAATCTCATGCTGAAATCCTAAATGGTTGAAAATGATTTTAGAAGACTTCAGCCATAACTCAAATTTTTAATTTCATAACAATGAACTGTTGAACCCTAAATTTAGCTCATAAAGACGATTACCAGAATAGAAAGCAAAATAACAAGGATCATTGATCATGATTCATTGATGCTTATGATGGCATCATATTATCTAAAAATCAAGGCTTCGAAAAGAAAACAATACATTACGTAGAATTAACCTGGATCAAACATCTGAAAACGAAATCAAGAAACAAATAACACAATTCTCTTCTCCAGACGCTAAACGCTAACAACCACCAGAAATCGAACGAACAAATGAAATTCAAAGAATCGGCAAAGCCAAATGAGCGATTAAGGATGGATTAATCTACCAGAAAATGGCTTGCGTTTCACGGAAGGGTCGAGTTGATTACACCACCTAAGGCGGCAAGATTTTCCGGATCGGCCAGCGATTCCACGAGCAATCAAGCTCCAATTCCTGGCACCGAACTTGCTCACGAGGCGGCTGAGAATCGCATCCTCTTCCGGCGACCAAGGTCCTTTGACTCTATCTTTGCCGCCTCGGCCACCGGTTGGTTCGACCTCGCCGGCGACCATGGGGACGGCGTCGTCTCCGCTGCCGTAGTCGGCGAGGGAAGCAACGGCATCGCATGCGTCTATTCCGGCGGCGGCGGCGGCGGAGGCAGGATCGGCCTCCATGGCTGGACTAGTGTGACCGGCAACCGTCCACGGAAGTGAGTCACCTTATTGACTTAACCGCTCTCTCCTTTCAACTTTGAATACGTAACGAAAGAAGACGACCGAGTCAATTTATAGGGCAAATGTTTCGGACTCTCTTTCTTTCCCAATTTACCTAACCTTCCACTTCCCAATTACTTTTTTAACCTTCCATTTCCAAATTACATTTTCCAAAAAAAAAAAAAAAAAAAAACTAATAACAATTGAATTGAGATTCAATATGTAGTGGAAATAAAAGTGGATCTATGTTTGAATTAATAATTTAAGTATGTTTGCATAAAATGAATATGGTTGGGTTTCTTCTGCAAATGACTCAATCCAAAACGTTTATGTCTTTTCATTGTGTGCAAAGGATTTGCATAAGACTAGACTATAAATATTGAGTTATCTACATAATTTTTTTATCAATCGAGAATAATATTTCATTAAGATGATTCTATGCATACTTGATGTGAATCATGGGTGAGTTATGAATTCGTATGTATGAAAACATCCTTTTGGCGTAAATGGTTGAGAATAGCCACGGACGCCAATTTAATAAGTCTCACGTTGGAGATTGTCATAACAGGGAGATGAGATTGTAATTTTACAAGATGTAATTCACTTATTTCTCATAGTGGATAGCGAATGAGTAGTTATGTTAAGTGTTGATTCATAGTTGTAAGGTACTTGAGATCAAAGTGACACGAGGAAAAGTGGTAATTATAGTGGTTAAATGGGCTTTAGATCAAATATAATTATGAACACTAAAGGTTAACTCACACATAATTAATTGAGAAATCATAGTATTTGTCTACTTTCCACAAAACATTTGAGAAAATGTCTAAATTGGAAAAAATTCAAATGCATGTCTATTTTGGATTTTAATAGAGGAGGGATAAAACATTACTATCATTTACCCTTTTCACTTAATTAACATTTTATGAATTAAAATAATCAAATTCTTCCATCCCCACCATTTTAGGAATACTTTTAAGATCTAATAAACTAATTTACCCCACCATTTTAGGATTAGATTCGTTTCCTACAACTATAGAAACATTTTCACCATTTTTTATTTCGATCGAATTAGAAATCTCACAGATTCTGATTTTCATTTTCTGTGTGTCATTTTTGCCATTTTTTTTTCTTATTTTCATCACCAAATTCCCAAGTTTGCAGCGAATTCCCAAATCACGCTATTGTTTCTTATTTCTATCATTGATTCTCATCTTATCACTTTCTCTGCCACTTTTCAAGTGTAGGGATCAACCGGTTATAATTGTAATTAGGGTTACACTAGTTACAATCGTCTTTAATAAAAATTGGGATGAGGGAGATATTTACTCGAACTACAATACGACCTTGATTAATATCACATATAACACCCCTTTATCCCTAATGATATCGTCTATTGAAGAAAATTTGGGTTTTGAGGGATGTCTAGTGGATGTACAACGGGTTGAGATAGTAAAAAAAGAAAAGTGGATATTTACTCGAACTACAATACGAACTACAATACGTACTGACATGGAACAAGAAAAGTGGGCTAATGCTTTGCTTGGGGCAGGCGTTTCAATCATTTAACTCCGAAAGCTGAAGTTGGTGAAGAGCATTTAATGGTGGTAGGTAATTTTTTATTGTTTTGTTCTTCTCACAGTTTTTGAAAAAACGGGGGTATCTACCGACGTGGACAGAGGATGTACTAGATATTTCATCCCTCTCGAAAGAAAAAGAATTCAACGTAAATATCATTACTAATTTTATTTAGTTGTTTTTTTTTAAAAAATCAATGTAATTATCTGTTTTGATTTTCAAATTTTGAAATAAAAATCATTATTATTATTTTTTATCTAGTTGTTTGTTTAAAAATAAATATCATCTAAAAATAAATATCATCTCTCATTAGTTAAAACATATTCCTATTTAAAATAATGTTAGTTAAAAAATAAGAACAAATTAGGATAGGTGTAATTTGGACTATTGTATATAAAACTAATTAATTATGTATTTAAAAAAAACTTATTGTAAACCTGCATTTTAAATATTTTTCATTTAGACATTTTTCTAAATAGTTCATAGATTGAGATATTTACCTATTTCCCCCTAATTAGTTATATTTATAGTCACAAAATTTTCTTGCAATACACAAGGGTGCAACTCAAATTTTTAGTCGGAATATTGAATTTGGTTAAATAATTTAACCCTACATAGAAAATATTGTTACTCTAAAATAAGATGAGAGAAAAATATGGATTTTCATGATTGAACCTATGATCGTAAAATTGAATGGGATAACAACCAATCAATCAAGTTGACATGCCACCAACTTTTTCGATGACTATAGATAGGGATGATAATGAAAACCGAAAACTGATAAAACTGAATAGAACCAAACCGATTTATTGGATCGGTTCGGATTTTTCATGTAATATTGGACATATTGGTTTTTTATTTAGAGAAAACCAAAATTTATTGGATCGGATTGAATTCTATTTGTAAAAACCAATAAAAATCGAACCAATATTGATTTATTTACTTTTATTTTCTTTTTATATGTTAGTCAAACATTTTATTGGTAGATGACTAATTATTTTTGTTTAATTTATAAGATTTCATTTAGGAAAACATTAAAATATGAATTGGAAGTAAAATAGTAAAAAAAGAAATAAATCATAGAGAACCAAATCGAAGAATATCCAGCCAATAATTTTAGGACATTGGTTTGGTGTTTTTTTAAAAAATCAATTGAATCGGATCGATTTGACCTAAAAATAAAAAAAAAACTGAACTTTTTTTTTTGGACATTGATTCGATTCCTTTTTTTGTCAAATTGATTAGATAGATTCGGTTATCGATTTGACCCAAAATGGAAGAAAACCGAACCAATATCACCGAAAAAATCAGGAGGCTAATTCTTTTTCTAACTTAAGAGAAAAAAGCCTTCTTCCACGGAGGGTTGTTTGTGAGATGCAATAATGAGCTTGGACGGGCTGTTTTGGAAGTTTGGACAATGGACTATTGGGCTTAAGGCCCAATAAAAGCCCAATCTCCCATTCCACAATCGACGAATGATATTCACATAAAAAGAGCGAGATAAAGTGGGACCCAAAACCCCTTTCCAAACCTCACAAAACCAAAACCAATCAAATTCAGAACCCAACCAAAGCAATCCATCATCTTCATCCATGGCTTCCGCCACCGCAACGGCGTCGCCGTACAACCTATCCTCGCCGTTAATCTCTCGTTCTCTCACTCGTCTCTCTCCATTTCACCTCTCCGTTCATCCGCCGTGCCGTGGAAGCAGAAGCCGCGGCAGCGGCAGCGACGGCGGCGGCGGAGGAGGAGCTCCCGCAGTGCGATGCGCGGCGTTCGGAGAGGCGAAAGTAGCGGAGACGAAGAGGAGAGGATCGTTTCAGATCGAGACGTTGACGAACTGGCTGCTGAAGCAGGAGCAGGCGGGGGTGATCGACGCGGAGCTTACGATCGTGCTTTCGAGCATTTCTATGGCGTGTAAGCAGATTGCGTCGCTGGTGCAGAGAGCGAGCATTTCGAACTTGACTGGAGTTCAGGGAGCCGTTAATGTCCAGGGCGAGGATCAGAAGAAGCTCGATGTTGTCTCTAATGAGGTTTGTCTGTCCCTTCTCTGCTCAACAACAATCGCTACAAAGAAATTTTTTTGTTTAAGCATGAATTATGAAGGGTTTTCATAACTATTTGGCATGTACTCAAATTTTATGTGAATCAAACAAGTATTTGAGAAACTATTTTTTAGGCACTTTCATAACTATTTTGTTTTTCGTTTTTTATTTTTGAAATTTCAGTCTACAACAATTATTTTACCATAGTTATTTTTTTTATTTGGATATCTACGTCTTACCTATATTTTAAGAAACAAAACTAAAATTTGGTAAAAAAAAAAAGTTTCCAAAAACTTAATTTTGTTTTTGAAATTTGATTAGTATTCACCTACTTTGGATACATCGTAGGAAAGATGGAACACATGATAAGAAATTTGAGTATAAATATGTTTAAATTTCATAAACAAAAAACAAAAGATTAAGGCCCGTTTGCTAACCATTTTGTTTTTTGTTTATGAAATTTAAGCCTATTTCTATTCAAATTTCCTACCATGTGCTTCATATTTCCTACAATGTATCCATCTTTACTTAAGAAATTTTTTGTTTACAAATTTTGGTTTTGTTTATTAAAATATAGGGTAGATGTAGATATCTAAATACAGAAAAAAGGTATAGTAAGGTAGTTGTTGTAAGTTTAAATTTCATAAACAAAAAACGAAAAACAAAATGGTTATCAAACGGGGTCTAAATGATTATCAAACGGAGTCTTACCTTTTAAATTTTGGTTTGATTTTTAAAAATATAAGGAAAATGTAGATATGAAAATAATGAAAATATATATTAGATTAATAGTGGTAGATTTCAATTTTAGAAACAAAAAACAAAATACTTAGGAAGCCAAAATAAACATACTTTAAATGACTTTAAGTTATTAATTGTCATAGTTATGCTTCATCAACATGTACACTCAATCTAGTGGTTTGAATCCTTTCTCCATAATTAAGAAATTACAATGTTGAGTTTATATAATTTCTCATTGTTTTTTAGATTTTTGAACTAATGTTATAATAAATTAAGAGGATATTTACTTCTTGGGTTAAGACGAAGTCGTGCTCATGTTCGAGTTAGTCTAATTAAACATTCATTGTTCATTCTCTCGAGCTTTCCCACTTAAAAAACTCATCAACTTTGATGACATATTTCGGATGAATATAAGAAGAAAAAAAAAGTTTAAAGAAAAAGGTTTTAGGAATATAAGAGCTTAAACAAGCAAAAGATAACCATTTGAGTATTTATGTGGGTTGCTAAATACTATAGTTTAATTTATGATGGTAATTTATTACCAATTTTTTAATATAAAATTATTATAGAATTAGATGATATGTCTCGTGAATAATCGCTCAAATACTCGATATATAAAAAAAAAAAAAAAAAAAAAACTTTAATGCAAGTCTTGTACCCTACAGTTGAGCTAGCTGCTAAATACTAGTTTGGAAAATAGCAAAAGGATATTTTTTGTTGGTAGGTAATTCATTTAATATCTCTTGAAATGCTTTTTAGAACATTATATATTATTATATTATACACCTGAGGCTTGGCGAAGAAAGTTATTAATTGCTTTATTTTTCTATGAGTATGAATCATAGAAAATTTTCTCAATTAGTTTCAACATGTTTTTCTTTTGTCAACTTGAACTTTTAGTTATTAAGGTATTTATACCCTCAAGACTTGGACCCACAATTAAGAAGAAAAAAACGAGATTCGAGAGAACCTAAAATTATATTAGCTACATATTGAGAATTGTTATATAAATTGAATTCAAGAGTTTTAATTTAACCAGTCAAATACATTGCCATAGGTGTTCTCCAACTGCTTGAGATCAAGCGGGCGAACAGGGATCATAGCATCAGAGGAAGAAGATGTTCCAGTGGCTGTAGAAGAGAGCTACTCCGGAAACTACATCGTCGTCTTCGACCCCCTCGACGGCTCCTCCAACATCGACGCTGCCGTCTCCACTGGTTCCATCTTCGGCATCTACAGCCCCAACAACGAATGTTTCGCCGAGATTGGCGAGGATTCCACTGTAAGTCGATTCCCATTCTGTTCTTTCCCCAGTTTCCCCCAAACCTCTAACTATTAGGATTATTTGCTAGGATACATTTGTAACCTTTATAAAAAGGCTCATTGTATCGTCCCTAAGGGTGGTGCAATAGTCGAAAACTTGGGCTTTGAAGGTGTGCTCCCCTCAAGGTCTTAGATTTGAGACTCATTTGTAATATTAATTTGAAGACTCCTCCCGTGTTTGCATTCTTTCTATAGTGGAGATTTCCCGGTTTCAAAAAAAAAAAAGCCTCATTGTATCACTTGCAAATATATGAAAATTTCTAACTATTTCATAAAATGGCAACGAGCAGCTCGGGTCGATAGAAGAGAGGTGCGTTGTGAACGTATGCCAACCGGGAAGCAACCTGCTTGCGGCGGGCTATTGCATGTACTCGAGCTCCGTAATCTTCGTGCTGACCGTAGGACAAGGCGTTTTTGCGTTTACTTTAGACCCCATGTATGGAGAGTTTGTGCTGACACAAGAGGACATCAAGATTCCCAAGGCTGGGAAGATATACTCCTTCAATGAAGGGAATTATCAGTTGTGGGATGACAAGTTGAAGAAGTACATTGATGATTTGAAGGATCCAGGCCCCAGTGGGAAGCCATATTCTGCTAGATATATTGGAAGTTTGGTTGGTGATTTCCATAGAACCTTACTCTATGGTGGTATATATGGGTACCCTAGAGACAAGAAGAGCAAGAATGGGAAGCTCAGGCTCTTGTATGAGTGTGCACCCATGAGCTTCATTGTGGAACAAGCTGGAGGCAAAGGCTCTGATGGCCATCACAGAGTTCTTGACATACAGCCAACAGAGGTTAGTTTGTTTATCCATATAATCTAACTTCTGAAACCTTTTTTGAACATCGACATGATCCCATTTAAAAGTCTTGTCTAACTAAACGTCTGGTTTGATAACTATTTGGTCTCCAATTTTAAAAAAATATTTTTCATTGTTTCTACACAATTGACAACCCCCTTTTGTAACTGTTTCGACATGATATCTTTATATTTTTTCATTCATCAATGAAGAGTTTACCCTTACATGTATTAAAAAAAAATCCATTTCTACACAATTCTCTACACGACTTCTTATGTTTCTTTTAAAAAAACATTTTTGTAATCAAATTAAAAAAAAAAAAAAAAAAAACTCTTTAGCACGAGATTTTGACAAATAAACTTGCGTTCTCCCAATTTATCCATCACAGTTTTTTGCCTCCCTACATGAATTATTTCAACTTTGGTTGAATTTCAAAAATAAAACAATGATTTGAAAACTACTTTTTTTTTTTTTAGAAATGGTTTTTGAAAAGTAGTACTAAGTTGATAACAAAATAAGAAAATTTATAGGTGAAAGTTGTATTCGTAGACTTATTTTCAAAAATGAAAAACTAAATACTTTAGTCTCGTTTGATAACTATTTTATTTTTTGTTTATGAAATTTAAGCTTATTTCTATTCAAATTTCCTACCATGTATTCCATCTTTTCTACAATATATTCATTTTTCTTTAAGAAAGTAGGTGCATACTAATCAAATTTAAAAAACAAAAACAAGCTTTTGGAAGCTACTTTTTTTTGTTTACAAATTTTGGTTTTGTTTATTAAAATATAGGTAAGATGTAGATATCCAAATAAAAAAAAAGCTATGATAAGATAATTGTTGTAGTCTTAAATTTCAAAAACAAAAAACGAAAAACAAAATAATTATCAAATGAGGTCTTACCAAACGAGACCATAATTTTCAAATTTTGGGTTGGTTTTCAAAAAAAAAAAAAGTAACAAAGAAATTTATAAAATGTCTCTCGTTGATTAACTATTTGATTTTTGGTTTTGAAAATTAAGTTCGTGAACACTACTTACACCAGTGAGTTTCTTTGTTTTATTATTACTTTTACCAACGAAAATCTTAGTAAAATTTTGAAAGTAAAAAAGTGTAATTTTATAGCCATTAGGGTTTAAAAATGGGATTGTGATATGAGTTTTTTAAATTTTAATTTGAATAGATTCATCAACGTGTGCCTCTG
The DNA here is from genome assembly GCA_036507275.1 of Sicyos edulis. Taxonomy (NCBI): domain Eukaryota; kingdom Viridiplantae; phylum Streptophyta; class Magnoliopsida; order Cucurbitales; family Cucurbitaceae; genus Sicyos; species Sicyos edulis. Next base: position 6,733,294 of record CM071859.1, on the reverse strand, counting down.
TATATTGGGAGCGTGGAGGAAGTGGAGAAGGTGGAGAAGTATTTAGCTTGATCGATCAACAATTAAAACAAAGGTATATTAATTTGTATTCTATTCTTAGTAGTAATGTAAAGTTCATTTCAATGCTGAATAAAAATCCCACATTTTGTGCACATCAATTTGCTTTCACATGAAAAGGCTAATAATCCATATCCAAACTATAATTTCTATTTAGTTCATTTCGAAACATTACATAATTTCTCTTAGTCGATGTTGCATGTCAATTAAGCTCTTTTTTTAAATTTTTTTTATTTTTTATAGGAAACAGAGACAGGTTTCATTGATAAATGAAAATATTACAAAAAAAGTTGTGAAGGAAATAATTACAGAAAACATTGTCAATGATTTAAAAGAGTACTAATACTATAATCCTTAAAAGGTGATATAGAAAGCGCTCATGTCATAGCTAGGATAGTAGTGGATTCTAATATCTGGTTTTCAAAGAAGATTTAAGTAAGGTAAGACCAAATTGAGTTAACAATATAGCAATCAATTAAGCCCATTTTTACTATCCAAACTAGAATTTAGTCATTTTATTTGAGGTGTGAGACTCTAGATTGATGAACAAACACCTTCAAAACAACAGAATAATTTCAATACCATTTTAAAAATTAGTTTGGTTTGGTTAGACTATACCTATATGCAAGTTGAAAATTAAATAATTTCCATTAGTTACAATTTTGTTTATTTATTTAGATGAGATCGTTTGTACCTAGATTAATCTTTTATGACATGTCTTTCTTTACTTGTAACTTCATTAGAATAATACACTTTTTATTTTTAGTAAATTTAACTGCGAAGGTGAGTTTAGACGCTCAACGATAATTAAGGTGTATCCCTCGACAAGATATTATGTGATAGATCTAAATAAGAGTGGTTCTATGTAGTTTTTCTTTCTGCAAAACGAAACTGACCAAAACTATTTTGTTTTTCTTATTTTTAAATTGAAATCTTTTAACCAAACGGATTTTAACTTGTTTCGATCAGTTTGGGCGATTTTTCAATTGTTTGGCTTTCTCTTGCATCTCTAACCTTTGCCATCAAAATATTATAATTGAGTTCTCTTTGAAAACCAGATATTGAAAGTTAAATAGTATTCTCATGATATTGATTATTGAACGATGAAATATCCAATTCAGTCATCAAAGTCAAATGTGGTGTAGAAATAGGAAAAAAAATCATAATTTAAATAAGAACAATGTTCCCTTGCTTCCAATGCCCAAATGTGAAGTAGTAATTTATATTAGACTAGGTTTAATTGATTAAAACATATATACTTCATTAGAAAAGTAAAAAAGTTTAAATCATATCCTCTCATGTGTTGAACTAAAATAGTGAAGGCGTCACAACTCTTTTGTCGACATTTGTAGAAAAATAGGATTAAAAAATGAAACCAACAACAAATTGCTAGGAATAAAAAGTTGATTGGTATGATATTAAATAAGAAAATCTTAATTAGTAAAGATAATGAAAAAACACTACCATTTGGAGTTAATTATAACTTTGACCGTAAAAATTAAAATTTAATCTCTACCGATTAAGAAAAGAGAATTTATTCTTCAGGAATCCATTCGATACAGATTTGAATTTCAAAGGTGGCTGAATTTAAAAAAAAGAAAATTTAATCCATATAATTTTAAATATTAAATGATTATTTGAATGAAAAAAATCTATAATTTTTTCACCTTGGATAGTTATTTAATTCGAAAATGATGGTACTTAAGAAGTTGAAAACTGATTAAGATTTTTTTTTTCTTGGGATTTCATCAAAGCATAAAAGTTTAAGTCTAGTATAATTAAAATTATAGATACTGTACTAAAAAAATTTATACGTACTTTTTAGAAGAAATTTAGACGGACTTAGTAAAAAGATGAAAATATTCATACATTCAATAACTCAATCAATCCAATCGATGGTTTTCCATCCAAACAACTTTTAATCAGTGTCTCAAATAATATTCAACAAATATAGTCTTTGATGAGTGTCATACATAATTTTTAATGAATGTAGTAGATAGTTTTCAATAAAGAGACGACAAATAATAAAATTAAAATATATATTAAAAAACGCTAACAATTATGCTATGATTAAAATATAAAAAAAAAGCACTATAATTGATAATTGACACAAATGCGGTACATGTAATTTGAACTTTCTCTCAATTAACAACCAAGTTTCTATCGAAGGTCAGTGGCGCAGTTGGTTATCTAGCAGTTGTGCCCTCTATGTAGGGTTTGTTGGTCCCCCACTATGTACTCAAAAAAAAAAAAAAACCAAGTTTCTCTCGATTGTAAAAAATTAATTGGAACATTCTCCAAATTTATAATTTATGAAAAAAGTTATATATAAAATTTGATAATACACATGGAATGTTGGTTGGTTGAGCGGTTACCGCCAATTTGAAAAAGCACCAATCACTCAATCGTTTCACAAACCGATAATTTCACCACACAAAACAAACACACAAATTGAAGAGAGAGAAAGAGGAGAGAGAGAGAGAAAATGGTCCGTACGATTTCAACCTCTCCTCAACAATCTCTCTTCACCGCCGCCGCTCTTTTCTCCGGCTCCGGCGGTTTCCCCTCTTCCTTTTTCCACCGCTCCCACACCATCGCCGCCGCGCCGGCGGCCAAGTTCCCGATCAGAGCGGTGAGCGTGGGGGCGACCGAGGCGGAGATCCGAGCCAAGAACCCGAGCCGAGCCGGATACGATGTGGAAAACCTAACCACATGGCTGCTGAAGCAAGAGCAATTGGGGCAAATCGACGCCGAGCTCACCATCGTCCTCTCTAGCATCTCTCTGGCCTGCAAACGGATTGCTTCGCTGCTGCAGAGATCTAGCATTATCAACCTCACTGGCGCTCACGGTACTATCAATGTTCAAGGCGAAGATCAGAAGAAACTTGATGTCATTTCCAACGAGGTGACCGATTGCTGTTTTTCTTAACCATTGTGAACTGATTTAGTTGGGTTCTCGTATGTAATTGCGGGTAATGAGTTCAATCCATGATCGCTAATACCTAGGAAATTATTTTCTATCTCGATTTCTTTAACATCCAAATATTATGTCGTATAAAGTGTCTGGTGAAAATTACGCTGCCTCGGACACTCGCTGATATGAAACAAGAATGACTGTTTTTCTTTGGTTTTCTTTTTAGAAGAAATAAATCATTTTATTGTCATTTGAAAGAATGTAGAAATGAAGATAGATAATGGGAAGAAAATGGGGGAGAAGTAGCCAACTACAAAGACAAAAACCAAAGAAAATTTGGATGAATACAAACCTAAACACTAATGATATTGAAATGAAAGCATCATAGACTCAACTTGGTGGTCAAGAGTAGCATAGTAAGTTAGAGGTGATGGGTTCAATCCATCTTGACCAACTATCTACAATGTTTTAGGGCATACAGTACATCTTGTGATCCAAACACTCAGAATATCAAACACAATATAGTGAAATGTGTGTCAGTGGAATCTTGTCTTACTCATTGCCAAAATATGAGAAGAAAGAAGAAATCCGTCGAAGTATTCCTTTAGTAATTGCCCCAAGGGGTGGCACAATGGTTGAAGACTTGAGTTTTGAAGGTATGTTCCTTTCAAAGTTCCAGGTTCGAGACTTACGTGTGACATTACTCCTTTGATGTCTTCCGGTGCCTGTTCTAAGGACGGGCGTGGTTACCCTTATTTAAAAAAAAAAAGTATTCCTTTAGTAATTGCCCTCGTATTCATAAAAACAAACATTCCATTGATATTTGAAAGAGTTTATCAAAGAAGATGATAATCGGAAGAGAATGGGGGAGAATAAGCCAATACAGAAGACTAAAATCAATGAAAAATTCGATAAATACTAGCCTAAACATATATCAAATTATCAATATGTCCCGGTAGAGTCTTGCCTAACAATGTTGCTGAAGAAGATAGAAGAAACTCGTCGCTCGACACCCATCAGATTTTTCCTTGGTGATTGCCCTCACATTCATAGTTCGGTTTCTTAAGTAAATTTTGTTTATTCATGTCCATACTATTAAAAATTTAGTCTCTACACTAGTTTAATGGTTTGTTTTTGTGCTTCTATTGACCTTCAACATAACTTTGAAATAGTTTTGCATATTCTAAAGTAACTACATTAAAGATTAATCGCCAAACGTTGAAACTTTTGACATGGAAAAATCTTCAGTTGTTCTCCAGCTGCTTGAGATCGACTGGACGAACGGGGATTATAGCTTCCGAGGAAGAAGATGTACCAGTTGCAGTGGAAGAAACTTACTCTGGAAACTATGTTGTTGTGTTTGATCCCATTGATGGCTCTGCAAATATCGACACTGCCTTGACCACTGGCTCCATATTTGGAATTTATGCACCTGATAGGCAATGCCTCTTCGACATTGAAGACGACTCTACGGTAATTCATCTTCTTCCCTAATTCATATATATCTCTGTGAATAGATCAATCTGCCCTTTTTAAAGCTCTCTGATTTTCTATGCATTTTTATGCATGAGCTTAATTGTAAAATCTCTTATTGTCTCTTAGTCTGAGTCTTGGGGCGAATGCAAATGCCCCGAGTATGTATTGGGGCGAAGCTCTGATTCCTGGTTATAAAAAAACTTGCTCAAGCCTCTAGGTTAGTGGGTAGAGATGGGTCTTTTTAACAGTGGTTTATTTAGCAAGTGGAGTTACAAATTATAAGTTGAATAAATAAACTAGTGGCCAAATCTAGGCTTGGATTTTTGGTTTTGAGCTACTTAAACCTTAGATAAGCTAAAATTACACTTTTTAATATGGAGTAATCTTTTGAGGAGGTTAGAGCATTAATAGTTAGCTAATTTACATGATGGTTGGATGTATAAGAAAACTAAAAATGACCATGCATCAAATGGTTAAGAGGAGGACAGCCATATTGTATAGCTTTTTTCTTTTGAAGAAAGACAACCATATTGTATAGTTGTAGCAACTAATTGAATGATCATTCATTTTTAGCCTTTATTTTGGATGTAATGATAAAAAATATATTATATGGCATTGATTTCCACAATTTGATTACTTTTTTGTTGGCATATAGTCCAGTTGTTCATGTTATCACTTTGCCTTTATAAATATATATTTTTTTAAATGAATCCCATACTTCGATAGTACAAAAAAAAGTTTCATTATAGTAGGAGTCAAAACTCTTCTCATAAGCAATTTAGTTTGTTGGATTTTCTATCTGCAAGATAGATATGGACTAAAAAACAATTGTATCACTTTTAGCTATTTGATTACTTAGTATTATTGTTACTGTTCAATCTTAGTTAAACTTTAACCTCATAGTTGGTCATTTTAGTTAGATTAATTCTTGTTCAATAAGCCAACCAGAGTAATAGCTCAACCGATATAAATTGTATATATAAATCAAGAGATCATTAGTTTGAATCTTCCCACCCAATATGATGTTATCCTTTTACATTGGTACAGCTAAACCAAGAAGAACAAAAATGCATCATGAATGTATGCCAACCAGGAAACAACCTATTAGCAGCTGGTTACTGTCTCTATTCAAGTTCAGTTGTGTTCACAATCTCCATTGGAAAAGGAGTTTTTGCCTTCACTTTGGACCCTACCTATGGAGAATTTGTCTTAACTCATCCCAACATCAAGATGCCTACCTTTGGAAAGATCTACTCTTTCAATGAAGGAAACTACAATCTATGGGACGAAAAGTTGAAGAAGTACATTGATCATCTCCGACAACCGACGTCCTCGGGCAAGTCTTACTCTGGCCGCTACATCGGCTGCCTGGTCGGCGAAATCCATAGATTGTTGCTTGTTGGAGGCATCTATGGAAACCCTGCAAATGTGAACAATAAAAATGGTAACCTTAGGTTGTTGTATGAGTGCGGGCCGATGAGCTACCTGATCGAACAAGCGGGAGGGAAGTCAATCGATGGTTATCAGAGGATACTCGATATCGAGCCGACACAGGTAATGTGATTATATGAATGATTTATGTAAATGCCATTGGCTTGTTTATTAACAAGGTTTGAATTCGTGCAGATTCACCAACGCACACCAATATTTGTTGGAAGCTCGGGGGAGATAGAGAAATTGCAGCAGTTTTTGGCTTGATTCTTTGTTGTCTTTTTTTTAAAAAAAAAAAAATTATAAAATCTCTCTTTAATTTCCTCATGGTAAGTAATTAAAATTATATTTATTGCATCATTGATTTTTCTCAAATTCCAATATTTTTGGACACCAATGCAATGATAGAAATTGTTGTACATGATCGATTATCTAAGAGAATTTTTTAATTCCTAAAAGAGTATATACATATATACATATAATTTTATTTTATTATTTTATTTTTAGTACAAGAAATTTTAAATTTTTCTTAGCGAGTATAATTGAAAGTTTTTAAACCCCAACATCTATTTCTTTGCTACTTCACATTTTTAATATACGCCTATTTCTTCAATTTTTATAAAATTGTTATTAAAAAAAAAAAAAACTCTTGTGATAGTTTCTACTTCTAGGTATAATTTAAATGCCTTCCAAATACCAAAACAATCTTTCTTTTTTTTAGTACAAGGGGGTAGGGGTACCACCATAGACCCTACAAAGATGATACTACTACACTCAAATAATTAAGAGTCAAATATCGATTCTTGGAATTGAATTCGTGCACATACGTTGAACTGGATTACCACCAAATGGGCACCGTCCATTTCGTAAATACCAAAACAATCAACACCATTGTTCTAATTTCTTTTCAACTTTTTGCGATTGCTATGGATAAATCATGCATTGTGGCTGATTTTTGGTGCCAGGTGGGAAATTCGTGGAATTTGGATTCATCTCACCCCCCTATTCGACAGGGAATTGACTCGCTGGGAGGAACTTACTAGCAATTGGCCTCATCCGTTGGATAATAGTTCTGATGAGAAAGACAGGTGGTTATGGCTGGGCGACGCTTGCAAATCCTTTACTGTTAAATCGATGAGAAATTTAATCAATGATGAAATTATTCGCAAATTTGATATTCGTATAGGAGATTCTTTTTGGAGCACTCTCATTGCAAAAAAAGATCAAAGTTTTTCTGTAAATTAGTTTTTACTATGGACTAAACACTGTTGATATGGTCAAAAGAAGAAATCCTTTTATGACGCTCAATCCTCAATGGTGCCCTTTATACAGAAATAGGATTGAAAATGCTGATCATATTTTTTTATTATGTGATTTTGCAGATTTCATCCGTAGCTTCCCTTGGACTTTCCATTGGAGGAGAGTTCATCTACACAACTGGGTCTTCTTTTGCAGGAATTGTGGAAAGTCAAGCTAAAAGCGCAAAGATGATGATGACTCAAAATATTATTGGTGCAATGTTTTGGTGGCTTTGGTGTGAAAGGAATGCAAGAATTTTTAATGATAGCCACAAATGCAAAACTGCCCTTCAACTATGGAATGATTTAATTGTTTCGGCAGCTTCTTAGTGCGCTAAATCGACTTTATTTAAGTATTATGATATATCTATTATTGCTCTTAATTAGAAGAACTTTACGTAAGATATCTCTATTAACATTTTGTCTCTTTAAGTATATTTCTTACATACTCCTTTAATAAAGTATCGTTATTCCAAAAAAATAATTTCTTTTCAACTTTAATCTCATATTCTCATTTGTGTGCAATAAAGTTGGCCTAGTTAGACATAACATTAGAAAACTATTTATAAAAAAAAAAACAATAAGAATAACAATAAATAGATCCCCTTGTATTTCATTTCCACCTCTTAGAACGACGTCGTTTAATAGTAGCAAAACCCAAAGCTATCTCAAATTCAGAGACTCATCTTCTTCATCCACGAAACGACAAATCAACGTTATCACAACCAGCAACTCCATAGCCATGGCCTACGGGCTACTGATCTGGACTCCTATCCCTCTCCGCCCGCCCTCTTTCCCCACCCTTTCCTTCCCTATCCCTCCTCCCAAACGCACCCAATTATCGATCTCCGCCGCCGTCGAATCCGCCATCTCCGCCGCCGACGACGTCCAGAATCTGTCGGCACGTGAGCGGCGGCGGCTGAGGAACGAGAGGAGGGAGGTAAAACCGGGTTCGAAGTGGAGGGAAGAAGTGGAGGAGCGGCTGTGCAAGAAACCCAAGAAGGAATTCGCCACTTGGACGGAGAAGCTCAACCTGGATTACCTTGCCAAATTGGGGCCTCAGTGGTGGGTTATGCGCGTCGCTCGTCTCAGAGGCCAGGAAATTGTTGAACGCTTGGCTCGTTCGCTTGCGAGGAACTACCCCGACTTCCATTTCAAGGTCTGCTTTCTTTTCGTTTCATTGCTTGGTTTCTGGGTTTTACTTTCTTGTTTTGATTTGTCATCGATTTCTCCTTATTACCAAACTCAATGGATTCTTCTGTATAGCCTTTCAAACCGAACTAAAAGTTTAAGCTATTTGGAGCCGTTTGGATGAGGATTTGTAGGAGTGATTAGAATGGGGAGTTACAATTATAGCTCGTTTGAATGAAGATTTTGGTTGAGGAATTGCATGGAAAAACTCGTTTGAATGAGGGGTTGTATGTTCAGTTGTTTAAAAATGAAGGATTGATTTGATTGATTGGAAATTAGTGATTATTTTGAGTAGTTAAAAATGAGTGATTACAATAACTCGTGTGGATAGAGTTTTTTGAAGAGTGATTGTAATAGATCATTTGTAATAGTTCGTTGAAAATCGCGTAACAAACACCCCCTTAGATTGCATTAAATTTAGTTATATCGATCAACACTTCTTTTCACTTATGGGCTTGAAAGTTGAGAAACATCTTACGGGTGAAATTCAGATAGAGTTTGAAGTGGATATCTGATCCACAAATTTGGATTCAGCCCAATAAGTTAAAGCTTAAATGAGTAATTCAATCCAGAAATTTGTATCCAATCCAAGTGAGTAATTTGATTTATAAATTTGGATCTAATTCAAGATCGTGTTTTCAAAGAGGCATCATCTTAAGAGGCATGTTGAAGATTCTTACTTTGTCCCACATTGGAAAGGTGAAGAGTTCTCCACTATCTTGTGGACTATTATTTTCATTACCAATTGATTTTGAGATGGAACCCGAATAAGTTCGATTGCTAGGAAACTTACTGGAATGAGCAAATGTTTCTGTAAGATATGTATTTCAGTAGCTTGATTTTACTAGTACTGCTAGAATACGTAAGTTCATTACAATATAGTACTTCAAAGTTCAATAACTACATCTAATGAAACAAAGATTACTGATAGGGTTTACATTAGGAGTATTTTTTTTTAAATATGTAAGGAAGTTTGTTAGACATTTAGTTATAAATAGAGGGGGGGTTGTGTATAGGTAATGATATCAAGTATTTTGGCCATTTTTTGAATTGGGCAGGAGAATCTCACAAGAGTAAAGGGAGGCTCCAAGTTCTATTAAAATTCGGGGTTATCTCGTATTCTTTTTATTGTTTTGATGGATCTTATTAGAATAAAGAAATGGGATTCATTTTTCAAATTGTTAGAGACCATATATGTGTATCATCAACATCTGAATGTCTTGAAGTTGGATTGCAGATATATTACCCGTCTGTCCATGAGAAGAGGATATTAAAGAATGGTACTTGCACGGTTAAACCGAAAGCTATTTTTCCTGGATCTGTATTTATAAGGTGTATTATGAACAAGGAGATACATGATTTCATTAGAGAGTGTGATGGAGTTGGAGGCTTTGTTGGTGCCAAGGTTGGAAACACGTGAGTTCCTAATTTGTTTACTTCTTTCAAGCTCCAAAGACATCATGTATGGTCTAGTAACCAAGATGTTATGGATTCAAATCCCCTTACTTCCATTGTTGTTAAATTCAAAAAAAAAAAAAGCTAAGCCAATTTTTGTTCTTTAGGGATGTGGAACTGTATTGCCTATTTGGAATTCTGAGATTGATATGTCTTGTAGCGAAGAACTGATGGATTTTGGAATCTAGGTGACTGTCATAGAACTGATTCTAAACTTAATCGGAATTATAAAACTTTAGGATCCGTTTGATATTCACAAAACGCAGCTTCATTCGTAAACGTTTGGAGAGTCTCCAAAGTATACTTCCGTAAAGGTCCCAAATTTGAAATTCATGAGTGAGCTTAATCGTAAAATCTCTTATTATCTTTTGAGTTTAGGCCTTGAGACTGGCGTGGGTGCCTCGGATGTGTAGTAGCCAGTGTTTTAAAAGGCGCGCCTGGGTGCAAGTCGCACCTTTAGCGCCTCGCTTGGGAAAAGCGAGGCGCGGTTACTTAGGCGCGCGCCTTTTGGCGCCTTACATGAAGCCCCAGGCGCCAAAAGGCGTGCGCCTTGTGGGCTTTTGTGTTTTCTTAGGGTTTTTTAGGGTTTATACCTCAATTTTTTGTGTTTTAGAGTCCCTATAAGCTTTTGGCTTCGGGGCGCGATAGCGAGACCTCCGTACTAGTCATTCGAAGCGCGACATGACTGATTCAAGACATTTCAATGCCTTAAATAACTTAATTTTTTAACTCACAATGACAACATTCGCTTAAAATGAAAGGTTAATAGTTGAATCTTATGTATGTTTTATATAGATTCTTTGTTAAACTTCATTTCTATTCATGAATGAAGGTTAATAGTTAAATGTAATGTATGTTTTATATATTATTCTTGGTTAAAACTTCATTTATATCTATGGAAATGTTTTTTTATTGTGTATACACACACACACATATATTTTTTGTGTTTTTTTTATATAGTGCGCCTTAGGTAAAAAAGCCCTCGCCTTTTGGTGCGCCTTGCGCTTTTTAAAACACTAGTAGTAGGGAAAAATGATATATGGATGGGGGGTTTCGATATGTTTGATAGTCATTTTTTTTTTTGAGTTTAACAACATTTGTGGGTGGGGGGTTTCAAACATGAAACCTCTTTAATTACTGTGTCATACAAGATGTCAATGGAGTTTTGTTCCTTTTGGCCTATTTGATAATCATTTGACCATTCTTTTTTTTTTTTGGTCTATAAATACTTCTCTTACCTTGTTGGTATTCTTGGTTTATTATCTACTTTTACACGTGTTTTCAAAAACTAAGTCAAGTTTTAAAAACATGTTTTTTGTTTTTAGAATTCAGCTAAGAATTCAAATGTTTCATTTTGAAAAATTCTCCTAGAGAACAAAGTGAAACAAGCTTAATTTTCAAAAACCATATAGTTATCCTTATCCAACAGGGTTCTAGTAATAATTTTGTATTTTCAAACTGCAATCACCATGGTTTTCATCCATAAAGTTGAATGTAAAGAACTTTAAATTTTCTCTACGTTAATCCTATGTTCTCTCTAGTTATTTTGTTCTGATAGTTTGGGAAATTTGCAGTAAACGACAGATTAACAAACCAAAGCCAGTATCGGAAGCTGACATGGAAGCAATCTTCAAAGAGGCAAAGGAAGAGCAAGAAAGACATGACAAGGCTTTTCTAGAGAAAGAGCAAGAGAAAGCTTCAAATTCTAGTGCGCTCGAGCCTGACTTAGATACAAACGGTACTACTTCCACAAAGCACAAAGGAAGACCAAAAAAGGCTGTTAAAACATTATCTCCGGGGTCGACCGTTCGGGTCGCATCCGGGACTTTTGCAGAATTTGAAGGCCACCTTAAGAAGCTCAACCGTAAGAGTGGAAAGGTGTGTTGTTTTCAAGAAATGTGTGTGCTTCAGATCATGAGGGCTTGTTAGAAGAAAGCCATCGAACTTATTTTTATCTAACCATATTTGATTACCTTCTCTTGCAGGTAACTGTTGGATTCACACTATTTGGGAAGGAAACCCTTGTAGACCTTGACATTGGTGATATTGTAGTCGAGACTGAGACGAAGTGAAGCAAATGACTTGCTCGTTGATGGTAAGTTTTCGAAATAGCTACAAGATAGGTTCTATTTAATTATTTATCTTATTAACTTGACCCACCCTGGGTTTTTTTTATGATATCCGTCAGTGTCTGGGCAGCCCGACCATTCTTAGAGGACGTACATTAGGATGTCAAAGAAACTTTTAAGAAACTATTTCTTAGGTAGGAGGCCACTATGGATTGAATCCATCATCTTTTAGATCCACAAAGTTCTCTTTGACCACTAAGCCGACTTATGGTGATTACCCACTTAGTAGTATCAGTCAAAAACCACAACCTGTTGGAAAATAGAGAATTCATCTAATATGCATCCTTAGTCGATTCATTATCATTGGAAGAACTTGTAAGGATCTTGTTTAGTCTTTCAGATTATTCAACTCACTCAACAATCTTGATTTTGTCATTTCAATAATAGCCTTCGTTTGTCATATTGAAAAAATAGAATAGCCTACAATCAATGACAAATTAAGTTATCCAAACCGCAATATATTCAGATTTGGTAATCATGTCTGCAAGTTTTGGGGGTGGTTTGCAATAGAAGAGAGAGATATCATTATCTTGGTTTTATTACTACATCATTATTCCATTTCAAGCTAAATTTGGTGGGAGTGTTTTGGTATGTTTTAGACCAGTAGGGTTAGGTAAGGAGTGCCTCTACTCTTTACATTGCAGTTATTGTCTCAAACAGAAAGGTCAAGTCTTTTAGTTAACACGGTTGCAACCGAGTTTGCAAAAAGATATGTAACACTATTCCAAGAGTATATAGACCGTTGCAAGGAACCAAAAAGTTACGAGTTCAATCCATGTTAGTCATCTACCTAAAAATTAATTTCTTATGAGTTTCTTTGTTAATCATATGTTGTAAGGTTAGTCATTTTCACTATGTTTCTAGTCAAGGTGCGTGTTAGCTGGCCTTAGACTCTCACGGATGTAAAAAGGGTATAAAGAATATAAGGAGCGTTTCTAGATTTAATATTATTCAAAAAGTCTAAAGAGCATTTCAAGATTTGAGAAATCTTTTCTTTTGTTGTTTCTCCTCTTCGATCTTGCTTTCGACACTTCTGAAACCATTTCCCTCTCCCTACATTAACACCATTGGAGCGTCTTTAGGTTCTTGAGAGTTCGATAATCGACTACTCTTCATCCTTGTCCATGATTGTTTTGCAGAAAAAGAGGAAGAAGCTCATGGAGTTTGTAAGTAGCTTCAGCTCTCAACTCTCACAGGCACATCCATGAACTAATGAATAGAAGAGAGTTATGCTGGTTGAATTGCCAAACAGCTCTGACTTTGATGAACATGTTTGAGATCAACTGTGCTCCTTGAAATATTCACTCTGCATTTGGAATGGAAATCAACAAGGGTCTTAGAAGGAATAGGCAGAGGCCAAATGTATTGTTGATTCACTTCCGTTTTTTTTTTTAATTCGTGAGTGTTTAGACCAGTTTATGTGTACTTAGATATCAATTTTTTGAAAAAAGTCACGGACAAATCTGTCCCGTGGTTGATAGCCTAAACCATCACAGAGTTGCAATCAAATAGACAAGGTGTGAATTCAGATGTTTTTGAAGTCACAAATTTGAACTATAAGGGGTAGTTTACTTTCTGGTAATCTGAATAATTGGAATCGTTGTATATCCGGAATCATAAATAATCGAAATACTATGCAATTTAATCAAAATTAGTTTTAGATATAATGTAAAATATAAATAAAATTAATTATGTGTGGTTAATTGTTAATACATACATAATAATTGTATATTAAAAAGGAACATATTATTTTATTTTAAGCTACAAATTACTTATAAAATATGAGGAAAAAAATTGATATAAATTGATAAAATATAATAAATAAAAATCATGAGGGTAAAAATGCTATTCAGGATGCTATATATATGAGAATCCTAAAAACCTATGTTGGGGGAGGGCCAAATATCTCTCGCTAAATGAATAAGATAATTCAGATATCCATCACATGAGAATCTTGAATTACCACGAAGTGAACAACCATTTTGAGATTGAGAATGAATGCATATATGATTTTAATTTTAGTTAAAGAAGAATAAATTTGGTTTCTATTTCTTATTCAATTTTAGGTACTCGAAGATTTCCCCTAATTATTTATTAATGAAATATTTCTTATTAAAAAAAATTGAGGGTCAAATTAATTTACTTATGAAAGTTATAAGTGTAACTGCTAATTTATACACGTGTAAACTAGCATTTTTCTAAAGAGATTTTTTTTTTAATTATTTTTTTTTAGAATACTAATTTTCTAATTATATGTAATATAAATCGATAAATTTATGAATTTAATCGGATTTGATCTAAAACTTGGGATAATTTTTTGCAATTTTTATCCTCTTCCTGTACTGTTAATTCACTCTTTGTCGAGAAATTCAATCTTTTTTTTTATGATAAAAAATTGGAACTTCACTTCTTTAATATCTATAACAAAATTTCTCATTATTAATTTTAATCCCTTTGATTTTTTTTTTGAAAAAGATTAATCCCTTTGATTTAGATGATATACTATGTGACTGAATATATTAATAATTATGAAATATATAGTTCGAGTTTCAACTTCTATGATATATAAACAAATAATATTTATTTATATACCATAAAATTGAGAGTGGAACTATTGATTTCATAACTGTTAATATATTTGGATTGAGTTAATACTCATTTTCACCTAATCTCCTTGATTTAATAGATACCAAAAAAAAAGTGGGTGTAGAGTTTAGAATAGAAAAGAGCCATATATGAGTTGATGTGAGTTGCCCAATGAATTGCAACTCACATGGGGTATGCTGTCCCTTTTGATTCAAAATCTTAATTTAATGCAACATGTGAGTGTTTTTGTTAAGTCACTACCTCTCTTTGCCCCACTTCCCAACTTCACCCTTTTCATCCAACATTTCTATATAACAATGCTCTCTTTTACTATGAATTCCCTCCCTAAGTTAAAACTTTCTCTCTCTTTTATCTTTTCGAATCTCGAGCTATCGAGCAAGGAATCGAAGGAACCGAAAAGAAAGTACCCCGAATAATAGTAGGTTTGGTTTTATTATAAAGACAACTCACAAATTTCATTACACAACAACTCATAACATTTATGTCAATCTAGCTATTGTAGCTACCATTGAGGAAAGCCCCACAAAAAAGTTGTCTTACTTGTATCTTATATTTTATTTGATTTTCTCTCTAAGAATCCCAAACACTTTTTAAGATAACTATCAAGTACTACAAGTAAATGTTAGAGGCTTTTATTTTCTCTTCAACATTTATCATCTAGGTGAAGGATTGGAGCCAAACAAGGAAATCAGGGGGACCATGTCTCCATAGTTGTCTTGCATTGAAAATTTTATATAAAAAGTAATATGTAAGAGTTGGTTAAATACCATCTTCTATTTTTGTTTAAAATTTTTAAATGTTCAATTTTAGTCCATGAATTAAAATATTATGACTCGAGAAAGTTCTTCTAAATTGGGAGCACGCTCTAAAGTTTAGGCGCTCAACAATGCACGGCCCCTATGAGACATGCATATCTCACATTCAACATATCAACAATGCATTATCATCAATATATGAAATATTAATTCACATTAATCTTTTAGTTTTGAGATGAAATCTCATACTAATCCAATATATTATTATAGTCTATTAAATTCAAATAAGTATTTAGTCCAACAAAATTAAACTGAAATCTTATTTAAGATTGGTCAGTCATCAGTGGCAGACACCATCTTAATGGCATGTTGAGGATCTCACATTATTCTATAGAAATTGTGAGGAGGGTTTCTAGCATTTATAAGATAGGTGGTGTTATGAAAATTATAATGAACAATTTTATGTTGAATACGTCCAAAGACTAAGGAGAAAACTCATTTTATTTAGAAGATAAGAATATAAAATGTTGGACAAATGGAACTAGAGTTTTATGAGAGTTATATAATGCTTGATTTTATTTTATAAATCAACGATTTTATATTCTTCACAAGGGGTTATCATTCAACTCTAGTTCCATTTGTTGATCGGTCAACGAGACTCTAGATAAGTAATTGGGTGCAACCTCAAAACATTTTCATCCATCAAACAAACACCCTTGTATTTGTCATCATTGGTCTTCATATATTTTGTGAAAATTTAGAAGATTTTATTAGTCTCCATAATACAGTAATCGAATAAAGAGGAGTTAAAATTTATTGATGTGACTAATAAATTTTGAAGAAAGAGTTAATTAAAAGCCAAACTGCAATCTTTGCAAAATTTCAAAGTGGTTTATTGAGATTTAGATGTAAATTATTTATAGTCCACTAAAATAAGTGATGATTTAGGAGAAGACCTTTTTCACTTATTTTGGAATTACAAATACTATCATTAAGTATTTTCAAGCAATTTTCTTTTTTTGTTGAAAAATATTTTTCAACTATTTAATAATATTTTTTCCATTTATACAAATATATTAATTATTGGGACCCAAAGCCATCAATGTCATGAATCCTATGGGGAGGACATATACACTTATAGAT
Organism: Sicyos edulis; assembly: GCA_036507275.1. Classification (NCBI taxonomy): domain Eukaryota; kingdom Viridiplantae; phylum Streptophyta; class Magnoliopsida; order Cucurbitales; family Cucurbitaceae; genus Sicyos; species Sicyos edulis. Next base: position 6,716,838 of record CM071859.1, on the reverse strand, counting down.
CAAGTCATGCAATGCATTAATTGAAGAACATGGAAAGGTACCATGAAAATCCAAAAATAGGAATTACAACAATGGGAGGTAATCACCTTGTGGTGTAATTATTCCGTGTTGAAAATGTGAGAAGTCTTCAACACATTTATAAACGATATGAGTTATTGCTCTCATTGTCAGTTGATTTTGAAGTGAAACCACATATTATCTAATATGATATCAGAGTTCATATGGTTATTGATTCCTTAAAGTCTCATCTAACCCAAAATGCTTTAAATTTCAAAGCGGGTGTAGACAACACCCAAGTTGGCATAAGTTTAACGAGATATTTGATCCCAAAAAGCTCGAATCTGACCCATGCAAAGTAAGCCAAAGCAGATATTTCGATCCACAAATTAGAATCCAATCCAAAATAGCATTTCCCGATATGTCTACCATCTTGAAGGAGCATGTTGGAGATACTAAACGGTTATCAAACGAGGTTGAGATCCGATTGAACACAAATATAAATATATTAAAATATAATTTGTTCTTTTAAAAAATATATATAATTTGTAATGATATTCTACAAAGAAATATGCCCCCTTATAATTAAGTTAAGATGTAATGGTGGGGACCGTATATTATATGTGATCTTAATAAAAAAGATTCACTTTTGTGTAAAGGAAGAAAATTAATGTTGGGTTATATATGTATTTTTTTTTTCCTTTTGAGTTTAATAATAATGGTGTTAAAAATTTAAATGGGTGACTATTTGATTACTAACCATGTGATGAATGGAAAATAATGTAGTTGAATTATCTATTTGTTCCCTGTGGTTTTTCGATTTTATTTTAATGATTTAAACTTCATTAATTTTATTTTTATTTGCTTTTTTCCTTTTTCTCTTTTTATAAAATTTACTAATTAATTCTAAAATATAATTACAAATACTGATAGTTTTAAGGGATTTTAGATGTACAATAAAAAATTAAAAAAATATTTTCATCTATAACACAAAATGAAAACTAATTTATTTATAGCATAAAAATTCAAATTAAATTCTATCACTTGTTGAATTCAATTAATGATAGAGTTCTATCCTTAGTTGAATTCCATCACACTCATTCTATCACTAGAGTTCCATTAGTAATAGAAAATAATGTGGTATAAATGAATTATTTTAGAAATTATGTTGCAAATATAATACAAGAGGTAGAATGTGTTACTGATGGTAAATTTTAATAGTTTTTGTTAATAAATATTATCATATATTTTATTATAATACTCATATTAATAAGTATGGATACATATATTTTAAATTTTTGTCTAACTTTACAATTATGAAGAGTTCATTCAATATGATTTCTTATATTTCTTTTGTTGGTAATTTTTTTAAAATTCAACAATTTAATGATTTCACAAATTATATACTCAGCCAGTTAGTTTTTATATATATATATATATACTATAATCGGTCAATTAGTTCATTATAGAAAAAGGAAATTTTGTTTCTGTATGAGTAGATTGTGAACAAGAAACCTACCCGACCAACCGACCAATCATGATCCTTATAAGACCAAAATCTTTTTCTTTAAAAAAGCATATTTAAATTTTTACCTTATGAAAAGCAAAAAATTTAAAAGGCAAAAAACAAATAAAAAAGAAGGAAAAGAGAGTGAAAATTGGGGATCATGAGAAAATAATAGAGGGAAAGGATTTGTTTGGTAATTTACAAATGCCAAGACGACAATACAAAAGCACGCGCACTGTCGTCTCTAAATTTCTATGTGAAAAGACCACACATGCCCCTCCTCCCGACACGTCGTCCAATAATCCTTCCACCAATCCACTTTTTTCCCACTAAAAAAAAAATCTTTTAGAATATTTTTTAAAGTACAATTCTCGAAGATAGCAATTCAATTGATAAGTACTCGTTTGATAACTATTTTATTTTTCGTTTTTTGTTTAAGAAATTTAAGCCTACAACAACTATTTCACTATACATTTTTCTTTATTTGAATATCTACATCTTACTTATCTTTTAATAAACAAAACCAAAATTTGTAAACAAAAAAAAGTAGTTTCCAAAAGCTTGTTTTTGTTTTTGAAATTTGGTTAGTCCTTACCTATTTTCTTAAAGAAATATGGATACATGGTAGGAAAGATGGAGCACATAGTAGGAAATTTGAGTAGAAATAGGCTTAAATTTCATAAACAAAAAATGAAAAACCAAATAGTTATCAAACGGAGCCTAAGTGTTGTGTTGAATTGAATTATTATTAAATAATGAAACTAACGTGCTACTAACTCATTCGATTATATATACATATAAATATGTAAATTCAACTACGTCAATTGACATAATTTAACAACATTCTAACTATATAGCTTCATAATCATCATGGAGAAACTCAATTTATCAAAAAAAAATTTAAGGTGCATAAACTGACGGGTTTAATCCATTGATATGTCTCGTGACATTAGTCGAAATGCGCGAAAGTTGACTCAGACAATCACGAACATAAAAAAAAAAAAAATTATAAATCTTCGTGATTATGTATATACATAAATTCAACACATAATTGTGTGTTTATAATTAAGTTATTTCAATTCACATTTTTGGGGGCTGTTTGTTTATGGTTTTTATGGATGGATGGAATGGAGCTATTGTGCACCTTCTTGTTTTTTTGTTTTTTGTTTTTTTTTTTTGAACGGATACAAGAGCGATCAGTTAAGTTTTGCATGTAGCCACGTGGCACAAAAAAAATGCGCCACATGGCGAACACATTTTGGAGCTGATTGTTTGACATATTTAGGTAGGAGTTATTAACTTCTTCTAAAAAATCTACGTCCAAACGAGTTTTTATTAATTTCTCCTCCTCATTTTTACTTTTAAAAATAACTCTTATTTCTAACCATTCATTTTTAATCATTCATTTATAACTACTCAATCATTTCTAACCACTTATTTTTAATCATTACTTTCAAATCAATCAAAATAACTCATTTTTAACCATTTATTTTTATTCATTTCTTTTTTAACTACTAAAAATAACTACTCATTTTCAAATCTTCATCCAAACAAGATTTTGACTTTTAACTCCTCTATACAAAAACTACATCCAAACAAGTTTTTGACACAATTCTCAATTTTTAACTCATCAACATAACTTCTCAATATAACTCTTTAACCTAAAAACTACCTAAATATGTCAAACAAACAGGCCCTTTCAGTTTTAATAAGTTTTTTTTTTCAAACTTGTGTTTTTAATATTTTTCAGTTTTTTTTCTTCCAATTTTAAGTTTTAAGTTTTTGTTTTTAAATGTCAGTTTTTTTTTCGTCAACATTCTAGTTTAAATTATTTTTTATTTTTTAATCTTTCAAAATTTCCATTTCTTTATTTTTCTCAAAATTTCATTTTTCTTTTCAAAATTAAAATTTTCAATTTTTCTTTAAAATTTCATTTTTTATTTTTCCAAAATTTAAATTCTAATTTGTTTCCTAATTTTTTTTATATAAAAATTGTATTTATCTTTTTTTCATTTACCCAATATCATTAATTTATTAATTAAATAAAAATTATTCTCATTTGCATAATATCACATTTTAAAAATAAATATTATTATTTAAAATTAACTGTCTTTTCATAATTTACCTGTGAGTGTTTTTTTTTTTGAAAATTACCTTTGAGTTTTTGAAATATAAAATAAATTAAAGTTCATATCATAAAAAAACATTAATATAAAAATTATTCTCATAAAAAAAAAAAGAGTCCCCAAATATATTAAAATTATTTTTGGGTTTGGAATAATAAATAAATAAAATGACACTATTAGATTAAAAAAAACATAAATGTCACATCATTTAAAAAAAAATAACAAACATTTCATGCAACTCTTCTACAAAAAAAACCACACCCAAACGAACAACAATCATTCTACAAACAACCACAACCAAACTAACTATTAATATATTTACTCTATCTAATCACTCCATAATTTTAAGAAATAGTTAGTCTAATAGTTTTATTATTTAACGTTAATTCATTTTAACATAGCAGTTAAAAGTTCGATCTTAAAAATCAATATTTTGCTATCTTATTATTTGAAAGCAGTGGTTTCATTGTTTGGCGGTAATTCAGTTCAATACTACGATGGCTCTTGTATTATTTGAGAGCATTACTACCTCTTATAGGCATTTTGTTGGTCTCCCTTCTCTCAATTTGTACTAAAAAAATATAAAAATAAGATATTTAAAAACTCATACTAAAATACAACGAGCTCAAAGTTAAAGATAAAGGTTTTTTTTTGTTCTTACTTTAAAAATATAATAATTCATTTCTTTTCAATTATTTTTCAAACTTGGAAAATTTTGAATTAAAAAAACCGTACTCGCTCAATAAGTTGAGCACGTGTCTCTTTAATACTCCCATCCCATTTAAAAAACAAACAAGAAGCGCGTGACTTCACGACAGTGTACTTCAACGTCTTTTTCTTGTTTCTGAATAACGGTTAATTATGTCTCCACAATTTGCAAAAATACGCTTCCTTTTACCTCTATTTTCAAATTCACCCATCATGTTTCCTTCTATTCAAATTATTCCCATACTTTCTCAATATTCATTATTTGCCCCGGCTTTAATTATATTCTCCCCCTTTTCTGTTGACTTTCTTTTTTCTGCTCCAAAGTTGCTTCAACCTTTGTAAGTCCCTCTTGTATTAGAATATTGTTCTAACAATAAAATTATATTGTGGAATTTGTTTTTCAATTTTTGCTCAATATTTTGGCTAAGTGGGTCACCTAAAGGTTAGCACAATTATTTGCATTTTACTCCAAAATTTAACCAATCAATCTAAAACTGATACAATATGGTACTCTTTTTTTTTACAACTAGATTGTAAGTTAGGTTTAGTATATATGCTCTAGAGTTTGGGAAAAAAGCAACTTTTTTTAGCTTTGCTTGTAAATTTGTTCTATCCAAATTCCAAAATGGTTAATTGTATAAATGTGATATAAAGATAATGTTGACTTCTAAAATTCAATTCTTTAATTGTATAGATTCACTTTTAAGAACTTATAAACTAAACACAATACTCATACGTTTCAAATACCCAAACTAAACATTACATTTATCATAAATTAATATACATTTTGATAGTAAGCTTTGAACTTGTGTTGTTTTAGATAATATTCTACCTTTTTTATATTATTACATTAAGATAATTTTTTTGTTTTTAATTCAACAACTTTTGAATTAAGAAGAAATTTGAAATCACAATAGCATATTGGTCATTAGAACATACATTGTGACGGTTGAACTAAACTCTAATTGTCAACATAAACAAATATTTATTTATATATATACTAAGAAAACACGACAACCAAACTAATACAATTTTCATTGAATGGATGACATACTAAGAGGTGTTTAGTGCAAGGAGGTTGAATCGAAAGAATTGAGAGAAATATGATTTTCTCAACAAAAATCATTCTCTTTGTAAGCTCATTTACTCTAGACAACTTTTTTATTCTTTTCCTAATCATTTTTTTATTTTTTTTCATAACTACTTCTTATATTTCTAATAATAATAACTAATTTTCACTCGCATTATACTAATTATTTTATTTTTCTTCAAAATTATTCTCTTTAATCTAAAAACAAGTAATTATTCTACTCGTAATTATTTTTAATTCCTAAAAACACATATCATTATTCTTCCTGATAATTATATTCTTCTCCCTTAAAATGTCTTATCACAAAATGTGAAAATGCTTGAGGGACATGATAGCTAAATTGCTATTAATGAGGGACATGAATTGTGAATATTTAGAAATTAATTGGGGGCATATTTGAAAAGTGAAAAAACATGAAGGGACATGATAGCAAAAAATATTGGGTTAAAAAAGTAGATGCATTTAATTTCCCCAACCCCCAATCCCACCCCCAAATATTCTTTACTTTCTCCTTCATCTTTCCATCTTCAAAACCCTAGTAAAAAAGACACAAAAAAAAAAAAAAAAAGAAAAAGAAAAAGGTTTTGATTCTGAAGAAAATGCTTTTGCTCCACAAACCAAAGCAACCACACTAATCTCCTTCACCATTTCTCGATCTCCTTTCGAGCTCTCACTTCATCTATGGCGGCCTTCATCTTCTTCTTCTTCTTCATCTTCTTCTTCCAATCCATCCATTCCTTTTCCCTTTCCACTTTCCCTGCAGATCCAGACTTCAATCTCTACGGCGATGCGGCGGTTGTCGGCGGCGACGGCGGCGGCGGTGGTACTCTCCGCCTCTCCGCTCCGGCGAGTTCTATCGTGTACAAGAAACCCATCAAGCTCGTTCGAGGAAAATCGAGGAGATTGGTATCTTTCTCCACTGATTTCTCGTTTTCTCTGTCGCCAAATGCAGGGGAAAATGGATTAGGGTTTGTGATTCTTCCTAGTGGTTTTAATTTCAGTGCGTTTGGGATTAAACAGAAGCTGAATATGATTGCTGTTGAGTTTACAATTTCTTCTGATGCTAAGAATGTTGATCTGGTTAGAATTCTGGTAGGAATTGATGTTGGTTACAAGAGTAATACCTCCTTAGCTGGGTCTGGCATTTTATCAAACAGTTCATGGGATTTCATTAGAAACCAGGATTTACATGCTTGGATAGATTATGAGGTGGGTTCTAGGCAATTAGAAGTAAGATTAGTTGAAGAAAGTGTAAACAAGAGGCCATTAGTTCCATTACTTTCAATCCCAATTGATTTCTCTCAGATTTGGGGGGAAGATGAGGAACTATTGGTGGGTTTGAGTTCATCAAATGGGAACTCATCCCAGCCATGCTTGGTTTACTCTTGGAGCTTCGAGCTCAAGAGTGTTCCGAAATGGATGCATTCGGAGCCTCTCGATCCAAAGACGATCGTCGTGGGGAAGGAATCGGAATCGGGACCGGGGAGGGTGGTTAAGGAGGGGAAGAACTGCTTTATGAGAGTGGCTGCAGCTATGATTTTTGGGACTGGGTGTGGGGCATTGACAGCTTTTGTTGTGTTGTATTTGTGGACAATCTTTGGGAATAGGAGACCTGTGGTGCCTGAGGAGTTTGTTGTGCAGCAAATGGATGGTGTTAAGTACAAGAAAGTTGTGGTGTTGGACAAAGCCATTGAAGATGATGGTAAGAATGTTGATGTTTGAGTTTGGGGAAAGAAATGAGAACATTTGTGTTGTAAAAATTCAATATGTTTTTGTTTTTGTTTTTGTTTTTGGAGGGGTTTTTTCCCTTCTTCTTGTTGCTTTAGTTTGGTTATCAATTGTCTAAAGATGTAGTTTTTTTAGTTACATTATGTGCCAAAGGCAAGCCTTTCCATCTGGCTATTGTACTGTGATTACCATTTAATGGAACCAACTCTTTTGACCTACCCAAGAAACCTAATTTTTGGCTGTTTTCAATATTCCTTTTACATCCTTGAATATTACTTGAATGTCTAGGTTATTTACCACTTTTTAGAAAATTATACCTAACTAGATATTTCCTATAAATTGAATTTGTAGCCTCTTGAAATTCAAGGCCATTACCAGTAAGTGCTATGATGATTCACATTTTAACATCACAAACACATAGCTTCAATGATTGAGGCTTATAAAGCACATACACAATTATAACATGACTAAAAAATTAACACACATAATATTAAATTTACTCTACTAAAGTTAATTAACAATGAACATGTAAGGACCCGACCCGAAAAAAGGTCTCCAACCTAGATCCTTACTTAGCATGCATGATTAAGAATATAAAATCACCATTCAGAGTACCAATTTAAAACTTTTCGATCAACACAATTAAAACAAAATCATAAATCCATTAAGTAAAAACCAACAAGTAAAGTGACTGATCAGTACTTTCTTAAAATCAAAGAAAACGGTTCGAGAAATCTTAAACAAGTTTTTGAATGTTTTCCTAAGGACTCAAGTCCAACTACATGCTAAACCCAAATAAAAGAAAAGATAAAACTGTCTCAGAGTTCGGCCATCCATGATCATTCAGCAGCCTCCTCCTAGCCATTCAGCCTCTGTCCCAAGGTACCTGATGGAAAAACCACATGAAATAAGGGTGAGCGACGAGTCACTCAGTAAGAATCTCCAACCGGGGTACAATACGAAAACATCTCATTTAGCACACCGACATGCAACCATACAATGACTCAAAGCAAAACAATTGGATTAGGTTATATGCCACTCCTAGAGCTTGCCTATTCGGGGGCTTACAGCTACAACCTACACTAGGTTCTACACCCTGATGCCCATCGGGGTCTTACACAACCTAGGACGTGATGATGCCCATCGGGGTCTTATACATAAGGATGCCCATCGGGGTCTTACTCCAGCTAGGATCACGGAGATGCCCATCGGGGCCTTACACTCCGTAGCAACCTTATGATGCCCATCGGGGACTTACACATAAAGCCAGCAGTGTAGTGCCCATCGGGGACTTACATACATTAGCAACGCATTGGTGCCCATCGGGGACTTATCCAAGCGGAACCTAACTAATAACCCCTACAGTCTCCTACAATATACATTACCTGTCTATCCCTAGCATGACACCAACAGAATACGAACAGGAAACATGGATATGCCAGAATAAGAAAATCCTAGCATGAAACTAACAGGATACGAACAGGAAACATGGATATGCCAGAATAACAAAACTCTAGCATGGAACTACCAGAATACGAACAGAACACAAACATGTGATCAAGAGAAAACATGAATCCTATTCACTAGGAATCTCATATAGTACAAGATACGATATGCTAATAAGTATTCGCAGGGTCCACACAACCCGGGTAAGAGATCCTTACCTGGAATCAAGTAGAAAATAACTACCACAATCAATAAGCGACCCTCGAGCTTCTAAGTGAACCCGAGCAACCTAAGCAATCAATAAAATCGGCCTAATTAAACAAACAACAACTAACATCTTAGGGTCCAAAGGAGTAGAGGCTCGGGAATTACCAACTGAGAAGGCACTAGGTCTCGGCCCGACTCTCGTGGCAAAGCAGGCTCTCGGCGGCAGTGGGTAGGCAGGATGATGTGCGTGGTGGCGCTGGCGCGCGCAGGGGATGCGCTGCGCTTGTGACGGGGCCAGAGGCGCGGCGCAAGCGCAGCGACACAAGCGGTGCGGCGAGCTCGTGCTGGGACTGTTGGCTTTTTGGCCATCTCAAATTAATTAATTTTAACTAATTAATTGATTAATGTTTTGATGATAACAAACTTGAAATTTATTTACCAACAAATATAGTGTTTTGAAGTATACATTTTGTAGAACTTGAAATAATAATTCAAACGCATTTTGAATTACTCAAATCAAAGTTAAGATGAAAAAGTTATGGCCTAAAAGATTTTGAATGGTAAATCCCGATGTGATGACGTAGCAAAAATTGGCCAATCCAAGAGCGACATGTGAAGCCTTGGATGTTTGACATTTAAGATTTCTTTTTTGTGTTATAAAAAGTCAAGGTAAAAGCAAAATAGAAAATAAAAACAAAGGTATCTATTATTATATTATTATTTGAGGATGTGTCTAACGGTAACTTTCTTAAAAGGGAAAGAAAATTATATATTGTTATATTACTTTTATGTGTTTGTCTAAATGCAACTTTTTGAATATTATAATATTATTATGTCTTGTGTCTAACGGTAACTTTTTGAATATTATAATATTATTATGTCTTGTGTCTAACTTGGTAACTTTTGAATATTATAATTTTATTATGTTTTGTGTCTAACGGTAACTTTGCCCTTTCATGTTTATTTAAACTTCATCTTCTCCACCAAATGAAGACACCAAGTTTCATATTTCTCAATCCTCCAAAATAAAGAAGTCTTCATTGTTGCTCTCTCAAGCTTTCGATTTTCATCTTATTCTTGAGAGAGAAATTATTGTATTGTGAGGATTTGATTTGTGAGAGTTAAATTTGTAAATCCACTCTTGGAGAGAGTTTGTTCATCTTGATCTTACATTTCCAAATCATTTTACGGTTTTCTCTTGATCCATAAAAAGAGAGGTTGTAACGGTTTGATCTTGAGCCGTGGAAAAGATCGGGTTTGTTCTTGCTCCCGCAAAAGGAACGTTGTAACGGTTTGACTCTAAGCCGTGGAAAGAGTCTTCATTGTTTTAGTGGAATACCCAAGAGGAGCTTGGGGAGTGGAGTAGGTGCGCCGAACCACTATAAATTCACGGTGTCAATTTCTCTATCCTTAACTTCTTTTATTTTTGCAATTAATTTATTGTTACATTATATTAATTGCTCTTATATGTTTTGTTTGGTTGTTATAATTTTATCTTGACATATTCTTTACCAATCTTTATATTATAATTAAATAGGGTGCTTGAAATCGGTCTTTGATAATTTCTTATTTAATTTACATGGTATTCTTGGTTAAATTGATTGTTTAGTAAAAAGTAAATTCATTTGTTTAATTGGGCCCACATTAGGAAAAAGTTTCATAAAGTTTAAAGAAACCCTATTCACCCCCCTCTAAGGTTGTCATACCGATCCAACAATTGGTATCAGAGCGGTTGCTCTTTGAATAAAAATATTTTTCAAATATTATTTTGATACTTTTAGTATCTTATTAATATTTTGAAGAAATTATTTTAAAAGCTTAATTGCTAAGAGCTATGATAACTTTAAATTTTGAAAGTGATTCTAATGATAGACCTCCTTTCTTTGATGGTTTAAATTATAATGTTTGGAAAAATAGAATAAAGACTTTTATGCTTGGTATGGATTTTAATATTTTATATGTTTGTGAGCATGATTTGTCCAAATTGGAATTGAATATTGAGTCGCTCACTTTTAATGCTAAAGCTTTAAATATTATATATTGTGCATTAAATAGAAAAATATTTGATATAATTTCACATTTTGAATATGCATATGATGTTTGAAGTTTTCTTGAAAACATGTATAGTGTAGAAAATTCTCCTTCTATTTCTAATGATTTATTTGATGTGAAGGAGAATTATAATTCTCAAAATCAAGAAATTATTCATGAAATTGAAAAAGATAAATGTGATAAAGCTTCTTTATGCTTGATGGCTAATTCAATTAACGATTTCGATCAGGAAAGCGACGAAGATGAGGTAACTCGAGAACCTCTTTCTTACGATGAGTTATTTGATGCATTTGAAAGCATACAACAAGATTTAGAAAAACTTGCATCTAAATATGCTAAATTATCAAAGAAGTATAAATTTTTATCTCTTGAAAATAAATGTTTGATAGATGAAAATGTTTGTTTGAAAAATGATGCTAATACTTTATTGTTGCATAATGATATTGATAGTTGTTGTGATGAGAAAATCATATTGAATGATAGAATTAAATTTCTTGAGAAAGAAAATGATGAGCTCAAATCTACATCTTGTTATTTGAAAATGGAATTAAATGAATTGAGAAATAAGAATGGAAATATTGAATCTTTTTCGTTGGATTTGAAATTTGAAATTGCTAGTTTAAAAGATAAAATTATTATTTTGGAAAATAGCAATACTTCTTTAGAAAAAGAAAAGCTTTCTTTGAATGATAAAATTAAATTTCTTGAATGTGATAGTCTTGAAAATAATAATCTTTTGCAAATACTTAAAGAAAAGAAAATGCTTGCTACTAAAGAGCTTGAAATTGCAAAAACATCTTTTGAGAAATTGGCTACTAATTCTCAAACTAATAAGACTATTGACATGAACAAACACTTTATTGATAAAAGGGATTTTGCAATGAAAATGAAAATTGTTTATCTAGTTTTAACACTAGAATGATTAAAATCTGCTCATTGTTTACCCAATGTGTCAAATTTGGTTAATTCTAATTTGAGGTCAAAACATGAAAAGGTAGAAACATTTATGAGAATTCAACTTTTGTGCCTAAACAATATCATGTTAGATCTAAATGTACTCATAATAAACAATGTAATCATAAGCTTGAAAAAGATAGAGAGTCCCATGAAAAATCAAAATGTATGCTTAGAAATACTAGACATGTGCATTCAAAATCTAAATTTATACCAATATGTCATTATTGTGGAGTTAAAGGTCATATTAGACCAAATTGCTTTAAATTGAAAAATACTCCAAGAAAGAATTTCTTTGTGAAAAATCATTGTGTTAAAAAGAAATTCATGTAAAATGTTATTTGTTATTCTTGTGGAAAAATTGGTCATAAATTCAATACTTGTTATTTGCGAAAGTTGAATTTTAAATGTATTGGACCTAAAATGAAATGGATTCCAAAATCTATATTTACTAACAATGAAGGACCCATAAGATGGGTACCAAAATCCTTTGATTGAACTTTCTTTGTAGGTGTAATTTTCAAGAAGCAATTGGTTGCTTGAACTTCAAATTTGAAGTTAATTCAAATGGAGCAACAATTTTGACTTGCTTGAAACCAATAAAAGAAAAGTTGCTTAGTTTGGTAACTTATTTTTGAACTTTGGAGATAAGTATTCTTGTTGGTATCTATTATGGAAACTATATCTCATGAATGATTTAAATGTTTGAAATTAATTTCATTATTTTTATTGATTATTGGGTTAAATGTCTTTAGGTAAAATGAAGATATTTTTTTTATTGCTTTATTTTCCATAAATTAGGTTATTTATTCTTTAAATGTTGTGGCCAATTATTTCCAAACTTATTCAAAATTTCTAATACCTTATTATTTTAATTATTGATACCATGGAAAAATATTGAATATCTATTTGTGGTATTATTGTGATTTTTGGTTGATTGAACATATAATTCTTGAGAAATATTATATTATGATAGTTATTGAAATGTGCTATTATTTTGATTGAAAGTGCTAATAGTTTTATTATAATTATAGTTCAATACTATTGTTGTTTTTGAACATGAGCTATGTTTTGTGTCGTGATGATATTTGCTCACTATAAATTTTTGTTGCCTTAGAAAATATTGAATATTTGTTTGGTTTTTGTCTCATTATATGAAGCATGTTACTAATCAAAGTTTAATTTTATACATTGTTTGTCTCATTTGAATAAAATGTTCTAAAAAAAATGTTTCAAAAGAGTAGCATAATTCTTTTTCATAGGGGGAGTATTTTATGAAATTGATATATATTCTTGAATCGCGTAAGCATTTTATTCAAAATTATTTTTTTCTTGAATGAGATTTTTAATGAAAAATTTATAAATGGTTTATTTTGTGATAGTTTGAAGTTCAAAATTTTACTTTTATATTGTGTAAATTATTATTCTTGAATTTACTCAAATAGTTTTATCTACTCGGTATTTATTTTTTAAAATTAGAAGATTATTATTTGTTTTAAGGGTGAGTACTACTTTATACAATAATTTTGATGTTGTTTTACCTTATAGTCCTCTTTTGGTGATTACCCTTTTTATGCATATTGGTTATCTTTTTAGGGGAAGTTGTTATTGTCTTCGAAGTAATTTCATGAAAATATTTATTTTATTGATTAATTTCTTTAAATGTCTTTTTGTCATTTATCAAGGGGGAGTATTAAATTGATTTCAAAAGGGGGAGAAATTAGTGATTATTTAAAAATGGGAAAATGTTTATTTAAAATCATCTCTATATTAGTTTTCTTATTTTTCCTTTTTGATTGATTCCAAAAGGGGGAGAGATGATAAGAAAAATGAAAGTATATTGATATTTTGTATGTGTGTTGATTGTGCATCTAGTTAATATCATATATCATACACCACTTTGAATTCATTTTTCTTGTATAGTTTGTCATCATCAAAAAGGGGGAGATTGTTGACTTTTTGGCCATCTCAAATTAATTAATTTTAACTAATTAATTGATTAATGTTTTGATGATAACAAACTTGAAATTTATTTACCAACAAATATAGTGTTTTGAAGTATACATTTTGTAGAACTTGAAATAATAATTCAAACGCATTTTGAATTACTCAAATCAAAGTTAAGATGAAAAAGTTATGGCCTAAAAGATTTTGAATGGTAAATCCCGATGTGATGACGTAGCAAAAATTGGCCAATCCAAGAGCGACATGTGAAGCCTTGGATGTTTGACATTTAAGATTTCTTTTTTGTGTTATAAAAAGTCAAGGTAAAAGCAAAATAGAAAATAAAAACAAAGGTATCTATTATTATATTATTATTTGAGGATGTGTCTAACGGTAACTTTCTTAAAAGGGAAAGAAAATTATATATTGTTATATTACTTTTATGTGTTTGTCTAAATGCAACTTTTTGAATATTATAATATTATTATGTCTTATGTCTAACGGTAACTTTTTGAATATTATAATATTATTATGTCTTGTGTCTAACGGTAACTTTTTGAATATTATAATTTTATTATGTTTTGTGTCTAACGGTAACTTTGCCCTTTCATGTTTATTTAAACTTCATCTTCTCCACCAAATGAAGACACCAAGTTTCATATTTCTCAATCCTCCAAAATAAAGAAGTCTTCATTGTTGCTCTCTCCAAGCTTTCGATTTTCATCTTATTCTTGAGAGAGAAATTATTGTATTGTGAGGATTTGATTTGTGAGAGTTAAATTTGTAAATCCACTCTTGGAGAGAGTTTGTTCATCTTGATCTTACATTTCCAAATCATTTTACGGTTTTCTCTTGATCCATAAAAGAGAGGGTTGTAACGGTTTGATCTTGAGCCGTGGAAAAGATCGGGTTTGTTCTTGCTCCCGCAAAAGGAACGTTGTAACGGTTTGACTCTAAGCCGTGGAAAGAGTCTTCATTGTTTTAGTGGAATACCCAAGAGGAGCTTGGGGAGTGGAGTAGGTGCGCCGAACCACTATAAATTCACGGTGTCAATTTCTCTATCCTTAACTTCTTTTATTTTTGCAATTAATTTATTGTTACATTATATTAATTGCTCTTATATGTTTTGTTTGGTTGTTATAATTTTATCTTGACATATTCTTTACCAATCTTTATATTATAATTAAATAGGGTGCTTGAAATCGGTCTTTGATAATTTCTTATTTAATTTACATGGTATTCTTGGTTAAATTGATTGTTTAGTAAAAAGTAAATTCATTTGTTTAATTGGGCCCACATTAGGAAAAAGTTTCATAAAGTTTAAAGAAACTCTATTCACCCCCCTCTAAGGTTGTCATACCGATCCAACAGGGACGGCGAGCGGGCAAAGCGATCAAGGCGTGCGGGCGGCGGTCGGTGCATGCTGGGGCGATGTAGGGTCTGCTCGGTCGGTCGTGGTCAATGGGCGGCTACGTGCGGGCGAGGCACGGCTGCTTGACGGCTAGTCTCGGCTGTGGTTCTTAGGCTCTGCAAGGTGAGAGGGAGAGAGTGAGGGGGGAGCGTGCGGCAAGAGCAAGGGGTGAGTGATGTTTTTTTCTTGATTTCCCTTCCTTTTTCCTAATTTAAATAGGCCTTGGTGACCTAAAATCCCTTCTCAGGGCTTTCCTCCTTCGAGTCCCAACTGACGCGACTTATTTCATAATTTAAATTCGAGCTTTCAAACCCCCTTTAAGGTTAGGGGTTCGAATCCTCCCAGAAACACTTTTAAAAACCTTATTTTACAATTAACGGAAACCCAGGCCGTTACAGAACATCAGTTGGATGATGATATCAGTAAGGGGGTGTTTGGGCCACCAAGAATAAGGGAGAGAATGAGAATAGGAATGGGAATGATTCCCCGTGTTTGGGCCACCGGGAATCATTCCCTCCATAATCACGATTTCCAAAAATCACTTTTTTTATTCTCCCCTAACTACTTTTTATTCTCTCTCCAACAATTTTTCATACATCACATCACTATTTTCACTCACATCATTTTCATTAATTTATATTTTCATAATCATTATTTTTATCTCAAACAAAAATAATCATTCTCCCCATAATCATTACCTTCACTCTAAACACAAATAATCATTACCTCCATAATCATTCTCCTCATTACCATGCCTCCTTAATCATTATCATGCCTCTTGCCCCAAACACACCATAAATGAATATTTGAAAAATGAAAGATTTTTTTAGTGTACAAGGAAAGGTTTTTTTTTATTATTAAATGGGAGAGAACTGTTTTCAAGTTTTTTAGTTAATTTTAATAATAATGATTTTAGATTTGAGTCTAGCATTTGGACTCAAAGATCACATCTAATGTTTAATTATGGTTGTATCTAAGTTGTGTCAAATTATTAAAAAATATGATATTTAAAATAGTGTGTCGAACATATGTTCAAGAAGTGTCAGAACCAATCTAACAAGAATTATTTCTTTGCTTTAGAGTGTTCGTGCATGAAGCATATAATCTTATAGCCTTGAAACTTGATAATCTATGCTCGAGAATACTAACCTCTTTATAAGTTGAATGTTTAATTTTCCACTCCTTAGCTACCAACTTGAGGGAATTCAATTCTCAAGTCTATAAATATAGACTTTGAAGTCACTAGCCAAACATTCCTTTTGTGTGAAAGCCTCTTTTTATCAACTTCATGCAACCACTTAAAATAATTATAAGCCATGACCATCATTTAATGCAAGAATTAGAAATGTAAAACAACTTTAGCATAAAAGCAATTAGCAAGAGGTGATCAAGAAGATATTATGCCAAAACTCTTGATCTTATGTCAAAAACCCACCATCACACTTATCTATGGAGAATAAAAAGGATTAAAGATGTTTCAATCCACAGAGACTAATATTGGCATGCTTACGAGCGATAATTGACATGCATTCTCAACGAATAGAACAATCTCTTAACTCCAAAACCTTTGTTTGAACTTTAAAAAATCAATCCTCATAATATATACAAACATTTCATCAACAATCAATAATTAACTAGCTTTGAGATAGCAGCAAAGAAAATATGGAATTTAACAGATCAAATATAGGATTTGAACAAAAATTCACATTAGGTAGAGGTTAAAAATTAAACTGTCTGCAGACACAATCAGTTCCAAAAGTCAAAGCACATATAACAAAAGACAACACAAAATAGACAAACTCCATATGACTGGCAACAGAAAGTTGCAAAAGTTGCAACACATATTACATCCCTACAACAAACACAAAACCCCCATATACAATCTTCTTCTACACATCTTCAGGTTCCTCTTCTTCTTCTTCCTCGTAGTATTCCTCGTCGGCGGTGGCATCTTGGTACTGCTGGTACTCGGAAACCAGATCATTCATGTTGCTTTCCGCCTCGGTGAACTCCATCTCGTCCATTCCTTCACCCGTGTACCAATGCAAGAAAGCTTTCCTCCTAAACATGGCAGTGAACTGCTCGCTCACACGGCGGAACATTTCCTGAATTGATGTGGAATTTCCAATGAATGTCGAAGCCATCTTCAAACCTGTTGGAGGGATATCACAAACAGTTGACTTGACATTGTTCGGAATCCACTCCACGAAGTAGGAAGAGTTCTTGTTTTGCACATTAAGCATCTGCTCATCGACCTCCTTCGTGCTCATCTTTCCTCGGAACATAGCAGAGGCAGTCAAGTATCGACCATGTCGTGGGTCGGCAGCACACATCATGTTCTTGGCATCCCACATTTGTTGAGTAAGCTCTGGCACAGTCAGAGCTCGGTACTGCTGGGAACCACGAGACGTGAGAGGAGCAAAACCCACCATGAAAAAGTGGAGACGAGGGAAGGGAATGAGATTGACAGCAAGCTTTCGAAGATCAGAGTTCAGTTGCCCAGGGAATCTCAAACAGCAAGTTACACCAGACATTGTTGCAGAAATCAAATGATTCAAATCACCAACTGTAAATTATAGCAAATCAATGAATATGAATCAAACCAACTTAATTCCAAAACACAATACAATAGTAAAACACCAAATCAAAGATAAGATAACTAGACTAACATAATCCATGACTCATGTACAAGATGTCATCAATAATTGACAACTACCCACAGATCAGCATTACCTCAACTGTACTAAACACAAAACATGCTATGAAACAACAGAACTACAAAATCAATGAATTCAAAGAAATGAATCGAAAGATCTTACAGCTTGGAGTGGTGAGCTTGAGAGTTCGGAAACAGATATCGTAAAGAGCTTCATTATCAAGAACCATACACTCGTCCGCATTTTCAACCAGCTGATGAACCGAAAGAGTTGCATTATACGGCTCAACAACAGTATCAGAAACCTTAGGAGATGGAAATACAGAGAATGTAAGCATCATCCTATCCGGATATTCTTCTCTAATCTTCGAAATCAGAAGAGTTCCCATTCCAGATCCAGTTCCACCTCCCAGAGAATGACAAACCTGAAACCCTATAAACACACAAATTTACAGAATATTCAGCCAAAATCACATAATGAGGGGCTGTTTGTTTGCCATATTTAAGGAGGATTTAGTTTGAGGATTTACTAACTCCTACTTGAATTTTTGTAAAGGCTCAAAATAACTACATTGTTATACTAACATAATACTCATTACTAACATTAATTAAATTCACACCTACTCAAAATAACATCTCATTTCGAAGCACACGTTACTAATCATTCAAAATAAGTCAATTCTACGCACTCATTTCTAATCATTATTTTTAAGAGCTCAAAATAACTCCTCATTCTAAATTTAGATCCAAAGAAGCTTTTGACTGTAACTCTTCTACAAAAATCCACACCTGATCGAGTTTTTAGCTACAAATTATCATTACTAGCTACTCAAAATAACTCCTCAAACTAACTATTCATCAAAACCTCATCCGCAAACAAAAAAACAGAGATGAATCGAGATCAAACCTTGCAAGCAATCGCAATTCTCAGCCTCCTTCCGAACAACATCAAGGACGGAATCGATAAGCTCAGCGCCTTCCGTGTAATGACCTTTCGCCCAATTGTTTCCAGCACCGGACTGACCAAAGACAAAGTTATCCGGCCGGAAGATCTGGCCGTAGAGACCGGATCTGATACTGTCCATGGTACCAGGCTCGAGATCCATAAGAACAGCGCGAGGAACGTACCTGCCGCAACTGGCCTCGTTGTAGTAGACATTGATCCGCTCAAGCTGAAGGTCGGAATCTCCGCCATACTTTCCGGTGGTGTCGATGCCGTGCTCGGCGCAAACAACCTCCCAGAACTTGGCTCCGATCTGGTTGCCGCATTGGCCGCCCTGGATGTGGAGGATTTCTCTCATTCTTGCAGAGAATTTGAAGAATCTGTGAAGAAATGGGGTTTTCTGTGAGCAGAGAAATGGAAATGGTAGACTGTGAATGAGTTTATTGGTTTATAAAAAGGAAGAGACTGAATTAGGGTTTTTTTTTTTTTTTTTTTAAATTATGGCAACCGGCTACCGGGTAGTAACGGTAAATGAAATAAGATGGAAGGTTTTCAAATTTTGAATTTTGAATTTCATTTAACAGCTGTACAACAGCCCGGCTTTCTTTTATATGAATAGTGTTTTTGTTTTTCTCACAATAAAAAATTAAAATATCTTTTTTGTTGATTTTGTTCCATTTTAATTTTGGATTGAATTACAAATTTTAGTTTTCAATTTTTTTGTTTGACTTTTAAATATGGGAAATCATAGTATCAGTCTATATTTCACAAAGTATTTAAGTAAATGTCTAATTAAGAAAATATTAAAATTGATGTCTACTTTCGAATTTGGAGAAAGAGAAAGAAATTATTATTACCATTCATGCCCTTCCCACCTATCCTTATTTTTCTAATTTAAATAAATAATATAACCACCATTTAGGAATTAGTTACACCCCACCTTTTTAGGACTCTTCTAAATTATAAAAACAAATTGCCTCAATGTAGGATTTAGTTTTTCAACACACAACTACCATATTTACTCCACTCTTCCTCTAGATCATGTTGGGAACCTCCATCATTGAATCTTAAACTAAATTTCCAAGTTCATTGTGAATTAAATTGTCTCATTTGTCACAATTTTTCACATTTTGCATCCACCAATTCCTAGGTGTGCATCGGATCCTCATATCCCTATATTTTTCTTATTCTCATCATCAATTCCTATTCTATCTTCTTCTCTCCCAAATTTTAAGGGGGTAGGAAGCTTGTTGTTTTAATTGCGAATGGATGTTACATCAGTTATGGTCGTATTTAATGAGAGTTGGAATGAGGGAGATATTTACTCGAACTACAATACCGTTATGGTTGATATCACACACAACACCTATCTATCCCTATTGATATTGTCTATCGAGGGAATTATGGGGTTGGACGAAGATTCCAAAGTCATCAGTATAGCATTATATAAAGATGGGGCACACAAAGAAAAGACAAAGATATTGAAGGATGACATGGATGTTCAATGGATGTACAACAGGGTTCGTTGGTGGCATGTACAACGATTGTTGCATCCTAGCTGACATCGTCCAGAACACGGACTGAGATGTCCAAGCTCGAGTCGAAGTGGCGGAGACGTGCGGCGGTGTTCTTGGTTGGGCGAAAGATTTTTACATGTGAATCACGATGGAAAGGGAGAATGACCATGGTTTAGGGAATGACAAAAAGATCTAGCTTCTCTTAGGGCTTCGTTTTGACTGTTTAGCTACCCAACTTGAATTTGGTGAAGGGAATTAATGACTGCATAGGTGGTATGTACGTGTTTATTGTTTTGTCATTTTTCACAACTTTTTGAAAACACCTAGGGACATACTGACTGTTATGGACATTGGATGTACCATAATTGTGGAATGAAATAAAATATGTTTTATAAAAATTTCAACGTAGTTGTTTGTTTTAATTTAAAAAAAAATAAATGAAGATCTTCATTATTTTTAATTGAGTGTTTTGTTTAAAAATTTAAATCAAAATCATACCTGATGTTAGTTAAAACAGAATGCTATTTAAAATAATTATAATTAAAAAAATGGGAACAAATAAGATGGGGTAGTTTGGACTATTACATCTACACATTAATTAATTAGAGATTTAAAAAAACTAAAAGTAGACATGGATTTAAAATGTTTCTCATTTAGACATTTTCCTAAATAATTTCTTAAATTTAGACGTTTACCTATTTGCTCTTTAAATATCCACTATTGATTTTTAATTTTAAAATAAAATCAAAATTAATTTTTATGATAAATTTGGAGTTAGTATTAATAAAAATTGATTTACTAGCTTAATAGTTTTATTACAAGTAAGAGAAAAATATGAACATTTTTATTAAATTTATAGTAATAATATTTTTTTAAGAAAAAATATTAAAAAAATTCAAAAAGAATTTTCTTTTTGCTTAAAGTTAAAACTATAGAAATTAAAATGAACTCAAAAGTTGAGAAATTAAATTTAATAAATTTTAAAATATAAAAAATAAATTTAAGTAGTAATAAGCTATGAATTCAAATGTAACAAAATTCAAAATTTATTACCATATAAATTAATAAATTAATTTATTAAAATGATTAATGGCAGATTGATTTCATTTTTTTATACTAAGCTAACTCAATACTAGATCACAGTTTTATCTCTCGTAAATTGACATTTGACTTTTATTTATTTGAGAATTGTAATATTCTACCTATAGGATTTATGGTCTCCTTATATTAAAAAAAATTGTTTATTTATTTATCGAGTTACAATAAATATATCTTTATTTCATCATCGCATATTTAATGAAATTATAATTTAACCAACGGATCTAGTTTTCAATTTCCACGACTTTCTCCCAAATGCAAAAATGCCAATTCTTATATTTTCAATAGTTTTTGTAGATAAACAACATTTTCCAATAGTTGAAGTTTTTTTTTTGTGTGTGTACCCCATAGTTGTAGTTAGGTGTATTAAAAGTTTATATAGATAGCTATAGTTAGATAAATAAATGAAATTGTATATTTTTTTAAAAAAGAAAAAGGATAAATAAATGAAAGAAAATCTCAACTTCACAATTTTTATTTTTCTCATATGACAAATCATGAAGAAAGCCTTTTCAAGTTGCCCTCGAAAATTGGAAAAAAACAAGGTTAAAATTGTCATTTAACAGCCAAATGATTTACCATTCCATGTGGTTCTAACACTATGCTACCTAAAATATGATATGATTCATATTAGGATAAGATAAATTGGACAAAAAAGATATTTGATATTAAATTTAACACCCACCCCACAATGGGACATGGATCCCTATTGTCTTAAATTGAGAGGGACATTTTGACAACTTTCTTTTTTCCTATTCCATTCAATATTTATGAAATTTCAATGAAAAATATATCACTGTCACAAGCTCCAAATTTCACATTTTTTTATGATTCCAAATTCTATTATTTGATTTTGTTTTAGTACTAGGAGTTAAAGAGAGATTGAGATCATAAATATTTTGATCGTGTACACATTTGAGAGTTGTATTCTTCTTGACTTTGAAGTTTCGTAATTTAATCAAGAAAATTATTATATTGATATTACATGATATTTTATATGGGAAATTATCTTTTTAGTTTTATGTCTATAATCTAATTTAAATTGAATATTGTTTATTTCTCACATTTCAATAATTTTCACTTTTAATTCTGGTATATTTTTGTTAGTTTATTTTTATACTATTTTTTTAAAAAAATTAAATTTATTTGAAAACTAAAATAATTAAAATTAGTTATCAAGATATTGAAATTTAAAATTAGTTCAACATTATGTAATGTAGACTAACTATTTTATTATTTATTAAACTAAAAGTAATCATGATTGAAATATAAGAGGTAAAAATATTTAATTTTGAAACATATGACAAAATTGGACCATAAACCTAAGAATTAAAAATGTATTTTTCTCAATTTTATATTCTACTACATATCAATATGAGAAGTTATGTCTTGAATTTTGACTTATTTAAACAAACATGCATTAAGTTTAACTTAACACAAATCATGTGTTTATGATTAACATTGGTCATAAGTTTAAATTTCCATCTTCTTATATTGTTGAGTTAAAAACAATTATCAATTCGGTCTATGTATATTTAGACATACTAAATTTTTACTCTATTTATCTATTTTTCGGTCTCGTGTTGTTTCTAATATAAAAATATTGTTTTTTACTTAATTCATGAAGGAAAAAAACTTTAAAATTCATAACAACTAGTTCAAAAATCTAAGAACTAATTAGACTTTAATGTACAAAAACTAAAATTAAATAAATAAATAGAAGCTGAAAATGGTAACATATCTCCGTCCTTGCCTTTCTTAATAATATATTAATTAGAGGAGCAAAGGAGGTTCACAATTCAATATGCTCGACCGATAGGGAAGTGCGATATCCATTTGTTAGGCGGTGTGATGAGCTCAATCTATTGATTTCTAGTTTTAGTCTCTAAACTATATGATTTGTTTAATTTTTAAGTTCTCAAATTCTAGAGACCAAAGTTGGACTTTTCAAATTTTATGAACTACAATCGAACAAAATCTCAAAATTCAAATATTAAGATTAAATTTTGAAAATTGGTATTTTACCACAATATATATATATATATATATATATATAACATAAAATGATTTTATATCCACATATTGACCCCACTCAATATAAGTAGCCAAAAAAAAAATCTCCACAGCCAATGAATTATATTGTTTGAAAGAGAAGTTAATGTGATGAATTTGAAGCCAAACTTTGAAGCAAAGCAAAACAGGGAGGATCTCACACTCACTCTGAAAAGCACAAAGCAAAAAAGAAATAAGGTTTGTCCAAAAAGGTAACCCATGGATGAAGGCAACATTGCTAAAGTAAATAAAATCACACAAGAAATATAGAAGAAACCCACATGACATTTTATTCTATGAACTGTCAGCTCCATGTGCATCAAAATCTGCCACTCTAAGCCCTTTTATTCTTCTCTTCTTTTTAATTTTTTTTTTTTTTTTTAATGTTTGTCCATGATAGTATGGACTATCTTGTGCACACTTAGACTAATGACACGGGAAATACCATTCGATCCTTCAATAATTGAATGTCAAAAAAATCCGTAGAAAATTAATTTCTAAATAGGTAATTATCATGGATTGGACTCATTGTCTTTGTAGTTTTCCAATATACTCTCTTGACCACTAAATTATTCTAATGGTTAAAGAGTAGTAGTCCTGTTAATTCTCACCATACAAAAACGGTTACTTGAAAGCTAACATGGATAAGGTTGAGTTGAGTTAGGAGAATTTTTTTTAGATGAAGCCAAATTTTTGGGTTGGAAAACTTTTGGAAATTATAGGGCCCATCTACTCTCTCTAGTCTCTACCATGTGAAGCTAATAAAACAGAAATTACAAAAATAAATAAACAAAAATTAAGGAATAAAAAATTAAGTAACTTTTGAACAAACACATTTGGTTGTTGTCTCAATTTTTGCCAGAAACTCTTTCTTTCCATCTTTTTTTTTTTTTTGCTCTACTAAACTATAAACCATGTTTAATGTAGCCAATCCAAGCATAAATAGCCCATTTACTAGGCAAATATCAAACTGCTTGAATGTAAATATGGCTTGAACAACAATTTGAAAGTGGATACCTGAATAAAGTGCATAATTTTCTTGCACTTGTGGCTTTTCTCAACTAGATCAACTTTGCAAAAACCATAGATTGAAAGTCCATGCTCAAAACTATTTTTTGCACTAAATTCATTAAGGTCCAAATAAGAATAAAAAAGTAAATGATGGTTGAACATAATTTGTTCAAACAAACCAAAAAAAAGAAGCATAATGTTCCTATCTTAAAAATAAATAAAAGAAAGTGAGAGTTGACACTAGTCATAAGGACAAGCATAAAACATAGTTTGTCTCTTATGGGTAATGAATGTATTTATCTTGATCTTCCTTACATACTTATCTAAGAAATATAAGTCATTTTTTTTATTTGAAACAATATCTCTCAATCTTCAAAGACTTTTAACAAAGTTAAATGAAGAACTAAAGTAGTTGAAGAATAACAAAGTTCTGATCCATGAATGATTGACTCTCTTGCATTCTCCAAATTTGTATGAGTTGTACATGATTCATGGAAACTAAGTGCATTAGAGCATGTCATTAATGGTCTTTATGATAGCACACTTGGAGTAAGGGCCAATTTTTAAATATACAAAACATGTTTCAATCCGATAGAAGACTCCATCCAAATAAGGACACAAAGATTAAAGAGTTACGCGAAAAGGCATACGAATAAACATCCATTGTTTAAGGTTATTGTGGGTTCCTCTCTAGCCTAACGTAAAAATCTCCATCACATGTGTTTTGATCTAGTAACCGATTTCGAAACCTTCGACACTTTGTACTGCTACGTCTTAGGGCTAAAACCAAATCCATAATGGATTGATAAGTGGAGTATAACTAAAATGAAGAACTCACTAGTCATTAGATTAAATATGACACCACACATAATTCTATAAAAACCAACAAGAAGTCATTGCAGCAATTGAAAATTGAGAAAAGATTCTTCTATTTTCTTTTTCTTTTTTGTTCACCTTATTTTTTTGAGATCTAATGTTAAAAATTCTGATGTTTCCTTTAAAATGTTTCAAATGGAATACAACCTGATTATACTCTTTATTTGCATTTTGGCAGATAAAGAAGAAAACTCAATGGAAATAGTTTATAACAAGATTAGCAGAATGACATAAATTTAAATAAAACAGAAAATGAATGATAACTTTAAGAAAGAATCTCAGTTTGAGGATTGCTTTCAATTTATTCTCCTATGGCAGAAGCAAATAAAGTAAAGTAACCCTTCATGTGGGGTGGATTTTATTCTCTAAGCAATGGCTGAAAAGGAGCATTCTGCTTCTACAACCCCTCAAAATTTTGCTCAAGATGAAGATTCTAGTTTTTTCACAAACTTCTTGGCCTATAACCACAGCAAATAATTGGTTTATAAAGGTCTCATTAGATTTTCAAGAGCAGAAAATTAGATAGAAAAAGAAGATGAATTTGCAAATGCTTTCTCCTTTTCTATTTGTGACCCGTAAGTGTCCAAATCAAGTTACGTGTATCTTGACTATTCTCGCGTGACAAACTTTCTAACTCTACTACAACATTTAGTTGTCAAGAAAACTCCTAAAAAGTAATTTTTTAGTAGGTGGCCCAACTGGTGAATTTGCAAATGCTTCATTTTAATATATTGTTTCTTTCCTAACTTTAGTCTTCAATGTATTACTATAACACTTAGTACCTCAATTAGTCTTGCGGGACAAACCTCTTAATTATAACAAAATATTTAGTTGTCAAGAAAACTCGTAAAAAAGTAATTTCTAAGTAGGTGGCCAAGTGATAAATTTGCAAATGCTTCTTTTTAATGTGTTGTTTCTTTCCTAACTTTAGTCTTCAATTATTTTGATTCTAGGCCAAAAGAGAAGAACAAGAAGAGTGTGGTTGTCTGAGGTTTCTGGTTTTCAAAAACTAGGTTAGTACTGAAAATTGAAAATAAAAATGTTCTTCAGAAATATGTTGTATGCTCTAAGACTCTAAGTAGCAATTGAGTAGCTGAAGACAATATGACGTCACGGGCATGGCGTTAAGGAAGTACCTGTTCTAAAGTTAGGAACATGATCACGTTCCATGATCCTAGGCGTCCGAAATTCGGAATAAAGCCCTTGTAAAATGCCAAAGGTCCCTGCAAAAATGAAATCCTAGATGATATTAATATGGTTACTTTTTCTTTCCTTCTAACAGAGGAGTTTCTCCATAGTAAAAGAAAGAGATATCAAGAAAACAAACTCAACAAAATTAATGAAAGTAACACAGGAATTAGGAATTTAGGATGATAAGAAAATGTAAAAGAAACACTGGAAAGAGTAAGGAAACATACATCATTTCTTAAAGTCTTGATGAAACAATCAAGTGTGCTTTTGTAAGTTGAATCCCCCATCATTCTTGACTTCACCTGCCAAAGAGTATTATATGATAATGTGTAAATGACTCAAGACCAGACAATAAGTATCGACAGTGTGATTTTCAATTGCCATGAATCGACAGTCGACACGGATCCAAGTGTGTACAATAGATATTCAAAAGAGTGTGTGGCACCAATAGATTATTAAATGAAAACACCAAGAAAAAAGGCACATAGAAAGATTACCACGTCGACCGGGGAGCCAATACATACAGCAAAAAACCCTGCTCCGAGACCAGAAAGAAGATGAGTAAAAACATTATCTGTGAAACCTGGAATTTTCAAAATTGACTGCAACAAAACATCAAATAAGATAAGAATCAGCACAAAAAGAACCCGATCACGAGGGGAGGAAGACAATAATAATAGTTCTATAAACATAAATTCCATTGTTTTACCTGTTTCACTTGATCGTAGCTGGCTAGTTCTGCAGCATTGATGATAGCATTTCTTGCAATATTTGGTCCAATGCCAGTCCATAGAGCTCTAACTCCTTCCTATATGTTAACATAAAATCATGCAACTGAAAAGGATTTATAGTTTCCCTGATCCGGAGGTAAAATTGCAGACCTGTCTAACAATGGTAGAATAAGCATTCAATGCCCCGGAATAGCGCCTCGGCACGCCAGGAGGCAACTTTCCTTCTGCTTGAAGTCTAACTTTCACAAGATCAGTTGGATTTGCTATTGCGATCCCTAGAGCACCTGTTAAAGGAGGAGGATAGGGAAAAGAATAAGATTTAGTAAACTAATTTTCTGCTCCTTCCTCTTTTGAATGATTTCATTTATAGCTAAACTGGCATTACTATGTATTAACAACCACGGGATTTGTGGTTCGAGTCTTCCAATTCCCCATTGTACTAAAAAAAAACTTCTAAGAGGACCGAACAAATCCAAGCCTGTATTTTTTTTTATAACCGTAAATGTCCGAGCCAGCTTGCGCGCACCTCGACTATTTTCACAGGACATACCACTAACCCTACAACATTTTGATGTCAAGAAAATTCATAAGAAATTAATTTAGGTAGGTATCCACCATGGATTGAATTCAAAATGATTTCTTAATGTCCTTTTGATCACTAGGCTACCCACGGTGGTTCCGAGCCTGTATTTTCTTAGAAGAGGGCAACATGTGACTCAATAAAGAATTTACAGGCCAATCCATGTCTTTTATGAATGTTTTATTTTATGATATTGTAGTTATTTGATCTTTTGAGAACTCTTGATGATCATCAAAAAATTCCCAACGCCCTCAACGAGAATTACGGGCATTAGAAACAAATCTGCCAACCTAATGTGTGATCATGGATTCAAGAAAAAATGGTACACGCGGCATAAAGCAATCGATGCTCACCAGTTGTCAATGCAGCAAGAATCTTCTTAGATAAAGGAACATCACCTACAAAGTCCTTGCCCACGTAAAAGGTCTTAACCTGTGATGTAAACAAATATATAAGTTTGTATCAAATATAAGCTAAAAGACAGAACAGTAGACATAGAGACTGGACTGCAGCAACTTACAGGCTCATACAACCCAATCCTTAAGCCTCCATACACGCATTGACGATGCAATCCGGGAACAATGCCTTTCCATAGCGACGCCAAACCTTCTTCTCTGGCTATAGTTGCAACAGTGCCCAACATACCCTTATACTTTGGTAAGACATCGCCAGCAACAGCTTTCTTTTGTAGCTGAAGCCTAACCTTGGCAGTGTCTAGAGGAAGAGTGCATGCCTACATCAATATCAAATGCAAACCAATTATTGGCAAAAAATCATTTCAGATCCAATGGTGTAAGATGATTGAAGATCTTAACAGTTGCTTGAGTGCTTAATTGAAGCATACCAATTCTGTTTTTAGGTTTAGTTATCTTTTTTTTATTATAAAGCTTGTGGTATTACTTGTATCATGTATGTTTCCTTTATTTAGCATTCTACTTTTCATAAACAATTCCGAATCTTTGGCTAATTTATAAAAACAACCTAACTTTAACCAGGTCAACAATATAGATCACTTCAATGGTTTCCCACCTTTTTTTTTAATATCCATGACTGTCCAGACTAGCTTGCGTGCACCTCGATTACCGCTTCATGAATTAAACCCATAACCTCTTATGCAACCCAAGGACTTCTTGAGTCCTGACCTATCACTCTATGATGGTTCACTTCAATGATTTTCCACACAAATCGAAGAAACTAAATAGTTACAAAATCACAACTTCATGTTTTCTTTTTATGACCGAGGATTGAAGTTTCTCTCCAATATATCATGGGGGCCCGTGCCCGTCCCATGGCCCCAACCTGGGAGACAACAGGGGATTTACAATTAGGCTCAACTCATGCCTCGAGAACTTGAGACCTCCAAGAGAGCACACCTTGAAAACCCCAGCCCCAACCAACTACGCTAACTTCATGGTATTTTATCATAGATAATTAAAAATCGGTTCTAACTTCTAATGATGATCAAGATCACTCGAAACAACAATCAAACTCCAACCCCATGTAAGATCAAACCCTGTTTAAAACAAAAACTGACCCATCAAGTATACCTTGAGCCAATCCCAATACATGGTTAACCACGATTGAAAATAATCGAGACACAGATCAAAATCAGTTAATTATCTCACAGACCCACGATCGTAATTTGAATTTCAACAACAAAAAATCCCACCAAACACCAAAATCTGAAAACCCCAAATCCAAACATGATCGAAAACTACATTTCAACGAGAAAACCTTCAGAAACACAAGCATCAAAAGAGTTAGAGAAGAATGAAGAGATTACCTCAGCGAAACAAGCAGCGAAAGCGCTGCTGGCGAACGTGCCGGCGAATGAGATGTCGGATTTGCCTTTCGAATCGGCAACCATGGCTGAACCAGAGATGGCGAAGAAGAAGAAGACGAAATGGGAAATTTATAGGACAAAAAAAAACTAATAAAGCTAAATAGAACGAAGAAATGGAAAAAAGGAAGAACAATGAGTCTCGTCGTAAAAAAGCAAAACAGAAAAGAATTGTTGCTTCTTCCAGACGACTCTAATTTTCGCCAAGGAAACAAATTTTCATTAACTTTTTTCAAAAAAAAAATTTGAAAAATTTCAATTTTTTTTTTTATTTGGATTCCATGTAGAGTTATATATATATACACTCTTATTTTTAAGTATAGTGAGTTTTTTTTTTTTTTGAGGTAATTAAGTATAGTGAGTTAATTATATTATAGGGGCGGTTTGTTTAACATATTTAGGTAGTGTTTGGGTTAATGAGTTATATTGAAAAATTATATTGCGTAGTTAAAAATTGAAGTTGTGCCAAAAATTCGTTTAGATGTAGTTTTTGTGTTGAGAAGTTAGAGTCAAAATCTTTTTTTGATGTAGATTTAAAAATGAATAGTTATTTTTAGTAGTTAAAAAATAAATTATTAAAAATGAATGGTTAAAAATGAGTTATTTTGATTGATTTGAAATAAATTATTAAAAATAAGTGTTTAGAAATGATTGAGTAGTTATAAATGAATGATTAAAAATGAATTGTTAGAAATGAGAGTTATTTTTAAAAGTATAAATGAAGAAGAGTTAATAAAAACTCGTTTTGATGTAGGTTTTGAGTAGGAGTTGATAACTCTTAATACCAACTCCTACCTAAATATATCAAACAAATAACCACATAGAGACAACGGTTTAGGTCATGCTAAATATTGTCAAAAAAGTTTTTGGTAAACACAATATAAAAAAGAGTCAAAGTCTATCGAAAAGAGTGGATGATCTTATAATTTTGTTGTTTGGTAGCAATTCACTTCAACACATGTCACGAATTCTATTTTGAGAATCGATATCTGACTCTTTACAAGATTTCAAGTCTTCTTCTCTGAACTTGTACAAAAAAAATCGTTTTCAAAAAATAAAAAGTTGAGCATTTAATGACACATTACAAGTTGGAGACTCCACATTTAAGTGTTATAAAAAAATTATGCTTAATATTGAAGTTTACATATATAATTTAAATTACCGAGGGTCAGTGGCGTAGTTGGTTATCTTGTCTGGTGTTAATCCATTTCAACTCCACGGTCACGAATTCGAGCCCGAAAATCGGCATTTGGCTCTCATATTATTTTAGAGCAGTTGTAAAAAAAAACATATATAATTTAAATTGAAGCAGGCATATTTAGATCGTCTGAAATTATGACTTAAATTTTTCCCTATAGTCAAAAAAATTACTAATTAGATTTTGCATTTATGTCTAATAAATTCTTACCAAACCTTACTCAATGAAAAAAATTGACAATAAAATTTCAAGTGATGTAGATAAATTTAGGACCTTTTTTTCATAAATAGACCATATTTGAAAAGTATTTGCAAATATAGGTATCTACAAAAATATTAGCAAAACTAGATTTTGTTTTAATACCTTATAAATTCAGAAAATAACGAATTACAACAATACCCTTAAATTGTTGGTTTTTCATTTAAGAAGGAAAATTTAAAAAAAAGGACGTCTCATATTCCAAAACAGAAACCGCGAAATTAATTAAGGTGCATTAATTATGGAAAACTAAAAACCTCCAATTTATGGTACATTGATTGTGGAAAACCAGAAACCGCCAATTTATGGTGCATTAATTGTTGGACGAAAGTGGCGACAATACATTGTTAGAGGTAGGTACGATTGTGATTTATATACAATTATAGTTAGTAATGTACATGTTATTTTATTTTGGTAGTTTTGTTCATAAATAGACCATATGAGTTGTTGAACGTTCAATTTTGTTGATTAAAATCAGAACACGTTTGATAATCACATAGTACTAAACTAACTTGGTATATACGGTACACCCATAATATATCATGTACAATTTTGTATTTTAAAACTTTATGTTTTTTTTAAAAGTGTTTAATTTGCTAATATGGATACTTGTAGTGTGATTTAATATGTTTGTGACAACGAACAAGTAATTTTGAATATACAATATCATATAGTAAAACATTGGGAAATAACATAAGTAATATTTGTGAAATGATAGAGACTGCATCTTTGGAACAACTTTATACAAAATTACTATTCAAAGTGAGATTAATAGTAAATAAAAAAAAGTCTCATGTGTTACAAAATTGAGACTGAAAGTGTTTGGCACATAAAAAGGTTGTAATGTAAAACCATCATTGGATGAATGCGTTCATCAATATTTATGCGATGCTCTTCAGCTACTTCATGATTATGGTACATCTTAATTTTCATCCCACTGACCACTATGTGCAATACGGATTGGGATGCTTGTTGAACCTATAAGGAAAAGTTGTATAGCATTACAAAAATGTCCAAACAGTATTGTCCTATATTATAACTCGTATAATATATATGTATAAACAATACCGTATTGCGGTATGAAAATAGAATGAATAATAAACTATAAATGTACCATGTAAGTTATACAATATGTAGAATGAAATAATGAAACATATAGAGTTTTGTATAGTTTATACAGTAATATAACAATACATGGCAAACCACAGTATTAATGGTATTATACAAATGAAATTATTGATGAACCTATAAGGAGAAGATGTACAATATAACTAACCTAAAAACACAGTATGAACATACGGTATATACTAAATTATACAGTTTTGTAGATGTGTATACAGTCAATTATACAAGAATATGGAAATCAAAGTACGAAGAAACTAATGTTCTACATATGATTTTATTGCATTTGTAAACATGATTTTTGACATTCTAAATATTGGACTATAAATGAATTATGGAGGAAGAAAACTTAAATGAAAAAGAAACAGAGATAAATGAAAAAAGAAATTAAAATCTCTTTATATTAAAATGGTTGACAATTAAATATGGTATGTTTTTAAACAATGGAAAGTATGCAAAATGGGAGTTTTAATTCAAAAATTCAGTATTAAATGTGATGAATGACAAAATGGTATCAAGGGAACAATTATGTTGTTTCACTACTTTGCGTACAACCCAAGTGTCACTTTCAACTCCACCTCTACGTGATGAACAAACTTTCCATTTGCAACTTGGATCAATACATGCAGCAACGAAGAATTTTTTGGTCGATTTCTTAGAGAAAAATTGAAAATTTTCCCTCAAGGCAATTGCACTCAAAACATTTTGGAGTTGTTTTTTACTAGAAAAGATGTCGTCTACACGGATTTCAAAATCGGTTGGTAACCTAGCAACGCCTCTAATGAATGATGAAAATGACTTTCTCAGGGTGCATACAATGATCGATAGATGTAGGTGGGAGTGCTTGATTCGAAAACATTGCGATAGAATGCCTAAGGTCAACTATAATGGTGCACCAATTGATATTACCGGCAATTAATACATTATATAGCCATTCAACATCATTGTCAGCTTGTAGCTTAATTCCCTTGGATAGGTAATGACATAATCCTACACTAACATACATGGGTGGAATTTCGATTGAATCTTGAATACCCAATTTGGTCATAATAGAAAGCATTAAGTTGATATAAGGAGTGCATGGGTCGAGATATATTTCAGCTACTTCATAATTGTGGTATATCTCATTCTCATTCCACTGACCACTATGTGCAATACGGATTGAGATGCTTGTTGAACCTCTTCAGTATAAACCATATTGTATAGTAAAAAAAGAGTGTAATAAAAAGCAGTATGGGCATGTAACGACGTCGTATAATTACTACAATTATGTATGGTACAATATGTAATACAATATATAAACTGGAATATGTGTACACTTGGAATACTATGTAGACTAAACAAAGAGTATAAAACAAACACTAATGTGCTTATGCTCCATTTCGATAAAAAAAAATCTCTCTATAATAATACGTATTTGTTAAACCCATCTTTGTATGAACCATAATCAATAATCAATAAGAGTGTAATAAAAACAGTATGGGCATGTAATGTACATCGCATAATTAATACATTATGTAGAGTCCAATATGTAATACAGTATAAAACCTGGAAATGTGTGTACACTTGGAATAATATGTAGACTAAGTAGTATAAAATAGAAATGAATACTAATGTGTTTACGGTATATTTCTGATAAAAGCTATTTATAATAATATATGAAATTTGAGAAAATGAGATGGATTTGTTATAACTAGTGCACAGTCATGGTGGTACGTTTCGTGGTACTAGAAAAAATATGGGAATTAAAAACATACCGTATTGTATCGTCTGTGCATATTGAATCGAGATTAGGGGGATTGAATAGTAAAATGTTGATGCAATGAAGGGAATTCCAAAACAATACACGGGGAAAAGGTTTGAAATGATTGCGATGAATGACTCTACTGTCCGAATGGAGTAAGCTTCGCAATAGGAAAGTACGGTCTGGTCAGGAAAGAAAATTGTCGAAAAAATCTAAAGATGTCGGAAATGGAGAATATTGATATTGAAATGAAAGAAGAAAAAATCTTGGAGGAGTGGAGAGGAAACGAAAGTGAAACGTAGGGAATAAAGAGGATAGAGAAACGAAATTATGAAATAAATGAAAGAATCAAAACAATTAATTGGTCATTAAAATGGAATGTATAAAAAAGGAAGTTTTGTAATATGCATTAATTGGAGTCCAAATTTAAGGCAACGGAATTTATGAGCTAAAGAAAAAATGTTTATGAGATTTTGTACTAATATGCACTCCATTAATGAAGGGAGGGGCAAAATGGGATTTCGAAAAAAATATTAATTCTAATTTTTAAATGAAAAATTAAAAATGCAAAAAGAAAGTAAGTTGCTTAAATTTGCAAATATTTGTTGATATTGGTCTATTTAGTACAATTTTTCTAAATTTAATTGCGAATATTTTTTCCATAAATAAAATTTATTTAAATGTAATCCACGTAGATGTCTACTTTTTTTTTTTTTTGAAGAGACGTAGATGTCTACTTACTTTTGCTTTATTTGATTTAGGAAAGTATATTTACCAAATGCTTAAAAAAAACAGTGTTCTTTTAGAATGAAAAAAAGTATATTTATCAAATTTATTTTTTATATTAATAATTAATATAATAATAGTTGTGATGGGAATCTAGTAAAAAAGCAAAACAAAAAGAATTGTTCCTTCTTTAGACTCTTAGGGGGTGTTTGTTTTAGGAGAAGGTGAGATGAGGTGAGGTGTTGAAGCTAACACCTTGTTTGGCCCAAGGTGTTTTTCACCTCATCTCATCTTCTCACTCCTTTTTTTTTTTAATTTAAAATTTTTTCAACTTTTTTATTTATATATATATTTACTTATTTTATGTTTGATATATTTTTTATAATAATATTATTATTTTAAGATATCAATATATAATTATACTATTATTATATCAAATGTTTATTTAAATATATTTGAATTTTAAAAATTAAAATAAATATATATATATATATTATCTCTTAATATATGACGTTAAATTTTTATATTTTTATTCATTGTTTAATCATTTTTAATAACAAAGAAAAAGTTATAGAATTTCAATTGTTTAGAGATAGACTATAAATATCATATTTAAAAATTAATAATCAAAAGTTATGTGTTTATTTTTAATATTACAATAAATATATCAATTTATTATTAAAATAAAAATTAAATTTAAATAATTTATACACATTGAATTTTTATTTGTAGTTTACAATAGATTTAAGGGAATTTGCGCTGTATAACAACTTTTTTACTACAATATACAATTATAGCACATTTTTAAAAATAATTCTTTTATAGCAAATTCTGCCATTTAAAAAAAAATTATTTACCTTTTTTATAGAAGACTTTGATAGAATCTATCATTATCTAGCGATTGAAGTCTATCAATTTTATCAGTGATTGATTCTATCAGTTCTTATTGATAGACTCTTGATAGAATCTGATGAAAGTCTATCAATTTACTTTATTTATTAGTAATTGATTCTATCACCCTTTATCGATAGAATCTATCAATTTACAATTTTTGCTATATGTGCAAATATTTTCATTATTGTGTTATTCATGTAATATTTTATCCATTTTGTAATATACATGCAAAAGCTCCTAGATTTAAAAGTATGAACTTATTTTCAATAAATTTAAAAATATTAAATTTATTTTGTTCGTTAAAAAAATGAGATTCAAATTTTATACTCTTGTATTCACCGTTGCACTTTGAAATAATTGTAAGAGTGGATATTTTTTTTTTTTGAAAGTATAAATTAATTTAAATAATTTTGAGAGTCTTGATTGTATATACAAAAAACAACTATAAATGTCAAGACTCAGTATGAGTCATAGGGATTGAGATATATTCTACCTAATAAAAAAATAATAATAAATTCCAAAATTTGAGGGATATTTTATTACTTCCATGTAATAATTATTATCAAAATGTGACTGAGTTCTCTTTTAACTACAAAAAAATAATAAATAAAAAATTTTAGGGGTGTCTATGGTTCACTAGAAGTATCAATGACTAATAAGATAAATATATTTAATTTATTATTACCTATTAATTAGTGTATTTTATTAACAATTCTTTGACCTTCGGTAACTATGAATATGAATGTATAAAAGGTATAATAAAATAATTTTTTTTAAAATAAAATAAAAATTGCTATCAAGATTTTATAATGACTATGGTTTTATTTTTATTTTTTTATAAATAGAATATTGGTATTTTTTTAATACTTTTTATTATTTAAGTCTAACAATTTTTTTAAAAAAAGTCATTAATGATGTACAAATATTTTTAGATTAGTTAAACTTTATTTTGGTGGTGTGAAATTTTTTTTCTCATAATTTTTTTTTAATTAAACAATATTTAAGTATGAAATATTAGAAACTTTTAACCTAATGGCTATTATGTCGTACATAATATCATTGAAACTATGTTTTTTTAATAAAAACATTAATATGATTAAGGGTGCTTAATATTAAATTTATATTACTTACATTTTATTTATGATAGTAGTTATATTTACATACTTATTATATTAATAGCTAAATATTTGAGAATAATTATTTAAAAAAAAAAAAAGAACAATTTTATTGTTAAAAAAAAAATTAAGAACAAATTAAAAAAAAACAAAAAAAACATATCTTAACATCTCATCTCCTCTCTCCCACCCCAAACAAGGTTTTTCTGTCCTCTCATCTCCCTGCACCCCAAACAAGATTTTTCTGTTATCTCATCTCACTTCAAACAAGGTTTTCTGCTATCAACATCTCATCTCATCTCAGCTGCAGCCAAACACCCATTTAGGTTGTTTGACGCAGGTGAGATGAGCGAAGATGGTGACAAGAAAATCTTGTTTGAGATGCATGAAGATGAGATAACAAGAAAATTTTATTTGAGGTGAAGGGAGATGAGATGAGATAACAAACAAAATTTGTTTGGAGTCCAATGAGAGGAGACGAGATGTTAGAGTTTTTTAGTCTTTATCTATTTTTATGTTTTTTTTAATAACAAAATTATTCTCAAATCTTTAACTATTAATATAAGTATGAAAATATAACCACAAATATAAATAAATGGTAAGTAATATAAAATAAATATCATACCACCATTGATCATATTAATGTTCATATTCAAAAGAAACACAATTTTAATGATATTATGTACGATCTAATAATCATGAGATCAAAGTTTTAAATATTCCGCACTTAAATAATTTTGAATTAAAAAATAATAATGAGCAAAATTTCACACAAAAAAATGAAGTTTGACTAA
Organism: Sicyos edulis; assembly: GCA_036507275.1. Lineage (NCBI taxonomy): Eukaryota > Viridiplantae > Streptophyta > Magnoliopsida > Cucurbitales > Cucurbitaceae > Sicyos > Sicyos edulis. The sequence goes on along the minus strand of CM071859.1, from coordinate 6,679,322 downwards.
TCTAAAATATTTGTAAGTTTTTATTTTTGTTTCAAGATTGGTTAGACTTAAATAATAAAAAATAAAAATAAAATACTAATATTCTATTTATTAAAAAACAACGAATTAAAAAAAACCACTTGGTTAGACTACATTATGAAATATTGATAGTAATTTTTAACTTTATTTTATTAAAAAAGAAACTAAATTTTGTACGTTTATACATTCACATTCACATTTATGTTTATTAAAGGTCAAAGAATGGTTAATAAAAATATAATAAATTAAACATTGAAAGTATTTATCCTTTTTTTTAGTACAAATTGGAGAAGGAAAAAACAAATTCTAAGATTTATAGGCATTATTTATTTTATTATAACAAACATAAACATCCCTCAATTTTGTAATATATATATATATTTTGTAGGTAAAAGTGAATTCAATAACATTCTGATGATAAATATTATACGAAAGTATTAAAAAAAAAAAAAAAAAAGAAGACAATGCCCCTTAAATATATTTTTTTTTTTTTTTAATGTAAAATAGATCTCAATCCTTATATAAACAAGAACTTATAGTTGTTTTTTATATACACAAACAAAGCTCTAGAAAAACTTTAAATTAACTTATTTCATTCAAGAAATTTTTTTTATAGTCGTACTATTATTTTAAAGTCTAGCTTAATATGAAAGTACAAATTTTGAATATCATTTTTATAACAAACAAAATAAATTCGAAATTTTAAAATTTATTAAAATAAGTTCATATTTTAAAACTTATCATAAATTATGAATAAAAATTCAATGGATATAAATTATTTAAATTTAATTGTTGTTTTAGTAATAAATTGATGTACATATTCTTAATATTAAAAAATATATATATTATTTTATAACAATAATTTTTAATTATAAATTTATAAATATGGTTATTTATAAACCATTCTAAGTTTTATGAAATTTTTTGTTGTTAAGAATAATTAAACAAAATTAAAAAAAATTAATTTTTTCTAAATAAAAAATATTAAAATTTATTGTCACATATCAATAGATAATATATGTCTATATTTTGCCTAAAAAATATATATCCATTTATTTTAATTTTCAAGATTTAAATTTATTTAAATGAATATTTGATTTAATAATAGTATAATTATTATAATTATATACAAGTATATTAATATAAAAATATAATATAAAATTAAAATTAAAAAATAAGTGAAAAAAATTTAAAGAGGATACAAGTTCTGAAAATTAATTTTCAGTTACATCAAATTATTGTTCTGAAAATTAAATTTAATCCATGTAGATGTTACTATTTTCCCCCTTTTTTGCTTTACTTGATTTAGTAAAGTATATGCATTTTTTGTTCAAATGAATTTTTTGTTCGCCTTTTTTTAAAACAATTTATGTGAAAGTTCAGAGTTTATTTTTTCTTTTTTTCTTTTTAGTACTGAAAGTTCAAAGTTTTATTTATTTACTTATTGAATTTAATCTTGCTATATAATAACCAATTTGCTGACTTGCTTAAAATTATTTATTCTAAGCATACACAAATGCACGAATAAGTGGATGTTTTTTTTTTCCAACAAGAGCAATAACTCAACGTGTTAGTGTACGGTCAATGGTCAAGAGGATACAAGTTCGAATTCCCCAACTCCATAAATTATATCTAAAAAAAGAAAAAGCATGTTTTTTTTAATGGAAAATCTTTATCTAAATAAAAAACTCACGGCCAAGAGTCCTTAATAAAAAGCTGAGGATGAAGAGACTTTACGTAAAGTAATTGAGCTATAACCAATTTTTTCTAAAATCATGGAGTTTTCAAAACAATGAAACCATCGGATCACCGACCCTTTCAGTAATCGATTGTTTTAATTAATTTATCTTTGATTGAAACGATCTTATTTAATTAAAGTCATATGTTTTGTAAGATTGATTGTAGCCATCGGTTTAACTTTAGATAGAAGGCTAATTGTGCCGATTATGATGTAGCTTGAATTAGGGGTGTACAAAAAAATCGGTAACCCGAGCTACCCGGACTACCCAACCCAAACCATAAGGGTTGGGTTGGGTTATGTTTTTTAAAATTTGGGTTGGGTTAGATTTTTAGTAAACTCGGATTTTTGGGTCGGTTTGCGGGTTCACGGGTTTTGGGTTGGGTTCAACGCGGAACCCGAATATAAATATATATTTCTTAACATATCTTTGTAGTGTAAAGTTGTTGATAGCCTAGTGGTTGTACTATCTTTTCTTATTTTATGTTTTATTTTTCTTTTTTTGCTTTTTTTTCCTTCTATGACCAAGTAAACTTCAATCTTTCTCAAACTTTTTTTCCCTCAAGAATTTATCCAATCTTTTTATCTCTTATTAGGTTAAATACAATATTTTTTAAAATTTAAAATTAATTCTCATCTTTTTTAAAAAAATCTCATACTCTTTACAAAATTTGACTTATATTTAGTCAAATTTTATATCGGTATTTGACTTTCAAATATTGAAATAATTAGTGTTTTCGTCGAATTTGTAATCTCGCCTTCAACTTTTAATTCTTTTGAACCGATGAACCCAACCCAACCCAACCTGAAAATATAGGGTTGGGTTGAAACTCTAATTGGGTTGAGTTGGGTTAAAATGTTGATCGACCCAAATTTTTTGGTTGGTCCAAAAATTACCCTTAACCCTCCCAACCCAACCCATGTACACCCCTAGCTTGAATGTCGGAGAAGCTACTTCCGCTGCTATATTTCAATTTTTAAAGTATTTTTTTATCATTCATAAAAAATCTTCATATTTAATTTAAAAAATTGTGATGAATGGTCTATTTTACAAAATTAATTACAACGGTAAAAAAAAAAGAAAATTAATTGTGATTTTATTTATTTATTATTAATTAATTAATATTTCCCTTTAATACTATCATACTTAGATGGGACTTTTGCTTGTACATTACAAAAGTGTTAAAAATATTCCATCAATAGCATGATAATGAAAATATTTGCACATATAGCAAAAAATGTAAATTGATAGACTTTCATATTGATAGATTCTATCAATAGAGACTGATAGAATTAATTACTAATAAATAAAGTAAATTGATAGACTTTTATCAAATTCTATCAATAAAGACTGATAGAATCAATCACGGATAAAATTGATAGAGTTCCATTACTAGAGAATGATAGATTATATCAAAGTCTTCGATAAAAAAGGTAAATAAATTTTTTTAAAAAAAATTGGCAGAATTTGCTATAGACGAATTATTTTTAAAAATGTGCTATAATTGTAAATTAAGGTCAAAAAGTTGTTATAGAGTGCAAATTTCCTACCTAGATTGTTTTTTTATTAAAGTAGGGGATTATATTTTAATTAATTATGATTTAAATTTATTATTTTATTTATTTATTTATTTATGTTGTTTTAAATTCAGTATCTTTTTATTATTCGTGTCTTCTGGTCTTCAGCCATTAATTAGATCGTGCAATAGTGTAATAGCGAATCCTAGATTTTAGGTAGTGGAATTATGCAATTTATTGTTAGCTTGTATTTTGGTTATAAATTGCTGGAGTAAAAAATCAAATGGATATAGTGAATTCACCAAATTCTGCTTTGCACTTTTTTTTCTCTCTGTTTCCAAAAACAAATTTTCTTTCTTGTTCTGTTAAATTTATTTTCCTACAACTGGTATTAGAGTCAAGTTTTCTGTTGTCATGAATAATTTCTACCCAATTGTCGGTCCCTATTCTTGATAGGAAGAATTATAATCGGTGGTGTGTACAGATGAAAGTTCTGTTCGATTACCATGAGTTATGAGATGTCGTGGAAAATGGAGTTTCTGCATTAGCTGAAAATGCAACTGATGTGCAACGAGTAGCGCATCGCGAACAAAAGAAGAAAGACGAAAAGACATTGTATTTCATCCACCAAGGGATGAATGATGAGACATTTGAGCAGATTGAAGGAGCAACGACCTCAAATGAGGCTTGGACCATTTTGTCAACCTCTTATATAGGAGATGACAAGATCAAAAGGGTTCATCTTCAAACCCTAAGGCGCCAATATGAGTTACTGCAGATGGAGACAACAGAAACTGTTGATGACTACATCAATAGGATTCTTGCCCGAAAAACCAAATGAAGACCAATGATGGAACACATTCAGAGCAAACAAAGGTGGAGAAGATTTTAAGGTCTTTAATTCTCAGATTTGAACATGTTGTTGCTGCAATTGAAGAGGCCAATGACCTGTCAAAATGACAGTAAGGTTATTATCCGGTTCCCTAAAAGCACATGAGCAACGGATGAATGACAGTAAAATTGAAAAACCAATTGAACAAACTTTACAAGCACAAGCCTCAATTAGTAGGTCACATGGTGGTTCACGAGACAGAGGGACGTGGTTGTGGCTATTCCAACAAAGATCATGGTGGCTAGAATCATGGAGATACTGACTAGAATAATACTGGTTCCAATCAAAATTCGAAATCAAATCCCTCTTGGCAAAGAGAACGTGGTCGTAGAGGACGTAGAGGCACATATAATAAATCAAATGTGGAATGTTATAATTGCCACAAGCGTGACCATTATGCAAATGAGTGCAGATCAAAAAGTGACAATCAAGCTGCCAGTTGTGCTCAAGAAGAGGATTATGACGAAGAAGATCATGCATTATTAATGGTAGCCACATCAAATGAAATTTCAGACTACCAGACTTGGTATTTGGATACTGGTTGCACGTATCACACGTGTGGTCATAAGGAGCTGTTTGTAGATTTTAATGAATCGTTTCGCACAAGAGTTAAATTTGGTGATGGAAGGTTCGTTCCGGTGACTGGAAAAGGGCGAATTCTTATAACATTGAAGAATGGTGATCATATGTACATTTCAAATGTTTTCTACGTACCTGATATGAAAAGTAATTGGAAATAAATTCTCAATTTTTTATAAAGAAGGTAATATGATTCTTGAAACCTTTTTATCAAAAAATCGTATGTTTCAAGTAGATTTTAATATGGGTGATTTCAAATGCTTGAATGCAATGGTGAATGATGAATCATGGTTATGACATTTACGTTTTGGACATTTAAATTTTCAGAGTTTGAAAATTCTTTCCAAACATAATTTAGTGAAAGGTTTGCCCAATATTCATCACCCCGATCAATTGTGTGAAGCTTGTATTTTTGGAAAGAATCACATGACAACTTTTGTTAAGCAGCCTTGGTGTGCAAAATTTCCTTTGAAGCTGGTTCATACAGATGTTTGTGGCCCAATGAACATATCATCAATTGGAGGAAACAAGTATTTTCTAACATTTATTCATGATTTTTCAAGGAAAAGTTGGATTTATTTATTGAAGAGCAAAGATGAGGTATTTCACTACTTTAAAATATTTAAAGCATTTGTGAAAAGACAGAGTGGAAAATTAATCAAGATGATGCGTAGTGATGAAGGAGGTGAGTACAAGTCAAATGATTTCAAAATTCATTGTGAGGAGCTTGGATTGCAATACAACATTACTGTTACCTACACTCATCAACACAATGGAGTAGCTGATAGAAAGAATATGTCAATTATGGATATGGCCAGGAGCATGCTTAAAGCAAAAGGTATGCCAAATTATTTTTGGGCTGAAGCTGTTTCATGTGCAATATATTTGTTGAACCGATCACCTACCAGAAATCTTCCCAACACAACTCATATTGAGGCATGGAATGAATTCAAACTCAATGTCCAACACTTGAAGATATTTGGATCAATTGTTTATGCTCATGTCTTTAAGCAAAAAGATCCAAGTTGGATGATAGGGCAATGAAGGCACTTTTTATTGGATTTTTTTTTTTTTGAAAACCGGGAAATCGGAGCTTTGCTCCCCTATACCCGAGGCACCACTAGACTGTGGCACCGGGATACTTCGAAGGGTATTCTAGTTTAAGCGCTTTCCAACGGCCTCGAACCAATGATCTCTCAATGAAGCATGCCTTGAAGTCCTTAGTCTCAACCGCTGAGCTGCCCCTTGGGGGACATTTTCATTGGATATAAGCAAGGAGGGTACAAATTGTACAATCCAATGACAAAAAAGGTGATAGTAAGTAGTGATGTTACATTTGCAGAAAATGAGGTATGAGATTGGAATACAACAGATGATATAGAGTCAATGAAGATGCAGATGTGGCAGGTAGAGTCAATGAAGAAACACTTGCAGTTTAGAAATTGCAGCTCCAATTGCAACTACTATGGAAAGGCCAAAAAGGGAGCGGTGACAACCTACACATCTTCAAGATTACGAGGTTAATCTCGATGATGAGGTTGATAATGATGGAGAATTATTCCACTTTACTTTTCTCGCAGATTCAAAGCCCGTTGAACTTGAAGATGCCATTAAAAATCCCAATTGGCAATATGAAGGAAGAATTGATGGCAATTGAGAAAAATAACACATGGCGGCAGTTGACTGATCTTCCAAAAGGACACAAAACAATTGATGTGAAGTGGGTGTATAAAATCAAAATAAAAGAAAATGGTGAAATTGAAAAATACAAAGCAAGGTTGGTGGCGAAGAGATTTAAGCAAAGAGAAGGCTTTGATTATGAAGAAATATTTTCTCATGTAGTACAAATTTGCGTCAGCTGCACAAAGGCAATGGAAAATTCACCAGATGGATGTCAAATCAGCATTTCTTAATGGCCCACTTGACGAGGAGGTTTATGTAAAACAGACACCTAGTTTTATACAATCTGGCAAAGAGGACAATGTCTACGTACTTAATAAGGCTTTGTGTGGCCTTAAACAGGCGCTAAGAGCTTGGAACAAGAGGATCGATTCATTTCTTCATGATACTGGATTTAAAAAATGTCCATCAAATCATGGTCTATATGTAAAGACTAATGATTATAGAGATTTGCTAATCTTATGTCTCTATGCTGATGATGTGATTTTTACAGGACATAATTTCAAGATGATTAGTGATTTCAAGCAGATTATGATGAAAGAATTTGAAATGAGCGATCTTGGTCTAATGTCTTACTTTTTGGGCATTGAGGTTATTCAGGGAGATGATGAAAGATTCAAACTCAGTGAAGACGCCAGTTGAAACTGGACTTAAGCTTAACAAAGATGATGATGAGCGAAGTGTAGATGCAACATACTTTAAGCAGATTTTTGGAAGCTTAAGATATCCCACGTGCACTATACCTGATATTTGTTATGCCGTGGGATTAGTTATTCATGGAATCACCTCGACAGATTCATTTACAAGCAGTGAAAACAATTATGCGCTCCATTAAAGGTACTACAACTTTTGGTCTATTCTACTCTTCATCCAAAGAGATTGAGATCGTTGGATACTAGGATAGTGATTGGGGTGGAGATTCAGATGAGAGGAAGAGCACAAGTTGTCATTGTTTTATGCTCGGAAAGACTGTTTGCTCGTGGTCATCAAAGAAACAGTCAATTGTTGCATTATTCACAAGTGAAGCCGAGTATGTAGCTGTTGCAGCAAGTGCATGTCAATCAGTTTGACTCCACAATATCATGAGTCAAATTGACATTAATCGTGAAGGTTCAATGAAGATTTATGTTGACAATATCTCTGCAATTAATTAGGCAAAGAATCCAGTATTTCATGGAAGAAGTAAACATATTGATATTCGGTATCACTTTTTACGAGACCAAGTTGGAAAGAACATGATTGAATTGAAATATTGCAAGTCATAAGATCAGATTGCAGATATTCTTACTAAGCTGTTGAAGATCAATGCCTTTATCAAATTAATGAACCTGCTTGGCGTGAAAATCATTCCAGTTTTCAGCCATTAATTAGATCGTGCAATAGTGTAATAGTGAATCCTAGATTTTAGGTAGTGGAATTATGCAATTTATTTTTAACTTGTATCTTGGCAAATGGATACAGTGAATTCACCAAATTGTGCTCTGCATTTTTTTTTCTCTCCTTTTCAAAAACAACTTTCTTTCTTCTTCTGTTAAATTAATTTTCCTACGAGTAGTGTTTGATATATATATATATATATATATATATATATATATATATATATATATATATATATATATATATACATATATATATATATATATACATATATATATATATCTTATCTTCTCTCTCATTCAACATTTTTTCGAGAAAAAAATCTAAATTTTTAGATTCATAATAGAATAATGTTCTTACCAAAATCTACTTAAGGTTATGAGTTGATATTGAAAAATTATAATTTTCCAACAAGTATTAATGAGTTTCCCAGTCCTCTTTATGATGGTGATACAGATCTCATCATCATCAATATCATCCGCTAGAGACAATGAAAATTTAAACATTTTATTATATATAAATTATTTTAAAAATTTTATTAAAATAAATAAATATAATTTTGATTATTTTACTTGCCTTTTGTGGCAATTTGGTTATGTTCAATTTTAATTAATGTACTAAAAACAAGCTTAAAATTTATTTAAGTTAACATTAATTGGTCAATAACGCAGTTGGTTATCTTGTCCTCTCATATTATTTAAGGGTAGTTGTGCCTCTATTTAGAGTTTGTTGATTCTTCTTCCTCTACTTTGTACTAAAAAAAATAGTTCCATAATATTAATAATATTAAACCAACAATACAAATATATTTTAAAATTTTATAAAATAATTAAAAAATGGAACTTGTTGTCATAAGAAATTTTATTTTTTTAAAGAATATAGATTAAAATTGGACTTTACTATGAGGCAAAAATTTAAGATTTATTGAAAGTAAGTACAAATTATTAGAACTAAAATTAAATAATAGACAAAAAAAAGGCAATTCAACCAATCTTTAAATTAAAAAAGAAAGGAAATAAATGGGGGAAAAGCAGTTGAGCAGCAACAAAAACAGATGAGAAAATTAGAAAAAATGAAAAAAGAAGAACATCGAAATCATCGAAGGAGAGAGGCACGTGCGAGGGAGGTGGAGGCGACACGTGCGAAGGGCTGAACGAGCAAAAACACCCATTTCAGAAACCTTCCCTTCATTCAACTGCTCAACGAAAAAGACTTGCAAGTTCAGCCCAAAATCTCTTCTCTCAGTTCTTAAGAATTATCGCCGCTTCGTTTTTGGCGATCTCTTCGATGCTAGATTGCTTCTTTTCAGTGATTTAAGGAACCCATCTTCTAATTTCGGCATCTTTTTCTGGAGATCTTGCGCATTTCGGAGCTAATTTTGGGTAATGTTTCTGGACTGTGAGCTGTGGATGTTTTTGATTGTGTTGTGTTTTTGTGTTCTTGAGGTTTTGATTTGGATTTATGCATTGATCAATCTAAGTGGGTGATTGACTGATTGTGCTGGTTTTATGGGGAAATGGGGTTTGTTTGGAAGTGGGATTTGTTGAATCTTTGTGTTGTTTTTGGTTTTTGGGACTGAATTGTTCCTAATCTCAGCTGATTGATGGATTTGGACCATTTGGTTCATTAGTGTTGAGTTGAGTTGAGTTATTCGGAGCTTCCTAATCTTTGTGTTGTTTTTGGTTTTTTGCGTTTCTTTTCACTTTTTGAGTAATTGTAGCAGAGGGAACTGTGTTCCTAAAACTTAATGCACTATTTTGAATTTTCGTCTCAGATTTACAATTTTGGAGCCATTGTATTGTTTGTTAGAGATCTCGTTGGTGGGTTTAGCTTAAAAGTAAGTAATTAGAGTGTGATCAGGAGAAGAGAATGGCGTCTATCTATACTCCTCCAGCTGCATTACCTGGTTCTTCGGCATCAGATCATCTTCGAAGCTTGAGTAATGGTGTTAGTGGTGTTCCTTTGAGAGCTCTGGGAAGAGCGCGATTCAACCCGAGAAGGAAGGACATGTCAGTTAGTGCAAAGTTGAGGAAGGGGAAAAAGCACGATCATCCATGGCCGGATGATGCGGACCCGAATGTCAAGGGTGGAGTTCTTACTCATCTCTCACATTTCAAGCCTCTTAAAGAGAAGCCCAAGCCTGTTACTCTGGATTTTGAAAAACCACTTGTTCTTCTTGAGAAGAAGATTATCGATGTTAGTCTTTCCTTACTGATGTTAATTTCTTATTCCGGTTGGGTGCATATTTCACTATATCTGGCAATGATTGTCTTTTCATTGTGGATATAGGTGCGGAAAATGGCTAATGAAACTGGTCTAGACTTTAGTGATCAGATTATTTCATTAGAAAATAAATACCATCAGGTTTGTGATTACTATAAGCAGATTCCTTTTTAAATTGGAGTGTTTTCAATGAATCTTTTGCTCATAAATTTTACTTGGTGAGTTTGATTGCTTCTTTCTGTTGGTTTCAGGCTTTAAAGGACTTATACACTCATCTGGCTCCTATACAACGTGTTAATATAGCTCGACATCCTAACAGGCCAACTTTCCTCGATCATGTGTTCAATATCACTGAAAAGGTTTGATTCTCTTTTTACTGCAAACGCGATATTGGAATTTTTGGATTGTAGATATGGTCATTTGATGCAAGAAATGTTACTTACATTTGTCTTACAGTTTGTTGAACTTCATGGAGATCGGGCAGGGTACGATGATCCTGCTATCGTTACTGGCATCGGAACTATAGATGGGAGACGATACATGTTCATGGGTCACCAAAAGGGTAGAAACACAAAAGAAAATATCCATCGTAACTTTGGGATGCCTACTCCACACGGGTATGCTAAGCCATGGAGACATGTTCTTATACATTATATATATGATAGTCCACTAGTTTTGAAGTAGGAAAGAATTTGAACTGCTGCTAGTTGAATGTCAGCTTGTTGGAGAATTTAAAGTTTAGTTCTCATCTAACCCTGATTATAAGTTTTATTATTTCTCAACAGTTATCGGAAGGCACTTCGCATGATGTACTATGCAGATCACCACGGGTTCCCAATAGTTACTTTCATTGATACTCCGGGTGCATATGCAGACCTGAAATCTGAGGAGCTGGGCCAAGTATGTAACAAAATTTTCTTGTTTCGTAGAGACCTCTCTTTATCGGTAGAACTTATTGGCTTCATACATTGCAGGGTGAAGCTATTGCTCATAATTTGAGGACTATGTTTGGTCTCAAGGTACCAGTAATTTCGATCGTCATTGGGGAAGGTGGTTCTGGCGGTGCTCTAGCAATCGGTTGTGCTAATAAGTTGCTAATGCTTGAGAATGCAGTTTTCTATGTCGCCAGGTGCATTTCAATTTCTAGCTTCAGTAAATTAAGACAGTTTCACAATCATATCATTGTGAATTGTCCTGATTACCCGTTCTCTAACAACCCATTTAATCTTAAAACTTTTTACGCATGCTGATCGTTTTTCTATTGTTCCTACTATCTAGTCCGGAAGCCTGTGCTGCCATCTTGTGGAAGACTGCAAAAGCTTCCCCAAAGGTTTTTATAAATTCAACCCTTAGAGAATCCTCTTTTAAAGGCTTCTATATGTTGTTGAAATTTTTTCTTTAATTTTATTTTCAGGCAGCAGAGAAGCTGAAAATTACTGCGTCGGAGTTGTGCAAGTTACAAATTGCTGATGGCATAATCCCTGTAATGATGCTGTCCTTCACATATAATGTTACTGAATGTTATTTTCTTAGTTCATTTTTTTTCTTTTCTATTCCTCCTAAATATTCTGAGACCATTTTGCCCTTTAGCGTATCCGTACTATTGAGCTGCCAATACCTTAAGGCTTAATTACTATTAAAACATTTCTAAATTTTATAGATTTGTTTTGTCCCCAAGGGGTGGCACAATGGTTGAAGACTTGCGCTTTGAGGGTATGCTCCCCTCAAGGTTCCAGGTTCGAGACTCAGCTGTGACATTACTCCTTCGATGTCTCTCGATGCCTGGCCTAGGGAAGTACGTGGTTACCCTTTTTTCAAACTTTTTTTTTTTTTAATAGATTTGTTTTTTTATTTAGTTTCTTTTCTCCACCATAACTGCAGCTTTAAATGGAATAACTTTTCAACAACTTTCTTTCGTTTATAATTTCTGTTTTACTCTTGTATCTTATTGGATCAAATGGTGTATGCGTCTTTTCTTCTTCTTTTTTAAATCGTAAGTCTGTAACATTTTCAACCATCATTCTGCATTGTATTAACTTTGAGTTGAGGCATTTCTTTCTGTACGGTTGCTTATTTTCAGGTTGAGGCTCTCTTTGTATTTTTCATTATTTTTATAAAATGTGGCCTGTTTCTTTTTACCCTTGTTTTCAAAGATTATTTGTACCTGCAATATGTTAAGCATTATTGTTCACAGGAACCGTTGGGTGGCGCGCATGCAGATTCTGCTTGGACCTCGCAACAAATCAAAAATGCCATAAATGAGACCATGGAGGTAGGTTTTTGAGTTCTTCTAAAATAGTGAATCCTTTTCATGGTGTAGCTTATACATTAATGAGTTTTTCTGCCAATGTCATTTCAGGAGCTTTCGAAGATGGACACAGAGAAACTATTAAAGCATCGAATGCTGAAATTCCGTAAAATCGGTGGGTTTCAAGAAGGCATTACAATCGAGCCAAAGAGGAAAGTCAACATGAAAAAGAAGGAAGAACCCATCATTGGGAAGACCTCAGTTCAGGAGCTGGAAAGTAAGGTGGAAAAAGTGAAACAACAAATATTGAAAGCCAAGGAATCCTCCATTGGGAGTTCAGATGTGGATCTGAATAAGATGATTGAAAAATTAAAGAGAGAAGTTGATTTTGAATTTTCCGAGGCAGTAAAGGCCATGGGCTTAAAGGACAGACTTGTCAAGCTACGAGAAGAGTTTTCGAAAGCAAATTCACCGGACCAACTCATCCATCCAGCATTGAAAGATAAAATTGCGAAGCTCAGTGATGAATTCAACCAGGGGTTGTCGAAAGCTCCTAACTACGAGAATCTGAAGAATAAACTTAACATGCTGAAGGATTTATCTCAATCCAAGGCTCTTGCAGTAAAGGATGTTAAGGATGCCTCTCTAAAGCAGGAAATCAACGAAAAATTTGCGGAGGTTCTGGGTCGATCTGATGTACGGGAGAAGTATGAAGTGCTAAGGAATGAAATCGCAAATTCAGGGGCGTCTACTTATACAGATTTGGACCCCGAACTGCTAAAGAAAATTGGTAAGGTAAAGAAGGAAATACAAGGGGAGTTGGCAGATGCCCTAAACTCCTTGGGTTTAGATGTTGATGTGGTAACATCAAAAGCACAAGTCCTTAGTGAGCAGTCTTCATTATCACTGTTCAAACCAAAGATAGAAGAGTTAAATGAGGAAATTATTGAGGGAATTGAAAGTGTTGCAAGCAGGACAGATCTAAAAGATAAGATTGAATTACTGAAACTGGAGGTTGCAAAGGCTGGAAAGACACCAGATACAACCTCAACAAACAGAATTTGGGCTTTGGAGCAGCAAATAAAGCAGGGTCTTGCTGCTGCATTGGGTTCTTCAGACTTGAAGAAGAAACATGAAAAACTGAGGGAAGAGATATTAGAAACTGCAGAATCTAAAGAAGGACTGGATCCAAAAGAAGATAGTTTTGACGCCAGAATTCAGACGAATTTGGGCGCTGAACATACCTTCGCGTAATGTGAGTTTTTCAATCGTTTTTACCATGGTAGAAAAACACATCACATGCACAGGAGAAAAAAAAAACCTTGAAACATAAAAGTCCTTGAGTGCATCAACATCCTTGAAAACTAACTATTATTACACTTTTCTTCGTTTTTTGATCAACAATGAAAAATACAAATATCTTAGTACTGATGACATTACATATTAGATTTCAAGAGTGATGTGTAACCACTCTTTGCCAATTGATGCAAAACAATTAAGTTGAGAAGTTTTATTATTAGCTTTCAAAAATTCAAAACTTTTGCAGTGTTTTTATTACCAGCATGCATGGGCAGGACCCTGTTCAAGAAGTTCAAATGTAACTGGGAGATAGTTAGAGCTTCTACAATGGCCAGAAAACCAAGTTAGTTGTTCCCACTCTTAACCCGACTACGGCATCGCTTGATTTTGATAGTTTACAGGATTTAGCATGAGCCTGAGCAGGAGCAGAAAGGACATGGGCAGAGCTACATATTCTTATTCCTGTTTTCAGGGGGGGGGGGGGTTTATTTTCTAAACTAGGTATCTTGAGTTTTAAGGAGAATCTTCTTGTTTTGATGTTATTGTGTTCTTATTTTTCAATTAATAGATCCAAATAGCATTGTATAGATTGCAGAGAATGACTTTTGGAGGCTAATAATGCTTTGCAGACTCTTTTAAATTATATGTTTCCCACTTTTTTTAACTGATCATGATTGTTTAGAAACTAAACCATCCTGGTTGGAACATTTAAATGTGGTCAAAGTGTTTAAAGGTCTGGTTCATGTGCTGGACCTTCTCATTTAGTTGTCTTTTGAGTCATGGTGCTGGTTTACAAACCAAGTGTTGAGACTATTATAGTGTGGCTTGGCTAGCAACTTTGTGTAGTTGGATGTAATTTCAAATTTATTTCCAGCTGTTAGTGTTAGTTTGGCTGCTTCATTGAATAATTCAGCCACACTTGTTGGTTCTTATTTTATTTTATTTTCAACTTAGTTTCTCTAATCAACTATATAACTCTTTTGCATATGCAATGTGTTATATTTTCTACTTTTAACTAATAGCTCAACTAGTTAAGTTAACTTGAGCATAAACATACTTAACCATAAAGTCAAACACTTGAACTTTAAAGGTGCTTTTGAGGCAATATTGAGTTATTATAAATGAGGTTATTACAACTATGAAGTTTATAACTGGTGTTTTAGTGTATGTTATTATAACATAGAATTTAATTATAACATGGACTATTATTATATGAGTGATTATGAGTAAATTTATTGTTATTATATTTGGTGGTCTTTATTGAATTTAAAGAACTATACTCGTTTATCCAACATGAGCAGTTGTTCAGCGGTATTGATGTTTGCCCAATGACTAGAGTCTTGGGTTCGAGTCTCCATCCTATATAAGTTTTGTTATTTTTACTTATCATCTTTTATCGAATCTCTATTGCAATTTCAACATATAAAAGTTGATAGTATGTTTTTAACACTCCATTTGTCATTCTTGTAATTATGATAATAGTTTGATATTTCTAATAGCCTCACTTTTGTTTACTACAACAACAATATTACTTGACGTTTGGAGCAAGAAGAAAAAAAAAAACAGGGATTGAGGGGTATGATTGTATAAAGTATTGCAATATCCAAGTTAATATTAATTGAACTTAGATTCAATAAGGTTAGTGTTTTTAAAAGAGGACAAAATATGAACGTATTTCTAAAATTTGTAGAGAGATTGGATGATTTTTTTGTAAAAAAAAATTCATGATAATCTATATTATTTTTTTTTAAAAGTCCATGAATTAAAATTTGACTTCTTTTTTTTTTGAAAATGACTTTTTTTTAATTGAACACGACAATTAAGAATGAGAGGATCCGAACCCATAATCTCATATTACTTGATTATCCAATATCCAAATTAAATTTTACTATTGAAAATTCAAAAAATAAAACATTTTTTTTAAAAAAATCCAGCTAAAAAATTTTTAAAATACAGGAACTAAAATTAATTAACCTAAAATTTAGCGGCTTTTGCATATCTATTACAAAATGGCTAAAATATTCCATGAATAGCACAATAATAAAACTATTTGTACATATAACAAAAAATGTAAATTGATAGACTTCCATAGAATGATAAACTCTTCGATCAAAAAAGGTAAATAGAGATTTTTAAAAAAATAAGTAGAATTTGCTATAAATGAATTATTTTTAAAAAGTTGTTATAATTATAAACTGCGGTAAAAAAATTTGTTATATAGTGCAAATTTCCTAAAATTGATATTAAATAGTAAATGAATAAAATATTATTTGAAACGGTTTTTTTGATTGGAAAGAAAGAAAAAAAAAAGAAGGAAGAAAATAAATAGAGGCAAGAAAAACAGATGAGAAAAATGAGAACATTGAAATCATCGAAGGAGGAGAGAGGCACGTGCGAGAGGTGGAGCAGACACGTGCGAAGGGCTGAAAGTGAAGAAGCGAGAAAAAACCTTCAATCAACTGCCCAACCGAAAAAGATTTTAGCAAAGCTCTTCTGTCAAATCCTTAGGAATCATCGCCGCTCCTTTTATCTTTCTCTTTCGCACACATCTCTTTACGATCTCTTCGATGCTATTTTGCTCTTCTTCACTGATTTAAGGCATCTTTTTGCGGGGATTTCACGCATTTTGGAGCCGATTTTGGGTAATTTTTCTACATTATGAGCTTTAGATGTTTTGATTTTGTTGTGTAATTTGTTGCGAGTTGGGTTTTTGGGTTTTTAAGGGTTTGATTTGGATTGATGCATTGATGAATCTAAGTGGGTCATTGACTGATTGTGCTGATTTGATGTGGAGATGGGGAAATGGGGTTGGTTTAGAAGTGGGATTTGTTGAGTCTTTGTGTTGTTTTTGGTTTTGGAAATTGAATTCTTTCTAATCTAAGCTGATTGATGGATTTGGACTATTTAGTTGATTGGTGTTGAGTTGTTTGGAGCTTTGTATCCATTTTCTTTTTGCTTTTTGAGTAATTGTAGTGTGGGGCTGTTCCTAAAAAATTATGCACTCTTTTGAACCTTCTTTTCAGATTTTTCAATTTTGGAGCCATTGTATTGTTTGTTAGAGATTTTTTTGTTGGGTTTAGCTTAAAAAATAATTAGAGTGCGATCAGGAGAAGAGAATGGCGTCTATTTCTACTCCTTCAGCTGCATTATCTGGTTCTTCGGCATCTGATCATCTTCGAAGCTTGAGTAATGGTGTTAGTGGTGTCCCTTTGAGGGATTTGGGAAGAGCGCGATTCAACCCGAGAAGGAAGGACATGTCAGTTAGTGCAAAGCTAAGGAAGGGGAAAAAACACGATCATCCATGGCCGGATGATGCGGATCCGAATGTGAAGGGTGGAGTTCTTACTCATCTCTCACATTTCAAGCCTCTTAAAGAGAAGCCGAAGCCTGTTACTCTGGATTTTGAAAAACCACTTGTTCTTCTTGAGAAGAAGATAATTGATGTTAGTCTTTCCTTACTGATGTTAATTTCTTATTCTGGTTGGGTGCATATTTCACTGTATTTGGCAATGATTGTCTTTTCATTCTGGATATAGGTGCGGAAAATGGCTCATGAAACTGGTCTAGACTTCAGTGATCAGATTATTTCATTAGAAAATAAATATCATCAGGTTTGTGATTACTATTAACAGATTTGAATGAATCTCTTGTACATAAATTTTCCTCATTGAGTTTCGTTGCTTTTCTCTGTTGGTTTCAGGCTTTAAAGGACTTGTACACTCATTTGGCTCCTATACAACGCGTTAATATAGCTCGACATCCTAACAGGCCAACTTTCCTCGATCACGTTTTCAATATCACTGAAAAGGTTTGTTTCTCTTTTTACTGCAAAAAAAAAATATTGTGAATTTTGGATTGTGGATTTGGTCGTCTTGATGCAAGAAATATTTTTCACATTTGTCTTACAGTTTGTTGAACTTCATGGAGATCGGGCAGGGTACGATGATCCTGCCATTGTTACTGGCATTGGAACTATAGATGGGAGACGATACATGTTCATGGGTCACCAAAAGGGTAGAAACACAAAGGAAAATATCCATCGTAACTTTGGAATGCCTACACCTCACGGGTATGCTAAGCTATGGAGACGCTTGCTCTTATACATTATATATAATAGTACACTAGTTATGAAGTAGGAAAGGATATGAACTGCTGCTAGTTGGAGAATTTAAAGTTCGGTTCTCATCTAATCTTGATTATAAGTCTTACTTATTTTCCAACAGTTATCGGAAGGCACTTCGCATGATGTACTATGCAGATCACCACGGGTTCCCAATAGTTACTTTCATTGACACTCCAGGTGCATTTGCCGACCTCAAATCTGAGGAGCTGGGCCAAGTATGTAACAAAATATTCTTTTTTCATAGAGCTCTTCTTTTTATCGGGAGAACTTATTTGCTTCGTACATTGCAGGGTGAAGCTATTGCTCATAATTTGAGGACCATGTTTGGTCTCAAGGTACCAGTCATTTCGATCGTCATTGGGGAAGGTGGTTCTGGTGGTGCTCTAGCAATCGGTTGTGCTAATAAGTTGCTAATGCTTGAGAATGCAGTTTTCTATGTTGCAAGGTGCAATTTCATTTCTAGCTTCAGTAAATTAAGACAATTTCACAGTCATATCATTGTAAATTGTCCTGGATTGCCATTTACTAACAACCCATTTAATCTTTTAACTTTTTATGCATGCTGATCATTTTTCCCCCTATATTCTTTTGTCTATTCTTCCTATTATCTAGTCCGGAAGCATGTGCTGCCATCTTGTGGAAGACTGCAAAAGCTTCCCCAAAGGTTTTTACATTCAACCCTTAGAGAATTCTCTTTTAAAGGCTTCTGAATTTTTGTTGAGATTTTTTCTGTAATTTTATTGCAGGCAGCAGAGAAGCTGAAAATTACTGCCACCGAGTTGTGCAAATTACAAATTGCTGATGGCATAATTCCTGTAATGATGTTGTCCCTTACATATTATGTTACTGCATGTTCTTTTCTTAGTTCATTCTTTCCTTTTCTGTTCCTCCATATTCTGAGACCATTTAGCCTCTTTAGAAACGAGTACAGTGAAAATATGCCCTGTTTTGCCCTTAATGATATCTATACTAGGTACTATTGAACTGCCTATACCTTAAGGCTTAATTGCTATCAAATGTTTCTTGTTTTAATAGACTTTTTTTTAAAGTTTATTTTCTCCTCCACCATTGCTGCAGCTTTAAATTGAATGACTTTTCTTTAACTTTCTTTCTTCTTTCCTCCTGTTTTGATCAAATGGTATATCTTAATTCAGTAACATTTTCAACCATCATCGTGCATTACATTTTCGTAACTTTTCTTAGCCTCAGGTTGCTCTCTTTGTATGTTTCTTTATTTTTATAAAATGTTGTATGTTTCTTTTCCCCCTTTTTTCGAAGATTATTTGTACCTGCAATGATGTTAAGAATTATTGTTCACAGGAACCTTTGGGTGGCGCGCATGCAGATTCCGCCTGGACCTCACAACAAATAAAAATTGCCATAAATGAGACCATGGAGGTAGGTCCTTGAGTTCTTCTAGAATAGTGAATCCTTTTCATGGTGTAGCTTATACATTAATGAGTTTTTCTGCCTATGTCATTTCAGGAGCTTTCGAAGATGGACACAGAGCAACTATTGAAGCATCGAATGCTGAAATTCCGTAAAATCGGTGGGTTTCAAGAAGGCATTACAATCGAGCCAAAGAGGAAAGTCAACATGAAAAAGAAGGAAGAACCCATCATTGGGAAGACCTCAGTTCAGGAACTGGAAAGTAAGGTGAAAAAAGTGAAACAACAAATATTAAAAGCCAAGGAATCCTCCATTGGGAGTTCAGATGTGGATCTGAATAAGATGATTGAAAAATTAAAGAAAGAAGTTGATTTTGAATTTTCCGAGGCAGTAAAGGCCATGGGCTTAAAGGACAGACTTGTCAAGCTACGAGAAGAGTTTTCGAAAGCAAATTCACCGGACCAACTCATCCATCCAGCATTGAAAGATAAAATTGCGAAGCTCAGTGATGAATTCAACCGAGGGTTGTCGAAAGCTCCTAACTACGAGAATCTGAAGAATAAACTTGACATGTTGAAGGATTTATCTCAATCCAAGGCTCTTGCAGTAAAGGATGTTAAGGATGCCTGTCTAAAGCAGGAAATCAACGAAAAATTTGCGGAGGTTCTGGGTCGATCTGATGTACGAGAGAAGTATGAAGTGCTAAGGAATGAAATCGCAAATTCAGGGGCGTCTACTTATACAGATTTGGACCCCGAACTGCTAAAGAAAATTGGTAAGGTAAAGAAGGAAATACAAGGGGAGTTGGCAGATACCCTAAACTCCTTGGGTTTAGATGTTGATGTGGTAACATCAAAAGCACAAGTCCTTAGTGAGCAGTCTTCATTATCACTCTTCAAACCAAAGATAGAAGAGTTAAATGAGGAAATTCTTGAGGGAATTGAAAGTGTTGCAAGCAGAACAGATCTAAAAGATAAGATTGAATTACTGAAACTGGAGGTTGCAAAGGCTGGAAAGACGCCAGATACAACCTCAAGAAACAGAATTTGGGCTTTGGAGCAGCAAATAAAGCAGAGCCTTGCTGCTGCATTGGATTCTTCAGACTTGAAGACAAAACACGAAAAACTGAGGGAACATATATTAGAAACTGCAGAATCTTCGGAAAGGTTGAATCCAAAAGAAGATGATAGTTCAGTGTATGGCGACGCCAGAATGCAGACGAATTTTGGTGCTGAGCATACCTTCGCTTAATGTGAGTTTTTCTATCATTTTTACCATGTTAGAGGAACACACGCACACGTACATAGAAATTTAAATGGCTTAGAGTAACTACTCTTGCACTTCTCTTCGTTTTCTAATCGACAATGAAAAAAACAAATATCTCAATAGTGATGACATATTTTATTTCTCCTTGACGAGTATGTAGAGTTCAGAATGATGTGTAACAACTCTTTGCCAACGGATGCAAAATAACTAGAGAATTTACCATCAGCAGAATTTTCAAAATAATTCATGTTTAACACATTGATTTCTATCACTCAACTAGTGATAGAACTTAATTTGGATTTTTATTGCTGATAGAAAACTCAAGTAGTGATAGAATGAGTTTATCATTGAGTGAATTCTATCACTAATGGAACTCAACCAGCCATAAAACTCAATTTGAATTTTCTACTATATATGAATTAATTTTGATTTTGTGCTATAGATGAAAATACTTTGTCTTTTTTTTGTTATGCATGCAAAATCC
Source organism: Sicyos edulis (assembly GCA_036507275.1). Lineage (NCBI taxonomy): Eukaryota > Viridiplantae > Streptophyta > Magnoliopsida > Cucurbitales > Cucurbitaceae > Sicyos > Sicyos edulis. The sequence continues at coordinate 6,658,488 of CM071859.1, read as the reverse complement.
CCAAATAACTAAGTAGAGAAGTGTTATTTATTAACTTCTAAAAACTTGCAGTGTTTTTATTTCAAGTATGCACGAGCACCCTTTTTAAGAAGTTCAAATGTGACTGAGAGATAGTTAGAGCTTCTACAATGGCCAGAAAACCAAGTTAGCTGTTCCCGCTCTTAACCCGAATACGACACTGCTTGCTTGTTTTATAGGTTGCAAGATTTAGCTGAGCAGGATCAGAAACGACACGGGCAGAGCTACTTTTTCTTATTCATGTTTGCAGGGGATTTTCTTTTCTAAATTAAATCTCTTAAATTTTAAGTGATTCTCCTGGCTTCTGGTTTTGTTGTTACTATGTTCCTTATTTTTCATTTAATAGATCCACATAGCATTGTATAGATTGCAGAATGACTTGGAGGCTGAGAATGCTTTGCAGACTCTTTTAAGTTATGTTTCCCACTTTTTATGACTGATTATGATTGTTTAGATACTAAACCATCCTGGTTGGAACATTAAAATGTGGTCAAAGTGTTTAAAGGTCTGGTTCATGTGCTGGACCTTCTCTTTTAGTTGTCTTTGAGTCATGGTGCTGGTTTACAGGCCAATTGTTGAGACTATTATAATGTGGTTTGGCTAGCAATTTTGTGTAGTTGGATGTAACTTCACATTTATTTCCAGCCTTTATTAAGGGGTATGCAAATTTAGTTGTTAGTTTGGATATTACATTGAATAATTTTGCACTTAACTCTTTTGCATCTGCAATATATCATATTTTGTACTGTTAACTCTAATTGAAGATTATTATAATATAAAATTTAATGATAGTATGAACTATTACAACGGGGCTAACTCGACGCTTATTATAATTGGTGGTCTATATACGAGTTGAGTTATTATGACTCAGCCCATCCTGAAATGAATGTACAAACACTCCTAGATGAGTTTTGTATAAATTTTGTTGTTTTTACTTATTCTTATCATCTTTTATGGAATTTCTAATGTTATTTCAACAATTATCATATATCTATGTTGAATTTCTTAATGTTGCTTAACTCGTGGGATAATTGATGGTATGTTTTCAACACTCCATTTGTCATTCTTGTAATTATGACAACAATTTGGTATTTTTAATGGCTTCACCTTTTTTGTTAGTACAACACAAACATTCGAGGAGAAGGAAATAACTATCGAGAGATTTTGAATGGCGAATAGGTGGAATAATTGTCGGTGGTCCAAACATGGGTAAAAGAATTTTTTACCATCTTGATTTGTCTCATTGTCCGTTGCCCCAAACACTTTTACATCGGAGAATTTAAACGTGCAACCTCTTATTCAAAAGTAGCCAATTATTATTGGGTTCAACCTACTTTAAATATGATTGTTATAAATATATATCCAACTATTAGCAACTAATCAATCTATCATAAAAATACAGCTTGATAATTATCGATTTATCCGGTAAATAGTTAATTAATAAGCTGTAAAAACTGTTTTGTTTGTTAGTAAAAAAAAATATGAAATGAGAAAAAATGATCTGTATCAAATTACTAGTTTTCTTAAATCCACCTTTAGAACAGTATATTATTGGGCTTATTTGCCAAAATTTCACTGTTATGCAATAAATGTACATGTCACGTAATAGGTTGTACACATTTAATTCAAGTGGCTGGATTTAAAAATGAATAGTTCTTGTAGGGCCAGGTTGACTAATTTGAGAACTAAATGTACAATTTTCATAAATTATTTGCTTACTAAAAATGACACATAGAAAGTTTGATATCAGGGAATTGGATGTATCTAAAATCAGACGCGGAAAAAAAAAAAAAAATTTATAAGGTGTGTCTTGACTCTTGAGGCAGCTAATTGATTATGATGGTTGTTGTCGATAAATATGGTAGGTTATAATTATTTGTGTTTGAGTGATAATTGATTAATGAATCGCATGATAATAGTTATTAATCATATAATTTTACAAAAATTAGATTGAGATGAATTCTCGAATTTATTATTTGTAATCATTATTGGTGTCGAAAACGTTAAGGGTGTACTGTTTGAGTCCCGTTTATGTAAACGGTCGAGTTGGTTATATAACTCAACCGATGTTTGTCCCCCATCATTTATCATAAATGGTGGTTACCTAAACTTGTGTGCCTGTTTATTTAAACTTTCGTGCTCGTTTATTTTTTGTTACATAATCAACTCTCAAACACTGTTTATCACAATCCTTATTATAATAACTTGCTCTTCAAACATCATTTATTATACCCACGGTTTATCATAACTCACCTTTTATCATAACTTTATGTCTATCATAACCAACCCGGTGCTCCAAATACACCCTAAGGGTATTCATTATTATAAAAATAAAAAAAAAGTGGTTAAGGGTGTGTTTGTAATATGGATGTGAAATGGGAAGAATGAGAATGATGTTCCGTGTTTGAGCTATTATCAAGAATTATTATTCTCGTAATCACAATTGGTTATCTCGTGTGATGTTCATCCATTTCAACTTCACATCGACGAGTTCGAGCTCGAAAATCGGTATTTGTCTCTCAAATAATATTGGTTCTCCTCCCCCACTTTGTACTAAAAAACAAACAATAATTATTTTATTTTATTTTTTCCATTGACAACTTTTTATTATTCTTGTAATTATTTTTCATTCACTTATTATTTTATTTTTCTATAATCATTCCCTTCGTCTCAAATACAAATAATATTTCTCCACATAATCATTTTCATTCATATTTTTCGCCTAATTCTCATTTAGTCCATGGTCATTTTGGTTCCCCTTCCCCAAACATTACATGAGTAGACTTTAACAACCCATTTAATTGCCAAACAAGAACAATAATTTAGTAATATTAATGTATGATTTTGAATCAAGAGGTTTGAGCTCGATTTGAATCCTTAATTGTTATTTAACTAAAATAAAAATCCAAGTGAAAACATGAATATGAAATTATACCTGGGGTATTAAAAATTATAACTAAATGAACTGTGATTACGAATCACCCAAATTTAATAAATAATTATAAATTTAGTCATTTTATATAGTTTATATACTTATTTAGTAATTTTATTCTGTATTAAAAATTAATTTTATTTATTAGTGTAATTTATCATCTAGAATGCTTGTCTACTTTTTTTTACTCAATAATTATTGGTAGATAAATTCTAACCTCTTCCAAAACAAACCACTCAATAGGTCAAATAGGGTATTGGGGTGTATATGACTTGGGTTCAATTATCATCACCAAATTTAGTTAACATTCACATGATTTCTTAAAAATCCACAATAGAAAACTTGAATAAAAATAAACTTAAATTTTAAAAACAAAAATAAAAAACAAAACGGTTATCAAACAAGCCTTAAATTGGTGGATAGATACTTTTTACCTCGACAATTTTAATTATATGACTTTTTTCTAAAATATTTTATGTATATCATGTTTTTTATTTTTTTCTTTCATATTTCAGAATTGCCCGGTTAAACTTACATTCTTTTAATTTATTGAATTAATTATTTTTAATCAGTTGACCTTACTTTCAATTAGTTATATCCATGAAAAATAATCAGTTAACTTAGGCTCGTTTGATAACCATTTTGTTTTTCATTTTTTGTTTATGAAATTTAAGCCTACAACAACTACCTTACTATACATTTTTCCTTATTTGGATATCTACGTCTTACCTATATTTTAATAAATAAAACCAAAATTTGGAAACAAAAAGAAGTAGCTTCCAAAAGCTTGTTTTTGTTTTTGAAATTTGGTTAGTATTCACCTACTTTCTTAAGGAAATAAGGATACATGTAGAAATTTTGAGTAGAAATAAGCTTAAATTTCATAAACAAAAAATAAAAAATCAAATAGTTATCAAATGAGACCTTAATTTTAAGCGTAGACATTTTAGTCATTTAATACAAACTCTATACACAAATTTCTTTTCAAAGTTCTATTCATCCATTCTTCTTAATTTTTCCTCATACATGAAATATCCCCCCTTAACATTTTTTAACAAATTTTGATAATTATAAATTGAGAAATTGTAGTAACTAGACTTGTTTCAAGAAGTATTTGCAAATTTAAGCTTCGAGGTTTTTTTTTTGCAAAGTTAATTTCGAAATTCATTATTTTTTTTATTATCATTTTGGCCCTACACTCATTTAATTCATAATTTTTGAAATTATTATCCCATTATTAATACTTTTCAACCATTTTAAAACATTCCATTTATAAATGTCAACCATTTTAATGTAGAGAGATTTTAATTATTCTTTTCATTTATCTATTTTTTTTATTCAAATTCCTTTTACATTTCAGCATGTTCCCCCTATTCATTCCATCATTTATGATTCTTCTTTAGGTTTCGTTATTTCTTTTCACTTTTTGGCTACCACAGAAATCCGTTGATAAGTCGTCTTCGGTATGATGATATATTCTGTTGAATTCAGTCTTAGTCTAACACTCGTCTTCGGTCCTCTTTAGAATCTGCATTACGTCTTTTGTCCTGTTTTATCACTATCAGAAGGTACTGTTCATTCCCCATTAATCGTCCCCCGATATGTCTCATATTGTTCAATATGGTCTTTTCAATTCATGTTTTGTCATTGATGTACACCTATTTCATTTATATTCCAATGTGTAATATGTTATATGTAGAACATTACTTCCTACTTCGACAGTTTTCCATATTCTTGTATGATTTTAGTAATTTTTTGTTCATTTAATCCATTTATATTACAGTATTCGAAATGTCACAAATCATGTTTAGAAATATAGTTAGGTCATCTTTACAATTGTATTTTCTTCTTACTCTGTTTTTCATATTCTGGTACAATTTAGTATATACACATTTACAATATTGTATAAATTTTAAATACATTATCCTGTCGTATTAAGAATTTGCAATACCATAGTGCTCATACTTCGTTTTAATGTTAGTTATACAATACATATTCTCCTTATTATTTCATCAATAATTCCAATTTTAATTGCACACAGTGGTATTTAAAATGTCAATATTCCTGTTTATAAATTGAGTAAAATCATATGTACAACAGTATAATCTATATTGTACACACATCTACAACACTGTATAATTTATATTATACTATACTGTCGATTTTTAAATCGACAATACCGTATGGTACATACTATGTTGTAAAATTGTCTCTTATATGTTCAATAAGCATTCCCATTGCACAATGTGATATATTACTGTAAAATACCGTATTGTTTACACATTTATAGCATACGAATTATAATATATTACAATTGTGGTTGGACGCGTTAGTGATACTGTACAACTTCCCCTTATAGGTTATTAAAGCATTCCAATATGTATTGCACATAGTGGTCAATGGGTTGAAGACATCATTAGATGAAGGAAGTTTTCATGTAGATTTGATATTTACTATCTTTACTATACGGTACTGTCTTAACTTTATTGTATAATTCCTAACTGCTTATATATTTTTAACTTATGACAAGTACATCATGTTAACATTCAAGACAAAAGTTGTAACTGTAGAGAATACGACTTAATAAGAATATCGTGTGCTCGTGCTTGTGCTGTCATACTACACAACCAACTTCCTTCTACATATGTTGTTATGTACTTTTTTTACGGCATCCAACACTATCATGCTTGTAACAAACATATTATATCACAATATTATTTTACATATGTTGTTATGGGTTTTGTTATGTACTTGTTTGTTTTGTAATTAACCATCTTAGAGAGAGGAAAAACGTTTGAGGAATTATTCAGACTATACCATATAAAACATGTCATTTCAGTACTGTATCAACAATGTTCAAATTCCATTAAATGGAATTGTATGTACAACAGTATATGTACACAAATAACAAAACCATCCATATTTTACTGAAATTAAAAAAACTCATATCTTTCAAAATATATCCCAACATATCCTCCTCCCCCAACCATCAAACAATAGGTTCTTAACGTTTAACGTAACGTTTAACACCAAACGTAAATTATCCGGTACGTTTTTCCCCCTTTTAAATCACCATATCTCTTGAATCTCCACATTGTCGAAACTAAACTTTAAACTTATCGTATGAGTGCTTTCACTTCGTATGTGCGCAAGTTTCGTACTTCGCTCGTCAGTAATAGAAAAGTATTGAACAGAACATACGATTCTCTTCCGAAAACCTAACAACAATCGACCACCTAAAGCTCAGATTCATAAAACCCCCATTATCGAACACTAGAAAACAATTATAAGAAAACCCTAAATCTAAACAGTAACTTTAAATGTATCGTACAAGTTCTTTCACTTCCTCTATGGCAAGTTACAGATTTCGGTAGTCCATGATCAGAATGTATTGAAAAAAACAGTACGATCAACAACAAAATACACGGTATTCAAAATGAGCATGTATGGAAAGGAGAAAGAAATCAGAAATTCTCGATTAGCAAAAAATAAAAAAGATGAAAAGTTACTTTGAAATGCTCCATAAAATATGATTTCAGAAGAGACAATTTAGACCAATCAATGCTCTCTAAAATCACCCTTCATGATTTGGTATGTGAAACGAGTTTCTTTTTTTTGAACTTTTTTTCCCAAATGAAAAATAACCATTCTAAGATATTATTGTAATTCGTTATTTAACGAATTTATAATGTAATAAAAAGAAATTCTATTTTTACTAATATTTTTATTGTAAATACTTTTCAAATATGGAATATACGAAAAAAAAACCATTTATATTGTTTTTTTTAAAGTACAATAGTGGAAAGTGACCAAACAAAAATAAAACAAAACTCAAAACAATATATTTTATTTTAACCCATCATTTAATACTCAAATATAAAGGTAGGTCGAAACTCCGAAAAACTTTGATTTTCGGCAGCTGCGACTCGTTCATCTTTTTGCGCCCACGTTCGTTTCTCTCTCTTTCTCTCGTGACATTGATTATTAACATTTCATCTTCTTTCTTTATACTCTCTATATTTTTCTTAGGGTTTCGAATTCGAGGTCAATTTTCTAGGTTTTCTCTGTAATTTTCCACTGCGCCTTGCTCGATTTCTGATTTCCTGGATCCTAGTTTCGCCTGTGGATTGCAATTGCCTGCCAAGGTCTGATTCTGTTTTTTTTGTCCATACCTGTTGCTCATTTGCTGCTAATTTCAAGAATTGAAGCTCTGTGTGTGTATGGCGTTTTGGGTATTTTCTTGTTGTTTGATTAGTTAGGGTTTGTGGGTTTTTTTTTTCTTTGAGTAATGCGGTTTGTGTTTTTGATTCTGAGATATGGGTTGTGTTGATTTTTGTGTGTTGTATAGTGGGTTGCTTGTGAAGATTGGGATTCTTATGTGTTTAAGGAGTTGTGTCGTTTGGAGTAAATGTTGGTTGGTTGATGTTGAAGGATTTCCAGAATTGTGGGGAACTGTGGGATTCTCATTTTTCCCCACCTGTTGCTCATTTGCTGCTAATTTCCAGAATTGAAGCTTTGTGTGTGTATGGGGTTTTGGTTGTTTTCTTGTTGTTTGATTAGTTCGGGTTTGTGGGTTTTTATTTCATTGAGTAATGCGGTTTGTGTTTTTGCTCTGAGATACGGGTTGTGCTGATTTTTGTGTGTTGAATAGGGGGTTAATTGCGAAGATTGGGATTCTCATGTGTTTGAGGAATTGTGAGGTTTGGAGTAAATGTTGGTTGGTGGACGTTGAATGATTGTTTCCATGGACTTGAATGCCTCGCCGGTGCCTGAAGAGGATGAAGAGACGTTTGAGAAGCATGAAGAGGTGTATGTGTATAGTGCTCCCGAGGAACATATTGAGTCTGGTGCTAGTATTGCACGGCGGGTATGTGTCTTCGTGCCCTGTATTTTCTTGGACAAGACATCACTTTGGTTCTCTACTTTGAGCTATGTTCTATTTTATTTTTAGTAAAACTGATCCATATGGTAGTTTCTTGTTATTTTTTTGATAGGTAACAAAACATTTCATTGATTTGTGAAATAGTTACAAAAAGATAGGACATTGTATGAAATAGTTTCTTGTTATCATTTTTTAAAAAAATTCATTTCTGTCATTTGAACTTACATGAACTAGAATTGGACATTTGGAAGTACATGGACAAAATGAAATAACTGCCAAAATTTAGGGAACATGATGGTATTTCGACCATTTTCTTTTTAGCTAAAAACACAAGCATTTATTATTGAAAATGACGATACCAAAGAGGGACGATCTCTGTGAATATTCTTTTATAACTTAAAACTTCCTATCAGCTCTTCCTTTATTTGACACCTCGTGATTTTATATTTGGGGATGTTTTTTTAGGCACACTCGTTAAGAAAAATGAAAGATATAGGAACACAAATAAAGGTGATGAGTTGAAAAAGGAAATAGGAATACAAATAAAGGTGACAGAGTTGAAAAAGGAAACTTAGTCTTTTTGTGAGTGCACCAGTGTATTATATACCTTCATGAACTCAAGTAGTATTTATGCATATACATTGATACCTGGATGTGCAGTCCAGCTTGATTGTGCATCTATTCATTTGTGTTAGGAGCGAGAAGAAAGAAAAAGGCGGTTGAAAAGAGATCGCTCTCTTGAGAGACCGGTGCATGAGTACCAACAACCTGTGCGGGATCAGTTTTACCCTCCTAAAAACCAAAAATCTGATAGGAACAGGCTTCCCCCAGGTGAGGTTCTTAATTTTTAGATTTCATCGTTTTCATTCTTTTTTACAAAGGTTATGGTGGTTCCATTGCATGTACCCATTTGTAAAAATTTTTAGTTTTCAACTAGCCTAATAAGAGGATGATCATGAAAGGGTTATGTAAATGTATCAATTTACTTTTTCTCGATCTTTTTTCATGCAAATATTTGAGGCCTTAAGTTAATTACTACTTATTCTATAAGTAAGTCTTACGTAAACTGTGTAAACAAAACATGTCTGTCAAATAACTTTATTTTCTATGCTTTAATTTTTAACAATTTTAGTTTCCTCTCTTTTATCTGTAGGTTGGTTGGATTGTCCTGCATTTGGTAGTGAAATATGTTTCATGATTCCTTCCAAGGTTCCTCTGGGTGAATCCTTCAATGATTGTATAACACCTGGTAAAAGATACTCATTTAAGCAAGTGATCCATCAGCAGAGAGTATGTGGAAGGAAAGTAAGTCTTTGTCTCTCATCTCACCCATCCTAGAAGTTATTTATTTATTTTCTTATGGAGGGATGTAGCTTCTTAATCTTAAATGTATTTTCTATTCATTATTAAAAAAACAAAGTATTCATTACAAATAGTAACATAAAGAAAAAAAAAAATATCTGGGGAACAATAAGACTAACATGGTAATAAAGGATTTGTTATTCTTGCTCATTTTACCGAGTTGAAATAACAAATTTTCTTGTACTAAATTTTCAGCTCGGTTTGGTGATTGATTTGACAAATTCTTATCGTTATTATACAACAACAGAATTGAATAAGGAGGGTATCAAGTATGTCAAGGTGAGTCTTGGAATATGACATGTTATCTTAATTGTACTTTTATTGTAGGGATTGAACTTTACTAATTTTCTGTGATGTTTGTTCTTCTTGTTGGGGGAAGATTCCTTGCAAGGGGAGGGATTCTGTACCTGACAACAAGTCAGTCAATATGTTTGTTTACGAGGTTTGTACCATTATGTTTTGCTAACACATTGAATATCATTTTCCATTTCATTAGAATTGCTTTTATACATTAGATTTTGAGGGAAACTGGAAGGGATTAGCTTTTGTTTATCTTATTTTTTTCCTTGTAATATTGGGTAACGTTAAGGAACTGAACAATATGAATACTTGTTTTGGGTGTAATACTGTCTAGCTACCGATACTGCGCCAATGTCTGTCACTTCGAGTCTTCGATATACCATATTTCTAACTTATTGTCAATTGATTTCTTTAGTAAGCTGCAATTAGTAAAGTCAATTTCCATTTTTAGAATACCTTCATCTGTTTTTTACCATTTAACATGCCTATGTCTAACTTAAATGCCATCACATTTTTTTCTTCTTCAGGTCATTCAGTTCCTTTCTCGTCAGAAACACTCGAAGAAGTATATTCTTGTCCATTGCACACATGGCCATAATCGAACTGGATATATGGTTATAAGTTACCTCGTGCGTGCGCTATCCATTTCTGTTACACAGGTTAGTTAGTATTCAAGTGACATGATTGTTTCTTAGTCTAGCTTTGCGCATCCCATTGATTCATCTCTCATTTTGTCCTTCTACCCCCTGAGATGGGTGTTGGGTTATTCTCATTGCACAGGCTCTCAAAACGTTTTCTGATGCACGTCCTCCTGGAATTTACAAGCCAGACTACATTGATGCACTATATGCCTTTTACCATGAAAGAAAACCTGAAGTAGTTGTTTGCCCACCCACGCCTGAATGGAAGAGATCTTCAGATCTTGATCTGAATGGTGAAGCAGTTCCGGATGATGATGATGATGGTCCTGCTGCTCCTTTGAATGTATGCAATATTTAAAGAGTACTCGTTCACGTTAATATTTCATGTTCTTCATTTTGATGGAGCAAATACTAAGAAGTTTTACAATCATGTATAAGTTTTTCTACGTAGTAATGAGTATTTGGACTCTTTGTATTGAATTGTCTTTAATGTTAGTAATAAGATAAAATTTGCTCGATTGGAAATAATGGATGACTGATTTTTGCGGACTTATTAGGAATTTGGGTCTAGACTCTAGAGGACCCTAACTAAGATGCCAAACTAATAGGGACCATGAATGTGCAAAATTTCTATGTGAACTTCTTGAAAGACTTGGAGTAGCCTTAGTTAGATGTATAGAGCCACAAGGCATTTGCACTTTTTTCTTCAACCGGACAAATGGAGGAAACAGCTGGGATTGAAGAAGAGTGCCAGTTAGAAATTGTTGCCTTATTTTTCACTTTTTCTTTGGAGCAAAGTTCCGTATGGCACGTGGGTATGGATCATACATTTGGCCTCTATAGGTGCATGGAATCATGGGGTTTTTTAGGTATATGTATGGAAAATATCTCTGGGTTTGTAGCTGATCGAGAATCCCTAGACAAGATCAGAATCCAACTGTCTAAATTCCAGCTTGTGAAGAAACTACCCTCAAAAGACTAAGAGGGAAAGAGATGAAGGGTCTCTTTTCCTTAATCTCCTGGGGGTCTTAATCTTTTTCCAACTTGCCACTTTGAATAGTTAGATTGTACATGGAATACACCAAGAGTCTACTTCGATCAATTATTTATTTTGATAATTGTTGCACTAGGCTTCATCCATACACTTGTACTCATTGTGTTATTTCATGGAATTGATCGAAATTAAGCCATGGCGCATTGCTTTCCCATGTCTCAATCCCTCGATCAATATGGTACTTTCTGTCGCTTTTCTGGAGCCCTTTTTGGCAAGGACATTGGAAAAACTAGTTCATCACATTTGCAGCTTTGTTTTTGTTTTGTTTTTTCTAGAGATAGAAATAAAGGGTTCTGTTTAAAAGAAAGGTACTCAAGGGGAGGACTAATTGAGTTTTACTTTTATTCGTTAGTTTTGGATTTAGCTGATTTGATTTGATTTGATTTGGAAGAATTATTTGATTTTTTTGCTGTCTTCCAGGAAAATCATGATGATGGTGCTCAAGTGATGACAAATGATGATATATTGGGAGATGAGATACCTGAGGACCAGGAACGTGCTTTGAAACACTTTTGCTATCAAATGCTTAAATTGAATGCTGGAGTATGCTCTCTTTTTCCTTTTTTCCCTACTCGTTTATACCAGACTGGCCAACACGCCCATGGTTTCACGTATTTCTTCATCTTCACTTAAACCAAAATTAAGGAAATCGTTTCTGTGACAATTTTGGTTTTCTTTTTCTTTGGTTTATAATCATTATTATTATTATTAATTGGTTTTTTTCTTCTATTTCCTTTTTTCCCCCTGGAAAACTTATCTTTTCTTAAACTCTTATCACTCCCTATAAAGCCCCCTCTCTCCCTTTCGCTTGAACATTAACCCCTCACCATGGCTCCATCTCCGGTACTTATGAACCAATGTCAACCTTAGAATGGAAATCTTACTTGATCGAGGTTGCCTATCGTTATCACATTTCTAGAAAGATTGCTGAAAGTCTGAGACTACAAGAAATTGAGCCTTCTTTCTGGTTATGTGCCCCACTTTCACTTCCCTTCTCTTTGCCTCACTATTTTGGAAAATTTTCCATAAAGAGAGGTTTGCAAAACTTGTCATTTGGATGGATAAACACATAAACAAGAAAGGTGCTGTGCTTTAGCCGCGATTACCCCACTATACATCAGAGGAATATATGCTGATTTCAAAGTACCCATCTATCCTTCCTCATCTACCTCACGCCCTTCTTTTAATCATCTCCTTCCTCCCTCTTCCACCCCTAAGGACCCCACTAAATCAGTAGTTGTTAGGATTGACATCTGTCTCTCACAAAAGATATCAGGACTATGTTGGCTATGACTCTCATGAAGCACAGAAAAGCTTTGCTTTGGGCCTCTCTCATCAGAGCCTTACTTTAAATTCTTTGGAAGGAAAGTAACCAAAGTTTTTTTTTTAATTATTATTATTATTTTATTTTTTTAAAGATAAAATTATTATTATTATTATTATTTTAAATTTTAATGGGAAAGGAGTTACCTTTGAGAAACTCCATACTCTCTTGGCTATTACCAAGAACGGAAACGGACATGAGATACGGATACGACACAAACACGTAGACACACTACTATTTAAAAATGCAGGGCACGGATATGTCGAGGAAACATTATTTTTTATTTTTATTTTTATGATATACTATTTTTAGATCAAATCCAAAATATCTTAGTTAGTTACATATAAGTCTGCCCTTAACAATCTCATAATATTTTAGTTTATACCTCATTTTCCTTCTCTCCATTCTATTTTCTCTCTTTCTTTCCTTTTTCCATTTTAGTCCATTTGTCTTCGATGGATGTCGTCATTGACGGCCTCCGTTAACACAACCTATTGTTGTGTTGTCATGTTGTCATGTCATCGGCTATTTGAACAAATAAATCTTAAATGAGGTGGTGTCCATGGTGTATCCGTGAAGTGTCCAAAATTAAAAATAATAATAATAAAGGACACAGAATTTCAGTGTCAGATACGTGTCCGAAGAGTGTCCATGCACTGCTTCCTAGGTCTATTATGCTGCTACTTGGTGGAAACCTTATGCTCTCTTTTCCTCTTATAGCTATTCTTCCATTTTAATCAATTGGGCAAGCCTTTTGTAATTTCATTCATTTGAAGTTGTTTTTTAGAAGAAAGAATAAAAAACTTATCTTTTAGTTAGATTTTTGGTCATTGTATTCTTTTCTGCAACTCATACTTAGTAATCATATGTTTACCGACTCATGTAACGATCTTATCTTATATCGTGATGTGGATTTACTATTTAGAACTTGGAAGCAGTTTTTTAATTTGATAGGACTGAGGATGATGAATGCTCATCTGAGTTCTCTAGGACAATGGAATTTATTTCAGTTTAAAATTATAGCTGAAACCAACATGCATGGGTTTATTTCAGTTGGAATGTATGATAAGATGCATGACGTAGTCGAAACGCTTGCATGTGTTGATTGCAGATGTAGTTTTCGTTCTCGTAGATGATTAAATATCTTAATTATTTTTTATTTTACAGGCAAGAGCAAATTTGCAATTTCCAGGGTCACATCCAGTGTCTCTTAACAGGTCCTGTGAAAACAAAATTTCCCTAGTCTCCATTTATGTCGTTTTCTTCAATTAATTAATTCTCATTTTAGCTTTTTGTTGGTAATTATTTTTTTATTAATCTAATAGTTACACAACGATCAATACAGATGCTTCATAGCCCCTAAAAACCCGTGTTTCATATTTTTGATTGAGGGTCATGAAAGTTTTCTGGGTAGAAGGGGTTGACTTTTTTTTTGTGAAGAAAATACAGTACAGATACTAATAGATGCAAAGTTTAAAATCATGTTTCTCTTTTGCCAGTTTTTGATTGGTGGTGGTGGTTGTTGATAGGTTAGCTAGGATTTCAGTTTACAAAAAGGTTGAGAGCCATGCTATTTTTGGTTAAAAATTGAAACAGAGATCCTTGTAGATTTATGTAGAAAAAAATAATTTGTTGGGAACAATCGAGGAGTGGGATAAAAATTGGACAAGGGTCTGACCAAAGATCCAAGGAGGATTTTGAGAAAAGTTTCGAATGATCCTTATACTGACATTTGGACTGCTCTATTGTTTCTTATCCCAATAAAAAGATATTTGAACTGCTTTTAGTTTTTGTGGAAGAAATACAAATTCTGGGTGCTGTTCTTATAGCCAACAAGGGTGATTGGGGATTGAAATAGATGAGGTAAGAAGGGTTGAATGGAGAAAATTGATTCAGGAAAGCTTGTATGGTTTCAATTACAACGAAAGGGGGTCTTTGTTTTAAGAGGAGGTGAGATGAGATAGGTGCTGAAGCCCAACACCTCACCTCATCTCATCTCATTTCTCTTTCCTCTTTTTTTTTTTTTTTTTTTTTTTTTAATTTAAATTTTTTCATCTTTTTATTTATATATATATATATTTACTTATTTTATGTTTGATATATTTTTTTATAATAATATTATTATTTTAATATATCAATATATAATTATAATAATTATACTATTATTATATCAAATGTTTATTTAAATATATTTGAATTTTAAAAATTAAAATAAATAGATATATATTATCTCTTAATATATGACGTTAAATTTTCATATTTTTATTCATTTTTTAATCGTCTTTAATAACAAAAAAAAGTTATAGAATTTCAATTGTTTAGAGATAGACTATAAATATCATATTTAAAAATTAATAATTAAAAGTTATGTGTTTATTTTTAATATTAACAATAAATATATCAATTTATTATTAAAATAAAAATTAAATTTAAATAATTTATACACATTGAATTTTTATTCGTAGATTTAAACGTATGAACTTATTTTCAATAAACTTAAAAATATTAAACTTATTTTGTTTGTTAAAAAAATGAGATTCAAATTTTATATCCTTGTATTCAGCATTGCACTTTGAAATAATAGTAAGAGTGGATATATTTTTTTTAAAGGATAAATTAATTTAAATAATTTTGAGAGTCTTGGTTGTATATAAAAAAAACAACTATAAATTTCAAGACTTGTATGAGTTATGGGGATTGAGATCTATTCTACCTATTAAAAAAACAATAAATTCCAAAATTTGAGGGATATTTTATTACTTTCATGTAATAATTATTATCAAAATATGACTGTGTTCTCTTTTAACTTCAAAAAAACAATAAATAAAAATTTTTAGGGATGTCTATGGTTCCCTAGAAGTATCAATGACTAATAAGATAAATATATTTAATTTATTATTACCTATTAATTAGTGTATTTTATTAACAATTCTTTGACCTTCGGTAACTATGAATATGAATATGAATGTATAAAAGGTATAAGAAAATAATTTTTTTTAAATAAAATGAAAATTGCTATCGAGATTTTATTATGACTAGTTTAACCAAATGATTTTATTTTTATTTTTTAATAAATAGAATCTTGGTATTTTTTAATTTTTTTTTATTATTTAAGTCCAACAAATCTTTTAAAAAAAGTTATAAACGATGTACAAATATTTTAAATTAATCAAACTTTATTTTGGTGGTGTGAAATTTTTTTTCTCATAATTTTTTTTAATTAAACAATATTGAAGTATGAAAGGTTAGAAACTTTTAACCTCATGGTTATTATGTCGTACATAATATCATTGAAACTATGTTTTTTTTAATAAAAACATTAATATGATTAAGGGTGCTTAATATTAAATTTATATTACTTACATTTTATTTATGATAGTAGTTATATTTACATACTTATTATATTAATAGCTAAGGTTATTATAGCCTCCTAAGTAATTCATGCTATTTGCACCAACAAAAGCAATATCTAAACTGGCGTAAGTGTGTGCCCATGACGAAGTGGTCATGAATTCGAATCCCCCACTCTCAATTTTTGTTAACTAAAGAACAAATCACACCACTTGCTCTTCAGTCCTTTGTTTGACGCTCAAGGTTGATTCTGAGCATTGAACATCAAGCTTTTGTTGCCTGCTGAACTCAACTACAGATGAACTCAAGTGATACTGATGCTACGGTTCTGGCTATTGATGATGGTTATTCCAAATATTTATTTCTCTTTTGGTTGGGTAGGAAGAGCATTTGAGCTATATGCTTAACTTAGAAAATATTCTGTAATGTTATTATAGTTTGTAACCTTCTTATCCAGTAAAGAAAAGAAAATTATAGTTTGTAACCTTTACTGTAATAAAGAAAATTCTTATACAAAAAATACTGCAATAGAAAATTTTGACTATTGTAATTGTAATATACTCTGTAGCCTCGCTGTTTTGATTTTGTTTGTTTAGTAGCTGTAGTAGAGGAATAATTTCTTTCATTCTCAACACTATGATATTGGATATAGAACTTCTAGAGTAATATTTGAAATTTAGAACCATCGCCCTTGTTTTTAATGGCTGGCACTGCCCCTTATTATTATTATTATTATTATTATCTTTGTGCGTTTAAATCTGGAAATTAGACGCTCTCTCTTAGTCTTCTTTGCTTCTGACTTCTGTGCTATGGTTGACAGCCTCACAATTAGTACTCTTTAGGTGATGCAAATGCTCTTATCCTGAAAAATTGAAGCAACAATCATTTGAGAATCATTTGTAGGCTTCTTATTGATTTGGTTTGCTATTCAAATTTAGTTCATGATATTGAGTTCTATTTTATTTTTATGCCATGCAGAGAGAATCTGCAACTGCTAAGGCAACGCTATTATTATGCCACATGGAAAGCTGATGGAACACGATATATGATGCTAATAACCGTGGATGGATGCTACTTGATTGACAGGGGTTTTAGATTTCGAAGGGTCCAAATGAGATTTCCTTGCAGAAACCCGAGTGATGTATGTTAGCCCTATCGTTCACAGGAAATCTATTTACATGTATAATTGTATTCGCATTCAATCTGATATACACCATTAATTTTTGCTTGAAGGGACTAGTTGAGAAGATTCACCACTATACACTTCTTGATGGAGAAATGGTCATTGATACTGTCCCAGACTCGCAGAAGCAGGAGAGAAGATATCTTATCTATGACATGATGGCAATTAATCACGTTTCAATTACAGAGGTTTGATTTATATATTTGTTAATGGTAAAGAGCTCCTGATGGAAGAAAAATTGTGTTCTTTATGGAGTTTAACTAAACAAATGTTGCTTAAATTCCATTGGGTATACTGAATTGTGTGTGGTGTTTTGTTTTTTGCCACCTCTATTGCATTGCACAACTTACAGGCACTATGTGCTTATAAAGTTATATACTTAACAATGGCTTCTGTGTACTTGATTCTCTAGTTCAATTCTAGCCAAGGGTTGGTTTGTTTTTCATGAGATGGTTTTAATATTTCTAAGGGACCTTGATACGAAGACTAATTTAAATGTAGTCTGGTTTTCATCTGTGGACAAGTTAGATATCGTTTGTTATGCTCTGTGAAGGAAAAAAAACTCGGGTTCCTTTCTCTCTAGTGGTGATCACCAATCCTTTTGGGTTAAGAAATTTGATGATGTGGTTAGTGTGAAGCTTGAAAGTTTGCCGGTGATCATCCGTCTATTTTCTCTATATCATGGAGAAAGCTGCTAAGGATTCATTGAGTCTTGCTTAAGCAAATCCTTTCATGATTGACAAAGAAATTATCTTGACTGTTTGGCTTAGTTTTTTTACAGTACATACTGTTAAATTTAATTGTGCATATATCCTTAAGTGATAAGTTGTTATTTCCTTTTATAGCTCTAATAGCTTGCCGTTGTTGTAGCGTCCTTTCTATGAACGGTGGAAGATGCTTGAGAAAGAAGTGATTGAACCTCGCAACTATGAGCGCCATAATATATACCAAAGCAGGAACCCTCATTATAGATATGACCTAGAACCATTCAGGGTATGTATCCATACTTTTCTTGTTAAGATTTTTTTTCTTCTTGGATGTAGCTATTTGATTCAACACAAATTACTCATTAGGTGAGGAGGAAAGACTTTTGGTTACTCTCTACAGTTACCAAACTTTTGAAGGAGTTCATACCAAGGCTTTCACACGATGCTGATGGTCTAATATTTCAGGTAGTTGAAATTTTGGTAAATAACAATGGGACTGCCTTTTTCATTTTGGTAGGACTTGAACTATCTTTTATTCCAGGAAACTTCTCTTCTTACAAAATGGAAGTTTCATTAATTGCTTATAGAACTGTTAGAAATAATTTGGCAGATATATGATCATTGTATAGTATAATCACTCTCAAGGAAATAATACTGAGTCCTGTAATTGGTATACAATTACAGGACACAGTATTATGACCTGTAATTGGTACACAGTCCTCCCAGAAGATCCAAAGCACACCCTTGGGGACACCCCTTCTAAAAGAGGAAAATAAGCTTATTTGGGAGAATTTTATTTTGGCCTTATGCTGGAACATTTGACAGGCAAGAAATAGAATTCGTTCAACAAAAAAAAAAGAAAAATTGTTTTTATAGATTTCTTATGCTACTGTTAGTATGGTTGTTGATGAGAATGCTTCCCTCTTCTATCACAGTAGTTATTTTACCCTCCTTTTTCATTTGGAGAGATTTTTGTAATTCTCCTTATCGGGGGTTTTCCCATCTTGTAATTTCATGCTGTTGGAAATTGTTCGGTCTGAATTGATTTGAAAGTTTGAGTTTTTTTCTAATTAATACAAATTATACAATTATCAGTTTAACATTTGGGGCATATATTGATATTTCTCCTACTTTTTATTGGAATCATTTTGGTAATTTACTTGACGAAAACGGTTTTTTTCATAATAATAATAATATTATTTTTAAATTTTAGGGATGGGATGATGCTTATGTTCCTCGAACTCATGAGGGTCTTTTAAAGTGGAAATATCCTGAAATGAACTCGGTCGACTTCCTATTCGAGGTTGTAAGTAATTTATTTAGCATTGTATTTTGATTGCTGCAGTTGAAGTTGATACTCAATTAATTTTAAGTTATTTGTCTGGACAGTGTGGTGATGATGGTTCTCAGATTCTTATTTTGTTCGAACGAGGAAAGAAGAAAACAATGGACGGAAATAGGGTTAAGTTCAAAGGTTGATGCAAAATAGTTTCTGCCTCTTACTTCATATTCTTAATTTATTCTCTTTCCATCATTATTAGTTAAATAATTTTTATTGATGTATATGTTTGTTTGCTACATCTATGAAAGTTTCTCGTTTTCTTCGCAACCAAAATGAACATTTACCTCCAATTGTGCACAACTGCAAAATTTGTGTTATGAAAATATCATCTTGATTGTCAAGAATCTTGGGGATTGAAGTAAAATTACTTCTGACGTTCAATCATCTTTGTATTTAAAATTTCAGATTACAATGGTTCATTAATACTTTAGGGGCTTCTAGATTGAACAACGTATAACTTACTGTGGAGAATTTATTGGAAAGTTTATGAGTTATTTATTGTCGTACCCATCCAAGTCGAACCTGCTGGACAGATCATGAAACCAATTCTTTCATTATCTTGAAACCTTTCTGCTGGCATTTGCTCCATGTTGCCACACAATCTAATGACTATAATTTTTTTTTTA
Source organism: Sicyos edulis (assembly GCA_036507275.1). NCBI lineage: Eukaryota > Viridiplantae > Streptophyta > Magnoliopsida > Cucurbitales > Cucurbitaceae > Sicyos > Sicyos edulis. The sequence continues at coordinate 6,638,766 of CM071859.1, read as the reverse complement.
AACTCTCCCATTGTTTGTTTAGCTATAAGTCTGACTGCACTGGTGGATTGTTTAATGATTCATCAATACACAATTCGTTCTCTTTTATCCTTCTATCTTTCCTCTTTGGAAGAGTGAAATTTCTAAGGTCTAGTTTTTTGCATGGAAACCTTTACTTGGGAAGGTTAATATTTTGGATTGATAAAGACACTCTTCCTTAGTTTTGTTCCCACAATGCTGCATCATTTGCAGGAGACATGTGGAGATTTTTCCTCATTTGCTTTGGGAGTGTCAATTTGCCAATGATTTGTGAAATTGTTGGACTTTATTTGAGGTCAGTGAGGTGACTATATAGATGAGCTTTCTCTACTGGAGGAGGCTCTTTTGCATTCCTCTTTAGGGAGTAAGGCAAAGTGTGGTTGGAAATTTCAATTTAGAGGAACAATAGAATTTTTAGAGATAAAGAGAGGTCGAGTGAAAGAGGTTTAAGAGCTTGTTAGGTTTATTGCTTCCTTAAAAAGTACCTCTAGGTCTTTTTGTGATTATGACTTTGGTATTAGTATTAAGGCCATGTTCATTAGTAAGAGTTTGGGGTATCTTGGTCATACCCGCGGAGAGGTCTCATATTTTTCGAGCCATTGGGTGAGCTTAAAAATAAAAACCTTTTAGATTGGAGCCCTTTTGTAGTTGTTCTGGACTCCATCTTTATTTGGGTTTATTTTTTTGTATGCCCTTGTATTTTTTTCATTTGTTCCATAAAAGTTCGGTTTATCACTAAAAAAATAAATCATTGGGTTTGTTGCAGGAGATTCTACTTTTAACTGCAAATATTGTAATATCATTGAAGAAGTTTTGGCATATAGATGTTGACCTAGACTCTTGCTAAATTATCTATAAAAAAAGTGAATCAACATTTGTGTTTCTGGGGAGGAATACTTGATAGATATAGTTCTTTCAGTGTATTTGATTTCAAGTCTTGTTTTGAAATTTTTGCAGATGGCGATCCCTCCTTTTATTCAGGAAAGATTGTTGAGTGTTCTTGGGATTCTGATGAGCATGTTTGGGTCTGCATGCGTGTCAGGACCGATAAAACGACTCCTAATGATATCAATACTTATAGAAAGGTTCCTTCACTGTCAATTGCTTATAAATTTATATGCCGATCGTTTTGAAATTTGCATAAACTAATAGTACATTTTGCTATCTTTTTTTTTTTATAGGAAACAAAACTATTTCATTGATCTTATTAACTCTTTATCCATATTTTTAATGCTTGTATTTTATGTTGTTCCTATATGCTTACAAGTCTATTATCTGCCTGGCTCCCCATCTCCATCTTCTTTTCTCCCATTCTCCCTTTTTTTTTTAATCTTTTTGTAATATGGATGGATTAAGAGAACCCATTAGAGGTTATGAGTTCAATTCATGATGACTGCATATTTAAGAATTAATTTCTTATGGATTTTTTTGACATCCAAATGTTGTAGGATCAGGCGGTATGTCTGGTGATATTAGTCTAGTTGTGCATAAACTGACTTTAATAGTCATAGATAAAAAAAAAAATATATGGATCAAGAGTTACGAGCATTAATAATACTTATTTCTATTTGAAACAGGTCATGCGCAGTATTAAAGACAATATCACGGAGGAGGATTTGTTGAAGGAGATTCATGAAATCATTCGCTTGCCCATGTATGCTGATAGGATAAGGAATGATAGTAAAGCAGCTCAACATACGAATTCAACACGACGGAGATGATAGCTAGACGTTGCCCAAATATAGAAACTTAGTGCAGTATTAGTCGGTAATATCGTGTTTTTCTCGTTCAATCTGTCGCCAGCTTTACGATGTCTCTCCATGGTAGAATTGTGCATATATATATCATTAAAAGGGTGACCAAGATGTTTGCCATTAGCTCTCCCTTGTGCCATCCTTTAGTATGTGCAGAGCTGGTGAGTTGTATTATCTCCAGGTATTGCTCTTTATAGATGATGTCTTGAATTAGGGCTTTACAATTCATTTCTTCTAGTTTTCTTGGTGAAGAGATGTAGGATTAGGATCCATCATGTATATTAGTATTTTTAATGTTCAATATTTAGCAATTGCTAAGGAGCAGAAACTTGAAGGCAGTCATTTTAAAGTAAAAAATCTGAGTCAAAAGTTTTTATAGCAATGTTCTACATCTCACTTGTTGTGAATAACCCTTCTGTTTTTCCCCACCTTTATTTTGAGCTACTTCTTGAGGCTTGAAATAAGATTTACCTATTAATATCAGTTTCAACTTCATGGATAGGGATATTGTTCTATTGCCCGTTTGATCGGTTGTTCGACTGAATTAATGGTCAAGAGAGTTTTGGAGAATTAAGAAATAAAAAAAAAAAAAAAAAAAAATCAAATGTTGTGAGATCAAAGTAGATATGTGTGTAAAAATTTGCTATTGCAAGTTAAGTATGCAAGAATAGTCGAAAAGGCATCTTGTACGTAATGGAAACTCTAAATTCCATTAGTCTATAGTGACAAACTAAGTATCTTTCAATGATTTGACTATGCAGATTTCATTTACATAAAAACATAGGGTAAGTTTGTTTTTTTGGACATGAGGGGGTGTTTGTTTAACATATTTAAGTTGGAGTTATTTTTAGGTTTTATTAACTTTTCATCGAAAATCTATATCCAAATAAGTTTTTATTAATTTCTCATCATTTTTACTTTTAAAAATAACTCTCGTTTCTAATTATTCATTTTTAATCATTCATTTATAATTACTCAATCATTTTTAACCACTTATTTTTAATCATTCATTTCAAAGTAATCAAAATAACTTATTTTTAACCATTAATTTTATTTATTTCTTTTTTAACTACTAAAAATAACTACTCATTTTTAAATTTACATCCAAACAAGGTTTTGACTCTAACTCTTTTATAAAAAAAATTATATTCAAACGAGTTTTTGACACAATTTTTAATATAACTCCTTAACTCAAAAATTATCTAAATATGTCAAATAAACACCCCAGGAGTGGTTAATGACCACTTAAAAACCTTTTTTTTTATAGTAAATAAGCACTTTTAACTATTTTTAACCACTCTTCAGCCCTACTATTAAATTTATATCAAATTTAGCACTCAATCAATATTAATCTCAATTTTCAAACAAATAGCTGATTATTCAATTACTATTAACCTTAATTCTCAAAAAACAAGTAGTTAATCACTCAAAATTATTAACTACTTTATTCTCTTTCATTTCACTCATTGTGATCATTAAAGGCAGTTTATTTTACAATGATCGTTGCCAGAGTTTAGAATCCCAATGATTTGAATGCAGTGGGATTAAACAATTGCATGATCGGATTTCATAATTTCTATCTGTTAGATTGGTAAAATTTAGTTGGTTCAACACATTATTCATTATCTTCACTCAATAATAGTGAAGGAATATTAGGGTTTGCTGATTGAAGCATTTTCTTCCACTCCTATAGAATTTGTGAATTACTTTTACTTTCTTGTAACTTTTTTTTTTGGAGATAAACATGCTTGAAGCCTATGGAGTGTTGGGGTGTTTGGCTGCAGATGAGATGAGATGAGATGTTAATAGCAGAAAACCTTGTTTGGGGTGAGATGAGATGACAGAAAAACTTTGTTTGGGATAGAGGAAGATGAGATGAGATGTTAAGATATGTTTGTTTTTAAAAAAAAATTGTCCTTATATTTTTTTTAACAATAAAATTGTTCTTTTTCTTTTTTTTAAAAAAAATAATTATTCTCAAATATTTAGCTATTAATATAATAAGTATGTAAATATAACTACTATCATAAATAAAATGTAAGTAATATAAATTTAATATTAAACACCCTTAATCATATTAATGTGTTTACTAAAAAAACATAGTTTCAATGATATTATGTACGACATAATAACCATGAGGTTAAAAGTTTCTAATCTTTCATACTTAAATATTGTTTAATTAAAAAAAAATTATGAGAAAAAAAAATTTCACACCACCAAAATAAAGTTTGACTCATCTAAAATATTTGTATATCATTAATAACTTTTTTTTAAAGAATTGTTAGACTTAAATAATAAAAAAAAATTAAAAAATACCAAGATTCTATTTATTAAAAAATAAAAATAAAATCATTTGATTAAACTAATCATTATAAAATCTTGATTAGCAATTTTTATTTTATTTAAAAAAATTTAATTTCTTATACCTTTTATACATTCATATTCATAGTTACTGAATGTCAAAGAATTGTTAATAAAATACACTAATTAATAGGTAATAATAAATTAAATATATTTATCTTATTAGTCATTGATACTTCTAGGGAACCATATGCACCCCTAAAATTTTTTATTTATTATTTTTTTGTAGTTAAAAGAGAACTCGGTCACATTTTGATAATAATTATTACATGGAAGTAATAAAATATCCCTCAAATTTTGGAATTTATTGTTTTTTTTATTAGGTAGAATAGATCTCAATCCTTATGACTCATACAAGTCTTGAAATTTATAGTTGTTTTTTTTTTTATATACAATCAAGACTCTCAAAATTATTTAAATTAATTTATCCTTTAAAAAAAAGATATTCACTCTTACTATTATTTCAAAGTGCAACTCTGAATACAAGAGTATAAAATTTGAATCTCATTTTTTTAACCAACAAAATAAGTTTAATATTTTAAAATTTATTGAAAATAAGTTCATACTTTTAAATATATTGTAAATAAAAATTCAATGTGTATAAATTATTTAAATTTAATTTTTATTTTAATAATAAATTGATATATTTGTTGTTAATATTAAAAATAAACACATAACTTTTAATTATTAATTTTTAAATATGATATTTATAGTCTATCTCTAAACAATTGAAATTCTATAACTTTTTTTTGCTATTAAAGACGATTAAAAAATGAATAAAAATATGAAAATTTAACGTCATATATTAAGAGATAATATATATCTATTTATTTTAATTTTTAAAATTCTAATATATTTAAATAAACATTTGATATAATAATAGTATAATTATTATAATTATATATTGATATATTAAAATAATAATATTAATATAAAAAAATATATCAAACATAAAATAAGTAAATAAGTAAATATATATATAAATAAAAAGATGAAAAAAATTTAAATTTAAAAAAAAAAGAGGAGAGAGAATATGAGATGAGGTAAAGAACACCTTGGGCCAAATAAGGTGTTGGACTTCCAACACCTCACCTTATCTCATCTCCTCTTAAAACAAACACCCCTATAGTTTATCCAAATTGATATTTTCTAATTATTAGAGTGAAGAGATTTAAAGTTTAAATGTTTTTTTAAAGAAAAAATCAATATTTGCGACTTTTAATATTTGGGTATAAGTATGCGTTAATTATTGTTAATTTTTTTACTACAACAAATTATTGTTTGAGTAATTAGTTATATGTATTGCACACATAAAATTGGAAAATATTGGAAATTGTTAGAAATAAAAAATGAAATAGTAAAAACAAACAGTATTCATAAGATTAACTTTTGAAATAGCAATAAGAATGGCTTATTCACCTAATTGTGTTTGAGTGATGATAATAAGTCAAAGTAGCTGTAACTTAACTAGCAAAGTCATATAATTGAATAGAGGAAAGTGGTATTTTTTTACCCAAAGGAAATCACCGCTCTCAACTAATATAAAAGATAAATACCGATTACAGAGTCAAACCTGTGACTGTGAAATTAAAATAGATTAACACCAATCAAGATAACCAATTGCATCGCTAATTCATTTGGTTAATTTATAACATGTGTTTTTTTATCATGCATGTCAATTCAATTCGTTGTTACAAAAAAAAAAACATTAAAGATACCTGCTAGTTAAAGAGAGCCTTGGATGTTAAAGTTGATAGGATCAATTTATAACGGCCACCTATATAGGATGGCTTGTCTAGTAACATGAGTGGAGGTGTGCAAGAACTAATCTTAATTAATATTTAAAAAAAAAAATCGAGCTATGCCCAAAATGTAGGAATGATATTGGTTTGGTTTTCTTCGATTTTAGGTCAACCAATAACCAAACCGATCCAATCAATTTGACAAAAAGAGGAACCGAACCAATGTCCAACAAAAGACAAAACCATTAGTTCGATTTTTCTTGATTTTTAGGCCAAATCGATAATCGATATGATCCGATTGATTTGCAAAATTATGAACCAAACCAATGTACGATAAATGATAAAATTATTGGCTCGATTGTCTTCAATTCGGTTCCCTACAGTTTAATTCGTTTTTACTATTTTACTTGCTATTTCACTTCCAATTCATATTTTAATGTTGTTTTCCTATAAAAAATCACATAAATTTTTATTAAATTAAATAAAAATAATTAATCACTTACTAATAAAAAGTTTAACTAACATATAAAAAGAAAAATGAAAGTAAAAAAATTAATATTGGTTCGGTTTGATTTTTATTGGTTTTTATAAATAGAAACCGATATGATTCAATAACTTTCGGTTTTCTCTAAGTAAAAACCAATATGTCCAATATTATAAAAAATACAAACCGATCCAACAAGTCGATTTGGATCGATTCGATTTTATGGGTTTTCGGTTTTAGTTATCACCCCCTACCAAAATGGGAAATTGATAAGAGTAAACGAGACATTTTTTGTTCCAAAATCTCCATTTCGGACTTGCAGCGCAAAGTCGCCACAGCAGTTGGAATTCACAGATCCTTTTGGTGGGTTTTGACAAATTTGCTCTTCTTTGTTCTTCGTTTCAATGTGATCTGCCAGGCCTTCGTTCTCCGAATTTGCATTGATCATCGCCTCGAATTTGAGCTCTCGATTGTTCGTAAGGTCAAGGTGGACACATGAAATTCTCACTGATTTCACCACTTTTGATTTGTTTCATTCTCTTTGCTCGATGGAAATGCATTCACGGCGAGGAAGCTAAGAAAAACAAATTTCGGGAACGAGAAGCCTCCGATGATGCCCTTGGATATCCTGAGATGTAAGTTGTGTGTGTGTTTCTGTTTCATTGTTCTGTCATCGGATTTTGAGGTTAAATTGCTGCTGAGATTTATGGTTTTTTTTTTGTCTGGTTCTACGTGTTTCTATTGGTGGAAAATTTGACCGGAGGTTTTGATGGGAAATGGTTCGTGTTATTTCAAAATTTGACGGTTTTTGGGTTTCGATTTTTTATTAGAGATGAGGATGCTTTGTTGAATACACAATGCCCAAGGAATTTGGAGTTAAGATGGCAAACAGAAGTGAGTTCTAGCATATATGCTAACCCCTTGATCGCTGATATCAACAGGTATAATAAGCCTCTCATTATGAATGCAAACCTTATAAATTCCTCAGAGTTAAAATGCTATCACTTTTACACTAGGAATGCAAACCTTATATATATATATATATCCATGAGTGGTAAGTCAAGTTTACGTGCAGCTCGACTATTCTCACGAAATATAATGTTTGATCCTACAACATTTAGATGTCAAAGAATCCCGTAGGAAAAATTTCCTTGCTAGGTGACTACCTTGGATTAAACCCACCACCTTTTTTTTAAGCTTTATTTTTTTAGTTTGTCTGTTTTACAGTGATGGGAAACTTGAGATAGTGGTTCCATCTTTTGTTCACTACCTTGAAGTTCTTGAAGGTTCTGATGGAGATAAAATGCCAGGTAAAAGTTGTGGTTGTTATTTTTTGGGGTTGCCAAGCTCTCTAGGTGATGATATGCTCATATGCTTTACATATAGTGTTGCATGGCAGTGAATCTTTCTAAGTGAAAAAGGCATATTGTGAAAATATTGCATTAATATGGAAAGCATTGGAGAGTTTTGGTTGTGCATTTTGTTTCATAAAGCAACTTAGTCAACACTATGAACTTTCTATTAGGTTGGCCTGCTTTCCATCAGTCAACTGTGCACGCTAGTCCTCTTCTATACGATATTGACAAAGATGGTGTAAGGGAAATAGCTTTAGCGACATACAACGGAGAAGTACTCTTTTTCAGGTGCTTATCTTTCCATCTTTTCTCATAAACCATCCCATCTTTTTGCCTATATTTTCCCTTCAATTTAAACTCCCTAAAATTTCAATTGTTGTTAGGGTGTCAGGATATATGATGACAGATAAGTTAGAGATACCACGTCGCCGTGTACGCAAGAATTGGTATGTGAATCTAAATTCAGATCCAGTGGACCGGTCTCATCCAGATGTTCATGATGAACAGCTTGTCATGGAAGCAAATAAGACAAAACTAATGTCTCGTAAGTATTTCTCATCTCAGATTATTAATTTGTCTTACCTTCCTGAAAATTATCATTAACCTATGCGGATGTTAATTTTATGGCTAAAAACATTAATACTCTTAGAATCACATAACATGTGGTAACTAACATCACAATGTCTCTGGTGTCCATTTAGAAACAAATGGAAGCGTTCCAGAGTTAAATCATACAATTGAGACCACAATGAACGGAAGTGTGCCTGAACAAAATACGTCGACTACCATTTCAACACAAATGCTTAATGTTTCAGATCCAGTGGACCAGTCTCATACAAATGTTCATGCTGAACAACTTGTCATAGAAGCAAATAAGACAAAACTAATATCTCGTAAGTATTTCTCATCTCGGATTATTAATTTGCCTTACCTACTTGAAAATTATCATTAACCTATGTGGATGTTAATTTTATGTCTAAAAGCAATAATACTCTTAGAATCACATAACATGTGGTAACTGACATCACAATGCCTCTGTTGTCCATTTAGAAACAAATGGAAGTGTTCCAGAGTTAAACCATACAATTGAGACCACAGTGAACGGAAGTGGGCCTGAACAAAATACTTCGACTACCATTTCTACACAAATGCTTAATGTTTCAAATACAGTGAATAATAGTAATGTGAATGACAGCAGCGTTGAACCGGATATTGTCCTGCCCTCAAGCATGACCAATAATACTTCTATGAATCTTACCGGAATACTTGATGGTAAGAATGGAACTGGGACTAGAAGACGACTTTTGGATTATAGTGACTCCAAACAATCTCAAGAAGATGGTTCAAAGTCCAAGGCAGATGATAGTGCAGATGCTCGTGTTGCCACTGTGGAAAATGATGAACCTTTGGAAGCAGAGGCCGATTCATCATTTGAGATATTCCGTGAAAATGATGAGTTGGCTGATGAGTATAATTATGACTATAATGATTATATCGATGAATCCATGTGGGGAGGCGAGGAGTGGACTGAAGTTAAGCATGAAACACAGGAAGAATCTGTGGATATTGACGCACATATATTGTGCACTCCTGTAAGTTTAACTTCCATACTTCAAATGAATTCTGTGCCATTCCCTACTATTCATACGACTCATTGTAATTATCTTTAAATGGTACATTAATTTTCACCAGGTCATAGCTGACATCGACAACGATGGGGTATCTGAAATGATTGTAGCTGTTTCGTACTTTTTTGATACTGAGTGAGTTCTCTTAGACGCTGTCTCTTTGTCTTTGGTGCTTTCAGTTTCTCACTCATTTGTTCATAATGATTAAGAAAATGAGGGAAACCCAATCAAGACATCTTATGTTTTATTTGAACTTAGTTTCATGATGGTGTATATTTATATGTACATACATTAAGTTTTTCCAACATTTTGGTATTGGGTGTTAAGGAAATTGACGACTCTCTATCCTAATAGGTACTATGACAACCCAGAACACAAGAAAGAATTGGGTGATATTGATATTGGGAAATATGTAGCTGGTGCCATTGTTGTTTTTGACCTGGATTCAAAGCGAGTGAAGTGGAAAACTGAACTAGACTTGAGCACAGATTCTGCAAACTTTCGTGCTTATATATATTCCTCTCCTACTGTTATTGATTTGGATGGCGATGGAAATTTGGATATTCTTGTTGGAACTTCCTTTGGATTGTTCTATGCCTTGGATCATCATGGTAATCAGATTATGAATGCCAATTTTCTTGTCCTTATATGTGTAATCTCTTAATATGGTCTAATGCATACAAAATTGGGGAATATATAACCGGTGTTTCCTTTGCTTTTTGTTCATTTTATTATTTGTTTCACCTTTTCGTCTCATGGAATTTTATGCTCTTGCAAATTTGATTTGATTTTTTTTTTTTAAATGAATATCTTATCCTAAAAAATATTGGATAGGTTTATTTTAAAGTAGCTTATGGCTATTTTTTCTAGACTTTTCTTACAAAAAAATATGGACTATAAATTATCTTTCTGATGCTTGGCACTTTCTTTGCTCAATAAATGGGACAGAGTTACTTGATTTGAGATCTTACATTCTTTCTTTCAGCCGTGTGCTCTTTGTTCTTACTGCACAATCTTCTTCTTCATCGTCCTTAGATAACACTTACCTCTGGAATAGTGTGTACTAATGGTTCAGCTTATTCTTTCTGTTGTGGGCCCCTGACCTTGTTGTTTTTCTTAGTTGCCAATGATTAAATTTGTTCGTTTGTTCTTGCAAGTTGGACCCTCATGGCCGTGCTGTTGCTAGTTCTCTCTTAATTGTCAATCGGTCCCTTTTTTTTTTTTTTGAAAAGTATCAATGATTGAATTTTGTTCACTTATTCCTGAAATTGCAATCTTTTGCATGCAATTGATCTTAATTTTCTGAAACTTGAATCATGATGGTAATTGTGTGCAGGCAAGGTGAGAAAAAACTTTCCGCTTGAAATGGCCGATATTCAGGGAGCTGTTGTTGCAGCTGATATCAATGATGATGGAAAAATTGAACTTGTGACTGCCGATACACATGGCAATGTTGCTGCCTGGACTGCTCAAGGTCAAGAAATTTGGGAAAAGAATCTAAAAAGCCTCATACCACAGGTGAATCACTTTTCGTTTCTTGTTAGCTACTCTCTGCATGAAAGGTTGTCCATGTCAAGCTGCCGGGGCCACATTCTTGCATGGCCTAGTATAAACTATGCGTGAATTTATATGCTAACACTATCTAAATTTTCTTTCTTGCATAAAAAATATGAGAATGATTAGAGATGTGCTGAGAGTTGTATTTTGTTGAAACGAGCTTGTTCATTTAGGGCAAATAAAGTTAGGAACGTATAGAGTTTCAATGTTGCATGCATTTTTCATGGAATTACAGTTATATCATTTGCTGCTATAAATCTGATTTAGTTTCATGTCCAACTTTTTAGATAATTAGATTCTTTACATTTGAATTAGAAAATGTAGGAAATCATTTCATTTGTTTGTTTTTTGAATTTTTTTTTATGGGAATAATTGTAGTTTGAGCTCAGTTTCAGTCAATGATTGACACATTAGTATTTTTCAGCCATGCCATCGATCCCTGGTTCACGAGGAACTGATTTGAGAAAGATGGCTTGTGTATTGAGTACTGCATTTTCTTTTGGGAAGTATCTGATATTTTCTTCTGTTGGCCAGTATTGAGTACTGCATTTGACATGAACACCTTTCTCCAAATGTTTTACCATAGAAATTTTATGTTAGGAAGAGACGTAGTTCACAGTAGTTCTTGCATTATTTATTCCCCAAAATACTGCTTATATTTTATAGGATCAAATATAACTTTAAGTCTCTATGGTTGGAAGAAAGTTGGAGTTTAGTCCTCGTGGTTTCAAGAACTGGAGTTTAGTCCCTATGATTTGATCAAATCTAAAAAATCATCTTTCATTTTTAATTGTTAGTGAATTAAGTACTTGAAAGTTAGCTATTCATGTGTCAATGATCAAATTATGAGTTAAGTGATTGATATGACAAAAAAGTCATATCATTTATGCATGAATACTGAGCTTTCATGTATTTAATACGCCAACGATTACGTATGACAAAAATTATATTTTAGGTTTTATTAAATCATGGAGACTACATTCTAATTTTAAACCAAAAGGACTAAATTCTAACTTTTTTCAAACCATAGGGACTAAATTCTAATATTTTTTCAAACCATAAAGACTAATCTCTAGTTTTTAAAACCATAAGAACTAAATTCTAACTTTAGGAACTGAACTTATATTTTACCCTATTTTATACCTTCCCTCAAAAAATACTGCTTATAATATTGCATGCTGTAGTTGAGAGAGAGAAGTATCTGATATTTTCTTCTGTAGGCCAGTATTTAGCTGGCATAGTTTTGATGCATAAACATATTTTCTCAGGGTCCATCCATTGGCGATGTTGATGGGGACGGTCATACTGATGTGGTGGTGCCAACAGTATCAGGAAATATCTATGTTCTCAGCGGCAAGGATGGGTCATTTGTTCGTCCGTACCCCTACAGAACCCATGGAAAAGTAATGAATCAAGTTCTTCTCATTGATCTTAACAAACGTGATGACAAAAAGAAGGGACTTACCCTAGTCACATCATCATTTGATGGGTATTTGTATCTCATCGACGGGCCAACATCATGTGCTGATGTTATCGACATTGGCGAGACTTCGTAAGACGTTCTCTAATATCTATTGGCATCACGAAGATCTAAATATTCCTTTTGCTCTCTCTTCATCAAAGTCACTATCTATGGTTTCTTCCATTTCAGATACAGCATGGTCCTAGCTGACAATGTTGATGGTGGAGATGACCTTGATCTTATTGTCACAACCATGAATGGAAATATTTTCTGCTTTTCAACCCCTGCTCCCTATCATCCTCTCAAGGTATGATGATCTGAAACTGTTTTGCTAACCTTTTCTTAATTCACATACACTTAGGGTGCCCTTGGACCTCCATTTAAGGGTGAGTTAGGTTGGGTTATAGTAACCTAACTCGTGTTTAGACACTGGTAATACTTGTGGATTAACCCATAACCTTTCATCCCAACTATAATAATTTTCCAATACTTTCTGTTATAATAACGTGTACTCCAAACACAAGTGATAATCTACACTCAAAACGTAGGTTATTATACTTCTCTATTCTTCTTATTCTTTATCTTATTTCATTTTCAATTGGAAACTATTATTGTAAACTATTCTTGTAATCACCTATAGGTGTTTGGAGTTGTCCCCTCTATTCCATACCATCAATGAAATCATTTCCTTTACAAAATATTACCTCCCATTGTATAATGTTACCGGTTTATAATGACCTCTGTTTATAATAATTTACCATTTATAGTAGAGAAAAACTTACCTACACATGAATGTGTAGGTAAGCCCAACTTATATACATATGTGACAAATTTAGAGCCACACAAAATAAATTTGTAAACAAAAAAGACATAAAAAAGAATGCATTTATGTGGCACCAATTGTGCCACATATGTTATAAGTTGGATATACCTACACATTTATGTGTAGGTAAGTTTTTCTCTTTATAGTATCTCAAACATTGCCTCAAACGCACCGTCAACATTACATGATTTGATTTAGGCATGGAGATCAACTAGACAAGGAAGAAACAACGTTGCAATCCAGCACAATCGCGAAGGTGTTTTCATTTCGCATTCATCTAGAACTTACCGCGACGAGGAAGGCAAGAACTTCTGGGTGGATATTGCAATTGTAGACAGTTACAGAACACCATCTGGGACTCAAGCACCGTATAACGTCACCGTAATTTTCTCCTAACCTCGATGCTTTCGTTTTCTAGATTTTGCAGTAATTCTTTCAAAATATTCATTCTAGTTGAAATTGAGATTTTGATCTGAATATTATGTTGAAAACTTGCAGACAACCTTGATGGTTCCTGGCAATTACCAAGGAGAAAGGAAAATAAAACAAAACCAGATTTTCAAAGAACCAGGCAAACATAGGATTAAACTTCCGACCGTTAGTGTTAGAACCACAGGCACTGTTTTGGTGGAAATGGTTGACAAGAATGGACTCTATTTTTCAGATGAGTTCTCCCTCACATTCCATATGTATTATTACAAGCTCCTGAAGTGGCTTCTCGTCCTCCCAATGCTCGGAATGTTTGCCGTGCTCATGATCCTTCGCCCGCAAGAGCCCGTGCCATTGCCATCATTTTCCCGGAACACTAACCTATAGCCTCGTTTGAAATGTAGAGACGCGTTAACATGAATGAACACGGTATCTCTGAATCGAGAGGTGGACAATGCATGGATTTCTTTTTATGCGCACTGTTTAGAGTCGATTGTCCATCTAATCCACGACACATTGAACCGGAGTCGTCGAATTGGAATTTTTTATGATGGGGATGCTGGGGTTTCTTATGAACATATATAATCTGATCTGAATAGCAGACAATCTGCAAGAGCATGTTGTTTTTCGGGATTGATGGAATCGAGTAGGCGATGAATTGATATTTATATACAATATATGTCTATTCCACTGCCATGTTCTTGTTATTCTTGTTTGAATCGCGAAAGTAGAGGATTAAAAATTCTAGTATTTTAGAACCTGTTTGATAACTATTTCGTTTTTTGTTAACAGGTTTGTTTGATAACCATTTTTGGTTTTTTTTAAAAAAATTCTCTCTTCAAGATGTGGTATGTGTTTCTTTAGGTCTAAAATCTTGAAGAAAGTTCTCATTGAAACTACATTGGATATAGGAAGGAAGTAACGTTGTGGCTCATTAATGATTTTAGTCGTTTTTTTTAAATTTATTTTTAGGATTTGAGTTTTTGAAATTTAAGTTGATTTTCAATGTCTTATATAAACCTTTGAATTCTTAATTAATTTTTAAAAACAAAACATGTTTTTAAAGTTTTTTTTAACGTGTTTTTTTAGATTGTAAGTAAAATGTAAATAATAAAATAATACAAATTTTATAGGTAGAAGTAGTTTTTATATATTTAATTATAAACAAATCAAATAATAATTAAACATCTTGTTGATTTTTAGAAAATCGAGTATTTTGTAATAGTTCGTCTCAATGTACATTTTGAAGTTTTTTTTTTTTTTGTAGAAGAGTCGAACCTAATAATTTGTTTGAATGTGAATTTCAAATTATTAATTATTTTGAGTAGTTAAAAATGAATAATTAAAAATAAGTATTTAAAAATGAGTTATTTTGAGTTGTTAAAAATGAATGATTAGAAATGAGTGATGAAAAATGGGGAGTTATTTTTGAGTAGTTAGTAAT
Organism: Sicyos edulis; assembly: GCA_036507275.1. Classification (NCBI taxonomy): domain Eukaryota; kingdom Viridiplantae; phylum Streptophyta; class Magnoliopsida; order Cucurbitales; family Cucurbitaceae; genus Sicyos; species Sicyos edulis. Next base: position 6,623,709 of record CM071859.1, on the reverse strand, counting down.
GAAAAATTGTTTTAAATAGTTACAATAACTTGATTGAATTTAGTTATTTGATTTTTTGAGGAGTAATTTGTAAATGTTTCGTGTAATTTTTTTTTAAAATTGATAAACAAACCTCTCCTATGACCCTATTCAAGATTAATTATCGGTTAAAATACCATTTTGGTCCCTCAACTTTAAGATTTGTTCCATTTTGGTCTCTAGACTTTCAAATGTTCAATTTTAGTCTCTTGACTTTGTTGTTTGTCCCATTTTAGACTCTTAACTTTGCTGTTTGTCCAATTTTGGTCCCTCGACTTTCAAATGTCCAAATTTAGTCCTTAGACTATCAAAAAAGTTAAAAAATGGTCCTTTCATCAAATAAATTTTTTCTCACTCTTAAATTATTTTCTCTCTCTTCCACCTTTTATCATTTCTCCTTCTAAAAGTTTTATCTATCTTAAATCCACTCTCTAATCCTCTTTGACTTCTCTTTTTCTCTTATTCTCTCTTCAATCCATCTCATCAAATTATTTAAAATGAGATCAATTTTCTAAATAATAATTTTCCTACTTTGATTTATCACTTTTTGTTTTCCAAAATTCATAGTCTATCATGGAACCAAAAAGAAAAAGAAAGAAAATATAGAAGAAAAAAAGAAAGGAAAAGAGGGGAAGTGAGGTGGATTGAAGAGAGGTAAAATTTCTAAAGAGAGAAATTATGAAAGATGAAAGAGAGAGAAAACAATTTAGGAGTGATAGAAAATTCATTTGACTAAAAAACAATTTTTTAACTTTTTTTTATAGTTTAAGGACCAAATTTGAAAACATTTGAAAGTCGAGGGACCAAAATTGGACAAATAGCAAAGTTGAGGGACCGAAATTGGACATTTGAAAGTTGATGGACCAAAATTGAGCAAACAACTAAGTCGAGGGACTAAAATTGGACATTTGAAAGTCGAGGGACTAAACTGGAACCAACCCCAAAATCAAGGGACCAAAATGGTATTTTAACCTTAATTATTTTATCTTTTTTTGGTACATGATTTAATCATTCTTTTTATTATTGAACATTTCAATAACAATTTATTATATAACATAGAGGGTAAATTATAAATTTAGTCTCTATGGTTTGAAATAAGGTAAAGTTTAGTCCTCATGATTTCAAAAATTAGAGTTTAAATGAGAGCCAAATACCAATTTTTGATATTGAACTCGTAATCATGGTGTTACAATATATGTTAGGCCTTAGGATAAAATATAAATTTAGTATTATGATTTGAAGAAAGTTATAGTTTGGTCCTCATGATTTAAAAAACTAGAGTTTAATTCTTATGGTTTGAAGGAATATAAAATTTAGTCTTTGTGTTTGAAAAAAGTTAATTTAATTCCTACAATTTAAGGAATTAGAATTTAGTTATTTTGATTTTATAAAATCTAAAATATAGTTTTTGTTGTACACAATCGTAGGTATATTAAGTACATGAAAGCTCATGCATTAATGATATAATTTGTGTTGTTACAACGTTCATTTAATTCATAATTTCATCATTGACACATATGAATAACTAATTTTTAAGTACTTAATTCGCCAATGATTAGAAACGACAATGACTATTTTTTAGATTTTATCAAAATATAAGGATTAAATTCTAATTTATTTTAACCTACAATGAATAAAATTTTATATTTCTTCAAACCATGGGGACTAAACTCTTTTTTAAAATCACGATAACAAAATTCTAACTTTCTTCAAATCATAGAAACTAAATTTATATTTTACTGTAAGACCTAACATATATTGTAACACCATGGTTAGGAGTTCTATCTTAAAAATCGGTATTTGACTCTAATTTATTTGAAAACGTAGTACCTTATTTGTAGGGTTTGTGATTCCCCTCCCCCGAACTTGTAGTGACAAAAAAAAAAAACATATATTGTAACAAAAGACATAAATGAGGTGTTTGGATAAGGTTTTGATGAAAAGTTAGTTTGAGAAGTTATTTTAAGGAGTTATTTTGAGTAGTTAAAAAATGAGAGTCGTAGTAAAAAACTTATTTGGATTTGGTTTTTTTTTTCCAGAGGATTTAGAGTGAAAACCTTAATTAAATGTAGATTAATTAGTAGTTAAAATAAGAATGATTAAAAATAAGTGGTTAAGAATGAATTATTTTGTTTGATTAAAAAAAATGGTTTGGTTATGAAGAGTTATTTTGAATAGTTATAAATAAATGTTTCGAAATAATGATTAGAAATGAGAAAATATTTTGATTTTGAGTACCAAAAATTAAAAATAATTTTGTGTAAGTTAAAAAAAAAAAATCATTTTAATATAAGTTTTCAACTAGGAAATAATAAACTCTCAATTTAAATACTCCTCAAATAAAACAAACAAACCCTCTCAAATACTTTAAAAGCGATATTGAGGGTCAGTGACGCAGTTGGTTATCTTTTTCTGGTGTTAATTCATTTCAATTCCACGGTCACGAGTTCGAGTCCGAAAATCGATATTTAATTCTCATATTATTTAAAAATAGTCGTGCCTTATGTAGAGTTTGTTGTCTCCCTTCTTCAACCTTGTACTAAAAAAAAAAAAACGTTTTTATTTTCCCAAAAGCGATAATATTTTAAACAATTATTATTAATTAGTCCAAATTTCCCGCCGTTCGATCATCCATTCCAGTGCGATTTCCTTTTCTCTTCTTCGCTGTTTCTCATTTCGATTCTGTTCAACGCCATTCGTTTCAATCCTTCACCGTCACGGTCCATCTTTTGTTTCCTTTTTGATTGATTTCTCCGGCAGCTTGTAATCGTCCGTACAATGCCGATTCTGCAAACTGCGTCTGTTTTGGCCGATCGCGTCGCTGCGGTGTACAATGCTGGCTCCGGTTCGCAATCGCACGTCGTGGCGCCTCCTCGGTTGCGTAAACCTCTGGTCTGTGTGGCTGCTGGAGAGGTGAATTCTTTTTCCTTAATATGATTGTTCAGATAATGTTGTTGTGATTAGTTATGCTTACTGCTAAGCCAGATCGTTTTACCTGCTTTCAAATTTTAATGCTTCTATAAACGCCAGCGGTTGATGTTGAGATATGTCTTGAACTGTTTGATCGGCATTTTGTACTCTTATCTCCAAATTAATAAAATTGTTGTTCCTATGGATGTCGCTAACATATAGTCAGGGAATCACGTAAATTTGTGTGTGTGTGTCTTCTCTTACGTTTATACAGTTTTGGATTGATTGTTGTTCTGATTTTGTAACAATTGATGTGTGCGTGATCGAATGCAAAGACGCATGCCTTACATGACTCTTTCTCCTTTTGCTGCATCTTCATGTTTATCCGTTGCCACTTTGCATGGAATTTTTGGAGCTGTGTGTTAGACATTGCCTCTTCCAAACAATATTAAAGACTTCTTATCTACAGTGCTGGTGGGTGCCCCATTCAAGGGGCATAAGAGGTTCATATGGTTGGCATTGATTCATGTTTTTCTTTGGAACCCGTGGCTGGAAAGAAATCGGCGAATTTTCAGGGATGCTTCTTTCAGTTTTGATCGTCTTTTAGTCCCCAAGGGGTACAGTGGTTGAAGACTTGAGCTTTGAGGATATGCTCTCCTCAAGGTCCCGGGTTCGATACTCAACTGTGACATTACTCCTTCAATGTCTCCCGGTGTCTGGCGTAGGGACCGGCATGGTTACCCTTGTTTCAAAAAAAAAAATTTGTTCGTCTTTTGGAAACTATTCTTATTGATGTTTTTTTTTTGGAGCAAGCATATCCCTCCTTTAAATGTTTACCATTTATCTTCTTTTTTTTTTTTTTACAAACGGGAGATCTTTCTTGTAATTGTAATTCTTTTTCATTGGAGTTTTAACTCCTAATTTCAAAAAAAAAAAATTGATGTGCTCCTGGGAATTTGGTGTTTCTGTCACCAACTCACTGTATGTTTAGTGCTTATCACCAACATCAAATAACCACTAAATTTCATTGACTTGATTATGATGGAAGTGCACATTGTTTCAAGGCAAAAACCATCAAAAGCCTAGATCGTGGGCTTCTTGTTCTGCTGTTGTAAATTGTAATGGTGACTCTTTCATTATAATTTTCTCACCACATGTTCTATTTTTGTTTTGCAGTCAGGGCCTCAACCTGCAGTATTTGTGTGGGATTTAGCTGCCATGACCTTTCTATCAGAACTTAAAGGTATCTGCTTGTGCTTGGTGTTGCTTGCTTTTCCTTTTCACCTGATGGTAATTATAAATCATTTTTGGTTTCTGCTTTGTTGCTAACTGTTCACTTCTCTTTATACCATCTTTAATGTTTCATTACTCTATATAGTTGGGACTAGCGTCCTACAATGTGGCTAACAAGCTCAAATTTTGTGCGTCCATTTTATTTCCTTCTCATCTAATTCAAAGTCCCTTGTAGGGAAGAAGCACTTAAATTTTTGGACCATTATATCTCTGTTAAGGAACCCACGTCGGAAAGAGTGGAGACCTCATAACAATATATAAGTGATATGAGTTACTCCTCTCATTGCCAATTAATTTTGAGTGGAATCTTATATTATTTAATATGCTATCAGAGCCCATAGACCCTACAAGAGATGTGGGTTACTCTCCACATTACCGATTGGTTTTGAGGTGGAACTCGATATTATCTAATAATATCCTAGGACCCAATTTAATTTAGGGACAGGTTCATTATCTTTGCATGGAAATTCTGTTAATCTTTGTTCACATCAAGGAAGATGAGCTGTTTCTATCACCTTTGGCTTATTTTGTTGGCCAAGCTCAGGTGAAGTCTTTCGGATGTATGCATTGACTGAATCAGGTCATCACATCTCTATCCTTCCTTCTAAGTTTCTGAGCCTAGTTTCAATTTCTCTCCATTATTTCATCCATTGGTGTCCTTTGCCTCGTGCATGAGTTTTTTGGTTTTTTGAGACATGGGTTTCTTTTTTTTTTTTTTAAACAAGGGTAACCATGTCCGTCTCTAGGCCAGACATCAGGACACGAGTTTATTTTATCAAGTTCTTATTCAATTCATAGGTATATCCAAGAGGAATATATATGCATATACATCCACATATATATATATGATTCAGGATGATCGTCTTACCATCTATAAACTTGATCTCTGTACGATTGCATGTCCAATTTACACTTTGAGTTTGGAAAGGTTTTCTGGTTTCTTGGCTACACCGCATTAAAATATAATCCGACTTATCTTCATGCTCAGTCCACTTTTTCTGTTTCTGTGAACAGAAAAGAAAAGTCGCCGTTCTTTGGTAGTTGATGCTCTAAAAACTGTATCTCTAGAAAGTAGAAACTATAATGAATTGGCCTATCTCAGAATTTACAGAAACAGAGAAGTGCACAAAAGTAATGATCACAAGAGAGTAATTTTCATTGATTCGTGATCTAAAGGCAGAGGCATTTATATATCCTTCAGTGAATACAAGTTAATTAACGAATTCATACAGTTGAAGGAAGAAACTGTAAAACAGAATTGGATACTCAATAAAACCAAACACAATTTGAAATACCAAGAGCTCGATTAGCCACGCTAATGAGCTCTCTTAATAACTCCCCACAAGCCAATGTGGGATAAAGAGGACACATTCAACTTGGCAACCAAAGGAACAAAACTTGAAGCTGATAGTGGTTCAGTAAGAATATTGCGATTTGAGCTGTAGTAGGTAAATGCCAAATATACACTTGTTTGGACAATACAAGATCCCTCACAAAATAATTGTTCTCCGCATGCTTGGTTCTGGAGTTTAACACATGATTCACACTTGTACAACATTAAGATTATCACACCAAATTGTAGGAGGAGAAGGGAGCTTGATATCTAGGTCTCGAAGCAAAGAACTTAATCAAATCAACTCAGCTGAAACCTGAGCAAGACTACGATATTCAGCTTCTATACTAGATCGTGAGATCACACTTTGCTTCTTGGAGGCCCACTGTATCAAATTCCCACCAAAGAAAACTTAAAAGCCTAATGTGGACTTCCTACCATCAGGATCTGATACCATCTCAGAATTTCCAGAAATGGATAAGTACACAAAAGTAATGATCACAAGAGAGTAATTAGCCTTAGTCTTAAGCTCTTAGCTAATGGCCAAAAGTAAAACACAATTTGAAATATCTAGCTAACGAACTCTCTTAATAGCCTAGTGGTCAAGAGGGCCTTAGACATTTAAAAGGCGACAGTTCAATCTATGATGACACTTATTTAGGAATTAATTTGTTTCCAAGGGGTGGCGAGGTGGTCGAACGCTTGGGATATTGAGGTGTGATTCCCTCAAGGTTCCAAGTTCGATACTCACCAGTGACATTAATTTGTAGACACCTCCCGTGTCTCCATTTCTTTGATGTCTCTTGGTGCCTAGCCTAGCCTCATAGGGACAGGTGTGGTTACCCTGAGTATAGTGGAGCAAAGCTCTGATTTTTCGATTTCCAAAAAAAGTCTTATCTAGTAATCAATTTCCTATGAGTTTTCTTCTAAGAAGCACGGACAAGGACACGACACGGACACGTAGACACGCAATTATTTAAAAATGCAGGACACGGATACGTCGAGGACATGTGATTTATTATTATTTTTTATAATATAGTATTAAAAGATGAAATCCAAAATATTTTAGAGTTAGTATAAGCCTACCCATAATAATCTCTAAATACTTTAGTTTTTCTCATTTTCCTTCCCTCTATTTTATTTTCTCTCTTTCTTTCCTTTTTTCATTTTAGTCCATCTATCTTTGATAGATATCACCGTCGACGGCCTTCATCAACACTACCTATTGTCGTGTAATCTATCATTGGAACAAATAAGTCTTAATTGAGATGTCCATGAAGTGTCCGAAATTGAAAATAATAATACTAAAAGATGACACAGAATTTTGAGTGTCGGACACGTAGCGGATGAGTGTCCGAACGTGTCCGACACTAATAGAAGTGTCCGTACTTCCTAAGTTTTCTTCCCAACCAAATATAATAGGGTTAAAGAGTTATCTCGTGAGAATAGTCAAAATACTGGAAAAAAAAGTACCTTTTACCTCCGGAATTTCAAATCTGTTCTGACCACATCCTGGGATCTGTTGACTCCAGCACCAGCAGCTTATCCCAAAACTCTTCTGACAATAGCAATACCAGTGGTTCTCATGTGCCACAAGAAACTTTTTGTAATGGGTTCAATATTCTCGGGTCATCTTCTCGTTTAAATGAACCTTTTTGTCACTCTCCATGATTAAAGTGTTATGTCTGCCTCCAGTGGCCACACTGACATGGACAACCGCTGGCTCTCCATGAATAACGTGTGTCCAGATCTATCGAGTTTTTCTAAATTGCAAAATGTAATGAACCGAAAATCAGTGTCTTCTACTAATAGATGTAATGTCGAATCTCCTGTTTAATCTTGAATAGAGAAAGACTTACTTTAGAATTCATTCACTCAGGCGTGAATGACTGAAATAGTTAAATGTTTGTGTGACTGTCAGATCCAGCTTCTACAATCAGGGGAAATGTATTATAAACTTGATGAGTTTTAACCATCTGAACTTTTTTTCCTAAATGCGCATGTCATACAATAACAATGATTTGAACTTTGCAATATCGGTTAGGTCTTCTCTGACCAATAATAATGGAAAGAAAGCTCTGACAGAATGAAAGGAGCTGGGAAGATCAAGATTCTCATTTTTCAGAACTAAATACTTTTAGTTTGAAAATGACTTCAATGGACCAATATTTATATTATCAGTTGCCAATTGTGCAGGATATTACAAGAACAACAGAGACCTTGCTAAGCACAAGCGATCACGCTTTTCACAAAATGAAAGCTGTCCAGGTGAAAAGGACTCAAAAAGAGTAAATTTGACATAAGAAGGAATTATTAATGCAGTTTTTCTGGTTGCAAGTGAATACCAGGAGCAACTAACTAGTTAGTTGTAGGGAAGTTCTATAACTAGTTCATCTTAAGATTTAGCTACCCCGGGTTGTCATGAAGATAGTTTACATGAATCTGGATTGGAGTTGTATGATGAAGCAGTCAAGTTACTTCCTTCAATCATAGAGAAAATTAATGCAGTTGCCAAGTTGGTGCAATGCAAGAACAAAGATATATGTGGAAAGTACAAAAGATATTATGGCAGAGTTTGAACCTCTTTTAGGAACATTTACCGAGAATCTATCTGAAAAGGTTGTTCAAATTTTGACGAAGAATCTTGGTGGGAATGCATAGTTTTCTGTAAATATCTTTGTATAACGAGGTATTCAGCGAATTATGGTAAATAAATGACGTATTATGTCAAGTTCATTCAGGTAGTATTCAGCATTTATAATTTCAAAGGTGTTCGTTTGATATTCTAACTTCTGGGAGTTAATTTTTTCCGCCGCTTGTTTTATTGCACTTGGCTTGAATTCTTGTTTTAGGAAGGACCCCTTCGGAATTTTGCCAAAGATGCCACTTTCTATGGCCAAGCTTGACACCAACGGTGAGAACTCTAAATAATTGCGTTCTTCCTTTTATTTTCTTTTCTTTTCATTTTTAGTTTTAGAATTTCTTATTTTCTTATATACATGTTTTATAGGCACAGTTCTTGTTCTCTAAACTTTTTATAACATTTAATAGTGAAAAGATAGTTTTTAAAAAAATAAAGAAAAAGAAAAGTTAGTCTTTGCCTTTTTCTTTTTCTCCCCCTTTACTTTTAACACGTTTCATTCTTGTAATTTTCATGTATTTCTAATTTAAAATGGTTAAGCACTTTCGTTTTTTGTGAATCTCAAGGTATGCTACTTAATAATTAGCTCTCCAATAACTTGCAGATACCGAAGACCTGTTGGAATAATATATATACAAATCCCTAAGAAGGTATGTATGCCTAGAAACTGATCTCTTGTATGTTCATGCTTTTCTCTCTCCATAGTAACATTCCAAAAATCATATTCTTTCTTGGGATTCCTTCACTCTATTCGTATAATCATGTAGTTTTTTTTATTAGCCTATCATATGGTAGTTGCCTCAAGTGACACGTTCCTTCAATAAGTGGTCTATCCGTTTCATATAATACTGGAACTTGGCCTCATCATGACCATCTCAGGCTCTATGAACAGACTGATTCCTTTTTTATTGGGTATAGAACTAAAATGTTTTAGTAGTCTCCAAGGGGTGGCGCAGCGGTTGAAAACTTAGGTTTTGAAAGTATGCTCCCCCCAAGGTCCTAGGTTCGAGATTGACCTGTAATATTAATTTGTAGACATCTCATGTGTCTCCATTCTTATGTAAGCCGTTGGACAAGTTATAAATTTGGTTTTTATGGTTAGAATTTAATCTTCATAGTTTTAAAAGTTATAATTTAGGGTTTGAACAAATTTAGAATTTAGTCTTATTCCTTTTTAAAACTATAATTTAGTTTCTTGATAAAACCTAGAAAATAGTCCATATCTTTCGTAATCACTGGCGAATTAAGTACGTTTTGGTAACTATTCATGTGTAATTTTTGTCGAATGTCACTTAACTCACAACATCATTATTAACACATGAGTAGCTAACTTCCACATATTTAGTTTACCAACGATGGTCTATTTTGAAGCCTTTATCAAATCATAAGAACTAAATTTTAGCTTTTAAAACCATGGGGACTAAATTCTAACTTTCTTCGCCGGGACCAAATTTATAATTTATCACAAATGTTTTCAAGATAATAAAATTCAACATCTGTAAATTTGAAATGAAATTTTCACATGTATATGGGGTCCAAGGTCTGTTAAAGTCGGTATCATTTTGTTCATTGTTTTAAACAGAAAGAAAATGAGAAAGGAAAAAGCCTCTGATTTATATGAGCTGTATGTATGTGGGGTAAAGGGACTTCATTTGATTGTTCTTTTGCGTTCATTTTTCACTAGTAATGATGAGTTTTTCTTTTCTCTTCTTTTATTTCACAGCTAGCCTTGTTTTTACATGCTTTACTTAATAAACAAACCCCAAAAGAAAAACCAAGGAAAAAAGAAGTTATTCCACTTGAAACTCACTTTTTTGAGTGAATATGGGTTGCCTAATTATGGGCAATAATAGATCTAGGCATAAAATTAGACAACATTATTTGATATTATAGCTTTGGAGAAATTTTTGGATGCGCATGTGTTTATGCTGTCTACTTCTCATCAGTTTTTATTACCATTAACAGATTGTTGCTGTAATGTACACCCTATTTTCCTCATTATGAATCCTGAAAGGTAACTTTCATAAGCCCAAGATTATGTATTCTCATTCTGCTCTAGAATTATGCAATCAGGCCATGGTTGTTCTGTTCCTTTCATGATTTTTTTTTAATTTTTAAATTCTCTAATTATTGATAGATTCATTTGCCCAAGAGGCTGTCTCATTTCCATTTTCCAGTTTTAGATTTCTCTCCATGTGACCACTAGTAGACTAAACTCTTTACTGGTATCTTTTTTATGCAGATTCTACTAATAGATTCAATAAAAAAAAAATTACATCAAGGAGTGGTATCCTAGGCACTAATATGGAGCCAAGTACTTTCTTATACTCCTTACCTTTTTAGCCTCTTTCAACTTTGGAGTGTGATTAAATTAAAAAATTAGAAAACTTGACCCCAGGCAGGGAAAAAAAAATTATAAAGAAAAGAGAATAAAATACACTACATTAGACTCAATTGGATTGTGTCAAAAAAATATAATTCCTTCAACCTTTAGCTAATGTCTCTAAGAGAGTTTTGCATTCCACTGTTAATCCCTATAGATAGTGACATAAAATGAACTGATTATGCCCTAGTTTAAATGGAGAAAAAAAAAACCTTATGTTTGTATTATTAGGGGGTGTTTGGGGCAAGGGGATCATCATTCATTTTATAATTACTATTTATTCCTCACTTAATCTCATAATTATTTCCTTCACTCCAAATTAACCGTTCTTTCATAATCGTTCTCTTCATTTCTATTCTTGAGTATCCTCATTCTCTTATAATCATTACATTTCCTTACCCCAAATGCTCTTAGGAGGTTGCAGTTAGGAACATTTTGTTGTAAACATTTGGGAGTGGAGAGGTGGGGATATGTCAAGACTGGGGAACTGTTCCAATTCTCTGTCTTTTCACATTGAGAAAAATGACAAAGAAATAAAGAAATGAAGAAAGCTCATTCTCACTGCATAAAGCAGCAAAGGAGAGACAAAAACTGCACACACTCTGAAACACTTAGAATCTGCAGTAGTTCCCCCTTCAATTAAGAACACAAACCAAAGCTAAACCAATCTGCCACTTTTGCCAAATCCAAATCTCTTATCTTCTTAATCTCTCACTTTTGCCAAATCCAAATCTCTATTAATTTTTTTTATTGTTAAAAAACTATGGATCCATAGGCATGCATGAGTTTATTATTATTTTAGTGTTTTCTGGACATGGGTGATTGAAATTTGTAGGTGGTTTAATATTGTTTTTAGGATTATCATAATTATTTCTATAGATTGTAGTGTGAGGAAAAAATCTTTGTAAGATTCTCTTGCTGTCCATTAGTGTAGGAGAAAACAAAATGAAATGATTAAGCTGCTTTAATACTCTTTTAGATCCATGTAAGACAACTTTAAACTCTTCTTTTTCATGATTATTATATACTCATTGATCAATATAGAGAGAAAGAAACTATATTGTACAAGTTAGAGAGCTTCTTTTCTAGATACTAATTTATTCAATATACACGAATATTTAAGATTAACCAAGTTTTTTTTATAGTTAATTTCAGGTTTGTAGTTTTAGTTTAATTAAGATTAAAAAAAAGGTACTTAATTCACTTGATTTGAGGATGATATTTTTTCTTTTATCCTCTATTTTAATATCAGTTAGGTTTCTAAAAATTTATTAGTGTGAGTATTGCCATTTCATTAATTATATTTCTAAATATTGATGATTGTTTGTTAGCTTACTAGTATCTCAATTAATTTTAAAATAGGTAGACACACTATAGATTAAATTCACAGTATTTTAGTTTTTAATATCCTTTTGATCACTAAATCAATCCATTGTATTAGTGATAATTCAATTGGTAAAATTTAAAGCAAATTTAAAGAAGTGAAAGCTTATACTTGCTATCAATTCTAAATTCCTCTCATTTCCATCTATGCATTTGCCAAAAGAACCAAATGATTGGGATTGTTTGATTTCAAAAGACCAGCAAATTTGGAATGATAAAGGGAGATTTTTTTTGCTAGAGAAAATCTACCTTTTTTTTTACAAACAACAAATATAATTGTATCTTAGTGGAGCATAGATGGGAATGTAGTTGATTATTGTAAATGTGGGCCATTAAATAATTTTGGATTTCAAATTGTACATCTTTCTTTACAATTCAATACAAACATATCCTTGTGGGAGCGACCACAAATTTAAAACATGGCAAAAAAACCCTAAAAGACAGATCACTTACAAACTCTTAATCCTTTTTTATTAAATAAATAAAAACTCTTGCTTTAATAATAAAGGAAAAGTTAAAGACAGAGGACGCTAACACATTAGGCCTCATCTATTCTAGCCAACCTTAAATAAATAAATAATATATTTTTTAAATGCATACTCTCAATTGCTACCCCCAATCAATGAAGCTTGGTATGGGAGTAAATTACAAATTTGGTCAAAAAATTTAATTTCTATCCTTTTAAAAATTAGAATTTGGATAAAGTTATAATTTAGTTCGTATAATTTTAAATTTAAGAATTTAATCTTTATAGTTTAATAAAAAGTAAAAAATATTAGTCATGTTATGATTGTTGGTGAATTAAGTGTACGGAGGATTGAATATCTCAAATATCCAAATAGTTCTTTTTCAATATTTTGTTGGAGTGAGTTAAATATTTAATTAAATAAAAATTGAGTTGTTAATTTAATTATTTTTAATTCAATAAATTATTTATCTCACGTATGGACTACAAATGAGTGAAGCAAATAAATGAAATATGTGATATTATTGACACATAAAGAATAGTTTTTTTTTTTTTGAAGCACACATAAATAATAGTTAATGACAAGAAATGATAAGTTTTAAAGTTATGTAAACTAATCCTTTTGAATGAAATTTGAAATTTGTAATTTCTTTTACTTGTGATTACCTTCATGTCATTACTGGCTTCAACCGTCACCTCTTCTCTCGTGACTTTGCAGTTTGCGGTGCCCAAAAGCTTTTATTTTTTTCACTCCCTCTCTACTTTTATTTTTTATTTTATTTTATTTTTCATTCTGTTTCTTTTATTATTCCACCTCTTTCTTCTTTTTTACTACCTATGTTGAACTATATTTTCTTTTTAACTCTTTTTTTTCACTGCCTCTCTACTTTAACGTGTCCTAGAGAATTAGTGACGTGATGGTTTTATTGTTTGTTAATAATCCAATTTTATATTATGGTGATGATTTCAATCTTGAAAATTGTTGACTCTTAATTATTAATAATATACTTTAAATAAATTTATTAAGGTTTGTGATCCCCTTCCCTAATTTTATATGTGTGTTTATGTGTATTATTTCTTTTGAAGTTACGGTTCAACACTACTAAGATTTGTTTATTTTTGTTTATGATGAATATTAGATAATATGAGATTACACTTCAAAACCAATTGAAAAGAATGATTCTACAACAATGAACATTAATTTATACCAAGTGTTTCAAGCCTTTGAATAAAATGTCAATTTCTCACCTTTTATTTTACTATATCTTATATTTTTTGTGTTATCTATCTTTTACTTACATCTTCGACAACTAAATCAAATTTCAAAAATTAACTTTTTAAAATTTTGTTTATGTTTTTATATTTTCTATTAAACTTTTAAAAAATTTATAATAAGTTTATGATTAATTTTTCTTTTAAACAATGTTCTATAGTTTTATCTAAAAAAACATGTGTACCTTGAGTCATTCTTTTGTATTCGATTTATAATATATAAAAATATATACTTAAATTTATCATAAAATATTAATTTTAAGCTTTATTGAAATTGCATGAAATAAAATAGATATTCAAAAAAAATTTGAAAATGCCAAAATAGAATAATGGTGAATCACCAAAATAATATTTTTAACCAATCATCATAAATAGTTTAATAATTTAAAAAGTTCGTGCATTAAATTCATAATAACTCTCTGCTTTCTTTTTTTTAGTATATATTGGGGAGGGAAAACAATCACCAATTATCGTACTCAAACATGTGATGCTGGTGTTGAACTAGTTTACAATCAAACAATGAAATCATTGCGCTACTGACCTATTCGATATAATAACTTTCTACTTAGTAGTTAATTTTTTACAAATTTATTCAATATTTAAATGTTATAAAATTAACTAATATGTCTAGTAAAAGTAGATTCAAGCGTAAATTAATATCTAAACACACTTTTATTATGAATTAGGAATAAATCCCAAGACACTAATTATATGTTCCTAAACTGTGACATTGTATCCTATCAAAACACTTAAGGTGTGTTTGGAGTACCAGTTTAGTTATGATAGACAGAAAGTTATAATAAACGGTGAATTATTATAGAGGGCATTTGAGAGGCAAGTTATTAGAATAGGAATTATGATAAACTGTGTTTGAGAGTTGGTTATGCAACAAAAAATAATATATATATAAGATTTAGATAAACATGCACAGAAATTTAGGTCTCGTTTGATAACCATTTAATTTTTCGTTTTTTGTTTATGAAATTTAAGCCTACAATAACTACCTTACTATACTTTTTTCCTTATTTGGATATCTACATCTTACCTATATTTTAATAAACAAACCAAAAATTGGAAGAAAAAAAAATAGTTTCCAAAAGCTTGTTATTGTTTTTGAAATTTGGTTAGTATTCACATACTTTCTTAAGAAAATGTGTATACATTGTAGAAAAGGTGAAATAAAGTTAAATTTCATAAACCAAAAACAAAAAACCAAATGATTATCAAACGAGACCTTAGATAACCACCGTTTATAATAAATATTGGTTGAGTTATTATAACAATACATCGGTTTACATGGACGGGCCCAAGCACACCCTTACTAATATAAATATAAATAAAATCAGGTGCGGTCAGAAAACGAAATAAAGTTGGGACCAAAATCGTGTTCAGGACATTGATAATTGCCACCGCCCCTTGTATTACCATACGTAATTCCTACGCATGCACGTGTGCTTTCATTTGGTAATTATTATTATTATTATTATTTGGAAATTGGTTATTACTTTTTATTATTATTAGCATTATAACCTTTTTCTGAATTTATTTTCATAATAGGTTAACACTTTTTGTAACGGGTCAACAAATTCTTTTTAAAAAAAATGGATTGTCGTGGTTAATATGAATTTTAATATGCATAAAGGATCAGCATGAAATTTCAAATCAGACAAATTTGTTTTACTAATTATAATTGTGAAGTATTTAATGGTAAATATCAAGTTTGTTAGTTAAAAATATTCTTTAAAAGTTCAACCAAAATTTTTCATTCCATTAGTCTATGTTTGAGAAAGAAAAATGGTTGAAAGGGGCATGATTTTTAATAGAGACTAAGCCAATAAAATTAGCAGACCACCAATTTTTTAATTTTTTTTTATATTTACAATTGTTTATGAACTGAACTCATCACATTAAGCACTCAAGACCGACTAATTAAATCACTTCATAATGGTTGCCAATCTTTTCTATGATTTTCTTCTATGACAAGGATTGTGTGATTTGATTAAAAAAATTAGAAGAAAAAAAAAATCTTAGCAGATGACACATTTTAAATGGTTGGTCTAAACCCACTATAATAATTATATATTTATTAAGTAACTTTGACAATTGCACTACTTTTTTGTTCATATAGGTAAATTTTGTTGAAATCAAAAGGCACAAATCAAACTCTTCTAAGAATGGAATCTTTTTCCCTCAGAAAGAAAGTCTAATAAAAATTAATTTTATGAAAACTGTAAGGGATGGGTCAGTGTCCAATTTTAAAATATTTGTATCTATCATTAATATAGTATTATTTATTATTAACATAGTATACTGAATAAGTTATGATTTTTATGCTTCCGTTTAATAATCATTTTATTTTTTGTTTTTTAGTTTTTGAAATTTAAGTCTATTTTTAGACAAATTTTCTATAATGTCTTTCATCTTTCTTACAATATATCTAAATACTAACCAAATTTCAAAACACAAAAATAAGCTTTTGGAAGTACTTGTATTTTGTTACCAAATTTTGGTTTAATTTTTTAAAATATAAGTAAGACGTAGATATACAAGTAAGAAAAACACATGGAATAAGGTAGTTGTTATAAGCTTAAATTTCAAAAACTAAAATTAAATGGTTATGAAATCGGATTTAATTTTTTTTAAAATGATCATATTTTTAATTATTTTTTAAATTTGGCTAAGTAAGTGTGTGCTATAATAATTCAAGATTGCATTCGACATAGTTTTTATTTTAGTGATTGGTCTTTTCTAAGGAATGTTTTAGTGATTTGTTAAGACCAGCTTTAATATAATGTTTTTTTTCGTTAACTTGCGCAGATTTCGATTAATTTCATGTAACATACCATTTGAATATACAACATTTAAATGTTAAAAAAATATGTACAAAAATAGATTGTAGTTATTATCATTCTTTTTATTAAATATACTAAGTTAATACTTTGTATATGTTACACTCATATTAGTAAAACCAATGTTAATAATAAATACATTATTTATCATCTATCAAATGACATCATGTTATGATAATTATAAATGCTAGACAAAATTTTTTCAATCCTTAAATATAACGATATTGAGCTTTTTTGGAGAAGACGACTGGTTTGATTCGAAACATATCAATCATGGTCAATGATTCTCTGTACATCCAGGCTTCGATCATCATCGTCAATAAGATTTCGAAAAACTTAAGGAAAAAAAACTCCAGGCAATCGAAGCTTTCAGATGAAGGTTACATGCAATGACAAAGCTTCGTTTTTTATCGATAGGGTTAGAAATTTCGAACCTTTAATCTATTGATTATTGATTATGTGGTAGTGATGTCATTGAAATTCTTCTTCTTTTTAATATTTTTTTTTACTTATTTTTAATAGGTAGTATTGATGTCATTTCATTAATATTACTCCTTTTTACTATTAAATAGTTGAATATTGTGCTAATGTATAGACTATATAGTATTATAAACATTTAACCTATATAGCCTATTCATATAAAGAACTCTTTGTGAAGTTAAGACTTTATATGAATTTAAAAAGGTTAAAAGAAAGGGAAAAAAACTTGGGGGCATTCCTTTGTAATTATAGAAAAGCATGCCAAAGCCAATGTGAAAGACCCTCTTTACCCCTTTTCTTTTATTTTTTTAATTACAATTTCCAACAGAATACCAAATAAGTGGCAAAAGAAAAAGCAACTCTTCATTTGGTTAATTAAAACACAAAACTAAAAGGAAAAAAGAAAAACGATAGGAGGAAGAATAATAGTTTACTAACACTAATGTAGACTCATGATCTAAAAAATTATGGATTGAACGAAATAGTTGGTGTGCAGTTGGTTTCTTTGTTTAGTTGTAATACAGTTCAAAAACACGATCACGGGTTCAATCTTACGAATCGGTATTTAACTCTCACTTATTTAAGAGTAGTAATGAACTCTATATATGGCTTGTTGTTCCCCTCCTCCAACTTGTGTATTTCCAAATGAAAAAACAAATTGATACAACAATATTAAGAAAAGAAGAATTTGAACCGATAACCTCATGGTTACTAGATTGTACAAGATGTCGATAAAACTTGCTCTTATTGACAAAAAACGATGTCGATCATTAGGTTGTCCAGTTATTTATTCGCTTAAGTGTGTAAAACTATTCTCTTAGTTTCAAATTTTTGCTAACAAATTTTTTTTTTATAAGTGAGAGCAGTGGTTAAATGTTTGATTTCCCTACCTTATTGACAAGCTTATGGTGCATTTGATTAGTAATACAGAAACAAAAATTTGAAAACAAGAGGTTCAACAATTTTTATTTTCAAAAAAAAAAAAGAAGGTTAAAATGAGCATGATTCAACTGGCATAAGTTTTGTATCAACCGATCTCACCTAAGGGGTATTTGTTTGACATATTTAGGTAGTTTTTAGGTTAAGAAGTTATATTGAGTAAGTAAAAAAATGAGAGTTGTGCAAAAAAACTCGTTTGGATGTAGTTTTTGTGTAAATGAGTTATAGTCAAAATCTTGTTTGGATATAGATTTAAAATGAATAGTTATTTTTAGTAGTTAAAAAAGAAATGATTAAAAATGAGTGGTTAAAAATAAGTTATTTTGATTGATTTGAAAGGAATGATTAAAAATGAGTGGTTAGAAACGATTGAGTAGTTATAAATGAATGGTTAGAAATGAGAGTTATTTTTAAAAGTAAAATTGAGGAAGAGTTAATAAAAACTAGTTTGAATGTAGGTTTTCGAGAAGAAGTTAATAAATCATAATCCTAACTCCTAGCTAAAAACGTCAAACAAACAGCCCCCTATTGTGAAAAAAAATCCTAGTATATTTTATGTTTTAATAAATAAAAAAACTAGTATATATAAATTAGACATTTAATTTTTAGAACTAATCAATTAACAAGCATGAGCTATATAATGAAATTTGAAGACCAAAACAAATCAATTGTTGTTAAATTTAAAAATCTATGAGGCATATCTTTTCTTTTTTATATATACAACAATATCGAGAAACTAGATTAGAACATGTAATCATGATTACAAGCACTAGTTTATACAAGATGGAAGTAGAGTTGTGCTCTTGTCAATATATTTTATGTATATCAACAAGAGTATAAAACTCTAATAATATCTGGCATAACATAATAATAAAAAAGTTACAAGTTTGAGCCTCTCCCTAAATATTGTTGAATAATAATAAAAGAAAATTCGATTGTGTAGATCTAGCATTAAATTTTAAATGAGTCAATTTTAATATTTAGGAAATGTTTGGATGAGGAATTATTTTCGATGGTTAGAAAGTTGAGATTTTTGTAATAGCTTGTTTTGATGTAAATTTTTATTGGAGGAGTTGTCGCCTAAAATTCTTTTTGATGTAGCTTTTTTTTTGTAGAGGAGTTAGAAACAATAACTTGTTTGGATGTGGATTTGAAATGAATAGTTATTTTGAGTAATTAAAAATGAATGATTAAAATGTGTGGATAAAAATGAGTTATTTTGAGTGGTTGGAAATGAATTATTAGAAATGAGTGGTTAGAAATGAAGATTTATTTTGAGTAGTTAGAATTAAGGAGTTATTTTGAGTAGTTACAATAACTCGTTTGAATGTGATTGTTCGAAGAGTAATTAGTAAATGCTCAATGTAATTTCTCTCTAAAATTGGCAAACATACACCCCTATAATCAACAAGTTATTACAAGCGAACTTTTACAGCTCCACTTCAAATAACTATAGCCAGATGAGCTATTGTAATCACTCAAGTAATCATTCATTTTTAGCTAGTTATTTTTAATCATTGATATATAATCATTCATTTCCAACAATTAACTTATAAGCTCTCAAAATAGACATGCGTTTTTTACAACAAATGAGCTATCGTCAGCAGCCTCTTTGCAAAATCACATCCAAACGAACTATTAATTGTAACTCTTCTACAAATAACCACATTCAAACGAACTATTATTAAAAAAATTTCTAACTACTCAGAATAGTCGCTCTACACTTTTCCATCTTATTCTATGGGTGGAAAGTGAAAAATTAGTGTGTTATTAGGATTGAAATTTTCATAAAGATAAAATGAACAGTGTACGGTACCGTAATGTGACTAGTGAAAGAGATATTAAATGGGCATATGACAAGTGACAAAATAAGGATTCTTGTTCGAAAATATAGTGCAAAATCTCAATAATGAAACAACAAATTGGTACTATTATCTCTAAAAAAAAAGTACTGTTATTATTTTTATTATTTAAAAAAAAAACAATCAAATTGTTACTTGTTATTGCAAAACAAAACCAACAAGGAATAAACAACCAAATTGGAGAGGTGGGATTTGGGAAGCAGATCTGTTTGTTTGGAAAGGAAAGAAAATAAAAATGCTAAAGACCGAAAAAGGTCATAAAAACAAAAAAGAAATACCCTAAAACAGGAAAAAGAAAAAGAAAAAGAAAAAGAAAAAGGGTGTGGGAAAAGAAATAAAGGGAAAAAAGATGGAAAAGCCATGTGATAAAAAGGGGTCCAAATAACATTTTAATTCATATACTTTAAATTTTTTTGTTCATTTTGATCTGTTTAATTTTCATCCCTATACGTTAAACAAAGTTTAAAATTAATATTTATGATAAATTTAAAAGTAATAGTAATCATCTTTTGTTTAATAATGTCAATAATTTTGATGTAAGATAAAATGTAAATATATTTCAAATTTTAGTTTGAAGAGTTGATTTTTTAGGGAAAAAGAAACAAAAAATTATTCGAAAAATTGTTCTGGATATCAATTCTAGACTTCCAATTTTAAATTTGACAATTAATCAGTTTTACTTGATTACTTTTAATAAAAAAATCATCAATTTGTGGGTTGAAGTATAATAAGTAAAATGTTTGTTATTTTGTTGTTTTTTTTTGTTTGAAACTATTTGACATCATAATTTTTTTTTTAAAATAACAACTATAATATAAGTATTAATAACTATATGTATTATTAATAATTATACAGTATTGTTATATGATATTATTAATAATAATACTATATTAATATATAATATTGTACCATTAACTTATAATATTGTATTAATAATCCATTATAATGTATTAATAATACAAAATTTTGTATTAAAATAAAATAATATTATATAATTAGTAATAATAATAATACCATACTTTTTACTATGGATATAAATATTTTAAAACTTAACTAGATTTCTAATTATTTTATTAGAATAAGTTATCTTTTACGATTTCCCTTTTCACTAAAAAAATGGTATGTTTGTTAAAATGAAACAAAACTTAAATACATGAATCAAATTGTTATTTTAACGCGAAAACGAAAAAAGAAAAAGAAAAAGAAAAACAGAATCCTCCCTCTTCAAAATCTAGTTTTTTATTTTCCACCTTTGTTATCATCTCATCTAAGAAATCTTTTAAAACAGAAATAAAAGGAAAATTCACTACAAAAGTAATTAAAAGAAAGTACATTATATTCGTCCCCATGTTTCTTTTTTGTTTTTCTTAAAGATGATGATCGTTTTCCCTTTAATTCTTTTTTATTTTTAAATTTGATTCGTATTTAACAATTGTATATTTTTGTAACAGCTGTATAAATTAATTATAAATTACAACTTAGATATTTACATTTATACGCGTAATGAGTTTAAACTGTTTAAAATTTATTAAAAAAATGCCAACAAAAAAAAGTGACTACAGAATATTATTCATATTCAATGATTAAGAGATAGTTCAAATTTATAAAATAATATATATATATTTTTTATATTAGTGACAAACTAGTTTACATGGCCAACTTGAATTGAAAATTGGCCTAAAATAGTATAGTAAAAGTTTATTAACTCGTTTACATTAGATATTTGAAAAGAACATTTTTAGTTTTTAACTTTTGAGTAAAATTTTTATTTAATCTTTCTATTTCCTTGATCCCTTTTGTCACTGATGTTTTAATAATGTTATGTTTTAATTTTAAATATAACAAGTTTTTTAGTAATATATTGACTAGGATGAGTACTATTGATTTTAAATTATAATATATTAATTATGTAGTTGATTTAGTTTAGATGATTTTTTTTAAAAAGTATGATTTTTATTTGAAAAATGAGTAACAAATTGCAAAAAAGACATGTTACGATTAAAATTGAATATTATTAAGCTTTCGTTTGATTTAGAAAAAAAAAAGAAGTAAATATAAAGTACGAAAATATAGGATAAACTATTTGTTATAAACTTACATTTCAAACACAAAATAAAATAGTTATCAAAGGTGGTACATAAATTTATAGTCGATTTATATATTTTAAAATTAAACATGATTAAAATTTCAAAATAAAAATATTTAATTTTAAAATATATGAACAAAATATAAATTTAACCCTAAACTTAAACCTAAACCATATATCTCTCTTGGAATATTCATCTTCTTCACCATTGTATGCTGATCCTTCCCACCATAGTAATTTATCAACCATATAAATATATGTTAAATATTAAAAAAAAAGTTAAAATCCTGATTTAGTCCTCAAACTTTGCTACTTGTTCTATTTAGGTCCTCAAACTTTGAAAAGTTTCAATATAGTCCTTCAACTTTGAAGAAACCTCAAAAATGGTCCCTACCGTTAGTGTGGCGTTAAAATTTCCGTTAGTTTGTGAAAAATCAATTTTTCTCCTCTGTTTTAATAACCCTTCTCTCTCTTCAATTTCCTCCCTCCTCTAACTTGTGCCCAACCATTGTTTAATTGAGTTCGAAAATCTCTGAAATTCTCTCTTTATGAAATTGAGTTACTTATCATCAATTTTGCAGAGTCTCCATCAATTTCTTAAAAAAAAAAAAACTCAATTCCATTTGCTTTTGTTCAAATATATTGATCCCTCCATGTGAAAGTGGGTATTGGAGGTTGAAGGATTTTCCAACGATTGGAAAACCCATTGTTGTTTGCTTGAGATTCTCTGTAAATGGAACAAACATGGAGACCAAAAGGATCTACGAGGTCCACTATTCAAAGAATTTTGAGCTGGAAACTCACATATTAGTGGAGTTAATACCAATAATTTCCTTCAATGTTGGCAATGGCAACGATTTGGTTTGAATTTCACCTTTGATTTCTCGTCGATTGTCGTCGGCAGCGATTTCGTTTGTGGGCTCTCAAGCGTCAGCGAGATTTGTTGTGAGGGAAGTGGAAATGGGAATTACTCTACCGTCGCCGTCGTCGGTGGTGCCGGATACAGAGCGGTCGCCGCCAGGTTTTGGCATGCTCGTGTGATTGATTTGAGGAATGAATAGGTGTTTACAAAGTTTAATTGTTAGAGATTTTCAAACTCAATTAAACAATCGGTGGGCACAAGATAGAGGAGAGAGAAATTGAAGAGAGAGAAGGATTATTCAAACTCAGAAGAGAAAATTTTGATTTTTCACCATCTAACAGAAATTTTAATCCTACACTAACGACAGTGACCATTTTTTAGGTTTCTTCAAAGTTGAAGGACTATATTAAAACTTTGCAAAGTTGGAGGATCTAAATGGAACAAATAGTAAAGTTTGAGGACTAAATCAGTATTTTAACCTAAAAAAAACAATACTTAGGATAAATAAATATTTTGAAAATACTTATCAACCGTAAAACTACAAACTTTTTCTTAAAAAAAAATTTTGATTGATGGAAAGAAAAATTTTAGAAATATAAAAAAAGTAAAAATATTTAGTTATAAAAATGGGTAAATATTTTCAACCCTTACATAAAAATTGCCCTAAAAAAAATTATGTATTTCAATCCTCAGCCAATTATTATACTAAAAAACAAAAAAACAAAAAATCCTCGGTTTAGAATAACATAATTGATAGATTATGTACTCACCCAATTATTTATTTCTTTTCTTATTTTAATTGTTTTTCATTAAATACAAAATGAGTAGCCAAATAGAACCTAGAAAGGGTAGTAGGCCTGAGGCAAGGAAGTACAGAAGCAAGGGGTAAAATGGTAATTTAAGTAGCACATGTCCCTAGATTAGTAATTTTCCCTTCTTTTAAAAAATAAACAATGAAATAATAAAAAAGAAAAAGAAAAAAACAGCAAGTGGACCCCACCCTTCTTCTTCCCCCACACAGAATTTGCAGCCGTTTTAACCTTATTTTTTTTAATTTCTTTTCTGTCCGTTAGACCCAAAAATCTCTCTCTTTCTCTCTCTTCTTTCTCTCTCTAGATTAGTTCGCCGGAGATGAATCCCGTCACGGAGGCGCTGCCGCCGTTGCCGCCGCAGCCCCACCGCCCCTCCACCTCCTGCGACCGCCACCCACAAGAGCGGTTCACCGGATTCTGCCCTTCTTGTCTCTGCGAGCGACTCGCCGTTCTCGAACCTTCTTCTTCTTCTTCAACAACTTCTCGGAAACCCCCCATCAACTCCTCCGCCGCCGCCGCCGCTCTTAAGGCTATTTTCAGACCTTCCGCCGCCGCCTCCGGCCGGAATAAGCCCTCTTCGCTTTTGCCGGAGCTTCGCCGGACTAAATCGTTTTCGGCCTCCAAGAACGAGGGGTTTTCCGGCGTGTTTGAACCTCAGAGGAGATCATGTGACGTTAGGAATACTCTGTGGACTCTTTTCACTCAGGATGATGAACGGAATCCGTTGAAGAATGAAGCTCCAAGGATCAGTAATGGCGGTGTCGTTCACATTGAGGAGGAACCCAGAAACTTAGCTTCTTCTTCTTCTTCTGCTGTTGTTCGAGGTCCGGTTTTGGAATCTGAGGATACCGAAACTGAACCGGAAACAGAGATCGAGGAAGAATCTCCCGCCGGAAATGTCGTCGGCGACGAAATCGTTGAAGAGGAAATCGAACAAGAACAAGAAATTGAAGAAGAAGAAGAAGAGTCAATTGAGCCTGTAATTGAGCTGGTACAAGACGATTTCAAGAGCGTAAAGGAACACATAGATCTCGATTCCCAACCGAAGAAACCCGCCGGCCGGGATTTCAAAGAGATCGCCGGAAGTTTCTGGTCGGCAGCGTCTGTTTTCAGCAAGAAATGGCAGAAATGGAGAGACAAGCAGAAGCTCAAGAAACAGAGCAATGGCGGAAGCTCCGTCACATTGCCGGTGGAAAAACCGATCGGCCGTCAATTCAGAGAAACCCAATCGGAAATCGCCGATTACGGCTACGGCCGCCGGTCCTGCGACATCGATCCGAGATTCTCGCTGGACGCCGGTCGAATCTCGTTCGACGATCCGCGTTACTCGTTCGATGAACCGCGAGCTTCTTGGGATGGGTATCTAGTGAGTCGGACTTTCACCAGAATGCCGACCATGCTCTCCGTCGTCGAAGATGCTCCGGTTCACGTTTCTCGAACCGATCAACAAATCCCGGTCGAAGAAGAGCCATCTCCGGTTCACGTTCCCGGCAACGACGGCGAAACCATTCCCGGCGGTACAGAACAAACTAAAGATTACTACTCCGATTCCTTCCGCCGGAGAAGAAGCCTCGACCGGTCAAGTTCTCTGAGGAAACCGGCGGCGGATTCCGACGAAATGAAATCATCCTCAAACGCAAAAGTCTCTCCGGCCACCGCCGATTTCTTCACCGGTGGACCGAAATTAGCCGATTCGAACTCGAATTCCTTCCGAGACGACTGTTCGGAGACATTCGAACTCCCTTTCAGAACCGCCAGCGACCGAAAGGAGTTGAAGAAATCCCGCCGGTGGGGGAAGGGGTGGAACATTCTGGCGTTCATTCACCGGAGAACCGCCAACAAATACGACGGCGAAGAGAAATCAAACGGCGTTTCGAGATCCTTGTCGGAATCGTGGCCGGAATATCGAGGCGATCGAACCGGCGAGGTTCGAGGAATGGGTTTGAACCCGAAAATGATGAGAAGCAACAGCAGCGTGAGCTGGAGGAGCTCGCAGAGCAACAATGGCGGATTCTTGAGGAAGAAGAAAGAGGATTTGGTTTTGGAGAGAAATCAGAGTGCCAGATTTTGTTCGAACGAAGTCGTCGACAATGGGCTTCTCCGGTTCTACATGACGCCGGTGAACGGAAGCGGGCGAGGTGGGATAGTGAAGAACCGGCCGGTCCGACCGAACCCGGCTCAGTCCATTGCCAGAAGTGTACTGAGGCTGTATTGAAGATGAAGATTTTAGAAGGTGTTGTTTTTTTTTTTCTTTTGTTGAATTTCTGTGTATTTCTTTTTTTGTTGGGATTGGATTAAAAAAAATGGGGAAAAAAAAGAAGCACCATGAAAAAACTCTCTTGCTGCTGCTAAATTGCTAATTATGATTTTACCATAAAACTCTCTATTTACTGAAATAACAAAGATTTCAGTGTTCTTTCTTTTCATATATTTCATTTATTTATTATTTATTATTTATTATTTTTATCTCAGCATGGTTATCTAAATAAAATGTTAGCACAGCATATTCTTATATATTGCAGGAGGTTTTAAAAAAAAAAAAAATTAAATGCATGATTTGATCTCTGTTCATGGAAAATGAAAATGTTTAATCTTTTAACCCTTTTGATCCAATTGGTAGTGTGTTGGATATCAATTTTATTGTATCTTTTCTAATTTTATGCTTTGAATAATATGATAATTTTTCTGTCTCCAACATGGATGTTGAAGGTGTACATCTTAGTTTTTTTTTTTTTTTTAAATTAATTTATTTATAAAGGCTAAATCATATAAAATGCTATAAACTATGAAGTTTGTTTCAATATTTCTCTGAAAATTTTCAAAAATACCATTGAACTTTTTAAAATACCCGTTAAATTTTGGATGAAAAACTTTCAAGTTTCAATCAATAATATTCTTGAACTTTTTGAAACCCTCATCTCATGTGTACATAAGGAGATAGGAGACCTGAAACCACAAACTTTGTTAGTACATTTTAGTTGATCTATGTTTATTTTGACAAAAATACCCCCACCTCACAAATATATTTTTAAAAAACTATATCCTTAAAACCATTTTTTATGGAAAACATTTAAATTTTGTTTCAATTATACGGAAAACTTCCAAAAAGAATTGAGGGTGACTATTTCATAACCCTCTTCGGTGGTGTTTGTTTGGCATTTTTAGCTTGAAGTTAGAATTAGATTTATTAATTCCTCCTCGAAAACCTACAACCAAACGAGTTTTTACCAACTTCTCTTCGATTTTACTTTTATAACTATTCAATCATTTTTAACTTCTCATTTTTAATCATTTATTTCAAATCAATCAAAATAACTTATTTTTAATTATTTCTTTTTAACTACTAAAAATAACTATTCATTTTAAGTCTACATTCAAACAAAGTTTTGACTATAACTCCTTTGTAAAGAAACTACATCTAAACGAGTTTTTAGCACAACTCTCAATTTTTAACTACATAATATAACTCCTTAACCTAAAAATTACATAAATATGTCAAACAAACACCCCCTCTAGCTCATAGCTGCATTGATACTAATTATTAAGTTATAAAGCAAATATAAATTGAGTTTTGTAATTTTTTTTTAAAAAAAGAAATCCAACATTATTGGATTGGGGTGTTTTCTAATACAATATGAGTGTGTTTGGAGCACCAGTTTGATTATGATAAACGAAAGATTATGATAAATGATGGATTATGATAAACGGTGAGTTATTATAAATGGTGTTTGAGGAGCAAGTTATTAAAACATGGATTATGATAAATTGTGGATTATGATAAACGCTGAGTAATATAAATGATGTTTGAGGGAAAAATTATTATAGCTTGGATTATGGTAAACGGTGTTTGAGGGGCTGATTATATAACAAAAAGTAATATACATGAGGTTTTGATAAACGGGTACGCAGATTTAGGTAACCATCGTCTATAATAAACGATTGTTCAAACATCGATTGTGTTATTATAATCAACCCGACCTCTTACATAAACGGACGCCCAAACATACCTTACATGTCGTAGAGTAATATATGCGTGTTTTTTTTACAAAAGCAATATATGACGTTGAATGGCTAGTACTTTTTTTTCTTTCTTTTATTATTTGAAGGGGAAAAAAGACCAACTAGTACTTATACATAATTTTAGGACATTGAACTATTGAAGTTGATTTTTACATATTATTCTAAACAATTTCCACAATTTTCAAATAAAAAGTGGGCTTAAAAATATTATATTAGACAGGTGAAATATTATTTAGAACTCATTCTAATACTTTAAAAATTTTAATTTTATTTACTTTAAATCAAATTCAAAATTAAATTTATATGATAAATTTGATTTTTTTTAGACAGTGATAAATTTGATGTTAACTTTTATCAAAATTGATTTAATAATAATAATAAAATTAAAATTAAAATTCTATAAGCAAAATAGTGCAAATATATTTCTAAAATTGATAGAGAAAAAGGAAACCAATAATTTTTAAAAGAAAAGTTCGAAAAAATAATAATTATAAAATCATACTTTTTTCTCCAAAATTTAGCTGTAGTTAAAGGTGAATATGTTGAACTTATCTCTAACCAATTTTGAGGTTTTTAAAAGCATATAAAACATAATTATATAATTGAATGTATAAAGATTAAAATAGAACAAACTCAAAATAATATTTTAACATTTATTTAGATTAACATCTAAATTACCAAACCAAAAAAAAGAAAGAAAGAAAAACACTATGGCTTACAACTTTATATTAGGAAATGTATCTTAATCCCATCTAAGCTTATAAATTCTGATATTAGAAGGCTTTTCCTCCAATCCAATCATCCAAACAGTGACTAAAGTCAAGTAATGATTTTGTCTTTGAGGGGAGAAAAGAAAAATAAAAAAAACCTAGGGACTGATTATGAACACAAGAAATGGAAGAGTCAAAGCCATCAGACATTTATCAATCAATTTTCAGATAATGTTTCTCTCCTTTTCCCCATATGTTTTACTGAAAAAGCTAACTTTAGACAAATTTGTGTCTAAATTCAAAAAAGAGACATGTTATAGTTTTGTATATGTGTGGGGAGAAGACTTTAGCATTCAATGCCAATTTACCTATTAAATACTCATTAGGTTATAG
Organism: Sicyos edulis; assembly: GCA_036507275.1. NCBI lineage: Eukaryota > Viridiplantae > Streptophyta > Magnoliopsida > Cucurbitales > Cucurbitaceae > Sicyos > Sicyos edulis. The sequence continues at coordinate 6,594,997 of CM071859.1, read as the reverse complement.
ACTCAAATTTATTTGTATTCATTTAAAAAATTGTAAAACCTTATGTTAAAAAAAAGAAATTATTAAAAATATGAATAATTATCAAACAATTTATAATGATAGCTGCATTCGTCTAAAATAGACATTTAGAACAAGAAAATAATAATAATAATTTTTAATTCTACAATAATTAAGGATCTGTGATTCAAATTCACGACTTTATATCTTAGTAATTTGAAGTTTTTTTTAAAAAACAATTTTATGCAACCACTGGTGAGGTTGACATGCAATTTATTGATTTTTTTTTGAGAAAATTGAATGTTTTTTTTAATAATAATGGAAAGGATAAATAGAAAATATTGTCACATGGTTAATTAACCCGTCATATTTTTTTTTTTTTGTTCTAATGTATCTTTTCTTGTTTTAATGTACCTATTTGAAATCGACAAATCGAACTTGTATCAAAAGAATCAAACTGAAATTTAGTTAAACTTTTTTTTTTTTTTTTTTGAAAAGATTTAGTTCAACTTCTTAACCATCATATTAACTTTGATAGACTGATTTTTTTTTTAATAGTATGTTATTTTATTATTACTATTTTTTTTTTTTTTGAGATATGTCAATTATAATTTTTACCTGACGTATATTTGAGGAAAAAATGGCATGATATCAAGCCCAACAAGAGGGCCCAATTGTGGAATTGGGCTTTTCTGCATTGCCGTTTTCATTTGCAGAAGGATTGTATGTCGTAAGTATGTACCCTAATGTTATGAAAATTTGAATGAATTACCACAATTACGTCCTCACTCTGAAGCAAAATTCAAAAACAAATAATAAAAGTGGCTGATTTTTAAAACGGTTTTTTATTTTTTATTTTTTAAAATTTAGAGTGGAATATTCAAACTTATAATATTTTATTTATTGGATGTACATTGATGTGTTGAGTTATTACTCATATTATTATTATTTTTTTTTTTACTTTTTTAGTTTAACAAGGGCTCAAACCTAACCTCTTAGTAGAAAAAAATGACAAATAAAAAGCATAATTCAAATAAGTATAATATATGATTTATTCTTTATATATTAAAAAAAACTAAAATTAGCTGCATGGTAGATTTATTTTGTTATTTTTTTCTTAATATATATATATATATATATTATAAATTTTAGAAAAACGGTTGATGATTGAGGAATTTTGGTTAATCCGAAAATACTCCGTCATAAACAAATTAATGATAAAATACGATGAGTTTTTAACTAATTACAAATCCATAATTGTGCTAAAGTTAATTGGAAGTTTATTTTAAATTCAGGTCCAAATTAAACAATATTTGAGTCCATAAAGTAAACTTAAAGGTCCATGTGTTAAGTAAGCCCAATAATCAAGTCCAAAAGTTTCATAGGCCCAAGTGTAATGGTTAGATCTAAAAACTCATAAAACCAAAGGCACAAGGCCACAAAATTCTACAATAGAAATCTCTTTTCATTTGGAAAGGGGACAAAATTAAGAATGAGACAACTACGGAAATGGCTAAAATTTAAAAATTAATTAGGGTTATGGCTGTTGATACCGAAATTTGGTCTCCGGGATTAACGGTGAATTTGTATTTCGTTGAGACGAATACCTGCAAAACAGACAAAAGCTAGACACCGGTGTGGTGTGAGCCACGTCGCCTCCGATGCCTAAGATAGTCGAGATTGAAGGAGGTGAGTAGGTTAGTCGAGTTTAGGGTTTTCGAATTGCTTACCTCAAGACTAATTGACCTAGATATATATAGGAGGCGAGTAGGTGGTCACTTTTGGTAAAAATATTATGACAATAGAAATATCTCCTTTTTAGGTGGATATTTCCATTTTAGGAAAATATTTCTTATTGGCCGGGCCCTTAAATGGGTCCAAACTGCAGATAAGGAAAATATCACGAATGTTGGTGAAAACGGCAAGTAAATCGGATCTAGAACGAGGGAGATACAACAGAAAAAGGCAAGCGGGTCACGCGGGGCCGGGCTGGCCAAGTCTCGCGCGGCTCACCCCTAGTGCCCGCGCGCGTCGAGTATGCGCGATCTGGGGGGCCCCGCGCACGATCTGGGCGCCCCGCGAGTGTTGCGTGCGCTCGTCCTGGGTGCCGCGCGCGCCTATGGGCCCCGCGTGCGCCCCTCGCGCTTGTAGGCGTTGATTGCGTCCCGCGCGCGACCTGTGGGCTTTGCATGCACCCCGCGCGTCTGGGGCGGATCTGGGTTTACAACCGCATTGAATTGGGTTTGGGCCTCCGCACGCGCCTCTGCGGGCCTGGGATAAGGAGTTCTTCTCGTGGGCTGACTCACCGACGTGCGGCCCAATACCCGGGCCCAATTCTACCCATAACAGTTGCCCCCACTTTTAGATCTCAACCTCTTAATGTAATGTTGGGTCTGAAAGTGTCCTTGGGTCTGGGGTGCTGGCGTCCAGGTGAGCTCGGGACCTACTTGGCGACCTGGTTCCCTAGTGGCTCTCTATTCTTTCCAAACTCTATAAATACCTTTCATTTCCTTCATAACTTACTCAAATCTTTTCTTTTCTCTTTCTCTTGAGGTGAGTTTTTTGTTTTGTTTTTTTTTTTACCTCTTCTTTTTGGGAATCTTCAAATTAGCGACTTCTTTTTATTTACGAGTTTTTTGCTTTGCCCAAACCTTTACTTGTTTCGCCGAGTAGCCGGCCTATGGATCCCGATTATGGTAGTTTTTATGGGTAGAATTGGGCCCGGGTATTGGGCCGCACGTCGGAGAGTAAGCCCACGAGAAGAACTCTTTATCCCAGGCCCGCAGGGGCGCGTGCGGAGGCCCAGGCCCAATTCAATGCGGTTGTAAACCCAGATCCGCGGGGCGCATGCAAAGCCCACAGGTCGCGTTCGGGACGCAATCAACGCCCACAAGCGCGAGGGGCGCACGCGGGGCCCACAGGCGTGCGGGGCGCCCATGACCAGCGCATGCGACGCGCGCGGGGCGCCCAGTCGTGCGCGGGGCCCCCAGATCGCGCGTACTCGACGCGCGCGAACACTAGGGGTGAGCTGCGCGAGACTTGGCCAGCCCGGCCCCGCGTGACCCGCTTGCCTTTTTCTGTTGTATCTCCCTCGTTCTAGATCCGATTTACTTGCCGTTTTTACCAACATTCGTGATATTTTCCTTATCTGCGGTTAGACCCTATTTAGGGCTCGGCCAATAAGAAATATTTTCCTAAAATGGAAATATCCACCTAAAAAGGAGATATTTCTATTGTCATAATAGTTTTACCAAAAGTGACCACCTACTCGCCTCCTATATATATCTAGGTCAATTAGTCTTGAGGTAAGCAATTCGAAAACCCTAAACTCGACTAACCTACTCACCTCCTTCAATCTCGACTGACTTAGGCATCGGAGGCGGCGTGGCTCACACCACACCGGTGTCTAGCTTTTGTCTGTTTTGCACGTATTCGTCCCAACGAAATACAAATTCACCGTTAATCCCGGAGACCAAATTTCGGTATCAACAGTAGTGAAGTCGAGATCCAAACGAGGTCTTCAAGGGTTCAACGCTCTCAGAGACCTCGTCGCCGTACAACCATCAGGGGTTCGGGGTTTGTTTGGGATGATGCTTCACAACTGACTGAACATGACGTAGAAGAGATTAGGAGGAAATATAACTTTCCTCCCGTTGTGTTGACCCGACTCCCGGTGGGAGGTGAGGTCCCTCAAAGTCCCCCGGCAGGGTGGGTAACGGTGTACACCCTTATGCTCGAGAGGGGATTTCGCTTCCCCATCACTCCCCTCGTGCAAGAGTTGTTAGCTACCTTAAGGATAGCCCTTAGGCAGCTCGGCCCCAACACGTGGAATGTGTTTTTTGGGTGTTTTTGTTTGTGGGATATTCTGGGGATGGAAGGGTCTTTCAGTGTTTCCGACTTCCTTTCCCTTTATACTTTAATCGAGCCTGAGAATGTCTGTGGGACCCACTATTTCACTTCTCGCATTCAGCCTGTAGTAAAGCCTTCTCTCGAGTCACGAGTGCGGAGGATTCCGGGTTTTACGTGGGGGGTGCTTGGTGTGCTCCTTGCCTCACCGCCCGCTATACCATCCCCACTGACTATGTGAAGCCTGGTAATTTAGGTTCATAGAACCGATAGTAGATTTTTCGTTGTTTTCTGTATGTGTGTATGCTCTCACTAATGGTGTTCTTTCAGCAGTGGATAGATTATTTAACGCTCGCTCGGAAGTGTTTGAGTTTTTTAGCCGAGTTTCGAGAATAGACGATCGGGCGCGAGGTAGTTTGCAGTACTTGACTGAAGTATCTCTGGCCCGACAAAACCTCCTTCCTGGTGAGTGTACATTGTTGTTTCTTTTCCTCTCATTCGGGGATTGTCTTAAAGTCATTGTTGTGGTGCTTATGATGCAGACATGAGTTCCCTTCCTGACCCTTCTTTGAGTGCCGTGGATTTCGGGACCTTTGACTTTGCTGACTTTGCCGTCACAGGACTAGACGGTGTCTTTTTTACTGTTGACTCAAACTCAATGTTTTCTGACGGGGAGGAGGGTACGATTAATGCTCCGGCGGCTCCGATCCTTGTTCGGAGCGAGGTAACTTCTGACCGTCCGTCTAGGCGGGAACGCCTGAACCCTCCGTCGCCGATCGTGCCTGGGGAAGGGTGTCACTGGAACATTCCTGATCCTCCATATCACGACGTTCCTGATTCCGTGGATTCGTTGACTCACTCCTTTGAAGAATGGAGTGGGTTCCGTGAGAACGTTCTTATCCACTACCAAGATGCGGCGTCGCGTAACTTCGATGAGGGGTTACAACATGCTTATCAGGTAACCGGTCGCTCTTTTCTTATATATATATATATATATATATATATTTTGGCGATGTTGATGGTGTCCGTTTCTTGTGGCAGTCGTACATGTACCTTACTCGAGGGTTCCACCAACTTTCTGCTGACCTGTCTTACATGCGCGCTGCTTATAGTATGAGGAGCGACTCTGCTCGTTTACAGGCAGAGGTAGAGCGCTTGACTTCAGCTCACCGCACCTCGGAGGAGGCTGTTCAGGCCTGTCAGACTACCTTGGAGGGGGTTCAAGCGTCTCTTTCGTCCAGCCAAACCTCCTATTCTACTACCCGGATAGAGCTTGACGAAGAGAGGGTTGTTTCCTCCCGCTTGGCTCAGGAATTGTCGGTGGCTCAGGAGAAGTTGGCTGACGCTAACTTCCTTTTTTAGGCTTCCCGCTCCACCCTAGCTTTCCTGAAGGCAGAAAACAGGGCTATGCGATGAGGCGTGATTTGGACTACCAAGCAGTATCGCGCTGCATACCCGGATTTGCCTCCCAACAACTTCTTGCCTGGGATCGAGGACTATATCCGACAGCTTGAGGCGGAGCGCCAGGTTATTCCTTCTATTTCTACTGTTGTACTTAGCTCTTCAAGTGGCGAGTGTTCTCTTGTGCACGTCCCTTATTATGACGTTCGTTTCTTTCAGGGAGTTCCGGAGAGCACTCAGCCTTTGGGCAGCGTCAATCGCCTGGCTTCGACGTCCGTTCGATCCAGTCCTGGAGGCTCCGACCCGACCACACCTGCCTCAGGGAATCAGAGCTTTTCAAAGTGTTGACCCTTAATGTTGTCGGGGTGATGTTGGTGTGCTTGCGAAGTTGAAGTCTTTAAGATTGCTGCCTTGTAGAAGTTTGTTTGGCTTTTTATTTCATGTCATCATGGTTTTGTTTTTACCCGTGTTTCTCTTTTGTTAATGAATATGTTTAGTTGTGCACTACTTCGCTTCTTCAACTCAGTTCTGTGACTGTAGCATCGGCCAGGTGATATTCCGGTTTTTATTTGTCTAGGTAGTCTAGTTGGACTTACCCTCGTAGTCGAACTAGGATAGTCGTTTCGGCCTTATCCATCTAGGTAGCCTAGTTGGCCTTACCTTCGTAGTCGAACTAGGATAGCCGTTTCGGCCTTATCCATCTAGGTAGCCTAGTTGGCCTTACCTTCGTAGTCGAACTAGGATAGCCGTTTCAGCCTTATCCATCTAGGTAGCCTAGTTGGCCTTACCTTCGTAGTCGAACTATGATAACCGTTTCGGCCTTATCCATCTAGGTAGCCTAGTTGGCCTTACCTTCGTAGTCGAACTAGGATAGCCGTTTCGGCCTTATCCGTCTGGTAGCCTAGTTGGACTTACCATCGTAGTCGAACTAGGATAGCCGTTTCGGCCTTATCCATCTAGGTAGCCTAGTTGGCCTTACCTTCGTAGTCGAACTAGGATAGCCGTTTCGGCCTTATCCATCTAGGTAGCCTAGTTGGCCTTACCTTCGCAGTCGAACTAGGATAGCCATTTCGGCCTAGGTAGCCTAGTTGGCCTTACCTTCGTAGTCGAACTAGGATAGCCGTTTTGGCCTTATCCATCTAGGCAGTTGCCCCCATTCAAGACAATTTTCTTTACACGCGCAAGATAAAAAAAAGGTCTTGAATTGTATTAAAAGATAACAGATTGGATGATGAAACAATGCGTCGAACTGAATACTCTATTACGTTTTGTAAAATGAATAAAATGAAATCGACAATATCTATTAACTATTCTCAATAGTTGAAAGAAAAGAAAATAAAAAGAATGTAGACTTTGACGCCCAGGTCGGCTTTGCTACTGGTAGTATTTCTTAAGATGCTCAGCGTGCCATGGATATGGTACCGCTATCCCATCTAACGTTTTGAGGTGGTAGGTGCCTGGGCGCAGCACCTTCACGATCAAATATGGGCCTTCCCAATTTGGACCTAGTGAACCGTCAGTAGGATTCCTGGTGTTCGGCATAACTTTTCTTAAAACCAAATCGCCCTCTTTGAAGCGTCTGATTTTCACTTTTGAGTTGTAATACCGGGCAATCCGATTTTTATACTCTGCAATGCGGATGCTAGCTGCTTCTCTTCGTTCTTCTAATAGGTCCAAGTTTAGCTGCAACTCTCGGTCATTCTGATCCGAGTTGTAGAGTTCGGTTCGCGGTGAAGGGATACCGATCTCAGCTGGAATTACACCCTCGGCCCCATAGGTTAGAGAGAACGGTGTTTCGTCTGTTGATGTTCTGGGTGTTGTTCGATACGCCCACAGGATCCTTGAGAGCTCGTCCACCCACGCGCCTTTGAGGGCTTCGAGTTTTGTTTTTAGGTTCTCCTTGATGATTTTGTTGACCGCTTCCACTTGCCCGTTTGCTTGTGGGTGTGCTGGCGATGAACAGTGGTGGCTTATATTCAATTCTTGACAGAATTTTCTAAATGCCGCGTTGTCAAAATGTTTGCCATTGTCGGTTATTAGGGTGTGGGGTACTCCAACTCTACAGACGATGCATTTCCAAACAAACTCCGTAATTTTCCTCTCGGTAACGGTGGCTAGTGCTTCCGCTTCTGCCCACTTGGTGAAGTAGTCAACGGCCACTACGGCAAACTTGACTTGTCCTTTAGCGGGCGCTAGTGGTCCAATTAAATCGATCCCCCATTGAGCAAAGGGCCATGGTCCTACCATGCTGGTAAGATTTTCTGGGGGTTGGTGCATGATTGTAGCAAAGCGCTGACATTTGTCGCATGCCTGTGTGAATCGCCTCGTATCATCGACTAGCGTTGGCCAGAAGTAACCTTGTCGGTTTATTTTCTTAGCTAACGACCGAGCCCCAGAGTGGTTCCCGCACACTCCCTCATGCACCTCTCGCATGACGTATTCCGCTTCTTCCGGGGTGAGACACCGGTAGGGGCGGGGAGTACCTCGCTTATACGAGTTTCTCCGTTCATAACATATCTGGTTGCCCGCTTGCAGATCGTCTAGCCTCTTTTTCTCATCGCCGAGAATTGTTCCTTTTGTCAAATAATCGACAATTGGAGTCGTCCACGTTGCTTGGTTAGCACTCGAGGTTGTGACTATGTCGTGAATTTTCTCCACGTTTACACTGGGCTTGGTCAAAATTTCCACTAGGACGTAACGGCTTATACATCTCAAATGATGCAGCCAACTTGGCTAGAGAGTCGGCATTGGCATTTTGGGATCTGGGGACTTGTTGGAATTTCACTTCTACGAAGGACTTAGTTAATTCCTTCACTTTTTGCAAGTAAGCTACCATTCTTGCTTCTTTGGCCTGGTAGGTGGCGGAAATCTGGTTAATTATGAGCTGGGAGTCACTCTTGACATGTAGGTGGCTTGCCCTCACTGCTATAGCAACCTGGAGTTCAGCGATGATTGCTTCATATTTAGCTTCGTTGTTAGAGGTCCAGAATGTAAACCGGAGTGCATACTCGAGGCGGTCTCCCTCGGGTGACTCTAACAGTAGTCCTGCCCCGCATCCTTTCTTGTTTGATGAACCGTCCACATACAAGTTCCACACTTTAGCTTCTGCATTATAGATTTCATTAGCCCCCTCCAGCGTCAGTTCCACTATGAAATCTGCTACCGCTTGCCCCTTGATAGAGGGTCTGACTTGATAGCTTATATCGTGCTCGCTCAGTTCTATTGCCCATTTGAGCGATCAGTGGGACGTTTCGATTTTTGCAACACTTGTCTCAGTGGAAATTTGTTAGCACATTTACCTTGTGCGCTGGAAGTCTGATCTCAAGCGCCTCGGCGAGAGGTAACTAAAGCCAGTATGAGCTTCTCTATCTGGGGTACCGGTCTCGGCGTCTACCATTGCTTTGCTGGTGTAGTAGATAGGCAACTGACGCCCATTGTCATCTCTTATCAATACTGAGCTAACTGCACGTTCGGATGCAGCCAGGTATAAGAACAACTCCTCGCCTGGGACCGGCTTGGATAGGAGGGGCGCCGTGCTCAAGTATAACTTCAATCGCCAAGAGCTTTTCCACATTCTTCCGTCCATTCAAACTTTCCCTTGGCTCTAAGTACCTTGAAGAATGGTAAGCATTTGTCTGTCGCCCTACTGATAAAGCGATTTAAGGCAGCTACTTTTCCATTTAAGCTTTGAAGTTGCTTTAGAGTTTGAGGTGGTGCTAATTCCATTACCGCACGGATCTTATCCGGGTTGGCTTCTACTCCTCGCTGATGCACTAGGAAGCCTAGGAATTTTCCCGACGTAACACCAAATGCACACTTGCTTGGATTGAGCTTCATCCGGTACTGTCTGAGGGTGCCAAACGCTTGAGATAGATCACTCACGTGGTCTTCTCCCCCCTTGCTTTTACCAAAGATGTCATCCACGTCTGATTACATATTCTTCTACCGATGAGGTGAGCAAACATCTTATTAACCAGTCTTTGATACGTGGCTCCAACATTCTTTAAGCCGAAAGGCATCACGTTGTAGCAGTACAACCCTCTACTAGTTATGAATGAGGTCTTCTCTTGGTCTGTTGGATGCATCATTATCTGATTGTACCCTGAATAGGCATCCATGAATGACAGAGTTTCATGTCCTGATGTCGCATCTACTAGCTGGTCTATGCGAGGTAACGGAAAGCTATCCTTAGGACATGCTTTATTCAAATCCGTGAAGTCGATGCAAGTTCTCCACTTGCCGTTGGGTTTCTTTACTAGCACTATGTTGGATAGCCACTCTGGATAGTGCACTTCTCTAATGAACCGGGTACGCAAGAGCTCGCTGACCTGCTCGGCGATGACCTCGTTCCTAGCATGATTGAAGGCCCGTCATTTCTGTCTTATCGGCTTGTAGTCTCTGTCGATGTTCAATCGGTGGGTCATGAATTTGGGGTCTACCCCGAGCATGTCCTCAGCTGACCAGGCGAACACGTCGACATTCCTCTTAAGGAAAGATATGAGCTTGTCTTTTTGAGTCGCATCTAGATTTGTTCCAATTTTTACTTCTTGACCTTCGCTTAGCAGAGTTATTGTCTCCAACCGTTCAGCGGGTTCTCCTCTGCTCAATTCGGATTCTTTGATAGCATCGCTGATTCCCAATTCGGTTTCCGCTGTCTCGACCTTCTCAGGTGCCGCACTCGGTTTTGTGAGTGTGGCCTGTCCTGTCGTCGAGATGAGTTTTGGGGAGTTAGCGATCATCTTTACTTCCGTTACACAGGGTACGTTTTTCAAAGTAGTGTGGTAGCATTCTCGCGACACATGTTGTTCTCCCCTGACCTTTCCTACTCCGGTGAGAGTTGGGAACTTCATCATCTGATGGTAGGTGGATGGAATGGCTCTTAGTCGGTGCAATGAAGGATGTCCGAGTATCGCATTGTACGATGACCTGTCATCCACAACCAAGAAATTCACAAAAGTTAGGGCAATGTTGTCACCTTCGCCAAAGGTTACGGGAAGTTCGATACTGCCTTCTGGATACACCGTGCTGCCTCCAAATCCTACTAATGGTGTCGAACAACAAGACAACTTGTCGCGCCCCATCTTCATTGCGTTGAATGCTCGTAAAGAGAGTATGTCAGCGGAACTGCCCCCGTCGATCAATATCCTTCGTACCTTAATGTTGGATATAACCAACGAGACTACCAGGGCGTCGTTATGGGGCTGGTGCACCAGCTTGGTGTCTTCGTTCGAAAAGTGGATGTCATCGTCCGCGGCAGCCATTATTCTTACTTTTTCACCTTCGGGTGCTTCGCGTGCTTGTCTCACACTTGCCTTTCGTTTTTTGTTGGAGCTGCCTCCTGCGGGTCCACCCATGATGGTACGACTTTCTTGGGGCGGCGGTGAGCTCCTGGTGTCTTGCCTCTTGGTGGGGCGCTCGGGTGACTTCTCTCTCTCGCCCACATATTCTTTCAGATGCCCCTTCTAGATCAGGGATTCTATGGTTTCTTTCAAATCGTAGTAGTCAGACGTGTTGTGCCCATGGTCTCGATGGAATAGGCAGTACTTTTCTTTGTTTCTCCTATGTGACCCCATTTTCATTTTGTTTGGCCACTTGAAAGTTTCCTTATCTTTAATCTTCATCAAGATTTGCTCTAGTGGAACCACAGTGGGAATGTACTTTTTAAACTTACTAGACGGCAGTCCTTGGCGGATAGACTTGCCCTGACTGCCGCTCCCCTGCCTTTTTCGAGACTCTGTTTGCTCTGATTCGTGTCGATCGACGCGCCTTTCCCGTTCACTATGGGTGCGCTTTTCCTCGGGAGCCTTGCGAGATTTCAATAACTCTCCTGCGCTCATGTATTTCTGGGCTCGCGTCAATACTTCGACGTAGCTGGCAGAAGCCTTCTTTCCTAAGGACCATAGGAACTTCTCATCTTTTAATCCGGCAACGATGGTGGTCAGTGCTACTCCGTCGGTGTACCCTTCCGATCTGCGGTAACCGTTGTTGAATCGTGCAACGTACTCTCGGAGTGTTTCGTAGCTTCCTTGTTTCACCGTGAGTAGATGCGTAGCTGGCTTCTTTTGGTCGCGGCCCCCTAAGAAGTGGGTAATGAAAGCCCTTGCCAGTTCCTGAAAGGATGCGATAGACTTTCGCTTCAGTTGTCTAAACCACCTACGAGCGGCTCCAGTAAGGGTGAAAGAGAATGACCTGCACTTGATGGCATCCCGGACTCCATGGAGTTCCATCCATGACCAAAACGTATCGAGGTGTTCCACCGGATCCCTTGAACCGTCGTACGCTTTTATTGTGGGCAGCTTGAACTTGGTCGGTACCTCCTCAGCCATTATTTCGTCGGTAAAGGGTGGGTCTACCTGGTCCACTAGGCTGTCCAGGTCGAGTCCGTCATGATCTTGAGCTTTCTTCATATCTCCCAACTGGTTTTGGATGTTCTTTAATTCGACCATCCAGGGCTGGCTTTCCGCCTCATCTCTTAATGCCTTTCGACGAAGGTTAATCAACTCTCTTAGGTCGGTCCCCAGATCGGCTTGACTACTCTTCACTTCTATTGGTCCGGTTTTCCTTCCTGATCTCGACTTGCTCAATGAGCTACGAGAGTACCTACTGCGGTCTAGGATCGACCTAGTATATGACCGAGATTCTCCCACCTCAGAGGCAACCCGGGGTCGCTCCATGGGTCCTCTACGCTGGTGGCTTTCCTCAAGGATTAATCTTTCAGCAGGCCTCACTCTCGCGCTTGTTGTCCTAGCCGGCCTTTCGATCAGAGGTGCTTTCCCCTTTGCTGGATCTCTGCGTAGAGGCACCGTTTCGGGCTCTTTGGCCGTATCTATTCTAATAGATCCATCGCGCGCTCCGCCCGTCTTGGTGCGGTCCTTTCTCGGGTGTTGCGCCTTTCGCGTGCTTTCTAATTCTGCCATTGGCTCCACTCTGATGAGTGGTTGTGCCGTTGGTAGAACACGCTTCGGGTGCTTCGTGACCGCTGAAGCGATAGGTGGCGGCGTTCGGAATAGCTCGGTCAGCCGGCTAATCGCCTCTGACATATCATGCACCCTCTTTTCCAGCAAGACTACCTTTAGGTCTGACGGGCTCCCTTCGGTAGAAGTCTGGGCGACTTCGCCAACCCCCTGACCGTGCAGAGTTTCGATATCGTTTCTGACAGGTATTCTTCTAGGGTGCCTTTCGTCGTCAAACCCAACCTCCCGACCTCGTGTATTGGGACTCTGACTCATCGTGGACGGTGATAGGGTGATATTAGCAATAGTCTGATTAATGCACGTTCTCGTCCCCACAGACGGCGCCAACTGTTGATACCAAAATTTGGTCTCTGGGATTAACGGTGAATTTGTATTTCGTTGGGACGAATACCTGCAAAACAGACAAAAGCTAGACACCAGTGTGGTGTGAGCCACGTCGCCTCCGATGCCTAAGATAGTCGAGATTGAAGGAGGTGAGTAGGTTAGTCGAGTTTAGGGTTTTCGAATTGCTTACCTCAAGACTAATTGACCTAGATATATATAGGAGGCGAGTAGGTGGTCACTTTTGGTAAAAATATTATGACAATAGAAATATCTCCTTTTTAGGTGGATATTTCCATTTTAGGAAAATATTTCTTATTGGCCGAGCCCTAAATAGGGTCTAACCGCAGATAAGGAAAATATCACGAATGTTGGTGAAAACGGCAAGTAAATCGGATCTAGAACGAGGGAGATACAACAGAAAAAGGCAAGCGGGTCACGCGGGGTCGGGCTGGCCAAGTCTCGCGCGGCTCACCTCTAGTGCCCGCGCGCGTCGAGTACGAGCGATCTGGGGGCCCCGCGCACGACGACGCAGGCGCCCGCGTGCGTGCGCCTGCGCGCGCTGTGGGCCTGCGTGCGGCTGCGCGCGCTGTGGGCCTCGTGCGCCTGCGAGCTCAGGTGGGCCTGCGTGCGCCCTGCGCGCCTGTGGGCCCTGCGTGCGCCCTGCGCGCCTGTGGGCCCCGCGTGCGCCCCTAGCGCTTGTGGGAGTTGATTGCGTCCCGCGCGCAACCTATGGGCTTTGCATGCACCCCGCGCGTCTGGGGCGGATCTGGGTTTACAACCGCATTGAATTGGGCCTGGGCCTCCGCACGCGCCCCTGCGGGCCTGGGATAAGGAGTTCTTCTCGTGGGCTGACTCTCCGACGTGCGGCCCAATACCCGGGCCCAATTCTACCCATAACAATGGCTAACGATCTTTAGACATCTGTCTTTTTTTATTTTCAAATCTTAATTAATTTTTAACATGGAAAGTATTTACAATTGTACCCCTCCTACCTTTCATATAATTTATTTTTAATCAATTTTAAATATATTATTTGTAACTACTATTTTTAATCTACAAAAAAATCTAAACTAATTTAACTAATTAAAAAAGCGTTAGTCAAACATAATTAAATTAATAATTATAAAATACCATAACTTATAAATTTTAGTTTTAATGTTCACAAATATAGCTATAAATCATCTTTCCATAAGTCGTACATACTCTCGTTGGTTGGTGTGATTATTGTAAGTCTTGATAAATATAAATAAAAAAATGGTTGAGAATGATACCTGAACTTGAGTTTAATGAGCACCTTAAATATCCGTTTTTGAAGAATATGAAAAATTCATTTTGATTCTTTATTCTCGTTGAACAACTCCCTCGAAATCCTTTCACTCATGTATTTGTGATTAATGATAGCGCCACGTTGAAAAATTCGACCGCAAGAGAAATGCTTGCATTTTGTTGGGCTCCGATTCTCTAGAGTTTGAAAGTGATTGACATTGGAGCCACATTTTTGAAGATATAAACGTTTATGATATAGGCTTTTAAATCATTTTTTGTGCTCCCACATTTTTTCCACTATAAACTTCCAAATTTTCGAATGGCTCTGGTTTTTAAAGATATTAAATCTAAAATTGAATTCCTACTCTATTGAGATTTTTTTTTGTTTTATTTTTTTTAAATATTTTTTTTACATGGTTGACATGCATTTTATATCTAATAGAATCCCTACTTTGTAGGGATTAAATTTTCCTTTATTTTATTTTGCATATGTTAGACATTAATTGCATACATACCATATGTTAGTTACTGTTGACCCCTTTTATGTATAGAGTATTGACACATATTTTAGTTAAATTAGTGTCGTCGCTTGTGTATATTCGTTGAATAACTTTGTTTTTTTTTTTTGCATAAGTTAGACATTGTTGACACATATAAATAGGCAATTGCATATTTATATATTTTGTGAATAACGTTGTTTCTTTGATTTTTTTTAGTTTATGCATATTTTCTACACGATTGGCACAAACTTTTCTTCAAAGGTAAGATCAGAATTGAGTTCAAGTGGCTAAAAATTAAACACATGTGACAGATATGAAATTATGCACCGCATATGTAGACCCTACGACTTATTAGTATCCGCTATGTTTGTACATCTATTGTACATCATGATTTATGAACATGCGATGGATCAGTCACGTAATGCACGGAACATAGAAAATTTACATAGTCATCCTTTGAGGTCCTCTTGGGCTCCTCAAAATAGTTGTTAACCTGTTCATCGGAATTGCTTCTCCGGTGATTTCTTGAACAACCATGGACATTGATTGAAACTTCAAAGCACAACTCAACTCCATCCTCTTCTTTTGCAACCTGCTTCGTTCGCTTCTCCTCTTCCATGCCAAGTTTTGCTTCTTCATCTTCTGTTGCATCTTCTTCAACGACTCTTCCCCTCCCAACAATATCTTTTACTCCTTCCCACGGTCGAATGGAAACAATTCCCTCTCCCACACAACCCCTCTTAGCAGAATCGAGGTCTCCCCCTTAACCTTCGACCAACAAACAATCATACCTCAGATCTTCCTCGTAAACCAGCCCCAAACACCCACCTTAAAAGAGAGCTCCAAATAGGTAAGAGACTTCCCTATAAAGAGGAACCTTTTGATCTGCTTTGCAACCTTCGACCGGTCATCAACAAACTTCACGAACAGCTCGAATAGAGCTCCGTCTCCTCTTGCATTCGAGCCCAAGAACGGCCATCCCCCGCTCTCCGAAGAAAGCACGTTTTGGCCCCAAGAACGCACCCTTGGGTACCCACGAACACTCTCCGACGATTCTCCGAGGACAACATCTTTGAGTCCAGCGAAATATCTCTCTCTCACCGAGAGCTCGAGAGAGAATTTCATTTTTTCCACGCAACTTTACAGATAAAATATAAATATCTAAATATTTCTTTCTTAAAAGCCCCAAATTCATTGTATCTCATAGAACATAAAAAAAGAACATTGTATTTGGTTATGATTAGGCAAAGGGCATTGTTTTTTGAAGGGGAAAAGAGAATTAAGCGTTCTTCAAATACGGCGGGGAACCCATACGGCCGCCGGAAATTCAACGCCGGCGCGTCATCATCATCATCTTAGCATGGCGTAAACCACTCAGAAACCCTAATTTTCATCGCCTCTGCCATGGTCGAGCTCTCCAAAACCCTCTCCCCTGCACTGCTTCTAAAGCTTCTCAAAGCAGAGAAAAACCCCAATTCGGCGCTCGCTTTATTCGACTCAGCCTCTCGAAATCCCGGCTACTTCCACCCTCCGTTCGTATTCCTCCATATTCTCCGGCGACTCGTCGACCCGAATCTTGTCGTTCACGTTGGTAGAATCATCGACCTGATTCAAGCTCAACGATGCATCTGCTCTGAAGATGTTGCACTCACGGCTATCAAAGCGTATGCTAAGTGCTCTATGCCTGATAATGCTTTACATTTGTTTCAACGAATGACTGACATTTTTGGATGTGAACCAGGGATTAGGTCGTTTAACTCTATTCTTAATGCGTTTATTGAGTCTAATCAGTGGAGTAGGGCTGAACTGTTTTTTTCGTATTTTCAGACTGTGGGTATGTCGCCTAATCTGCAAACTTACAATATTTTGATTAAGATTTCGTGTAAGAAGAAGCAATTTGAGAAGGCGAAGAGGTTGTTAGATTGGATGTGGGAGAAGGGTCTGAGCCCTGATTTGTTTAGTTATGGTACTTTGATTAATGCACTTGCTAAGAGTGGTAACTTATTGGATGCCTCGGAGGTGTTTGATGAAATGTCTGAGAGAGGGGTGAACCCTGATGTTATGTGTTATAATATTCTGATTGATGGGTTTTTCAGGAAAGGGGATTTTGTGAAGGCTAATGAGGTTTGGGGGAGATTGATAAAGGAATCTTCGGTTTATCCGAGTGTGGCGACGTACAATGTTATGATAAATGGGTTATGTAAGCTTGGGAAGTTTGATGAGAGTTTGGAGGTATTTGATAGAATGAGGATGAACAGAAGGTCACTCGACTTATATACTTATAGTTCTATGATACATGGCTTGAGCAAAGCGGGAAACTTCGATGCCGTTGAGAAAATTTATCAGGAGATGATTGACAGTGGGTTATCCCCTGATGTGACAACGTATAACACAATGCTCAGTGGTCTTTTTCGAGCCGGAAAGCTAAGGAAATGCTTTGAGTTGTGGGAGGTTATGGGTAAGAATAACCGTTGCAATGTTGTTAGTTTTAACATAATGATTCAAGGGGTGTTTGACAACAAGAGGGTAGAAGAAGCAATTTGTTATTGGCAGCTCTTACGTGAGAGAGGCTTGAGGGCAGATTCAACAACATATGGAGTGTTGATTCACGGGTTGTGTAAAAATGGATACTTGAATAAGGCTTTAAAGATATTGAAAGAAGCAGAAAATGAGGGAGCTGATTTGGATACTTTTGCTTACTCCTCAATGATTGATGGGTTAAGCAAAGAAGGGAGGATGGAGCAAGCGGTTGAGCTGATTCATCAGATGGACAAACATAAACATAAACTGAACTCTCGTGTCTTTAATTCACTTATTAATAGATATGTCCGAGCTTCTAAACTGGAAGAGGCTATTTGTGTTCTAAGGGAAATGAGCAAGAAAGATTGTGCTCCTACTGTAGTCTCCTACAACACTCTTATCAATGGATTGTGCAGGGCAGAAAGATTTAGTGATGCATATCTTTTTCTGAAGGAGATGATGGAAGTAGGTTTGAAGCCTGATATGATTACATATAGCTTGTTGATCGATGGCCTGTGTCGAGGAGAGAAGCTTGATGCCGCATTCAACTTGTGGCACCACTGTATTAACAAGGGTCTTAAGCCCGATGTAACCATACACAACATAATAATTCATGGTCTTTGTACTGCCAGAAAAACTGATGTTGCCCTGGAGATCTTTACTCAAATGGCACAGGTGAACTGTGTTCCCAATCTTGTAACGCACAACATCGTCATGGAAGGCCTTTACAAAGCTGGAGATTGTGCCAAGGCTTTAAAGTATTGGGGTCGCATCTTGAAAGAGGGTCTTCAGCCAGACATTATTTCTTATAACATTACTTTTAAGGGACTCTGCTCTTGTGCTAGAGTTTCAGATGCCATTGGGTTTCTATATGATGCTCTGAATCATGGAATTCTTCCAACTGCCATAACATGGAACATTCTTGTAAGAGCAGTTGTTGATGACACACATATAATGGAATATGCTCTTGTTGCAGAGTCTCGAACGTGATTCGATTCTTATGCGATGCTTTGGATTCTGGAGTTCTTCTAACTGCCATGACATAAACGTTCTTGCCAGAGAAACTATTGCCGATGGATTTTCAACACTATCTTCTTCATTGCAATGATTTCAAAAGTAAGTCTCTCATCCCCCCATCCCAATTTTTTCAATCCATTGAATCATACTGGTTCTTTTAACTGTTTTCTCTAGCTAAGCCTTAAAAAATGCTAGTACTTTTTAACAGTTTATTGAAAAAATTTCAAATCCCAACAGCAAGCATCTGCTAGACGTGTTAGCACTTGCATTCAGCCTTTAGAGGATGCCAGATCTTCTAGTACACTTTTTTTGAACTAGTACTGCACTTTCTTAGTCATATCGAGTGCATTCATCAGATATTATCAACTCATTGGTTGTTGCTCTATGCAGTCCCAATTTCATTCTGGAAATCCTTGTAGATATTATTTGTTATTGGTGTACATTTTATTATAGTGATGCGTCACATAGAGCCATTGTTAGTAAATGTGTTTCGAAAAGAGTTGCAATTGTGAACCACCGTCTTACTTCTTATTTTTTATGAAACAAGGATAACCACGACCATCCCTAGGACAAGCACTAGAGACATCGAAGGAGTAATGTTACAAGTGAGTCTCGAACTTGGGACATTGAGAGGAGCATACCTTCAAAGTCTAAGTCTTACGTTTTACTTCTTATTTATTTAGTTAGTTTTACTTGGTAGGTGGCAAGATAAACATATGTTCTGGAAAAGTGAAAAACTTAAATGGACAAACAGAAAAGTATTCATGGGTAAAAAAAATATACTGCTAAAGTGGTGTTGAAAATACTGGTTTAATATCTTTTCAAATGGTCTTCATGAGAATTCCAAGCATCGAATGTTGTATTTTATTACAGAGTTCAGGTGATGGAAGTCATAATCACCATGACCAATTGTTATTGATGCAACAGTGAACTAGCTTGATGTATCAGGCCCCAGTAGAGAGGATATACTTGGGTTTATGTCTCATGCTACAGTTATTACTTTCTATCATTTGCTCATGATTTCAGTAATAACAAGACTTCACTCTTTTTCTTTAGTTTGCTCTTTTATTTCTGTTTCTTCTATTTCAGATGACATCTTTTGCTCATAAGCAAACTGAGAAATCAAAGCAATCAGCATTGCCCCAAGAACTGCGACTTTCCGCCAATCGGGTGAAGTAAGAAACGATTCAGAAATTGCTACAACGAGCAGGCCAATGAATGCAAGATAGATATATCGCCTCGACTTCGAACTCGCACCTTGATTTGTAAGCTCCTTAATCTTCTCCGTTTCCACTTTAGCCTTCTCTTTGTCTACAGGCTTTTTCTGCCTCAGGTTCTTGAAGAAAAGATTTTCATTTCTATCTTCTTCAATTTGACCTTCAAACTCTGCCAATAAATCATCATTCTTATCTGTTTCCTGTCTCTTCAACTCTACAGACTCCTCAAAGACCTGCATCTGGCTCTCAATGTTTCCCATAATCTGTTCATCAATAAAATGAACAAAAACAAGAAATGGGTTACACTCAAATCTGCAAAATTCATTGAAAAATGAGAGAGGAACCGAGTATCCGAGTATCGGGTACCCGTGCACTCGCTTCGTCGAGCTCCTTGAGGGCATCTTCTCCAATCTTTTCAAACTCTGCATCAGCCTCTTCAGCAAACTGAGTGAGGTCAGCCGATTTTTCGTCGAGGAAGTCGGTGAGCCGTAGTTTTTGAGCCTGAAGCTGTGCTATTCTTGCCAGTACGTCCTGCTTTTGAGGATCTCCTTTTGGTGGAATGGAAGAACTTGAGTCAGAAGTGTTGGACTGGCTGAAGCACAGGAAAGAGTTCTTTGAATTGGGAAGTTTGGGTGTGTATAAGAAGCTGTGTTTGTGGACTGTGAAAGTGGTTTGAATGGGTTTGAAGATTATCATCTTTGTTTATCTTTGAGAGAGAGAGAGAGAGAGAGAGAGAAGAGGAAAAAAGGAAGCTTAGATGGAGTTCTTCTGGACCTCTCATTTTATGTAATTTATCAACTTTCATATGCAAAATATGAGATATTAATAATTGATTTTCATTGGAGTTTGACTCATTTTCATATCCCTTCCAAAGTTGTAACACTTTCAGGTGGCAAGTTTATTTGTTTTTTTTTAATTTTATATTTTAATTCAATAACAAAGATATTCTAACTCATTACCAAGGTTTCGCTGTAATAATAAACTTTTGTTGTAAGTCGCCTACTTAAACATGAAAATTTCATATTTAAATTAATTAAAAAATTAAACACAAAAATATAATTCCTAATTTGAGGGATTTTTTATTTTTTATCATCTACTTTGTACATGTACTTTCAAAAATCAAACTATGCTCTAGAAATTAAAATAGAAAATAAATTTAAATTTTTTATTTTTGAAATTTGACTTAAAATTCAAGTTATTCATTTTCCTAGAGAAATTAGGGAAAAATCAACTTAATTTTTTAAAAACGAAAATCTAAAATTTAAATCGACTATTAAGTGATATATTTATTTTTAGTACATAGTGGGGGAAGGGGGGACCAACAAACCGTATATAGACGACACAACTATTCTCTCATAATATGAGGGTCAAATACCGATTTTCGGGCTCGAACTCGTAACTGTGGAGTTGAAATGGATTAACACCATACAAGATAATCAACTGCGCCACTAACCCTTAGTCTATTAAGTGATATTTCTATCCATCATTATGCAGTAACTTAGTAGTTAGGAGAATCTTGAAAAAATTAAGAGCTGATAAATTAAATTCATGATGTAATCGATAATTAATTTCTCATGAATTTTCTGGACATCTAAATGTTGTGGAGTCAAGCAATATATCTCTTGACCTTAGTATGTTCAAAGCTAGCTTGGATATTCACAAATATCGATTTCTTTTTCTTTTTTGATATTTCTTATCTATTTCACTATCAAATGCTTAGACAAATCATGCTCTTAGTGGGTTGCTGCGACAAGAATATGGGCCAAAGCCCGCAAAATCTCCTTAAGTTTGGGTTTGAGTCCATTAGAAAACAATAGACAAAACTTTAATGGGCCTATATAGGCCCAAGTAGACAGCAAATTGAACATATAGAGCCCACTCCAAACTTATTGGACATTGGAATTGACTGATTGGGCCAAACCCAGTTCGTCAAAATCAGCCCTACAACAAAAAGTCCCATAGGGTAAACTCTTCCCTAAAATGAAAATAATGAAAAAAATCTATTTTTTAAAGCTCAAAATTCAAATTAACCAAAACACATATATGAATCCCGACATGATTTTTCTTCTTAACCTAACTTTTCTTATTTATTCACCATATTTATTTCTAAAATAATGTGATTTTCAGCATTTTCTTTGGATGGATGAACAAAAAGAAAAAGGTGGAGTTGAATAAAATAAACTTTTCGTTCACCAATTCTCTCACGTAGTCCAATTGGAACGACCCTTTTTCATCATTTTCACATTACAATTTTTTTCCGCATTTTTCTAAAACTAGGCATACAAAATTTGGTTTTTTTTTTTGAAACAACAAAATTTGGTATTTGAATATTTGTCGTTTATGTTTTAAATTTGTGTTTAAGTCTAGATATATTGAATTTAATACCGAGTTTAGAAATTAGTGCTATGAAATTCGAGAAAAATGTAATATGACAAGATCGATATAATTTTTATTAAAAAAAGTTAAGACCAACAAAGTAGTTATATATAACCTGACAAAAAAGGATCAATATAGTTTGATTGTTTTTTATCAACAAAGTGAGCATAATCTAGCCTTGGTTAGCGATAAAGAGATCAAAGAACTAGAGCAATACCTCAACAACAATATTACGAACCTTGTTGAACTAAAAAAGTGATCAAGAGGTCAATAATTCAAATCCTTTATTTTACTAAAAAAAAAAAGAATTTGAGAAACTTAATCATGCCTTTGAAACTTAAACATATTTGTTTGCTTTGCCAAGTTAGAATTTAAGTGAAAAACTTATTAACAAAAGTATTGAGAAAAATGTATAATTTTTCAAGAAAACAAAATAATTATTCAAGGACTGGAGATAGGTTTGTTCCTTGTATTGAAGTGAGGTTTATGTGGGCTCTTGATTTTGTAATTGTATTGAAGTTCTTTTGGCTTAATTTTGAATGTTTGGTTTGAGTGTTTTTTTGGCAACTCAATTCTGGTCATAATTCAGTGTTAAATCCTACCAAGACTTGTGACTTTATAGCTGGATTCTAACCATCTGAATGGTCATATAATTTGGGTTCATTATTTATTAATCTCTTTAGTTAATTCTCAAACTTAGGTATGGGAAAAAAAGATATCAATCTCACAAATTATTCATACTCAAAAGTTCAGTCAAATAAAAACATTCTAAACTAAAATTAACCCACCCAACTAAATATTAAATACCATAATTAAAAAATGGAGCTTCTTTCCCCTTCAAATCAAAATTGTGGAACCATAACAAGAAGATTATTTAAAGCTTATGATGTTCAAAAGAACAGTAGCATTACACATTTTAGCATTAAAAGGGGTTAATTAATAAGATCCAAACTTTAATGGGTTAAAGCTTTATCAACAAGAAAACTTGATGGAGACTTTCTGCTGAACAATCCAAACTCCATAACTCAAAATTCAAAGTACATTTTATTTCAATTATTAGAGATAAGAATGGTTTAATTTTAAGCATTCAAGATGAAAACCATGACTTGGGTACTAAACTGAACCTGACTTGAAAGCCATTACCCAACAATAGAATAATATATAAAAATTCAATGGATAAATTCAATTATATATTTTCATAGATATTTAACCTTTTTATTTTTTTTTTGCAAACTATCTATTTTTCATCTTACTTCAGAATGCAACATGCCTTCAATTCTGCCATTTATTTCCTCTTTACCAGAAACCTGAAAATCACACATAAACACTACTAATTTCAAACTCAATTTCATTTCATTTTTTGGTCTCTAAAGCTAAGTCTCTCTAACCATATTATTCATCTCCTCACTGACATTTTTGCAACATAGGCAGATCACAGTAATAATAATAATACATTCACAAATCTGAATTTCCTTATGCATCATGAGATTTGAATAAACATCTCCCATGTATTATTATTATTATTTTGACAGAAAACAAAAATAATTTAAAGATGATAGTGTAATTAAGGTTGTAGTCCACGCTTTGAGCCTTTTTTATGATGAGATAATACAATAAATCTCTCATTTATTAGAAAATCATTCTCAAGAATACTCGGGTGTTCTTGAGAGCGATGAAAGAAAGTACGCTATCTCGAACGATAGAACAAGTGTTGTTCTAATCTAACATGTGGATAATGTAGAAATCTGAGTAAATGCTTCATAGAATACAAGCAATCCGCACCTAATACATTATCGTTCAACATTTTTCGGTTTCGTGGGAGAGTTTCTTGGCTTCCAGAACTAGACAGATAGGTCCAACTGAAAAAGAACTTTATGTGAGATGTAAGATATCACTGAGATGCACACAGAAGAAAATTGCTCAAGAAATCTTGTGACCTAAGAGAAGGAGCTCTATCATTCACCTACCATGCAAAAATGACATTTCAACTAAGCTTTATATAAGGGAGGCTTTTCTATTCTTTAATCCCCACATCTAAACAAGGAAAATATACAATAGAGGGTGAGAAAAAGAGAGAGAGATATGGGTTTGATAATTCGAGTTCTAGTTCTTGTGGCCTGCATTTTCCCAGTTTTGGTCGAATGCCGAATTCGACGCTACAAATTCGATGTAAGTGTTGTTTTTTTTTTTTTTTTTATATCCGCGTGTCCGGGTAAAGTTTACGTGCACCTTAACTAATTTCATGGAACATATTGTCTGACCTTACAACATTTGAATATCAAAAAATTTCTTAAGAAATTAATTTTTAAATAGATGGTCATCACAGATACCTCTAAGTTCTTTAAGACCTCTCTTAACCCCTAGGTCTCACTTCTCGTTCCTTTATATCAGTCAGAAGCAGATGGCAAGGCTTCTTTTTATTTCTTGTTCACATTTTTAATTAAAATATGTTTTTTAAGTGTCATTTGTCTTTAAAAAATATGCAGAACTTAAGATGTGCATGTCATCAACTTACTATATTCAGGCCAAATTCGTTTATATCATTGTTGACAAGATATCATGGCCAAACGTATATCATTTATGTTGGCAAGATATCTGATATGATCAAGGATCTAGATTATATCAAAAGATAAAAAATTACAAGATAAACCAAGATTTGATAAGTTTTGGAACCTGCCCTCTCAAGAGAATCTCTTGAGCCCTACAATAAATCACTCAATAACTCATTCAATAATTTGCATGCCTAAACCCTAACCGAACCCACTCTATTTATAACAAAATCCTAACTTACTCTCCAAGTAATGGCTAACATAGAGCCCTAGGCCCAACCTTATGATACGATCCGGACCTTGGAGTGTTGGGAATATTAGTATTAGTATTTATTATCTATTAGTTAATTGTTATTTTAATTGTATTGGGCTTGGGCCTATTATTAGTCTTTTAATTAATTAGGGTTTAGGGTTATAAATAGGGGATGATAGGTCTTTGTTAAGCATCCATTGAATAGTCGTATTTTGTACTCTGGCTCTTAGAGAGATCCTCTCGGGAGATTTATCTTAGATTAATAAAATAGTGTGGTAGATCATATCATTTTGGTATCAGAGCCGTTTACCGATCCGGGAATGGTATCGACTAAGATGGAAACAAGGATGCAAGGTTGGGAAGAAAGCTCGGCTGAATTGTCCAAGAAACAACGGGAAACGGAAGCAAGGCTAGACTCATTGGAAGAACGATTAGGGCAAAAAATTGACTCGAAGTTCGAACAACAAGATGCGAAATTTAACTCTCAAATCGAACAAATAAATCGGAATATTCAGATGTTGTTAGAACGCATTTCGGGGCTGCCGATTATCGAATCAAACCAAGAAAACCAAGGGGAAGGAAACGTCGTCGGGCCGGAGTCGGTTAGAGGCTGCAGCCGCGCAGAGGAGGACGCGGCGGCGGGGACCGTGCCGACCAGAGCAGGGGCGGCGGGCGCGCGCGGCGTGTGGGGTTGGAGTTCGTCGCGTCGCGCGCAGAGGGGGAGGAAAAAGCAGGGGATGCGCGCGCGCTCTCGGGCGCGACAAGGGTTCGCGCGCGAGCCATGTGGGTGGGGTGAGGTGATGGCGACTTCGGGCGTGGCGTGGGCGCGCGGCGGGTGTTGGGCCGTCTTGGAGCTGGGCGCGGGGCGCGGCCGGGGGGGCGCGCGAGGCGCGGGTGGCACGAATCGTGCGCGCGCGAGTTCGAGCGAGGGGCGTGGGCGCGCGCGATCGGGTGTTGGGCGTCGCGGAGCTGGGCGCGAGGGCGCTGGCCGGGGCGCGCGCGAGGCGCGGTGGCCTGGCCCAGGAGTGCGCGCGAGTTCGAGCGAGTGGGCGTGGGTGAGCGCGATCGGGGTGTTGGCCGTCGTCGAGTCAGGGCGCGAGGGGGTGCCGGGCCGGGCGTGGGCAAAGCGGGCTCGCGGCGCGGGCGTGATGCGGGCGTAAGCGGGGGGGCGGGGTGTGGCTCGGGTGCGGCGGGCGGATCGGGTGGGCTGGTCGGACCGGGACGGGTTGGGCGGTCGGGTTGGACCGGCGACGGAGTTTCGAGGGAATTTCGACAGAATACGCACGGGGCGACTTGGTCGACGAGGAGAACCTCGACATGGCCGGGGAGGAAATGGGTTGTCGAGAGAGAGAGAGTGCGCTTTGGGATTGACGGACCAATAGCGCATGACGGTTGGAATGATCGAGGCCGAAATTGGGTTGACGATTTCACGGGACCGGAGTTCGGCCAAAGGGGAGATCCAAGGGTCGTGGGGAGAGAAAACAGGGTTCTGGAGGAGAGGAGGTTGCGCATGGGCTATGATAGGTCGTTGGCGCATGACGATTGGAACGATAGGGGGTGGAATGACAATGTCCGAAATAGGGGACAAGATTTCGGGTGGGGAGGAGAAGAAAGATTTGAACGGGGAATTCAGAGAATAGGAGGAAGGGAAGGACTGGGATGTGACAGGAGATTCAGGAAATTGGAGATGCCGGTTTTCAAGGGTCTTGCTGACGAGGATCCGGTGGGATGGTTAAGTCGGGTCGAGCGTTATTTCCTGGTAAACAAGTTGACTGAATATGAGGGGGTTGAGGCAGCAGGGTTATGTTTAGAAGGGGAGGCATTGGAGTGGCTGCAGTATGAGGAGGACCGTGCTCCTTTTCGTTCGTGGAACGAATTCAAAGATGGGTTGTTGGAGCGTTTCCAACCGGTGGCCCAGGCCAATAAGTACGCCAACTTCATGAGTTTAAAGCAGATAGGAACGGTGAAGGAATATCGCCGGAGCTTTGAGCGCTTTGCTAAGGGAATGCGCGATATCAGTACGAGCGCATTGGAGGGGAAGTGGGAAAGTGGACCGAAAGAGGAGATACGGAGCGCGCGATGCGTAAGCTACGACCAGATGGGCATTGAAGAGAAAATGTTTATGGCCCAAGTGATTGAGGATGATTTTGCTTTCCAGTGCTGCCCAACACGAGGGAAGTACTTCCGCAATGCGATTAAGGCTAAAGCGAACGATTGTCTCGGGAACGGGAAGCACGTAGATTTTGTCCCATAGGACTACAAACCGTTCACCCGATGCCTTATAAAAACTCACTTTGAAACCGAAATTCGAGCTAGGAAGGACAAAGGGTTATGTTTCATTGCGATGAACAATTTGTCCCAGGACATCGTTGTCAGAAGAAAGAGCTTCAGAATTTGGATGTGTGGGTCGTTCGGGATGCGCACGATTACCAGAATGTTGAGGTGACTGAATTTTTGCCAGAAGATGGAACTGCAGAAGGTGGCATCAGAGATGGAACACCTTGAGGACAAGGTGGCTCTTGGGGGGGAAAGTATTGATACGATCCGGACCTTGGAGTGTTGGGAATATTAGTATTAGTATTTATTATCTATTAGTTAATTGTTATTTTAATTGTATTGGGCTTGGGCCTATTATTAGTCTTTTAATTAATTAGGGTTTAGGGTTATAAATAGGGGATGATAGGTCTTTGTTAAGCATCCATTGAATAGTCGTATTTTGTACTCTGGCTCTTAGAGAGATCCTCTCGGGAGATTTATCTTAGATTAATAAAATAGTGTGGTAGATCATATCACCTTATCAATATCATGGTTGGATATTTCATTTTAGTTGACCCATCAATATTGACTGCACACTTATTCTGACTAAAGATAAATTCTACAAACTGGTGATTCAAATTCCTATTCTATATGTTAATTGGCAGGTGGTTTTGAAAAATACTACCAAACTATGTTCAAGTAAGCAAATCGTGACGGTTAACGGTAAGTTTCCGGGGCCTACCATCTACGCCAGGGAAGATGACACAGTGCTTATTAGGGTTGTTAACCATGTTCAATACAACCTTTCTGTTCACTGGTAAGACTGTCTCCAAAACTTCTACTTTACCTCTCTTATGTGATGAAGCCTAAGCATGATTGGCTTTTTCTATTTTGTATTCAACAACAATAAGGGTGGAAAATTCGAACCTATAACATCTTCGTTACTAGGTTACATGACACAATTGGAGTTACATGACACAATTGGAGCTTCGCTCCTTTTGGCCTAAGAATGATTGATTTATAATAATAATATTTAGAAGAGTAAAGGGATGATGCTCGCTTACTTTCTTTTTGTGGTCAGGCATGGAATTCGGCAGCTCCGAACCGGTTGGGCGGATGGACCAGCATATATTACACAGTGTCCAATCCCATCAGGGCAAAGCTATTTATATAACTTTACGGTTACTGGCCAAAGAGGCACCCTTCTTTGGCACGCGCACATTCTATGGCTGAGGGCTACTGTCCACGGCGGCGTCGTCATCTTGCCGAAGCTTGGCGTGCCATATCCATTCCCAGCTCCTCACAAAGAAGTTGTTGTTGTATTAGGTGAGCAAGCTTGAGAGTAAAACAAATCTATCCTTGAACTTGATTGGTTTTTGGTTCTAAGACATGATCCTGCTACTGCAGCTGAATGGTGGAAATCCGACACCGAAGACGTGATCAACGAAGCGCTGAAATCAGGGTTAGCTCCAAATATATCAGATGCTCACACCATCAATGGTCATTCAGGACCCACCTCAAACTGTTCTACACAAGGTACAACATCAATCACAACATAGAACAACCAATATGCACCAAAAACTTAAAGATTACAATGACTTAAACACTTGAATTTGGCATCAAAATTTCTTATCAGGGGGATTCACATTGCCTGTTAAGAGTGGAAATACTTACTTACTGCGCATAATCAATGCTGCACTCAATGACGAGCTATTCTTCAAGATCGCCGGACACAAGCTCACAGTTGTGGAAGTAGATGCTACCTATGTAAAGCCATTCAAAACAGACACAATTGTGATAGCCCCAGGCCAAACCACCAATGCACTCATAACAGCCGACCAAACCTCTGGCAAGTACTTAGTCTCCGCCTCCCCTTTCATGGACGCGCCAATCGCAGTCGACAACAACACGGCCGCAGCCACGCTACATTACTCGGGCACACTCGCAACAACGACAACGACACTAACCGCCCCGCCTCCGCAAAACGCAACCCCAGTAGCCAACAACTTCCTAAACTCTCTCAGAAGCATTAACACAAACACCTACCCTGCATTAGTCCCATTAACCATAAATCACAACCTTTTCTTCACAATCGGCCTCGGAATCAACCCCTGTCCCACCTGCAAGGCCGGGAACGGAAGCCGGGCCGTGGCCAGCATCAACAACGTCACATTCGTAATGCCCACCACGGCCTTGCTTCAAGCTCACTACTTCAACATCAATGGGGTTTTCACAACCGATTTCCCTGCAAACCCACCTCACGTTTTCAATTACACAGGCAGTGGACCATCGAATTTGCAGACAACAAAGGGGACAAAGCTTTATAAGTTGAAATTCAATTCGACGGTGGAGCTTGTTCTGCAGGACACTGGGATCCTGACCCCTGAAAACCACCCTGTTCATCTTCATGGCTTTAATTTCTTCGTCGTTGGAAGAGGAGTTGGGAATTTTGATGCTAAAAATGATCCAAAATCGTTCAATCTCGTCGATCCCGTTGAGAGAAACACCGTTGGTGTGCCTTCCGGTGGCTGGACCGCCATCAGATTTCGAGCTGATAATCCAGGTACAAACCTTCGTTAAATTAATTTTATGCCTAATAAATATTTATAGTGTTTTCCATTTTTATATAAAAAATATATTTTCAATTTTGATTCTAGTATGTTTTTTTTTAAAAAAAAAATTAATTTTTAATTAAATCTTTTTTTCTTTTTTTTATAAATATGATCACTTAATAAAAAAGAAGTAATTAATTTTTTTTTTTTTGAGATTACGACAATTGAGGGTGGAGAGACTCAAACAAAGGTCATTAGGCATACATTAATGCCGATGAGCAACTACTCATGTTGGCAAAAAAGAAGTAATTATAGTCATTAGTATTGATAAATACCTACTTATAATATTGTATAATGAATATTTATAATACTATGTTAAAATGTCATTGACTGTCGATACAAATATTTTATTATTATTATTTTTTAATACATATTGGGAGAAGGAGGACAAATACTGATTCTCGTGCTCGAACTTGTAACAGTGGTTGAACTGGTTTATAACCAAACAATAAAATCATTGCCCCACTGACTCATTCGATAAAATATTCAAAATTTATTAATTTCAAAATTAAAATTTTTATAACATAATACTCCTAAATTGCCAAAGTTAGTCTAGCTTAATTAGTGGACAAGAGGAATATCAATATATTCACATAATTAGGAGGCTATAAATTTGAGTCTCTTTCCCCACTATGTATTCAAAAAAAAATTGAGTCTCTTTCTTTCAAAATGAAAAAAAAAAAATTGAATCTCTTCCATCAATTATAATTAAACTATAAATTTTTTTAACTTTTATATTTTTATATATTAATAATCACGAAATATATACTGTGATTGAATTGCCCAATTTTCTGTAGTATTTAAAAAAATGTCATTTATAAATCTTTAAGATATTATTTTAAATTTATAGATAAATAGACGTAAGTTAAGAATTTGAGTAATACTTCCCTCCTTACATAAGGAGGGGAGCTATCCTTATATGCATATGTGGTACAATACATTTTTTTTTTTTTAATAATGTTAATAAAAAAAGTAAAAATTTGTGGCATCAATGGTGCCACATATACACTAAGGATGGCTCCCCTCCTTATCTAAGGAGGGAAGTATTTCTGTAAGAATTTAACCTATTTAAATAAAGAAATATAATTTGCAAAACTCATCAAGATTTAGAAACCAAAAAAATAAAAAATAAAAAAATTCAAATTTATTTTCTAATTGCAAATATTGCTCATGATGTTTTTTTTTGTTTGGTTGTAGGAGTTTGGTTTATGCATTGCCATTTGGAAGTGCACACAACATGGGGATTAAAAATGGCATTCTTGGTGGAAAATGGCAATGGACCAAACCAATCAATCATTCCACCTCCTAAGGACCTTCCAAAATGCTAAACCAACATGCCACCAAAGAGAATCCATTGCAATAACATCAAACAAACAAACAAAAAAAAGGTCAATGAAAAGATAGAGAAGGAAGAATTTAGCCATTGGTGGCTATTTTCCCTTTTGATTTCTTGAAAATGAAAAATACAATTTGCTTGAGCTTCCTGAAATAAATTTTACTTGTAATTTAATTGTTTGAAGAAACAAATTCTTTTTTTGTTTCATGAGTTTGTATTGAATGAAGAGTTGAAAATAAAGATCAATAATAGATTGTTTTTTTATGGATGTTAATGAAAAATTATTATGGACTTGATGGAATTTCCTTCAACTTTAAAATGTTTTGTACTCTTTTAAAAATTAGTTGGTATCATAGGCTAAATTTGACCTTTTGCTTTGGTGGAACATACACCAAATTCCACTCAAACAAGTGAGTTTTTTTATAAAA
The DNA here is from genome assembly GCA_036507275.1 of Sicyos edulis. Lineage (NCBI taxonomy): Eukaryota > Viridiplantae > Streptophyta > Magnoliopsida > Cucurbitales > Cucurbitaceae > Sicyos > Sicyos edulis. The sequence continues at coordinate 6,564,125 of CM071859.1, read as the reverse complement.
AAAAATAGCTTTGTTTAAGGTGAGAATTTAAATTGGTGGTCTTTACACATTTATGCCACAAGTTATTATTTTTGTAAAGAGGTGGATTTCAGTCTTACTAGTATCTACATAAACATTATTTTAAGAAAAGAATTTTGATTTTCTAGAATAAAATTAATTTTACTATAATCTTTCCCTCTCAAAGATTATAATGAATCAAGCCCATATATACACATATATATAATTTAGGGTATTATAAGTTCAAAATCCAAAATCTGTAAATATGTATATACAAATCTTTTACTCTTCAAAAAAAAAATATATATATATACAAATCTTTTAAATATCTATATACAAAATATCAATAACTAACAAATTTTCATAATTGAAAAGATTGATTTAAAAATCTATATTTGATTCTCTACTATTTAAGAGTAGCAGTTGATTAAGAATTTTTATTTAGGAAATTTCACTTAAACTATGGTAAAATGAAACAGTTAAAGATCAAATTAATATATTGCAATTATCTTTCCTAAATTGATATGTGGGGAAGAATCTCTAATAATTTTTTTTTCTTAATTCATTTACAATTGGAAGATGGAAGATTCAGACTCATAACTTCATAATTACGAGATTATATTAATACTCGTGAGATACTATTTTTTTGGGTTAAGTAACATTGTTATCCCTCAAATGATTTTCCTATATATATATATATATATATTATACAGTAGAGTGATCTTATTGGTCCTAGTTTTCGTGGCTGGCCCATAAAACAGCTTAATGGGATGCCTGTGTGTTAGTTTAATGGCCTGTCATTCAAAAGTAAATATTATATTGTTTTTTTAGATTAATTAATAATTTTGTCCGTATTATTTAAGAAAATTTAGAGTATGATTCTTATGACTTGAAAAATTGGAGTTATTTTCTAAAATTTGAATTTTTTTTTTTAATTTTGTCCTTATAACTTAAAAACTATAGTTCATTCTAGAGTTTAATAAAATTTAATAAAAAGTCAAATTATAAAAATTAAATTCTAGTTTTTCAAATTGTAATTGGAGTTATTTTCTAAAAATCTCGTGTAAACACTAACTTTTGTCAAATTATAAAAATTAAATTCTAGTTTTTCAAACTTTAAAGATTAATTTCTAATTTTTTCAAACAATAAAGAGTAAATATTTGTTATATCCTACTATACAAAACATTAGGGGATGTAGCTCAAATGGTAGAGCGCTCGCTTTGCATGCGAGAGGCACGGGGTTTGATCCCCCGCATCTCCATTTTTTTTAAAAAACATGGTTAGTTTATGTACAAAAGGAAATATTAAAGCTTCGTATAGGAAGTATTTTTATCACAAGTAGCGCAGAACGTATCAAATGGTTTAGTAGCGCAATGATTTCATTATTTGATTGTAAATTAGTTCAACACCAGCTTCACGTGTTCGATCTCTGGAATCGGTTCACGCTAATTGGTTTTTAGTATTTAAATAATTCCTTTTGGGAATTTTTGTGCTATATCATTGTGCTAATATTAAGAGTACTTCCCAACATGTGTACACGTTCTCACCCTTTTATGCTATTTGTGATAAAAGATTCATTTCATCATAGTGACTTCATTGGACGGTGCTTTTCGAAAGTGGTCATTTTGTATTAGAACCATACTAGCAACTTTCAACCACAGACATGAAGTTCCACTTCAAAATCAATTTACTCCTCTTTGTCTTCAGTGCAATGTTGCTCAGCTTCTTTGGAGTAATTATTTCTCCTTTTTGAACTCTCAAACTTCAATTTACTCCAAAATAGTTCTAAATTGATTCGTTTTCGTCTCAAATAATGATGCTCTCTTTAAATCGGTGTCCAGATTTAGACTATAAAATAGCTAAAAATGAACATAAAAATGACTTAAGCACAATCTATATACGATTTATTCGCTCGAATTTGATCGGATTAAATAAAAAGTTTCTTGACAAAGAATAAGGAAAATATTGAAACAAAAACACTACAAATTATATGATAATTTGAATAGTTTCATAATGGCCAATTAAACATCAAAATCACTTCACAAAAGAAAAGTAACAGTAATGCATATATGAGTTGCAAGGTGGACAAGCACTCACAAAAAAACATTTAATTATGGAAATAAAAGTGGAGCCAACAAAAGCACTTACACTATGCACACTTACACATGTCCCCTCTCACTCCATACATGAATTTTTTAGTAAAATATTTCATTTTTGTCTCCTTTTAAATTAGTTTATTTAAATAAAGCTGCCAAAATTGAATATTAGAATAATAGTTAGTGGTTTGTTATTTTTTTTTTCCTTTTCTTCAAGGTGCCCAACAAATTAGAAAGCAATCACAAATGTAAGGCCAAATGTAGAAAAATGGGACAAATAATGCATCAACTTCAAGGCCCAATTTTAAATACAAGAAAGCAATCTTTTTTTATTGTCATCTTTGTTTATTCTTTCATACATGTAATATATTGGTTGTATGTGGGACTATAGTCATTATTATTTTATTTTTGTTTCAGCTAGGAATGTTATATTATTAACTATAATATAAGAATACACTTGATTCCTACCTAACCCATTGGATCTCTTGTTTATGATTAATGATAACTTTTTAACTCACTTTTTAAGGTAATTAATTTCTCTAAGTACTATGAAAATCTAGCTTTTCCTCAAACCACCAATAACATCTTACTTAGTGGCCCTTAGTGTTCGGAACTAAGGCCCCAAATCTTTATGTGGTAACTTATTAAAACAATTTTACTTTATACTATATATATTTATTCAATTTTTTTAAAAGAAAACAAAAACAAAACATACTTTGCAAATTTGTTATTGTTTTTTTAAGCCCAAATTTGTTATTGTTAAATGTTATATCAATTTACTTATTTATGATCATCTAAGTGTTATATATATATATATATATATATATATATATATATGTATATTTTGATGACGGTTCGAACAAACTTGCACACATCTCAATTATTGTTACGGAATATATGAAATGAAGATTAAATCTTTATTTATTTTTTTAATATTTTAAAAGTATATACTAAAACAATTGACTTAATACACCTAGTAATTTAAGTAATTTCTTAAATATTTTTTGATAGAAAGAAGAATTCCAACATGTAGGTTTATAATTATTAATTTGAAAAGATGGTGCTAAAATTTTACGATTGCAAGCTCTTAAGTGGTTACATATAACTATTAGAGAGTTTTAAGTTTGAATCTACTTAATTTGGAATAACTTTTTTAAAAGTTTTTTTTCCTCACTTTTGATTGTTTTTAAACGAAATTGGCCTATTTTTTCTTTTTGAACGACTTTAGTTATAGTCCTTTTGTGAATTATAAGCTTGTAAATGATGATTTCAAGTATGTGTAAGGACTTCAAATTCCAAAGTCGTATATGGTGATAATAACTTTGTACAACATTCTAAAAAATTATTCTTCAAAAACAAATTGACAAAGATTCCTATTTATGTACAATGAGTGAGAGAGGAAATTCTAATGAGTTTTTGGAAATTAGGGGAAAAAGTCTAGATTCTTCTCTATCTTTTTGGTTTCTTTACTCTATTGGCAATAATGGTTACAATTATTATAGCCACCTTTTTTTAATATTGAGATTCCATTTTTACCAATACTTTATTTTTCTAAGCATGAAACAAGTGGATGGGATTGTCTTCTTATATTTGAAGCTTTGTATCAAAAATTTTATTGAGCCAACAGATTATAAGATGAAACCACCCTATTGTTTAAGCTCATAAGTGCATATGATATGAAAGAATCTCTCACCACTAAAGTTATAGCTCACAATGGACAAACTTTTTAACAAACTAATAATCAACTTCTTAGATAATTAACCTGCCCAATATTTTTAGGTGTGCATGGATAAAGGAAAAGTTGAGAAAAGATGGAATATGAGTAATTTAACCCATGCTTGTTTATGATAGAAAAAATTTCTTACAACTCCTCATTTCAACCCCTTACTCGAATCTCTCATTTAAATAATTTTTTCCAAACAAAATTTTCCAACAATTTATCATCAAAACAATATTTTTTTTTAGAAACTTACTATATTAATCAAATTCACAAAATAATTATAAATACGATCAATTTTTAAAATATTAAGCAACTATAATCATGAGTATTAATAATAATATCGGATTAATAATACATAATAATGTAGCAATACATAATATTGTGTACTAATAATACTTGTATTAATAATGCATAATATTGTATTAATAATTCTTAATAATATAGTAATAAAATGCATTAATGATAGTAAATGCAAATATTTTAAAATTTTCATCCATTTGTAATTATTTGGTTAAAGTAGCTCATCCATTATAATTTTCATATATTTTCTTGCATCTCATCAATAAATAATCTTATCTAAATATGATTTTCGTGCAATCATTCATTCAAACACCATTATTCAAACATAATTTTTCTATTGGCTCTTCTTTAAATAACTTTATTCTAAACATGGTTTTCGTAAAACTATTCGTTCAAACACCGCAGCTAATCCACTTCATTTTTTTCCTTCCACTCACCTCAAAATGAAGAATACAAATAGTTTAGGTAAATTCTGTCAATAAAAGCAATAATTCAACTAATATTTATAGCGAAAAAATTAAGTGTTAAGGGACGACCAATCTAACTCGATTTTTCATATTAACATGATATTGTCTACTTTAAACCTATGACTTTGCTTTTTAATTTCTACTATCATTTCATTAAAGATGTTTGTAATATCTTATAAATCCATAAAAGATGTTTGTAATATCTTATAAATCCATATAAAGAATTCAAATTCACATGCTCCAATTATGGTTGAACTCAAACAAAGCTCATGTGAGCTCTTGACTTAAAATTACAACCATGCCAAACAACCACCAATTTTCTCATTAATGGTTTGGCCATTGGCATCTCTCTTTTTTGTTTTCTTTTTCTCTCCCTCTAAACTTTTGTGTGAAGAATCAGCTCCCACAATCACCACACCCACCAATTACAACTCAACACTGTTTACCTTTCATTTTCATTCTCTTTAATTCTCTGCCCAATTTCTGCTCCTTACATACCAGAGAGTACTCAACCCATTTTCCCTCCATTATCACTCCCACCAATACCTAGCTAGGGCTTTCTTAATAACACCTGATTTGGCTCATTTCATACAATTTTCATCATTTCCTTCTGTTTCATCTCTTGGGTCTTGCTTTTTTTCAATTGGGTCTTCTTCTTTGCCTTTGATTTTGCATTTTTCTTGCCTTTTCTCTAATGGGTCGAGCTCAAATCGCAGCTTTCTGATGAAATTCCCTCTGAAATTCACATAGAGCTCGAGCTTGGCCATGGCGGTGGTGGGTTCAGTGTAATTCTTGTCTTGGATCTGCAATTGAGCCTCTAGGGTTTCGTTTTGTCCTCGACGAATCTTCCTAGGGCTCTTGAAAGTAAAGGGGTCTTTTCAAGATTCTCCAATTTTTTTCTCTGATAAATCGAAAAGGCCTCACTGATTCCTCTGTTTTCGATCCTTTTCCGCCATGGAATTTCTTTCACCAGCTTCTTATCTTCGAAATTCGAACTGGTTATTTCAAGAAACGAAAGGAACCCAATGGACACCTGAGGAAAACAAACGATTCGAGAATGCTTTGGCCTTGTACGATGAAAACACTTCTGATCGGTGGTTCAAAGTCGCCGCCATGATTCCCGGCAAAACCATCGGTGATGTGATAAAACAGTACCAAGAACTGGAAGAGGATGTTTGTGATATTGAGGCAGGATTGATCCCGATTCGCGGCTATGCGAATCGGCATTCGTTTACATTGGAACGGGTCGATAGCAGCCATGGATTTGATGGTTTGAGCCATTTTTATGGGGCTGGAGTTAAGAGAGGGGCTTCAACTAGACCTCCTGATCATGAAAGGAAGAAAGGAATTCCATGGACTGAAGAAGAACATAGGTAAATTCAGCCCTGTTCTTTGTTTTGTTATCATTGATGAGGAATTCTGTTAGTGTTTTGGATTCAAATTGCAGTGGTTGAGTTTCGCGTTGCGAAAATGTTGTAGGATTAGACAGTTGTTTAGTGTTTTTTGTCTGCTCTGATTAAGAAATAGTTTTGATGAATATAGTAGTTCCATGACTTTATCAGTTGTGGATTCAAATTGCAGTGTTCGAATTTCTAGTTGCGGAAATGTTGTAGGATTAGACGTTTGTTAAGTGTTTTTTGCCTGCTCTGATTAGGAAATTGTTTTGATGGATATAGTAATTCCATGTCTTTGTCAGTTGTGGATTCAAATTGCAGTGATCGAGTTTCTCGTTGTGAAAATGTTGTAGGATTAGACGGTTGTTTAGTTTTTTTTTTTTTACTGCTTTGATTAAGAAATTGTGTAAATGAATATAGTACTTTTATGTCCTTCTGATCATGAAAGGAAGTAAGGAATTCCATAGACTGAAGTAGCTCATATGTAAATTCTGCTCTGTTCTTTGTTCTGTAATCACCGGTAAGGAATTCTGTTGGTGTTTTGGATTCAAATTGCAGTGATCGAGTTTCTCGTTGCAGAAATGTTGTAGGATTAGATGGTTGTTTAGTATTTTTTACTGCTTTCATAAAGAAATTGTGTAAGTCCTTGTCAGATGTGTATGTGTGTGTTTCTATGTTATCTCATGTTTGTGTAGCTTCTAATTTATGGGTGTTTTTGCTGTTTTAAAACTACAGGCAATTTCTGATGGGTCTTAAGAAATATGGTAAAGGCGATTGGAGAAACATTTCTCGCAATTTCGTTACAACGAGAACGCCCACGCAAGTCGCTAGTCATGCTCAGAAGTACTTCATTAGACAGCTGACCGGAGGGAAAGACAAGAGAAGATCAAGCATCCACGACATCACAACCGTCAATCTCCCCGAGGGAGACAGTAACAGACCTCCATCAATGGATCATACTGCAATGGCTACACAGCTGCATCAACTTTCGAAAATGGTTGACAATGCCGAGCAGCAATTCGACTGGAAATGTTCGAATCAGGAGACGGCCAGAGTTCTCGACTCGATGGACGGTAACATGTTTATGGTTATGCCTTCAAGTGAGCCTCAGCAGGAGGAACAAAACCTGCTGAAAGAAACCTTTCATGGATCTGATATTGAACCTTACTATACTATTTTTCAGATGCAACCAATGCACCAACATTATCAGTGAACTTTTTGTTATCTTTTTGGAGATATTTGATTGTTAGAACTTAGGATGCTTATTAATTAAAAGAATGAATCTCATTTAGCAATCTTGGATTGCTCTAGCATATGATTATGTATGATGCTCTGATGTGAATATGTTTGATGAGGAAAACTATAACTTGAGCAATTGAGCATTGCTATTAGACTCTTCTAAGAGATTTACATGAGCAGATCTGATTCAGGGTTAACTTTATAAATTTTTATTTTTAGTTACTTTTGTGTTTCACTTAGGGTCAGTGGCGCAGTTGGTTATCTTGTCTTAAATCATTTCAACTCTACGGTCACGAGTTCGATCCTGAAAATCGGTATTTGACTCTCACAAACTCTGATAAGAATGGCTTGATACAATTAGCCTTCAACCATGCTTTGATTTATACTTAAGTCTTCAAACAAGAAGCTATTGGGCAAAAAAAAAAAAAAAAATCTCATAACCAGCCTACCAATATGATTGAAGTCCAAATTAATGTCAATTTTTACGTCATATATGCAAAAAAATTAGTTTATAGTTCCATAGTAATTTATATGTATTTTCAATTTAAAAGTCATAGATTCAAATATCTAATTTCTAAATATAGTTGTTAAATGAAAAATAAGGGAAAAGGCATATCTCTAAGCTTTAAGAGTATATCATTCTATCTTATTCATTAAGATAGTAAGATGTGACCTATAGTTTTGATAATAATATGGCTTTTATTGATTAGAAGTTAATATTGGCATCCAATGAAAAGTTATTCATCAAGATTAGTAAAATTGAACTTGTGGTTTATAAAGTGAAGTTTAAAAGAGAAAATGGGCTTATGATAGGAAGTAAGTTAAAGAAGTGGGTTCCTCATTGGTACTTGAATTGAGTTATTATTATTATTTTCTTTAAAAAAAAAAAAGAAAAAAAAATCAAAATTGAAGTGAAATTTGAGATAACTACTATTTTATTTCAAAATTCTATCTTTTTTATTGTAATTTACGTATTAATTTTACTATATTTAGAGGTTAACAATTTTAATAGAATCTTATTTTCATTTGCGTTCATTTTTATTACATGCAACCAGTTTTCATTATTCTTTAGTAACTGAGTCTATACTTTCAAGATTTTGAAAGAATTATAGTGCTATAAACAACATACTTTTCATTATAAAAACTAGTTAATTATTATAAGCTATAACCAAAAAACAAAGTCAAAATAGTTTTTTAATCATCTAAAAGAATTTAATGTTTTCTAATCAAAGAACAAAAGAAAATAAAATTTAAACATGATATTGCATAAAGTTGAGCATCCAATACTTGGCCCTCCCTCTATCTCAACATATGTTGTATTAATGGGAAAAGGAGAATGCAAATTAAAATAGTAATCTAATCTAAATGGAATATTCTTAATAGTGGTTTTAAAAGAGAAGACAAAAGTGTGCAAAGTCTATCCTTTATTTATTTGTTTGATAAGACAAGGAACACTTGTCACTTCTTTATGGTATATGGACTCTAGGGCTGATTTCGGTTCGGTTTTTGTCGGTTTTGTACCAAACTGACAACCGAACCAATATCTTCGGTTTTCAAAAAATGGATCCGATCCAATGTCCAATAAAATATAGAACCATTGGTTCGGTTTTTCAATGTCCAAAAATGGATCCGATCCGATCAAATGTCCAATTTTTTTTAATATATTTAAAATAATATTTCTCATATAAAGACAACATTCTCGTAAACAACTATTTTTTTAAGGTTAGAAGTATTTTTAACTTATTTAAAATTATGTAAGGATATTTTTTACTTGAAATAGGGGTGAATTAAAGAAATATTAATGGAAAGAAGATTACTCTATATGAAATATTGACTATATATATATATATATATATATATATATATATATATATATATATATATATATATATATATATATATATATATATATATATCGGTTTGGATCGGTTTTTAAAATGAAAACCGGAACCGATCCAATATTTTCGGTTTTTTCAAATTACAAACCGATATGTCCAATTTTGAGGTAAAAAACCGAACCGATCCATTGGTTCGGTTCGGTTTTTCGGTTTTTCGGTTTTTTGTTGTACCCCTAATGGACTCTTCTTCATTTCCATTTATTTATCAATGTGCTCCTTCCTAAAGAGTATTTCATTCTTACTTCTTTGACTTCTTTTTCAAGTGTCAATTTTTTTTTTTTTCAAAGATTATGAATTTTCAAAAATGTGTTGGAAGAGAGTTTTCAAAATGAAGGAATGGTATCTAGTCTATAGACTTGTTTGAATAATGAATTTTAATTAAATCTTTCATACTACTAATATATTTAAATAAAACTACTCCATTTGAATATGGTAGAGCTTTGTGTTGATAACAATTTTCTTCATAATTTTATGCCTCTTTCTTAAAAGAAGAATAAGAAAAAAAAACTTGAATACATCCTGGTGCCATCCATCTTTTAGGCTCACTCAATTACATATATTCATTTGTCAAGTGTTAAATTAAATTTTAATCAATCTTTATGATTGTTTTTCCTCCTAATTCAATTAGGAATGAATCAAACAAAGGTAATTGTAGTCAAGTATTTGTTTTTTCTTCAATAACATTATTTACTAATAATCTTCTTTTACACATGAGTGAAGACTGATCGCAAAAATAACTTTATATATATATATATATATATATATATATATATATATATATAGAAAATGGAGATATGGATAAGCAAGAACAAAAACATTAAAGTAAATTTTGTGTTAGAGACATTAACCTTCATACTTATCAAGTTTTTCCCTATCTCATGCTTTTTGACATTGATACACCTATCTACTCATCATGAAAGACACTCATTTTCCCTATATATTTTTTTAAAAGTCTCTTTTTCCCTTATTCCAAACAAAAAAGAACTTATAGGACTATTGCAAATGTAAATTGACCTTATAAATGCTAGCTATGGTTCATATTTAGTCACATCACTAAAGGAATTTGAAATGAAAAGTTGGTTGAAAATAGTTGAGAGTGTAGCATCCTTTTTTGTTGAAATCATAGTGGGAAGGCCCTCCAAAGAAGTAAAGGATAGAGAAATGTTCCTTTAACTTTTCTTAAAGCAAGGTGCCTTCTAAATTAATAGAAATCTCTTACTCAATAAATACTTTTTCTATGAAATTTAAATGTTAAATATCGACCTAATTAATTAGGTAAGGTCCAAACATAATCTAATTGATCAAAATATTAGTAGTTTGTAAAGATTATTTCTCATTTTTGGCAAATAATGTAAGGTTCATAAACATTATATATATTTATTTATTTATAAAGGAAAAATAATGGTATATCATTGAATGAAGTGTGACTTTTTTGTAGCACTGGATATTTGTTGTATGTAGTCTTCTTTATATGTGATAGCTAAGTTCAAATGGTTGCCTTTAATTCAAATTTCAATATATACTCTTTAAAACAATTCCGAAGAATGTTTCAAAAAGAAAAAAATAATAATAATAACGAAGAATTTGATTTAAGTATGGTTTTTGAAAAGGGTTAAAAATTCGGTAAAAAGATATGTTTTTAAAGGTTGGATCACTATTTTTTTTTTTAAAATTCAATCACACTGAGATTATTCAGAGAATATGATTTGAAAATTTTCATGCTTTAAAAAAAAAATTATTTTAATGTTTAGGGTTGATGAATTTAGTAATATATCTTATATTGTTTTTTTTTTGTTGAGACAATCTTATATTGTTTTCTTGGAGATAATATTATCATTCATGTAGAGATATATCCATTTGATTGAACAATACTAGAGGAGAGAGATTCGAACTTATAATCTCAATTTAATAAACATGAGATTATAAGTTCAATCTCTCTCCTCTAGTATTGTTCAATCAAATGGATATATCTCTACATGAATGATAATATTATCTCCAAGAAAACAATATAAGATTGTCTCAACAAAAAAAAAGCAATATAAGATATATTACTAAATTCATCAATCTAAACATTAAAATAATTTTTTTCTTTTCGAAGATTAAAATTCTATATATTTAAGATAAGATTAGATGTTTGAATTCACACATTCATACAACCAATTATTATTATTATTATTATTATTATTATTATTATTATTATTATTATTATTATTATTATTATTATTATTATTATTATTATTATTATTATTATTATTATTATTATTATTATTATTATTATTATTATTATTATTATTATTATTATTATTATTATTATTATTATTATTATTATTATTATTATTATTATTATTATTATTATTATTATTATTATTATTATTATTATTATTATTATTATTATTATTATTATTATTATTATTATTATTATTATTATTATTATTATTATTATTATTATTATTATTATTATTATTATTATTATTATTATTATTATTATTATTATTATTATTATTATTATTATTATTATTATTATTATTATTATTATTATTATTATTATTATTATTATTATTATTATTATTATTATTATTATTATTATTATTATTATTATTATTATTATTATTATTATTATTATTATTATTATTATTATTATTATTATTATTATTATTATTATTATTATTATTATTATTATTATTATTATTATTATTATTATTATTATTATTATTATTATTATTATTATTATTATTATTATTATTATTATTATTATTATTATTATTATTATTATTATTATTATTATTATTATTATTATTATTATTATTATTATTATTATTATTATTATTATTATTATTATTATTATTATTATTATTATTATTATTATTATTATTATTTGAGTTCAACCATCATGAGATAGGAAATTTAAACATATGATCTCTAAATAACACTTATATCAATTGAAATATGTCTCAATATGAAAGTAGAAAAATAAAGCCACTAAATTCACTTATGATATTACTCCTTCTTTGGTGTCTGACCTAGAGACAGATGTGGTTACCTAGAGACAGACGTGGTTACTCATGTTTCAAAAAAATAAATAAAAGGGAAATTATAGTTAATGTCTATGTTTTATATACTTATCAAAAGAATGTTTTTTTTTTTTTTTCACTTTAAATTGAAGTCTAATCCAAAATTTCAGGAGCTGAGATAATAAATATATCTCCATAATCCGTTACTCCAAAAATTATAATTTAACATTTAATAAATATCAAATATAAATAATCCCCTAATTTGAGGAGATTTTAACCATTTACAACTATTTATATTTTAATAATTAAATAAAACAATATGTTGATCGTGCTTTTAAAATTAAAAATCTCATTAAAATAATATTTTATATATATCCCTAACTTGATCAAACTATTTTCTGTAGATGCAAAATTTAGAGTGGAAGTCCAAAATAGTATCTTACTGCTGATCGTCTTGTTGCTTCAATATCAACAATGGAGTAAATCAATAATAATGTAGGTCATCACGTCTATCAAATCCTCTTCTTTCTCATCCAAAATCAACAATGGAGAAACAATATCTCACATATTCTTCATGAACTTTAGATAACATCATCGTAAATCAATGTCGAGAATATCCAAATCTTATGGATCGATTGGGAGGCGAGAAGACGATAGCCCTAGCGGTTCAGAAGAAAATGTCATTCTAATACGTAACTACTACTTTCTCCTTCATCTTTCTTTGATTGATATTCCATTTTTAAGTCTCTTCTTTAGTTTTCTCGTGAACCTTAATTTTCCTGTTACTTTTTTTTCTTTTAATTTTTTTTTTAAAAACTAAAATCTTCACATAGTTAATCTTTTGAATTTTTTTCCATGTGTTTGCTTATGTGTTACTAAATTTTTCTTTATTTTTCTCATGAATCCTAATTTTTGTGCCTGCATATGCAAACAATTAATTTTATTATCACGCCTCTTATAATGTACAACAATTAGTTTTACTAGTTTTTTTTTAATTCAATAGTTTCGATCTATACAATAGCTAATACAAGCATCTCTTCCCAACGATCATTCCTTTTCAAATTTGATGTCAAATCGATCCCTAGTGTCATGTACTCCCAAAGTATATATATTCTAGATTGTTTTTGGAGCATATGTGTATTGGGTACACATGGCAGTTATGAGTACACACTCAAGTCAAGCACATTTAACATGCATCTCTTGTACCACATTTAGTATGCATCTATTGTGGTACATATTAGTACACAATAAAGATAAAATCTGCAAATCTTTTATAATTAAAAGAAAATGTCTTTATTTTGTGAGTTTCAAGTTTTCAAATGATGGAATTGAGGGCTTCAGCTTCTCCTTTGTAGATGGTCGAATTGAAGAAAGCTATATCGACATTATATTCCCCACAAAATTTATGAATATAAGTTACTTTGAAAATCTTGTTGCTTTTTAAATTTTAATTTAAGAATTCGTATTCAATCACATGTTTTGTTTTCCAGATTCCAAAACAAGATAACAATGTTTTATTTAAAAAAATGTATTTAATCAACAAGTGAATTTTTGGGTTGTTAGAAATTTAAATCTCTTTATTTAAATTTTTAGTTTGGATAGTTAGGAATGAATCTAAAATTCATTAGAATGATTCGAACAAATTAAAAATATTATTAAGGGCACAATAGTCAATTGTTATATAATTAATTATTTAATAATTTATAGATAATTATATTTAGACATTCATTTAAAGTATTTGAATGGTAGACATTTGTTTAATAATTATTCAAAAAATAGACATTCTCCTAGTTGTCCCAAAAAATAAAATCAAGCTTCTCCAAGATTTTTTGGGTTAGAGAAGGCCCATCAAACTGTCTGGTAATAGTTCCATTGGGCCCATTATTTTAGTGACGGCCCAAGTGTTTTCCTTCATAAATAGATAGACAAACTCATCATTTCTTCTTTATGGGCTTGATATTGAAGCCCCATCAAGATGATAGGTAGGCCCATTCTCCAATTCCCCTTTTCCTTACTTTTTTTTGTATTTATAAAACTTTTTTCTTCTTATTTGTTAGTATTTTCATGGAACATACTTACAAAAAAATAAATAATAATAAAATAATTATATAAATAAAAATTTTCTATGGATAGCAATTTTTAGGTCACATATTATAATTATAACATTTTTACATTCTAATTTCATTTTTTTTAAAAACAATTATCATCTCATCCCATTTTTCAGTGAATTGAATGAAGACTATCGTTAAAGTGATTGAAGATTATCAGCCAATAGATTAAATTTATTAGTGAATTGATTGAATTTATAAATGAAGTGATTAAATCTATCAACTGAAAATTGATTGAAACATGCATATTTTGATCTTAACATGACCTCATTTTTTTGCTACATATAATATATATATATATTAAAAACAATTCCTACATAAATTACTCTTTTAACAATCTAATCATAAAAAATTTAGCATCCACCAAAACTTATTATTTTAAGAAAATTTGATCATAAATTTAGAAATAGTATCTCTTACCCTAAGATTGTAATATTAAAAGAAAAGTACCACACACACAATTTTAATTAATCATTGGTTAAGCCCACTTTAACATATTGGTAAGTCTTTTGACCTTAGGTTTAAGGTCCTTTACTTTTACCCTTCACAATTTTTCTCCCCCTTAACTTCAATGGTAGTTCTTCAACAAACACAAAGTAAATGCCTCTCCAAATTTGGATCTTATTTTTTTCTATTGATTAAAAATCTCTTATACTAAACTTTTCCCTCTCTTCCTTTTTAGAGGGAGAAGCGAGAAGAGATGATAGATGGTAAGTGATGGATAGAGAGGAATGGAGAAGATGTTTTATTTCTTGTATAAGATGATGGTAGAGACTTAAAGTCACACACACAAATATAATTCTATTTACGATAAATCTACTAATTCAAGGCCGATAAACTTTTTAGAAGTAAATTTGAATTTATTATTTTAAGATGATTAAGTTATTCTAAATATAATGAAGTGAAGTTCTGATTTCTCAATTAAAAGAAATAGATTATTAAATTATACAAAACGCTAATAAAACTATACTCCTGTTGTCTCTCTTCCTTAACTGGACATTTTTTTAATTGTTTTCAAAATAGACTGAGCTCTTAAGAGCCTATTTCATTTATTAATTAAATTTTTACGGACAATTCATTGGTGCTTTTCAAGAAAAATAAAAAGGGAAATAACAAAACACTTTTTTAAAAAAATAAGTGTAACTATGTTTGTTCCTAGGCTAGACACCCGGAGACATCAAATGAGTAATGTTACGGGTGAGAAAGCTTAATATATATATATTTATTTATTTGAGACAAGCTTGATATTTATTATTGTCTGGCCCATAAATAAAAAAACAAATTAATAAATGTGGAAAGACATGTAGGGATGGAAAAATTTACTCTCTCACTACCCTTTTTTGAAGAAGGTAGAAAGACAGTCTCAATTATATTTGTTTTATTTTATTTATTATCAATATAGAAAATATAGCATCAAAACTAATAATAAAAATATGGGATATTAAAGAAGTAGAATAGGTGAGCTATGTTCACGAAATATATTTTAAGCATTAATGAACCTCAATTTTTAACAACGATCACCTAATCTTTACAAAACTATATCTTGTTTGAGTTAGATTTTATGGCTAAATCTTATATTTATTGAATTATTTATATTGATTTAAAAGGAAAATGACACAACAATTTTATTATTTGATTATAAATTAATTCAATATTATATAACAACTCGATCCTAAAGAATGGCTATTTGGTAATTTAAATGATGATGAATTTTTTAAAATTGAAAAATTACAACTTCTTTCTCCTATATCTACGATTTTGATATCAAATCACAAACGACTGAATGAGCAATACTTCAAAATTCAATTGGATTGTCTCTTGAAAACTTAAATAATATGATGAAATGGATTGCAATAAGTGAAACTATAGTACTCATGTACATCCATACCATAGAAATATATCCCATCAAATTTATATTTAGTTAAAATACCATTTTAATTTATATAATTTGAAACTTGTTTAATTTCAATTTAGTTCTTAAAATTTCAAAATTTCAATTTTAATTCATATACTTAATAAATAAGTAAATTATCTTTATAGTAAATTTTGGTTAACTTTTCTTTAAAAAAAAAAATTACTTCCCAATTAACCTTTTCCCTCTACTTATATTAAAAGTATTAACATTATAAACTTTATTTGATTAATATTGATTTTAAATTGATCGTAACTAATTTAAAGCTAGTTTTTTAAAGTACCTAGTTTATAATTAGATATTTAAAACGAATACTTTAAAATTAAAAATAAAATAATAAAAAGACATTATCAAAATTGTAAAATAATAATTATTAAAAAAAAAAGACCAAAATTTTGTCATCCCGACACACCCCAAATTTATATTCTATAAAAATTAAATGAGACAGCTAAGCTATATGAAGAAACAACCATAGGTTTTGAAAATAAATAAATAATTAAAATAAAATAAAAAACCATATGTGTTTTTTACTTAAATGATACACTACTACACTCAATCACTCCCCCATTCCCTTCTCTCTATTTTTCTCTCCTCACATTTTCAAAAAAAAAAAGAAAAATTCATAAAAAAAAATGTCAAAAATAAGCAGAAGAGTGAGTTTCAGCTCAGATCAAGCCACGCCCAAGGCCGCCGCCGTGGCAAGAAGCAAGAAACGAGTGATCGCCGTGTTCTGGGTTTTCCGGCTGCCGAAATCCGCCGGATTCTCGCCGGAAAGTTTCCTCCGCCGCATCGGCGCTAAAGTGGCCAAAGTTCTACGCTACGTGTCTTTGAAAAAAAAATCAAAATCTTCCAAAAATAGTAACGGGTCGGGTTCGGGTTCGGGTTCCGATTTTAACCGATCCCGTTCGGTTTCAGATTCCATGGAAGAATCTCACAGAGCTGAAGCTGTTAAAGATTGCATCCAGTTCTTCAACTCTTCTTCTACTTCTTCAGCTGTTTGATTTTTTATTTTTTTTTAATCTGAATTTATCAATGATACTTCTGTAACTTTTAAGGTAAATTTCCTCAATTATTAGTATTATTATTATTATTTTTTTCTAAAATGGTTAAATGAGTGTTCTTTTTTTTTTTTTTTAAGGAGGTTAAATGAGTGTAGTTCTTCAACTTTTTGGGTTGTGTATTTAACTTGTGAAATAAATTTGAATGGGTTTATGAAGTGGTTTGATCTATTTAGCACTTTGTTATATATATATATATATTGAATTTTGTAACAGATGGGTATATAACAAATTGGAGACTTGAATTACTTATAAATTTGAATAGATTTATGAGGAACCCAATCTATTTAGTCACTATATTCTTTTTTTTTTGAAAAAAGAAGAAAAAGAGTTTTGAATTTGTAGCATATGAGTATAACAATTTTTGAGATGAAGACTTGAATATTTGATGTTTTTGGTGGATGAAATACATATTATGTTAGTTTTTTTTTTTACTAGATATAGTATTCTATGTTATTTTATTTTTTAATTCATTAGTGTGGAGAATTTGAATTTATGATTTTTTTGATCCACCGCTTCTTAATTTATAGATATAGATTGATGTTGTAAATCTATGACTTCTTAATATGTGTATACACTTTTTTTTTTTAATGATATATATGATCTCTTTGATTATTATATTATATAAGATATTTTTTCTTCAAAAAAAAAGAAGATATTTCTAGTCTATGTTTTTATTGATTTATGAGTATATATAGTTGTTATAAGTTGAGTTATTTTATTTATTTCTTTACTTATTCTATATTAGTTGAGTTATGATTGTAGTTTTTACCAGTTTGTTAATTAAACATTTAAACGCTTAAAATGTGGGTGTTTGTTTTAAGAGAAGGTGAGATGAGGTGAGGTGTTGAAGTCCAACACCTTGTTTAGTCCAAGGTGTTCATCTCATCTCATCTTCTCTCTCCTTTTTTTTTTAATTTAAATTTTTTTCATCTTTTTATTTATATATATATATATTTACTTATTTACTTATTTTATGTTTGATATATTTTTTTATAATAATATTATTATTTTAATATATCAATATATAATTATAATAATTATACTATTATTATATCAAATGTTTATTTAAATATATTTGAATTTTAAAAATTAAAATAAATAGATATATATTATTTCTTAATATATGGCGTTAAACTTTTATATTTTTATTCATTTTTTAATCGTCTTTAATAACAAAAAAATTTATAGAATTTCAATTGTTTAGAGATAGACTATAAATACCATATTTAAAAATTAATAATTAAAAGTTATGTATTTATTTTTAATATTAACAATAAATATATCAATTTATTATTAAAATAAAAATTAAATTTCAATAATTTATACACATTGAATTTTTATTCGTAGTTTACCATAGATTTAAAGTATGATTAATGATGCTTAATATTAAATTTATATTACTTACATTTTATTTATGATAGTAGTTATATTTACATACTTATTATATTAATAGCTAAATATTTGAGAATAATTATTTTTTAAAAAAAGAAAAAGAACAATTTTATTGTTAAAAAAAATATAAGAACAATTAAAAAAATAAAAACATATCTTAACATCTCATCTCCTCTCCCTCCACCTCAAACAAGATTTTTCTGTCATCTCATCTTATCTCACCCCAAACAAGGTTTTTCTGTCATCTCATCTCACCCCAAACAAGATTTTCTGCTATCAACATCTCATCTCATCTCATCTCACATGCAGTCAAACACCCCATAAATACAACTGGTAGTATAAACCAAGAAAATTAACTTGCAATTTAAGAATTCAATTGATAGACCCAAAGGTAGAAAATCATTTAAAACCAAATTGAAAATTGAATTAAAAAATATATTTTTAACATGAGGGTTAGATAAATAATTAGGGATCAGGGTTAATGATATAATATTATTATTTAGAGGTAATCAAATTTAATATTATAGTCACAAATTTGATCTTGAAATGAGTATTTGACTCTAATTTATTTGAAAATACTAATATATTTATATAGAGTTTGTGGTTCCCTTGTCCTAACTCATACTCAAAAAAATAAATAACTGAATACCATCTTCAAAAGTTTAAAATTTATTAAAAGCTTTTTTGACACAAGTCAACTTTGATTAACTAATTTTAGGTTTATGATTGGACTTAAATTATTAATTATTTTAATGTCTACGAGAAGACATTGAAGTCCAAAAAGTTTGTGATTTTTTTTTGTGAATTTGGCCATTTCATTCAAACAAGCAAAACTTTAATTTGTCTCATTTCGTACCAGATTCCATTCAAAAAAGTTGCCCTCCATTATAATGGTTATTATTATTATTATTTTTTTTTTAAATAAAGGTAATCATACTCGTCCTTAGGTCAGACATCGAAAAAGTAATATCTGTGAGTCTCGAACCTAAAATTTTAAGAGTCGGTATATCTTCAAACTTTAAATCTTTAACCATTTTGTCACAAAAAAAAAATATTGTTATTAGTTTAGATAAATGTTGTTTTTATTTGTTTAATTATAATTGGAGAAAAATGAGAATTCAAACACATTTTTTAATTATACTATTAAGCTATGCCGATAAATGTTTTAAATATATATATATATATATTGACAGTTGTGATATGCATTCGATTGAATATGCAATAAAATACCCAATCAATAGAAGTCCATTTAAATATTTTTCTAGAAATGAAAAATAATAAAATAAGAGCTAATACCATTAAACTTTGTAAGCATAGAGACAAAAATATTTTAAAATATCATTTTGCTCGATTTATTCTACTTTAATCTTTAAAAATTTTAAATATTTAATTTTAATTGTACTTTTGAAAGAAAAAATTTAAATTAATTTAATGTTAATAATAATTGATATTTATTAACTAATAAAAATAATTTTAATACAAGGAACATATGTCTAAAAAAATGAGGAAAAGTTAAATTTTTAATGCTAAAAAAATAACGTAAAAGATTAATTTTAAGTTTTTTTAATATTTTAATTCAGCATTAAATGTTAAAAATAAAATAAATAAATAAAAATTCTCATGCATGGACCAAATGACATTTTATCCCATAATTCATATATGAAAAAAATGGTAAGAAAATCATTTGTATTGTTTTTTTTTAGACAAAAAATCATTTGTATTGTTATACAATGAGTAGTTAATAAATTGCACTTAGAGATAGATTTGAATGATAAACTAATTGATTCTTCAAAAAAAATGATAAAATAATTGGGGTAAGGCTAAATGATAATATAATTTAGATTGGCAGAGAAAATAATAAAGAAAATAAGCCAATTATTAGCTTTATCACAAACTTCCAATAATTTAAAACTTTCAATGATTGAAATTGTTATTTGTTTACATAAATCGAACCATCTTTTTTTTTTAGATAAAAGAAAATCATATTATAGAAAAAAATTTAGAAAATATGGGTTACTATAATTCTAGGTTATCTCAATCTAATTAAACACAATTACATCAAAACAAAATAGCCTCATTCTAGGCTAAGTTTTTATGTTGGAGTCTATCCTACTATTTAAAGCGATAAAACTTGACATGTGCAACCGATTAAGATGTTAAACTTCTATTTTCGTAAGATCTAGACTTGAAAGATGACTAGATATTGTGTAATTACA
Organism: Sicyos edulis; assembly: GCA_036507275.1. NCBI lineage: Eukaryota > Viridiplantae > Streptophyta > Magnoliopsida > Cucurbitales > Cucurbitaceae > Sicyos > Sicyos edulis. The sequence goes on along the minus strand of CM071859.1, from coordinate 6,543,313 downwards.
CTTAGGAATTTTAAACTTGAAATATATATATTGTGTAATTACACTTAAGATGTTAAACTTCTATTTTCATAAGATCTAGACTGGAAAGATAACTAGATTTTTTTTTTTTGTGATTACAATAATTAAAGGTGGGATATTCGATTCCATGATGTCAATGAGTTTATATTGATATCACTAAGTTACTGCTTTTGTTGGTTATATTTGAGAGATCTAAATCTCTATTATTGAATTAAAAAAATATATATTTAAAATATCTTACTTTCATTTTTTTGAAAAGTAAAAATATATTTAAAATATCTTACATACATACTTTTTTTCTTTTCTTTTTTTTCTTTTTTTTTAGTTAAAATACATAGTTGTTAATGAACTTGTAATTATATTTAATAAATTAATATCTAATTAAGAAATAACTTTTATATAAACAATGTTGGAAATTGAGTTGAAGCCCAAGTTTAAATTTGAATGGTCTGAAATTGTTCATAAGTTTTAGAGGGGGAGGGATAGAGAACAATTATAAGTATACATTAATAACAACAATGATTTTGACAATTCTAACCAATAAGAATTCATTGGTCCAAAGAGCATTAAATGGACATTATCAATAATTAAAAAAGGAAAATCCAAAAGAAACCTCTTCTTTTTGCGGCTAGCTAGAAATGTAATAATTAATAATTAAAATGAAAATTCCAAAGGAAATGTCTTAAATTTATATGGAAATTGGAGCACCATTGTAGCTTGAATTGAAGCTTTTCTTTAGGTCCACTGTAACCAAACCACGCTGAAACTTCCCCCTCAGCATTTAGAGTCATTGAATTTGAAGTGTCAAAATCAGAGCCATTCAAGTCTCCATCCCCTTATAAATGATATGTCATCAAATTGCATTTTTTATTTTAGGATTTGGATTCATATTCCATTTCTAAGTTTGTGAGCCACTATTTGGCAACTTTTTCATTTATGGATAACCATTTTATATTTTTGAAATTTAATATTTTTGAAATTTAAGCAAACATAAGTGTTAACCTTAAAAAATATTTTAATCTAATTTGAACTTCGTGACATGTTTTTACCATTAGTTAGATATCACTTTTTTAAGTTAAACTATGATTGAAAGAGAGAATATTTAAATTCATGACATTTTGATTATAAAAATATATCGATGCATTGAACTACTACTTAACAACTATATTCTTATTGACAAATGGTTATTTTTTTCTAAATTTTAATTATAGAAGGAAAAAATAATTTAGTGTTTTTTTTTTGTGTGTGTCCAACACCACAGCCATAATCACAAGACTAACTTCACCCTCTATTATATCTAAAGGTATATTTGTGAAAAAAATTTAAATGATAAAAATTGCGATTGTCATGTTTTAATTAGAAACCTCCCTTCAATCATTCAAAAATAATTTTAACTTTTTGATAAAAAGAAGAAAAAAAAATTAACGCACTTTTTCATTCCATCAAAATTAATTTTGAATCATGAAAAACATATTTTGAAGGAGACAAAAATGATTTGAATCACTAAAAAACACTCTAAAACATATCATTAATTGTCAAGAATAATTCAATAGACATTAAATCTTAATAGTTGACCACCATGATGTAACTCATTACTCCTTTTTTTTTGTTCCTAAGCCATTAAAATGGTCTAGTTAAAAAAAAAAAGAATGTATAGAAAAACAGAGAAATTTATTATTATTCATGTTAAGAAAATTAGAAAAAAAAAACGCAAAACAAGATAAAAAATTAAAAAAAAAACAAAAACAAGATAAAGATTAAACATATCCTTGAAGTAGATTTTGTGTGTTGAAGAGCATATATAAATTGTCTTATATAAGCACATGATAATTTTTTCCTCACCTGACAACTAGTGGAGTTGATATAAAGTACAAACCATATTATCAAAGCGTCCATATCTTTCATCTCACATAAACTAAAATGAATTTAAAAATAAAATTTGTTATCCAGATGAGAAGCAACAAAAAAATTGCTAAATTTCATCAATAAAAATGGCCTCTTTTTCTTTTGTATTCAATCAAAGATATGTTCAAAAGAAAAGCATCATTATCATTACTTTTTCAAAAGCCCTTCTAAACAAACAAAACATTCAAAAGTAGAATATTTCCATTGACCCTGTCTAAAGGAGGGGCCTCCCTAGGCAGGAATGCAGGATGGCTTCTTTGCATTTTGGATCAAAAGTTATTTTGATTTTTTAGTAGTTAAAAATTAAGAGTGAGAGCCAAAAACTCGGTGTAATTTTTTTGGAGTGAAGTTGGAGACAAAAACTTATTTGAATGTAAATTTAAAATAAGTAGTTATTTTGAGTAGTTAAAAAAAATGAATAGAAATGAATGGTTAAAAATAAGTTATTTTGAGAAGTTAGAAATGATTGATTAAATTGAGGAGTTATTTTGAATAATTATAAATGAATGATTGAAATGAGTGGTTAGAAATGATGAGTTATTTTTAATGGTCAAAATGAAAAGTTATTTTAAGTAGTTACAAAAACTCATTTGAATGTAATTTTTTTAGGAGTAATTAGTAAATATTCATTTTAAATCCTCCAAGAATTCGACAAACAAACAACCCCCTAGTGTTTAAAATCTAAAAATGTATAGACAAATTTTAAAGTAGAGATGTTAACAATCTATTGAATAAGATATGGTCCAGTGACTAACAAAGATACCAGAAGTCCAACTTTTGAACTTGTAGTAGTGCAACAGAGTAAAATGTGAGGCTTGAGATATAGAGAAAAATTGACGTAAATCATATAACCAAGATGGAATGAGAAAACTCAGAGCACCTGATTCTTTTGTAGAGTCTTGCTTTGTATAGTTGTACGAGAAACGTAATTCTCGATAAAAACAGATGCCGTGACCACAGTTATAACCGATATGTTCAACAGACTCCGAGCTCTTCCGACACAAAAATCCAAGGACGAGCAAAACTGAAATTCAGTTTCCAGATGCTGCTGAAACAACAGTGGCTGGTTTTGCATCCTCTGCTTTCTCATGCTCTTTATTTAACATCTAAATGGACGATTATAGATAAAGAGATATTGTTATGAAAATGGATCAACAATCAAAGAAAACAATCAAGAAAACGTGAAAGAAAACACACAGATTTACATGGTTTACTAACGATATTTTATTTATGTCTACGGGCAGAGCAAAGAACGGATTTATTAAGGCGATACAAAATGCATGATGTCAATCAAGAGAGGCTGGGATTTTATGAGAGTGAAAGAGTTTATATTGTGCACTCTCATAAAATCATTAGAAAATATGGCCTAAAATGTATAAAAGCCCAAATATAAAAACATAAACCCAATTACCTATTTTGTCTACGTTTTGGGGCATTGCCCCGAATCCCACCAAAAGGGGCGCCCTTGGATCCCGACTCGCTGATCCGGCAGTGGGATCCCTGCTCTCTGACTAGGCAGCGAGACCCCGACTAAGTAATCATAGGATATCATAGTTCAAGGCATATCTCAACGGATATTGATCATCGATCATCATGCATGTAAATATATAACTATTGCTAGTAACAAATTAAGGAGGATATTACCTTGTTATTAATCAAGTTATGGAGTGCAATCACACTTCGGATCAAAGAAGAGAGATAAATGACCAGCATCATATCATTGGTTTTTACTGCAAAAGGGGGTAATATAGATCAAATTATCAACTATCTATACACAATTATCTCATAACCAAGCATATTTGAAGATTTTGACTTATTTACCTGAAAATGCTTTGACCAAATCAGTCACGTTCAGATTAGGAAGCAGGTTGAATACATCCTGTGGTAAATGATACAAGAAATTGTAGTTTATTAAGAATAGTCGAAGCATAGCTATGTGGCCTGTTCCAAGCCATATAATTGAACAAATATAGCATCGAACTTTTTGCAGGCAAATAAAGGGGAAGTTGATTCATCCACACAACACAAACAACATACATAACATGAGAGATAAATAGAAATGAGCATACAATAAAAGCAAAGAAAAACGAGTTGATAACTATGGGATTGCTCAGCTTAGTTAGTCGCAGATCTTGTTGGAAAGTAATAGGACATTGGAAGAGAATTATAGAAAGTCTAATCGCTTTTATTGGAGTCATTTTTTTCACATAGATGGGATGAAATATTGCAACTTTTAGCGAATCCAGACTTTATGCTTAACATTCTCGTATATCGAGGGGGAGGATGCTTATCGTCTAACCTTTCTTTGTAACTAACTGTTTTTGGTATTATTGTTGAGGATCCCATATTGAAAAAGTAAGGAGACCTCCTAGCATTTATAGGTAGATGGTCTACTTCACTCATTAATTTCGAGATATAACCCCATACTGTCTTATAACTATTATTGATATGCAATGAAAAATACAATAATGGCATTCATAAAGAAACAATGAGAAGGCAAGCAGAGAGACCAAGTTAAAAATGAAACCTGTAAATGGTATAGAATCTCATGATTTAATGGAAATTTTTCATCAACAACAAGGTCGAGGTAACGGCGAATCTCTCGCAAACGTGCATCTAACCCTTTTAGAGCTGTAAGCTTTCCAGAAACCTGCAAAATGAAACTCTATTCAACTCCAATTTCTCCATGAGTTTCTATGAGCCATAAGCGCGACATCACAACGGACCTCAGTAGCAAGCGTGCTGATGGTGGTGTCTTTCACATCTCTTAGCAAGTGTTCAACTCCTGTTGATGAGCAGGGTGAGAAAATTCAACTCTTACACGAGATACCCCATAAATAGAAATGCAACTTTCCAATCAATGAGAATTACCAATTTCCTCAACCTCATGTGCTGCAATTTCTGAAGGCACGTGTACAAAAATCTTCTGGCTCTTTTGTGTGGCGTTCTGTTCGAAATGAGGTATTAGACTATTAGTATCATTTTATTTAATTTTTAAGAGAGCAGAACCGTGCCCTTACCGCATCGTGTTATCGACTTCTTACTATGTGATCTATTTTTAAAATCGGCCTCTAATTTTCATGCTATAACATAAACAGGGTGCACATCTAAACACAACAGACGGGCATGCCTATACCTCAGTTTTTGCTTCTTCTTTTTTTATGTCTATGAGCATTCGGGCCAGCTTACACACACTTTGATTGTTTTCATGGAACAAGTCATCTGACCATACAACATTTGGATGTCAAGAAAACCGTAGGAAATTATTTCCTAGGCAGGTGGTTGTTGAACTCATCATCTCTTAATTACTTATGACATTATTTCTTAAAAAAACAAGGGTAACCACCCTAGATCAGGCATCGGAGACATCAAAGAAGTAATGTCACAGGTGAGTTTCGAACCTAAGACCTTGAAGGGAGCATACCCTCAAAGCCCAATTCTTCAACCACTGCGCCACCCCTTGAGGGGCCAGTTACTTATGACATTATTGACCACTAAGCCACTTCATCATGGTTTACCTCCTTAACTTCTTCAACGTCATAATATGCCTTGGTGGGTATGCCAAGCTCCTTGGGTTGGACATCAATAATCACGAGAACAGGATTCGGCACATAACTGTAATAGAAAAGAAAAACGAATACAAACGTCAGTTACACACATCCTTCATCAGCACTCGATGTTTTGGGAGAGAAACATTTCAAAGTTAAACTTGGATCACAAGAATACACAAGAGTTCATATTGTGCCTGGCTATCCATGTAAAGATAGAAGCATATCACTTTATTCAAAATATTCAAACCAAATGCAGATAGGTGATCTTACTTGTGGAACAACTGATGAATATCCAGATCATTTTTGCGTAATTTTGGACCAGTACTATACCAGCCTATGATGTGCTCCTTAGCTGAAACAGTCAATAGGATGACAATTACAAGTTCAAATAAGATACAAGCAACTTTAAATTTCATGTTTTTTTAAAAAAAAAAAACGCTTACCATTTATTCTCTTGAACATCGAAAACATAGAATCATGATAGTTGTGGTCAAGAAACCATATGCTAAGGTCTTTATCATCCTCCTCGAAGGGCACTGAAATATGAGCATATATTACCACAAAATAGTATTGGAAAAAAATAAAAATGATCCCCACATTAGAAGTGTACTACAATTTTGAAGAATCCATGTCCAACAAGATGAAATGTAATACAGTTCTCAACACAACTCTAGAAAATCTCTCTCAAAAGATATAAATGTTTAAAATCGTTCAACACAAAAACAAACATAAGCAACAATTCAACAAGACAACAAAATTGAGGTGACTAGAAGATCCAGATTAATTCTCCATCACAATTACATAGAAAAAGGACCAACCATGAAAGCGCTTGTAGCCAATTGGAGTGAGCCCGAATTTAACCTTTTTTTTTAGATATCCATGACTATCCGGGCCAGCTTGCGTGCACTGACTATTATCATGGGGTATACCGCTTGACCATACAACATTTGAATGTGAAAGAAATCTGTAAGAAATTAATTCCTAGGTAGGTGACTACCATAGATTGAACTCATCACATCTTAGTTTCTCAAAGCCCTTTGGGCACTAGGCTAGTCCATGATGGTTCGAATTTAACAATATCAACCATCAAATGGCCATAAATAACCAAGAGTTGAGTTCATCACCTAGTTAGGAATTAATTTTTTATAGGTTTCCTTGCCATCCAAGAGTTGAGTAGGTACCATGAGAGAATAATCGAAGTGCACGTAAGCGGGCCCGAATCCACAAAGTAGTATTCCACTTCATCATCGTGTATCAAAAATTCAAATAGTAACCAATTGGTTACGGGTCCGAGTCTCGTTGAATTAAAAAAAAAACTTCAAACTCGACGAAGTTTAATCTAGTCATTCCACATAAAACCTTGAATTGTACCTTACAAACAATCCATAGAACAAAACTAAACCAGTTTCAATCTCCATGTTAAGACATGAAAGTCTCCTCTTAGTCTTTTCCTTTATGGTTGTTGGACTTGCTGAAGGATTTGTGGGGCTCTTGTACTTGCTGAAGGATTTGTGGGATTTTATCTCTGTTTCTCAACAGTTGTGCAGATGGGAAGTTGTGTAAAGTCTTGTCCACGTTTATTTCTTCTTTGCTTTTCTTTGGCTATAAGAAGCCATTCGGTTGTTCTTCCAAAACACAGAAAATACAAAATATAAGCAAGTTCAAAGTATTTCTCTTCTCTTGTCTCAACTTTCATTTTCCGTTTCAAGATCTAATTTGGTATCAGAGCCTCTATGGCTAACACCGATCAATCCTCGACCTCCCAAACTCCCCAAGCCCATACTCCGGTTCCGTCTCAACCATCCCCGACTAACTCTCCAACACGGAAAACCTCTAGTTGTACTCAAACTGCAAAGGGTCCTTACTCATAACGGGACAAGAACTCCAATGGGCAACCCGGCCTACGGGAATCTACTCAATCAAGCGACCTCGATCAAGTTGGATCGCAACAACTTCCTCCTTTGGCAGAACATTGTGCTTCCCATTCTTCGGAGCTACAAGCTTGAAGGTCATCTTACAGGTAAGGACACTTGTCCTGACATGAACATTGTTCTTAATACCTCTGATGACGATCCCACAGGCCAAGTTGTCTTGAATCCCGAGTATGAACAATGGGAGCAGGCTGACCAACTTCTTGTCGGTTGGCTGTATAATTCAATGACAACGGAAGTGGCAACTCAAGTCACTTATTGCGAAAGAGCAAAGGATCTGTGGCAAGGATTAAAAGAGTTTTATGGAATACAAGCAACATCTCAAAAAGATTATCTGAGAAAGATGCTACAGCAAAGTCGGAAAGGGAGTATGAAAATGGTTGACTATTTTTGCTTAATGAAAAGTTACTCTGACAACTTGTATTTGGCAGGTTCTCCAATTGATAACAAGGATCTGATATCCTATGTTATATCTGGTCTTGATGAGGATTACACATCCATTGTGGTGGTGATTCAAAACCAAGAAATGACTTTCAACCAAGTCCAGAATCAGCTACTAAGCTTTGAGAGGCGGTTAGAAGAGTTCTAAGCCCTCAAAGGGGTCGTTTCCATCAACCAACCTGTTGCTCATGTTGCTATCTCAAACCCACGTCACAATCAGTCCTCTAAACCTCACAACAACAACCATAACAAAGGGACTCGTGGTCGTGGTAGGGGTAAATTTAATGGTGGCTCCAAGCCCATTTTCCAAGTGTGTGGCAAAATTGGGCACACCGCTACTGTCTGTTACTCCTGGTTTGATAGAGATGTCAACAATAATATCAATAACAATATGAACTCGAACGTCAACACTCGAAATCACTCCAATGCTGCCAATTCTTCGGCTATGATAGCCACACTAGAACGTCTTTCTGATCAGGCCTGGTATTTCGACAGCGGGGCGAGTAGTCATCTCACTTCTGACTTGGGAAACCTGTCCATAGGATCCAACTACTCAAGTATGAATTCAGTAATTGTTGGAAATGGATGTTCTTTACCTATTTTAAATATTGGCAGCTCAGTGATAAAATCTAATGTTAAAGACTTGATACTAAAAGAGTTGTTACATGTTCCACAAATTAGCAAGAATCTGATTAGCATCTCTCATTTGACAATGGATAATCCTGTTATAGTTGAGTTTCATGATTCCTTTTGTGTGATCAAGGACAAGAGCACGGGGAAGGTTCTTCTTCGAGGGAGCCTTGAAGATGGTCTCTACCGGATCGAGTCGCTTGCTGCCTCTACTCATAGTCAAGTTCAAGAAGTTGGTGATAAGTTTGTTTTTGTGGTTGTTATGTCTAATGTAAAAGATGGTAATAGTAGTGATCCTTTGTTATTAACCTCACCTGGAGGTCATTTTGCCTTAACATGCTCAAAAAGTACTTGGCATAGTCGGTTGGGTCACCCATCTTCAAGAATATTAAGTTCTATTTTTTCATCTTGTAACTTGACTCCTAAAATAAATGAGAAAGAATCATTTTGTGAGGCATGTCAGTATGGAAAATCACACAAGTTGCCATTTTCTCTTTCTACTTCTTGAGCATCTATGTCATTGCAACTTATACACACTGATTTATGGGGCCCTGCCCCTGTGCAATCAACTAATGGATATCATTACTATATCAGCTTTCTTGATGACTTCTCAAGGTTTACATGGATTTTCCCATTAAAACTTAAAAGTGATGTCATTATTGTCTTTAAGCAATTTAAGGCTCAAGTAGAGAACATGTATGAACAAAAGATCAAAACAGTTCGTTGTGATGAAGGTGGTGAATTTCGACCCTTAATTTCGTATGCTTCAGAGGTAGGAATTCATGTTCAACTTACTTATCCATACACTTCTGTTCAAAATGGAAGAGTGGAAAGGAAACATAGACATGTTGTAGAAACCGAATTAACCTTGCTAGCACATGCAAGTATGCCTCTCAGCTATTGGTGGGATGCTTTTCACACTGTTGTATTCCTCATTAACAGAATGCCTACTTCAGTCCTGCAAAACAAGGCTCCTTTCACTTTGCTACATAAAATTCCTATTGATTATCAGTCATTGAGAGTTTTTGGGTCTGCGTGCTATCCTTGTCTTCGAGCATATCAAAAACAGAAGTTTGATTTTCATACTTCACGATGTGTTTTCTTGGGGTACAACAATAATCATGGAGGTTACAGATGCCTAAGCTCCACCGGGAAGGTTTACGTGTCTCGTCATGTTTGCTTGAATGAACTGTGCTTTCCTTTCGCAGAAAATTTTATGCAACAGACCGAGAGTTCCTTTACTCACACTGACCAAGTATTGTCTTGGCTGCCTATTCAACTTAACAATTATGAGAGGCCTCCAAAACAACTCAACTCATCTCCTACAACTATTGATATACCTCAACCTCTTAACCAAAACACAACACATAGACCTCCTGCTTCACTAAACTCTACCTCACAGCCATCCACCCCTCAATCTGATTCCTCAGTACATCAATCCCCCACTTCAACCAGTAGCTCTCATTCCCACCAATCTGCTACCTCAAACACCTCTGTTACCCCTCCCATTGCCCCTTCTGATCACCCCATGATTACACGTGCTCGTGTTGGTATCTCTAAACCGAAACGATTCTTTGGCTGCCTCTCCACTACCAAACCAACAATTGACTGGTCTCTCACCGAACCAACCAAATTCGTTGATGCTGCGTCTGTCAGTATGTGGCAAAATGCCATGGATGAGGAGTTTGTTGCCTTGATGCGCAACAATACTTGGGAATTAGTTCCACCTGATCCAAAACAACATCTCATTGGCAATAAATGGATCTTCAAACTAAAACGAACGGCCTTAGGTGCTATTGATCGCTACAAGGCTCGCCTCGTGGCCCAAGGTTTCTCTCAGACTCCAGGAATCGATTTTCATGAGACGTACAGTCCGGTGGTTAAACCTGTCACCATCCGTATGATTTTTACTCTTGCAGCCACGTGGAATTGGCCAGTCCGACAACTTGATCCGTAGACGACATATTGGTTACTGGATCTGACTCGACGCTTGTTCAGCAGTTGATCACACGGCTCAGCAATGCTTTTGTGCTCCGAGACCTTGGTCCGATACATTATTTTCTTGGGATTCAGGTTGCCCGTTCCTCATCAGACTTTGTTCTCTCTCAAAGCACGTACATTAATGACATCCTGCTCAAGCTTAATATGATGAATATCAAACCAGCTCCCACCCCTGCTACCCCTCATAATGTTGTTTCTCCTACTACCCAGGAACCATTCACATATACTACTCTATATCGAAGCACTCTTGGATCACTCAACTATGTGTTGTAACTCGGCCGGATATCGCTTATGCTCTCAATCATCTCAGTCAGCATGCTCACAAACCGACTATTGCACACTGGCAAGCCCTCAAGCGAGTGTTGTGCTACCTCCAAGGCACGATTCACCTTGGAATGGCCATTCAACCGGCATCCTCTTTGTGTCTCATAGGTTTTTCTGATGCCGACTGGGCTGCGTGTCCCATTGATCGTCGATCGGTTGGTGGTTATTGTGTTTTTCTTGGTTCAACTCTCATCTCTTGGTCGTCCAAAAAACAACATGTTGTCGCCCGCTCAAGCGCCGAGTCTGAGCAACAGGCTCTCGCCCATGTCGCTTGCGAACTCAAATGGATCCAGTCTCTACTTGATGAGTTGAAAATTCCGCTGGAACCTCCCCCGATCACTTGGTGTGATAATGTTAGTGCAACAGCCCTTGCCCGCAACCCGATTGTGCACGCTCGCACAAAGCACATTGAGATAGACATACACTTCGTTCGTGATCAAGTTCTTCATCGTCAGCTTGAAATCCGTTATGTTCCCTCTCTTGATCAGATTGTAGACTCTCTCACGAAGCCACTTGCTGTGACTCGCTTTAAGTTCTTACGCAAAAAAACTCGGCTTATCTTCGATACCGCCACGTTTGAGGGGGGATGTTAAGACATGAAAGTCTCCTCTTAGTCTTCTCCTTTATGGCTGTTGTACTTGCTGAAGGATTTGTGGGATTTTATCTCTGTTTCTCAACAGTTGTGCAGAAGGGAAGTTGTGTAAAGTCTTGTCCACATTTATTTCTTCTTTGCTTTTCTTTGGCTATAAGAAGCCATTCGGCTGTTCTTCCAAAACACAGAAAATACAAAATACAAGCAAGTTCAAAGTATTTCTCTTCTCTTGTCTCAGCTTTCGTTTTCCGTTTCAAGATCTAATTCTCCAAAATGCGACATACACGACACAGAGAACTCAAATGATCGAATCAAACCTAATAACAGAGCCCTAATTTCAAACGAGTAGAGTACAGCTTCAAAATCAAACAGAAACCATCCAATTCGAAACGAAGAAATTAAAGGCCATAACAAGAAGGAAAACAAGAAAATGAAATAGAGAACCTGCATAGCTATTGGTGACATCAACAGTTCCTTTGGATGAGCTTCCGAGTAGAACTCCGACAACTCGTTTATTGGCGTCCTTGCCGACACGGTTGTAGTTGTCGACGATACTGAGCAATACCAGAGGATGAACAACTACTTTCTCGATGGGCCGAGCTGATATTTGCTGCGACTTTATCACATCCATGGCGGATTCTCAGACCTTGCTCGGTGATGTCTTCGCTTCCAACTCGCTTTCGGAAACTGGTAACCGATGTTCTTTGGAGAGCTTTCTTCTCCAAGGGGTAAAGGTTCTCAACCTTCTTCTCCTTTGGTTTGGTTTGGTTTGGTTTTTTATTTTTCTTTCTTTCTTAATGAAAATTTAGAAAAATTGCACTTTTTTTTTGGATTTTGCAGGTATAATTAAAAAGAGCAATATTTAGATAAGGGTAGGTCTTTAGAACCATATATTTTTATCTAAAAATAAATTGGTTTTGATCAATGGAGGGATAAATGTTAAAATAGAGAGAGAAATATAGAAAAGTAAAAATATGTGATTTTAAAGATGTGTAAGTACCCACCCTTACCTATGTATTGTTCAATTAAAAATCGGCAAAATACTTTCTATATAGTACAAAATCAAAACTAATTCATTTGTAACAGAAAATTCAACTATCATTGGTTTTCTATTAGTGATAGAATTCAATCCGTGGTAGATTCATTCTATCACTGATAGAAAATTACTTGTAGAATTCAATCAATGGTAGACTCATTTTATCATTGGCTAAGTTCTATCACCAATAGAAAATCCATTATAACACCATTTTGGTCTTCATTTAAATTTTTGTAATTTTGATTTTTAATATTTTAAAAGTTCAATTTGTCTCTCAACATCAAAATTATGTCATTTCAATCCCTACACTTTCAAAAATAATAATTATTATCATCTTCCAAATAGATTCACGTTTTATCTTCTGTTGGATTAAAATGATTAACATTATTGAACAACTTTTAATTAATATTAACTTTGAATTTAACAAATTTAAAATGTATAAATATTAAAATTAAACTTTTGAAAATTAATGAAATAATTTTTAAAAATTATGGACTAAGATTAAAATTTTAAAATTTAGGAACAAAGATGAAACAAATTTCAATTTTAACCCTTCTTTTTTCTTTGATAAATTAATTTGTTCGACAAAAATTCTTTGAAGCAGTTTGTTAGGCAGTCGGAAATAAAAAAGAATCCCAAACCTGAAGTCTCTGTGAATCTGTAGAAAAAAAATCCGTAAGTAGTTATTTTTGGAGGATTTCTTCTGAATATTACTTTTACCTTCACAAAAAGATAGCAATTTCTTTTCTTTTCTTTTTTTTTATGTACAAAAAGATAGCAAATAAGTATTCAAACATATGGCAGAATCCATTTCTGTCCCTCCAATTGTTCCACTCCATCGACTAGGTTTTCTAACTTGGAGCTATAATATTGAATTCTGTTTTTTTTTTTTTTTTTTGATAACGGAGACCGACTTGAAACTTTGCTTCTCTAAATCTGAAAGCACCCTTAATCTGTTTCTAGACTGTGGCTCCGAGAAAGTTATAATATTGAATTATTCCTGTTCATGGATCCGTTTCTGCCCTTCTTCTACCTCGGTTGAGATCGAAAAACTGAGCAGTACAACAAAAGAAAGATCACAGCTGTTAGAACCCTTTTTTTCTTTAAGTTCAAACCAGCATTCTCTTGCTTGTAAGGAGAAGGCAACAGGCAAAAGGAAAGGAAAACAAAACGAAAGGAACAAATATTGAACAAAAGAGAAACCATAACAAGCTATAGAGGTGCCATAAACCATATTATCGGGTATCGATCGACTGCGAAAAATATACACCATAAAATTATGTCTTTATTTTAAATACAAAAATATCTTCTTCAAGCAAACACAAAGCTTCGGATTTCTCATAATGCACTGATGATAGATATAGAGGGCAGAGGTGGATTCTGGACGTTTAAGACTTGTAGCAGAATGATAAGCAGCAGCAATGGAGACTTCTGAACCGTAGCTAGGTATGCAAAGCCATGAACAAGTTCTGCTTACGAGCATGCTCCGGAATAAGTCGATTAACAGTTTCGGGCGGTAGGCCAGCAAGCTCTGCCAAACAAAATACAGCCAAACCATGTTAGGTGAAGAGTAAGTTGAAAAAGAAACCATATTAGTGAAATAGACTACTCTCGTATGTCAAAAATTTCAAAAATTCATAACGTACTGGTCTCAGAAATTTCATATGCATAAAAATTTGATAAAATATAACGAATGCAGCAAAATAAATCTCAAGATATAATTTCACTACTCGAAATGGTTTCATCCGTTTATGAGAGTCTATGTGCCCTGCATATATTGGATTGATGCAACATCCTAAACCAACTAATTGTTTAAATTTGATAGAAAAGAGCGGAGTGGAGGGGGTTAGAAGGGTTAAGAAGAGTTGGTGTAATGACTACTCGTTTGAAGATTAGTGTTAGCAATGAATAATTATCTACTTTGTTTGGGGATTGGTATTAGTAGTGATTGGGGTATTTAACTACTAGTTTGGGAATTGGTGTCAGTAGTGGTTGGGGTAATTAACTACTAGTTTGGGAATTAGTGTTAATAGTAGTGGTTGAATGATAAATTTGATGTAGATTTTGACGAAGGATTTGATGTAGAGTTTGAGGAAAGATTTGATGAAGGATTTGATGTGGGGTTTGATGAAGGATTTGATGAATGGTTAATTGTGGTTGTTTACCACCCAATACAAACAAATGTGGTTGTTTACCACCCAATACAAACAAATGTGGTTGTTTACCCCTTGTCGATCGATATAATTAAATTTACCTCAACCCATCAGCTTAAGCTGGGTTGATTGATGGTTTAACATAATTCAACATGGTATGAAAACACCTTTTCAAAAAAAAAATGGTATCAAAGCGGGAGATCTTGAGTTAGAGTCCCTGCCAAGTCATTACCTCCCCGATTAAAATTGAATTCCACTTGGAGGGTATTTCTTAAATTTCAAAGCTCAAAAGTGAGGGGAGTGTTGGTTGATATAACTAAATTTACCCCAACCATACTTAAGCTTTTGGGTTGATTGACAGTTTTAACATAATTCAACACCCCTCTACAAAAAAAAAAAAAAAAACACACCCTAAGTTTCTAAATGGGAACCATGTCAATGCACACAATCATGATAACTATTCACTAGCAGTTCATGTAAAACATCTCCAGCATTGAGACAGCATACACAAAGTAAAAGTAAAATTGCATACTCACCCTGAGGTTTGAAATTAACTAACGGAGGAAGTGGGCGGCCATTAGGAAGGCGTGTATTTGGGTCCCTTAACTCATCAAAGAATGGGTGGACACAAGCTTCCAACTGAAGTAAACGGCATAATATTACTCGAAACGAATAATACCTTTCTCCCAAGCAAAATTAAAATACTGGAAGCTGAACTTACAGCAGTACACCGCAAATTAGGCGAATACTGGAAAAACCTGCATACCAGGTCCACGGCTTCAGGAGGTAGACGTTTCTGGAAAACCTGATCATGATTATGGTATTCGTATAAATATTGATAGCAAGCCAGTTTCTTTTTCATTTTTTTCTTGATCTCTATTTGGTAAAGGTATTTTACAACCACAAAGTAGGACAACAAATAAAAATCTGCAACTTTTTTTCTAAATATTAGTATTAGAAGACCAAAATGAGATGTACAGACAGTACAAGACAAATTAAAAGCTAGCAGCACCGAAACAGAAGCTAGTCAAGCCTACAATTTATCCAATATCCCAAAATCACAACTGCTGTATCTATTAAGTAATTAATAAAGTCTATGCACAAACTCCTGTTTATGTTAATGAGGAATGAACACTCTAAGGTATGCAACATACTGATTGATACCACTAGAAGGGAGCCCCAAAGGTTGAAACATTCCATAACTACTTAAACGAGCAGAGCATAATGAACAGAGCGGCTGAGGTGGGGATGAAACATAATTAATCCAACTGAGACACCAAGTAAAAAGTATTCAGCATTCAAAAAGAAAAACTGGAAGGTTAAAATTGTTAAAGGAATTGTGTATCCAACAATGAACCAAAACATGACAGTAAGCATGTCTCAGATAACGGCCTTTATTTGGAAATAAATGATAAACTCTTGAAACTTGATTGAAAATCACATTGAAAATGTTTGGTAGAGTGAGGAAACATAGACTTGCCTTATGCCACGGATGGGGCTTAATCTGTGGGAACTTGAACTCGGTGTAGTTTGGATTCATGCATTTTATTTCTTCTCTGGTTGGAGTCCCCAAAACCTGTGAACGTGTTTGAAATTTGGAATGACAAGTTAAACAACATTGATATAGTTAATGAGATCCATCTTCAAATGCAGAGACATGATAGACATGCATTCCTTCCATAACATAGAACCAGGATAAAAATGAACTCAATAAAAGATAACATCACAAGAGCTACAGCCTACAGGAGATCCATCAAAACATGAACTTTAGACAATATAATCCCATCGTAAAGTAAAGGCACCCACTAATTCTCCAAATCAACAAGACATACCAGATGGCACATACGTTGTACCAAGTAGTACTAGAGCTATTTTTACAATCTTGAATGCCATAGCAATCCACCTATCTTTGAGGAATATAAAAAAATTAAAAAGAATTAAAAAAAAATGAGGCAATAAATAGATAGACCCACCTTGATAACCTCAACTAGTTGGTCCACACCACTTTCACCGGGAAAGAGAGGCTGAGAAAGGTATAAAAATCGTCAGTATTATGAATAACAGGCACGCAAGATCCAAATAGTTATTTGAATAAAGTGTACACCACCTTTCCAAGAAGTAGCTCGGCCATCACACATCCTGTTGACCATATATCAATTGCAGTAGTGTACTCAGTGGCACCAAATATGAGTTCTGGGGCACGATAGTATCTTGAGCAAATGTATGAAACATTAGGTTCCCCTTTCACCTGAACAAGTGGCCAACAAACTACATAAGTTCAGAAGGGAAAAGATACAGACCTCAATTCCATAATGGTTCGAAAAGTACTAACCAATACTTTGGCACTCCCAAAGTCACAAAGTTTTAGCTGATGTGTATGTGGATTTACCTGGAAATGAAAAGCTTGTCTTAAGGCGTCACTCAAAAACATTTTAGTAATCCATTTCCTTTTTCCTTTTTATGTTCATTTAGGAAAAACTGAAAGAAGAAGAAAATTGTATAGACAAACATGTGAATCCATTCTAGTATTCTACTAATAAATCCATTGATCTTAATAACATAGCCAACCAAATACTCGTCAAATTTGTGTAATAGTTGACCAGAAGTTATTACGGGGTAGCTTCTTGTATGGAAACCAACACTCACAAGATCAGAACATAATTATGTGCCGATGGCAAAAGCATAAAAATGAATCCCATAAAACCTTCCACTTTAGGTCATGTTCACCACCAAGAAAAATATTATCATCTTTAGAACTAATAATCACAGCTAACTCAATCAAGTAATGCTGAAATTCTCTACTACCAAAATTCATAGTACTGGTAAGTGGTAACGGCAACCCATCACTTATCCAAAATTCCAAAAATAATCTTAAGCTTTAGAAATTTTTAAAATTACACCATGTTTATAATAAAATTAATAAAAGAGGAAAAGAAGCTAAGTCATGAGCTTCTAGGCCAACTTGTCCGCACCTCAATGTGAGACCCCAAGTAAATCAAACTTAGTGAAAAATTCTATATCAAAAGAGATTGATATATATGTTTTGTGTATATATACATCTATATATATTTTTTGTGATTTTTCTATGTATGGTGCACCTTGGAAAAAAAAACTACGCCTTTTGTGCGCCTTGCGCCTCAAGCTCCAGAATGTCATTGTGTCTTACTGCCTTAGGCCTTAAAAACATTGCCCATAAGAAACTAATTCCTAAAGTAGATGACCACCATAAATTGAACTCATAGCTTTGTTATTTCTCCAAAGCCTGTTTGACCTCTAGATTAACCCATTATGGTTAACATTACACCAATCTCCTAAACAATAAGTATCACATGAAAACCTGAGACTTTTGAAAAGAAAACTTACAAGTAAGTTTTGAGGCTTGATATCCCGGTGACAGATGCCAATGCAATTATGTATGTAAGCTAGTGCCCTACATATCTGCAACATAACAAACAAATGACACTAGGTCTTTTTGTAAGAAACTGAGTTTTTATTGAACAAAAATGAAAGAAAAACAAGGTCATGAAAAAACACAAGCCAAAAAACACAAATGATAATAAGTTTCTAATAGCATAATCATAAAATATTACAATCTACATAATGTTGATCTCGATACCAAAATGTAATGTTTCTTATTAACTAATAAGTAATATTACTATATGCAGAAGCATCTGTTTGTACTTCTTATTGCCCCAGAAACTTAAGCACAAAAGCAGAAACCTTTTCAATTGCAAGTGACATTAGAAACAATTCAAAAAAGAAAATAGAACAAATCCCTTCCTCAATAGATGAGCATAAATATGATAGTTATCTATTACTACATCAATATTAACAAAAGTGTTTCAAAGTTTATAATCGAAATTCACAACTACCTTATACATTCCATCATGAACTCTAGACATGCAAACTCTTTTGTTAATGAGAGGACGAATACACCAAGGAGCAATAGAGAGCAAAAGTTCAAACCTACTATGAAATTATGAATTACTATTGATAGAATACCTGATAGGTATAAAGTTTAACATAGATTAAGGGCATTCGCTGACTGATCCTACTATAGTTCCTTGCAATACGGTTGACGGTTTCAGGAACAAATTCAAGCACAAGGTTTAAATAGAGCTCTTCTTTGTCTGTTGTTGAAAAGAAACAATGCTTTAGGGAAACAATATTTGGGTGATCCAACATTTGCATAATCTGCAGCTCCCTATTCTTGTATCGCTTGTCTTGAAGAACCTTCTTGATTGCAACAATTTCTCCAGTTTCTCTACATTTTGCCTATCAATAGTAAGCAGGTTACTCAATTTTTCAACTATAAAGTTACATGGAAGAAACATCAAATGAGCATTAATTAGATACCACTCATACTTACTTGAAAAACAACACCAAAAGAACCAGTTCCAACTACATGTTCAGCAATATAGCTGATATTCTGGCACACCAAAGCAAAACATATGTCATAGATCAATTAAGTCGTCGTCAATTAAGACTTCGTCATCAGTAACTTATTGCTTCCAACCTGCTTAGATTGACCATTTCGGCCACCGATTGTGGTTCTTATCACATGCCCTGCTTGAGCGCCCACTCCATCAATGATTTCTGGCTCACTATCCTACACGAACGAAATCATAAAAATGCCAAAAGAAAAAGGAGGGAAGCAAGGGTGTCATGCTGTCGCTAAAATAAACAGCTTGGCTAAAGCTATAGCTGATTATAATAAGAGATTACAAAAGTATTGACCTGTCAGAACTAGAACCATAAAATATAAACAACCAAAATCCAGAAGCTTACTCTGTCATCGTCAGTATCTGTTTTATCCCTCAGTCTCATCTCTAGCATCTCTCTCCCGAGCCAGTCGACGGAACTCGATGAACCCTTGAAGCCATCAATAGACCTTGAACTACCAACTCCCCCATTTCCTAGGCTCGCAGACGCCATTATATTATCTTTGTTCATTAGGAGTATTTGTATTAATTACCATCACCCGTCTTAGTACTCCTGCACTCCAAACTACCCACGTACCAAAAGTTGCTATTGAAATGGCAAGAAATCAAGTAAGTGATGAAGAAAGAAAATGAAAAATAGTGAAGGAAAAAACGACGACAAAAGTCCAATAAAATATATAAATGGTAACAGATCGAAGGAGATAAATATTACAGATATCAAAAATACGATTGCAATACTCCGACAAAACTACAGATTATGCTATTTAGAAAAACAAGCAGACGAGATTCGTTCAATACAGTTCGTTTTATATTGAACACTGAAAATGGATCTTTACAGCAATCAGAATCAGAATCAGAATGCGAATAAAGTAATCAAACATGATCTGCCCAAGAACTTAACCAACAAAACAAACGCACAGGGTCGGATCTAAACTTCAATCACACAGCCTTTTCACTTCCACAACAAAACCCAAAATTCAATTTCAAACAACAGGATGAAAAAAGCAACAAAACCAAAACATGGAATCGATACAATTCAGTTGAAATTGAATAAGGCAAATGAACCCTAGAAAATCTCGGAGAAGCGGAAATTGAAGTAGATCGCTGAGAGAGAACATTAACCTGGGAGGATTTGGGCGGCGATTGGAAGTAATTGCCATTCATCATAAGCTCCCGAAATTTGAAGGGTGATTTTTGTTTCTCCGGCTATGGCTTTGCTTTGTAGCTTTTTGGATTGTTCATGGTGGGGGAGTGGAGGTTGGGTTTTCTCAGTTAGCGTGAATAGCAGTAAGATGACAGAGGCTGTAGAGCATTACGACTTTGTAATAAAATAATATATGGTAAATTCTAAATTTTGTCATATACTTTTTAAGAAATTTATAATAAATTTAGAACTTAGGTCATTGGCTCACGACTATGATTTTATTTGTATAAAGTTGTTTTCCTAACCAATTCTATAAGGGTGGTTACCAAAAGAGTTAGTGGTGCGTAGTTTGTATTGTTTGATGTTAAACTAGCTAATTCCACGGTCATGGATACAATCTCGATGATTGTTATTTAACTTTCATTTATTTGTGAGTAGTGATACTTTTTATATACGATTTGTAGTCTCCTTCCCTCAACTTGTACTAAAATAAAAAAGGGTGTGTTTAACGCTTTACAAAGAGAAGCTTTCCTTTAATGTGTTTGAGAGGCGTGTTGGTAGATTTGGGAGGCATGTTGCCTCAAGCTTGGGAATGGTTTTCCTGTGAGGATTAGGAATATGGTTTTCATGAGTGTGGAAGAAGGTTTAGGTTGTTTGGAGGTGAGATATTTTCCTTCTTTCCAGGCTTACTTTTGGTTGTTGTGGTTTATTTTGGGTTCCCTTTGGAATGTTGATGATGAAGAAGACAGTGACTCCTTCAGATGGCAAAAGAAAGAGGAAGGAGAGCTAGACTTGGTGAGAGGGAATCGGCTAGGAAGGGAAAATGATTATGAAGGGAAGGTGTTAGAAGCGAGATAATCAAATTCAAAATTTTAATAATTCTAATTACTTTAGATTAATTCAATTAATCTCCTAATCTATTATAAACATCTTCTTTCATGGAAGGCATTTAGGGATAAGAAGATCATTCTTAAGGAGGCATGTCAAGAGTCGTGTAAGTGAAGTCTAAATCTCACTTTCACCTTCTCATCCAATAGGAATGTATCAAGCAAATAATTATTTATTCAATAATTAAATAAATTATTAATATATCTCATATATAAATAAAATCCTCCGTAAATCTTTGTCCAAATATTTTCAACTAATTCTCTTTAATTAATATTTAATTCAATATATTAATAATTAGTTTTATGTACATCATACACACACATAATACTTTGTTCTTCACAACTCACTCAGATAAGATCATACTAGCATATATGAGTAAAATATCGATTCATTACTATAATAAAATTATTTATACGGGTCATATATTTTTTGTCCAATTTTATCCAAAATCTTTACATGTGCACCCAACCTAACATGTCTTCACATGAACAACTAGGATTAGATTGTCTGCAACATTTGCAAAGCATGTCGTACCATCAGCAAGATAAGACATCTTGCCTCAATCTATATTACTGTATACGTCTTTATATTATTTACTTGGACATAGAGATCCACTTATGTGTCCAATATACCTATCAAAATGAGTAACCCTGAGTTTAATATTGTTAATCTAGTTAACACGTTTGGTTTGGATAATACGAATTAACAATAATATTAGTAATTAATAACTCTTTATTAATTACGACTTAATATACAAATAAAAGTTCTTTAATTAGAAACTACTATGCCTTTAGAGTATAGTCCATAACATCGCCGACGTGCATGAACTCCGAGTGAAGAGAGCGTGACCACGACCAACCTTGGTCAGCATGGAGCGACAACTCAATTTTGCTTTGTGCAATGCACGTTTCCTCGCATGGAGCTCGAGGTGTTTATGACATAGGACTTTTAGGCTTACTTGGTCAGCAAACTTGGTCCGACCTCTGAATCGAATTGGTGGTTCAGTTTGAACTAGTTCGATTTTTCATCGGTCTAGGGTGTTTGGCCCGATTCAAAAGCCCTCTTGTATAATTTTGGTTCGACTCCCCCATTATGGCAATCATCGATATTTTTTGTCTTTTTATTTCTTATGTTAGTTTTATTTGTAGTTTGATGGGTGTGTTTCCAATGGTTTTTTAAAGAATAACTTATTGATAAATGGTGTGCAAGTGGGTTTGGTTCGAACACAATATTTCTGGAGCTTATTGATAAATACATAAATGGTGGAGACGATAAACATTCAACCCTTCACTTTTATGTGATTTTTCATAGTAACAATTAAATTATTTCACAACATTTTAGCTCACTACATTGTTTTCTTTTTTCTTTCATTTTTTGAAATCGGTAATCATTCATTAATAATAATAAATTTTACATATCCACTTTCAACTAATGAAGAATCATGACATAAGAAAACAACACACTATAACCACTTTTATCTCAATCCACAACTGAGATTAGGATCGATGGACAGTATAAGAGCTAAATATTAAGAAAATTCTAAAAGTATAAATAATATCATGAGAATGACCTTGTTACATGTGAAAATGAAAGAACCCAATACAAATGAGGAACTCAAAAGTTTCCACTATAAATGTTGGTTTAACCTATAACTGACCAACATGGTTTAACCTTCTAAGCTCACTAAATTGTCATGAATATAAAAAATTCAAGATTAAATCATGAGTCTATGACGATGCTAAAAACAAATAACTTGTTAATGTTATCAAAGTTTAGAAATGAAAAGTGCTTTTAGGGATGTTTGGGAGAGGATGGGAATGGTCATAAGGAGACTTTTTTATTCACGTTTAAATCGTCGAGATTCCTTCCTCCCTTAAGGTGTATTTGTTTTTGGTAGAAAAGAGTGGAGGGGTTTAGTATAGAGTGGAAAGAAGTGGTTAATAGTAGTCTGTAGTGGTTAATTACTCGTTTGGAGATTGAGGTTAATAGTAGTGAATAATGAACTACTTGTTTGGGGATTTAAGTTAATAGTGGTTGATATATATACATATATATATTAAAATGTGGTTGGAGTAAATAACAACAATTATATGTTGTTGTTGTTTTTTAAGTGTCACCTCAATTGTTGCTAACTGAACTTAAAAGACATTTTTTATGTTTTTTAAAAAAATCAATTTTATATTTTGTTACTAAACATATGAACAACATGAATGAAGCAAACAATAATAAAATTTAAAAATATAGGCTAAATTTACAATTGAATAGACTATTAAAATGTGAATTATTACATAAATAATAAAAATATATTTACGTGAAACTTGTAAAAATACATTATTCTAGAAAATAAAGAAATAGAAAGTACTAGCATATTATGATGTTCTTGTTTCAAAAAAAAAAATAGCAATCATAGTCAAACTTACGGTACAATTAATACTCATTATACGGTATTGTTTATACATAATACTATATAAATACACAATATTGTACTAATAACATATAATATTGTATTATTATAATATCCCAAATTATATTCTACAGTGAATATTAACCATACCGCATTTTTTATTATGGATGCAAATATTTTCAAATTTGCTTAGATATTTTGTGAAATTGGACCATGCAGTACAATTTCTCTTTAGTCTACATACTTCTAATTTTATTTTGATTATTTTATTTTTAAATATCAAATTTTAATTATTATAACGATAATAAAGCTAAAATTTAGTATTTGTTGTTAATTTATTATTATATTTCATTTGTAAAATTTTTCTTATTATTTTTTCAAAATTTTAGAAATATGGTTACATCAAATGTTTTATTAAAAAAATGAGGTTTTTTTTAATTAAAATTATTATTCATCGATAATTTTTTAATAAAATAATTCATTTTAAGATCGAATTTTTAAAAGTAGAATTAAATTAGATTACAACCAATCTATTAATCCAACACGCTATTGACTTTTTCGATAGAGTTAAAATTATTTTTAGAAAGAAATATTTAATATTGATGTTAGTCGAGATTAAAAGAGAAATTTGACGAAATTTAAAGTGAGATTTAATAAAATTGTTTTTTTTAAAAAATAGAGAGATTTGATAGAAAGCTTGAAGAGTGGTTAAAAGAGGGTTGAAGAGTGGTTGTTTACTACAAAATACAAACGAGGGGTTGTTGAGGAGTGGTTAACCACTCCTCATGTCCAAAGTCCAAACATAACCTAAATCTCATTTTCATATCAATAACTTTTTGATATTTTAATAACTTCTTTTCATTCTTTCTATAATTATAGATGTTCACGATCCGGCTCGATTTTGGCAAAACCAAGGGCCAACTCAAAGAAGGAAATTTTCATATATTCTAAATCGAAAACTTAACGTCTCGTTTGATAACCATTTTATTTTTTGTTTTTCATTATTAGTTTTTAGTTTTTTTCAAAATAAAAAATAAAAATCGCATATGTTTGATAATTGATTTTAGTTTTATCTTTTTAAAAATTAAAAACCAAAAAACATATTTGATAACTGTTTTTTGTTTACAAAATTTCACATTTTGTTTGAACTTTTTTAATTTTTTACTCTTTATTCTTGATTTTTTATGTTTTTTTAAAAACCAAAACTTATTTTTAAAAGTTACTCTTTTTTTTTTAGTTTTTAGAATTTCTTTAATAATTTTAAAATATTTTTAAAATTTAAAAAACAAAAACCAAAATTAGTTATCAAACAAATCTCTTTTCAAAAAGTTAAAAAGCAAAAATAAAAAACAAAAAATGAAATAGTCATCAAACTAGCTTAAATAATTTTCACAATGCTTCCAAGATCGATCCACATTCATTAGCTCCGTGGCAATTTGGTTCGATTATAACTGTTTTTTTAAAGATTTTGTAAGAGTAAATGGGAGAGAAACCAAAATCTAATCATTTATAAAAAAAAAAAATGAATACCATATCATGAACAAGTAATGGTCTATGAAATATTTTGTAAAAATGATTAATAATATAGTGTAAATAATGAAAACAACGTTGAATGATCGGTGATTGGCGTATAAATGATTTTTTTGTTCTTTTTATTTATAGAAATGTTAAATGACATCATATATATAGTATTATATAGCGGATAAAAATACTAGTTCAGTACATTAGTTTTTTTTTAAACAAGGTATCCATGTTCATTTCTAAGTCAGACACTAAAGACATCGAAAAAATATTATCAAAGTTGAATCTCAAACCTAAGACCTTGAAGAGAGCTTACATTAGTAGTACAAATATTGGAAAGTATTTCATTAAGTGAGAGAGAGTTTAGGTTGGATTTGCATTTTTATAATAAAAATGTTGGTCTATGAGTTTGTTGGTATGATATTTGTCTCAAAATATTATTATTTTTATAGAATTTGTCTATTTTAATTATAACACAATTATAAAATATTTCATCATTTTGGGCGTTTTTTTATATTCCAATTATATATTTTTATTGTCTCTTGATTGAAGGTGTGTTGCACTGATTAAAAATTATATGTGACATTAATTAAAAATTATACTAATAAAGAATGTTTGTGGAACTAGACTTTTTATGATATTGATTGAAGATTATATGAGTATTAATTGAAACAATCATATCTATAAGTTTTTTTCTGTCATTTTACTCGATTTTTATTCACATTTTTTTAGTGTAAAGATTATGACTAGAAGGAATGAAAACACTCCATTTCTTTAATGTTTGAACTAAAATACTTAGTTTTTTAAACAACAACATAATTGAACCACCAAATTTAGTTCGAATTCTAATTTTGTTCGTTTCAGTTTAGTTTTTAAACATCCCCTACAACAACTTTGATTCATGATCGTGGAGTGGAAATGAATTAGCACTAAACCAGATAACCACCGACTCATTTGGTAAGATAATAATAATAATTATTATGATCAGCAACAAACAAGGATGATCAACAACATAACCGAATGGTGCACAAAACCCATGCTCCTTGGTGCTAGGTCAAGAAACTTTGTCCTTAACGAGCACCACGCAGAGCAGTTTAAGGATCTAGACCTAAGACCAACAGCTCACAAGAGTCCTCTGACTCGAGTGCAATCTAGCATCCTACTCTAGAGGGAACTGGTGAGTCGAGCAACCTGTTGGCCATAGGCCTCGTACTCATGGCGAAAGGTGGTGTCACACCAATTATCAAGGAACTATATAGGCTCATACCACCTACCTGAAGAGCAGCATAGGCTACTAGTAGAAACCATCCAGGTCATGAGCCTAGCCGTCCGACCATCCACAGAAGTCCAGCGGAGCGAGAGAATATCACCTCAAGCTAGGGTGGAGCCCGAACATCATCGTCCACACCCCCCTACTAGTCTCCTCTATCCAGTTTTCATGACTCATTTGGGTCTAAACGGGCATCAAGGCGTGCATCAAACATCATGCAAATTCATATCAGGACACACGTGCAAGTCTATATCAGGACAATCATGCTATGACATGCAACTCAACCATATTAGACAACCAAACATGAATCATGCATCACTAGTCATACAAGAGACAAGGCATGAATGTATATGCTCTCGATGCAATCAATGCAACATACAATGTACATGGTCATGCTACAACCACACAAATCAACTAATGCATATAAACTGGCACATGTATTAACCACAGGTCCTCGAGAAGAGGGTAAAAGGTCCCTTATCATGGTCGAGTCCCCTTCAGCTCTTCAAGAACCCATTAGAAGCTCCAAATAGCCAAACACACTCCGAGCTCTGAAACGAACAAACTGGTCAAAACTAGCACCTCATACCATTGAAATTGGACCCAAAACAAAAATTTTATCAAAATGTGAAAACCTCAAAAAACGTGTCCCGATGGCCCCCAACAGCTACACACGTCGCACAACCTCAGCTCGATGAACGTAGAATAGCTTGGGTCAAATCTGATCAACAAAAAGTCAATTGGTTAATTACTTGTCATTTAACCCACAATCCAAACATCCATCAACCCACACTTAAAAGTATTTATACCTCGAACCAAACACCTTTAATTCATTACTTGAATGATTTTAAAGCACTAACCAAACAAACATAAATCACTACTTGAATGGTTTTAAGCCACAAACCAAACAAGCATAATTCGCTTTTTAACTAACTTTAAACTAGTAGCCAAACAACATTAATCCATTATTTGAATAGCCATGAACCAACTAATAAACATGTTTATCCACATTTTAATATCTTTAAACCAGCAGCCAAACAAGCTTAAAACTCAACTCATAATGCCTTTAAACTCCAACCAAACAGTTTTTAACCATAACTTGAATACTCATAACCAAGAAACAAACAGCTTTAATTCACCACTTGAATAGTCATAAACCTGCAAACAAACAGCCCTTAAACCACATTTGAATAACCTTAAACCCAACTTAAACAACATAACCCCTTTACCAAACACCCAGCTTATTCTTCATTTACAACCCAAACACTTGCAACCTTAAAATAAAAGAGAAATAACCTTATCCACAACTCTCTGGCGACACTAATCGCCGGCAACGACAGCAATCATTCGACGGCGACACTTAGATGGCGACGGCCGCTCACCGAAAACAACGGCACTCTCGCGACGACTTGAGCCCACGACCCTCAGCTGCGCACGTCGGCAAAGCTGAACCCACATGCGAAACCCAGCTGTTGCGCGAGCTTGTACCCATGCGACGCAACCCCAGCGAACCCATGTCGAACCCGAATCCACGTGGCGACCACGTGACGACAACGAAGCTCGCGACGCTACTCAACCAACAACGAACACGAATCCACACGATGACGAAGCTCGACTCCGACAATGGTGGTGTTGCTTAGAACGAACCCATGCGACTCAGCCAGAGAAAAACCTCAATGGAGAAGACGATGAACAGTGCGCATTTTGGGTCTAGGTATTTGGGTTTCTCAAAAGAAGCTTAAATATCTCCTTACAATTGACCAAAATGTCCTTTAACTTTAACTTAACTACAAGTGTGCCACAAGTCTTATTTAAAATCCAAAACTTTGGGTTATTACAGAGTTAGTTTTATGATTTATTAACTCTTTCTCGTAAACCTACATCTAAACGAGTTTTTACTAACTTCTCCTCATTTTTACTTTAAAAAATAACTCTCATTTTCTTGTAATAACCCCATTTATTTTGTTGGGCTTTCCATTAAAATAAAGGACATTGAAGTTTAATTAGAGAATTGTGGCAGTTTTGAGCTTTAGAGGAACTTTAGGGGTTTTATAGTCTTTTGAGGCATAGATATTTAAGCTCTTTTGAAAAATGCAAATCCCTAAGTTTAGGTTACTGTGCACACTGCACTGTTCATCATCTTGCTCCCGCTGCCTATTCTAAGCGGAGGCCATCGTTGCGTTGCTCTTGTGTTCATCGTCTCTGACTGGTACAGCTCGCTGGAAGCCGCCGGCGTGGGTCTCGCAAGATTCGCTAGGTGGATTGGAGTCGTCACACACGTGAGGGTTGTCGTTCTTCGTGGTTGAGCTAGGGAGTTCGTCGCTAGGTTTGTGGTTTGAGCAAGCTCACAGTCGCTAAGGTGAGCACGAGTTCCGTCGCCGCGAGTTGGTCGAAGAACAGCAGGTGTCGCACGCGTAGGGTCCGTTTGCCGTCTATTCTTGGTGTCGCCGTGAGCGCCATGTTTTGCCATGCCGTCGTCGGGTTCCCTAGAGGTAAGGTACGCGGATTTTTGTGTTTTGTATTTTAGGTCTTACTCAAATGAAGAAGAAGATGAGTGTTTGGTATTGGGGTTATTGCTTATTTCAAATGAGAATAGGTTGTGTTTGGATTTGAGTTTAAAGTCATTTAATTGAGGATTAAGGGTTGTTTGTTTGTGGAGTTATGTTGTTCAAGTTGATGTTAAGCATGTTTGGTTGCTGGTGTGATGTTATCTAAATTGTGGATTAACCATGTTTGGTTCCAAGTTTAATGCTCATTTAAATGATGGATTAAGCGTGTTTGGTTGCTGGTTCATGGTTATTTAAGTTATGGATAGGTAGTGTTTGTTTATAAGTTCAAGTTATTTAATTCATGGATAAATGGTGTTTGCTTATTGAGTTATGGGTATGTAATTAATGGTTTTGGCTTGTTTGGCTTAGAGACTTAAAGTTAATTGAAATATGGATTGAGTTTGTTTGGCTAGTGGTATAAAATCATTCAAGTTTTGAATTAAAGGTGTTTGGTTGGGGTTTTAAGTTATCCCAAATGTGAAATGAAGGTTTGTTTGGATTGTGGTTGAAAGACTGTTTGGCTAGTAGTATAATGCATGTTTGGTATCGAGTTTAAAGGGTGTTTGGCTTGGGTAAAATGATGAGTTTTGACTCATTAACTTTTATTAACCAGATTTGACCCGAACCATTTTCTGTTTTTCGAGCAGAGTTCGTGAGGCACGTGTAGCCGCCAGGTGTCTTCGGGACACGTTTTTTGTGGTTCTTCTCGGTTTGATAAATTTGATATTCTAGATCTGATTTTGATGGTCTAAGGTGCTAGTTTTGACCGATTTGTTCGTTTTAGGGCTCAGAGTTTTGTATGGCTAGTTGGAGCTTCTAGTGGATTCATGGAAAGCTGTTAGTGAATTGGCCAAGGTAAGGGACCCGTTACCCCCTTCTCGAGGCCCGTGGCTATTACATGTGTTGGATTGACTGTATTCACTTACGTATTTGATGTGGCATAATCTGTGTTGTTTGTGCTTGTATTGATTATACTGAGAGCATGCAATATATGATTGATATCCTGTTAAGGCAAGCATGTAGATTATGTTGATTATATGGATATGCATGAACTACTGTATGTTGATTGATAGAGTCGGTCTTGCATGACAGTCATTATGTCCCATTGGGGGCTTGCAAGATGTTTGATGCACGGCTTGGTGCTTCGTTTGGACGCAAACGAGACACGGAGACCTGATAGAGGATACTAGTAAACGGATGTGCATGGTTTGTGACCGGCACGTTCTCGATGGGGGATTTGTGGTCCCTCGCCGTCGGGTTTCGGTGGATGGTTGGCCCACTAGGCTCACGGCCCTGTCGGCATTTTACTAGTAGCCTAGGGTGCTCTCCATGTATGTGGTTAGGTTTGTGGCCCTTTGGTGAGCGTGCTGGATCCACCCTCACAGTGGGTATGAGACCTGTGGGATTTGTGGTCCATTAGCTACCAGGCTTCTCTACTCGCAGGATCCATCGGTCTAGAGCAGGTATCCCAGATTGCCTTAGAGATTTGTGGTCTCTATTGGCCTTTAGGTCTTTGGTTTGTGGCCTCAGACCGCTCTGCGTGGCATGGATCTTGGACATGTTTCCTAACCCCTTTTCGCCCAGGAGCTCGGGTTTTGTAGACCCCTTGATTATGTGCTTATCTTACATGTTTGTGTTTCTTTTGACCTGATGCATGTCCTTACCCCGAATTGGGGGATCCTTACTGAGTTTTCAAAAACTCACCCCTTTCCACTGTGGAATACCACAGGTACTACGAGATTGTATCGAGATGGGTGATCGGACGAGCTGAAGATGACCATGAGACCCGCTGCATTATTCTGTTTAGAGTCTTCTAAACTCCTTCTTTCTGCATGAACTATTTAAGGGCATGATAAGTGGAACTTGTTTTATCGAGTTTTTATGTTTTGACTTTAGGGTACCCTATGACTGTTTTAATGAATTTATACTCTTATAACCTTGTTCTTCCGAGTTGTTTTAAAGGAGTTTTGTTTTAAATTTACATGCCTGAGATTTTGAATACTATTTTCATGCATTTTGAGTTAAGGACTTAGGTTTAAACCCTAGTTTGGTCTGGTCCTTACATTTCTAATCATTAATTTATAATTACACAATAATTTCTACCAACTTATTTTTAATCATTTTTTTCAAATTAATCAAAACAACTCATTTTTAACAATTCATTTTTAATTATTTCTTTTTTAACTACTAAAAATAATTACTCATTTTTAAATTTACATCCAAACAAGATTTTGGCTCTAACTCCTCTCTATAATAACTACATCCAAACAAATTTTTCATACACCTCTCAATTTTTAACTACTCAATATAACTTTTTAATCCAAATATTACCTAAATATGTTAAAGAAACAGCCACCAGAAACCAAAACCACAAACTTTGGAAACAAAAATCGAGTGAAACGTAGTGGCTTTGATCCCACCGATCCAATACAGCCGGATAAGGCAAAGATAAGGGCAGGACACAGAAGGGCCGTCAGATGGATTCGCATCCAAATCCAACGGAGACAAACTCACACCCGCAGATTACGTGGCAAAGCGGCGATCACAATTCCGCACATAATAACCGAACCAAAAGGCCTCCAAATTCCCATCTCACAAATTCGCCCACCTCTGAAAGCTCGCCGTCGCAATGGCCGCCGCCACCGCCGCCGCGTCCTCGTTCATCGCCACCCGCCTCGCCGACGCACGGCGGGGGTCCGGCAAAGGCAAAGTAGAAGCCCGGTTCTCGTTCGGCAAGAAGAAAGCCGGTCCGGCGAAGAAAAAGGCGTCCTCGAAGAGGGTTCCGGACCGGCCGCTGTGGTACCCGGGAGCGAAGGCGCCGGAGTGGCTGGACGGGAGCCTGGTCGGGGACTACGGGTTCGACCCGTTCGGGCTGGGTAAACCGGCGGAGTATTTGCAGTACGAATTGGACTCGCTGGACCAGAACTTGGCGAAGAACTCGGCGGGCGATCTAATCGGGACGAGATTTGAGAACTCGGAGGTGAAATCGACGCCGTTTCAGCCGTACACGGAGGTGTTTGGACTGCAGAGATTTCGTGAGTGTGAACTCATTCATGGACGGTGGGCCATGTTGGCCACTCTCGGCGCTCTCTCGGTTGAGTGGCTCACTGGCATCACTTGGCAAGACGCTGGAAAAGTGAGCTCTATTTTCTTTTCTTTTTTTTATTTAATTACTCATGTTCAAACAAGATTTTGACTATAACTCACTATACAAAAACTAAATTCAAACGAGTTTTTGACACAAATTTCAATTTTTAGCTACTCAATCTAACTTCTTAACCTAAAAACTACTTAAATATGTCAAACAAACATCGTAGATTCTTCTCGCATAAGATCTTAATATCAATTTTCAGAATGAAACCAATATGGATAGCCATAAATTTAATTTTTAATAAACCATTTTCACCTTTTAGTATTTTTCCTATTATTATTATTATTATCAATAGAATATATGTAGCAAGTGATTTAAAATCATGGTGAAGTAAATTTAAAGGATTAAGAGCCATTAATTTTTGTCTTTCTAATAATATTTAATATAAAATAAGTGATTGTTTCATAAAAATAGTGTACCTATGGGAATGCATATATTTTATATGGATAATATTGTAGGTAGAATTAGTGGAAGGTTCATCATACCTGGGTCAGCCGCTGCCATTCACCGTAACGACATTGATCTGGATCGAAGTGCTTGTGATTGGATACATCGAATTCCAAAGAAACGCGGAGTTGGAGCCAGAGAAGAGGTTGTACCCAGGCGGGAAGTTCTTCGACCCATTGGGCCTGGCGGAGGACCCGGAGAAGAAAGTCGTCCTACAGTTGGCTGAGATCAAGCACGCTCGCCTCGCCATGGTTGCCTTTCTCGGCTTTGCGGTCCAGGCCGCCGTCACCGGCAAAGGCCCGCTCAACAACTGGGCCACCCATTTGAGCGACCCGCTCCACACCACCATCATCGACTCCTTCTCTTCTTAGTTTTAAACCCTCTCGATCTACGTGTTTGTAAAAACTTCATTTTCAGGTTTTTTTTATATATATATATGTTAATTATAAGCCTTTCGACAACATCGAGTTGTTATTTATGTTTTGGATGGTGGTTCATTTATAAGACTTTATCTAACAAGATTAATAGTTTAATTAATATAATTGTGTATCGCCAACAAAAGAAATAGCTTAGCCGTATCTGTCTACACCTCATGACCAAGAGGTCACAGAGAATCAGTATTTATCCCCTCCCCAAATATGTATTTAAAAAAAATAATTGCAATTTTGTTATTTTCACCTACTTGATTTCTTGTTCAATTGTCATATGCGATCGCCGGCGGCAGTCATCGCGTTCGTATTTCTCAGTTACATTCTTCTCTGGAATTTCATTGTACAGTCAATCATCCGATCTTTATCTTCTTTTTACATTGATTTCCTATAAATTTATTTTTGGAAAAGAGACAATTTCATGAATACATGAAATTACAATAAAACATAATAGACAACTAGAGATCAAATAAGTGATCTACAGTGGTTAAGTAGTGTATCAAAACTAGAAGCAGTAAATAGAGAATTAAGTTTGCACCAGGATATAACTTGTAGAGTAATTGTGTCAAAAAAACAAGAGAAAGATGAGTATTTGTCTTGAAAGATCCTCTTGTTCCTCTCCAACCAAATGTTCCAGCAAAAAGACGAAATGCTCCCATAGTAGTTTCTTTTCCTTCTTGAAAGGATGACCGAGTAAGGCAAATTGAAGCAATGGGTAAGGTTCAGAATTGAGAGTAATAGGCCACCTGAAGGCACTTCTAATATAATTCCAAAACAATGTGGCATAAGTACAATTACTAATTAGATGTGAGCTAGATTCTGATGCCTTTCGACAAATAGAGCACCATTGAGGGGAGATGGATTTATTGACAAGTCTCATTTGTAATTTATCATGCGTTAAAATAGCCCCGTGTGATAATTCCCATAAGAAAATTTTAATTTTCTTAGGGTATTTCCTTTTCCAAATTGCATCATACAAGGAATAAGGTTGTTCCATTGGGTTAAGAGACATGAACTTAACCATAGATCGGACCGAAAACCGCCTCGATGGCTCCTCCCTCCATAAAGCAATGTTGTCACCTTCCTCGAAATGCACGGCATTAAGCATGTCCGATAAAGTACTAAATTCTTCTATTTCTTCCTCCTTCAATTTTCTTCTAAACCCAAGGTTCAAAGTCTGTTGTTCATTGTCCAACAACAAATTAATCACCCTTCTTTTTTGCTTGAAAAATGAGTATAGCAGGGAAAAGTTGGGCCAATGGAGACTCGTGGATCCATACATCTTCCCATAACAGGATATCCCTACCATTCTTCATAATAAAATATATTCTATCAAGGACCGATTGCATCAAAGGAATGATGGATCTCCATGGACCCTTGGATGATTTTCGAGTCATTAATCCTGGCATGTAAATGCTATCTGACTGTCCAAATTTTGCATCAATCAATTTTTTCCAAAGAGCACCTCTTTCAGCCCCATATCTCCAAATCCATTTCGATAACAGAGCCTCGTTCTTGGTCTTCATATTGGTTATTCCGAGTCCACCTTATTCGAATGAAAGAGAAATTGTTTTCTTGTTAAGTAGATGAAGCCCTTTTATTGTCAGTGATGCCTTTCCATAAGAAGTTTCAGATCAATCTTTCAAGGTGATGGATGGCTTTAATGGGGATTTTGAATAGAGACATGAAATAGGTAGGGAGGTTTGCGAAAGTAACTTGGATTAATGTAAGCCTTCCACCTTTTGAAATAAAGCTACTCTTCCAAGATGAGATCTTCTTTTCAACTTTCTTAAGCATAGTGTTGGAATCTTCACTAGTTAAGAATATTAGAATTCTTACCATTTAAGAATATTTGTCATAATTGTAAGATAATTGTTATTATCATATTTATTCCTTGCCATTGTTGTAATGTTTCCATGATTGTAAAAGGTCTCTCTCCTATATAAGAAAACCTAGTGTGAATATATTTTAATCAAGCAATACATGATAATTGCTCTCAATATCAGAGCGGGAATCTTAGAAACTCCAATCGGAACCCTAGTCGTCGTCTCTAAAACGACACATCCTACTTCCGGTGGTTTCCTCGCATATTTTCTCTTCATCTATTCGTTCAACATCTACAACGAGGTGATTCTTACATCTATTCAAGTTGCTCGTCAGCCCATTCATAATTGCAGGAAAAGGAGCTATTACATTGATTGACAAAATATCCTTGCAGTCTGTTCTCCATGTTCCTAAATTATCCTACAATCTTTTATCTGTCAGTAAGCTTTCTAGAGATTCTAATTGTCGTGTAATTTTCTTTGAATCTCACTTTATTTTTCAAGATCAGAAATCAGAGAGGATGATTGGGAGTGCTAGGATGCTTGATGGTCTCTACTACTTTGATGAAGGTTCTTTTAGCAATAAAATAACTCAGGGTCTAAGTAGCATTAGTTCTCTCCCTGGTAAAGAACAGATCATGCTTTAGCATCGTAGGTTAGCACATCCTAATTTTTCTTACCTCAAGCATGTGTTTCCAAATTTATTTAAGGGGAATCAATTGCACCTCATTTGATTGTGAAAGTTGCATTTTAGCAAAAAATCATCGTTCCACATATTTTCCAAAACCTTACAAAGCTTCCAAACCCTTTAATCTAATACATAGTGATGTTTGGGGTGCTCTAAAATTAGGACTCATAGTGGAAAACGATGGTTTGTTACATTCATTGACGACCATACTCGTCTTTCTTGGGTTTATTTAATGGAAAAAAAATCTGAGGTGAAAGATATTTTTCAAATATTTTATAATATGATTGAAACCCAATTTCAAGCCAAAATTTGCATCTTACGCTCTGATAATGGAACTGAGTATTTTAATGAATTTTTGGGTAATTTCATAAAAGAAAAAGGTATTATTCATCAATCTACTTGTCGAGACACTCCTCAACAGAATGGGATTGCTAAAGAAAAAATAGGCATTTACTTGAAGTTGCTCGTGCAATAATGTTTTCTATGAATGTTTCAAAATATTTATGGGTTGAAGCTATTCTTACAGTTACTTACCTTATAAATAGGATGCCTAGTAAGATTTTGAATTTTAAAACTCCCATTGATTGTTCTAAAACTATTTTTCCAATGTCTCGCATATACTCTGATTTGCCTCTCAAAGTTTTTGGGTGTACCACTTATGTTCACATCCCTAATCATTTTCGCTCAAAACTTGACCATGGAGCTATTAAGTATATTTTCTTGGGTTACTCTTCTAATAAAAAAGGTTGTAAATGTTTTGATCCTCAGACCAAAAAAATATTTTTCAGCATGGATGTGTCTTTTCTTAAAAATCACCCTTACTTTACCCATAATTCTCTTCAAAGGGAGAAACAAATATTAGAAGAGAATTTTTGGGATACTTCTACCCCATTCCCCAATCTTTTATGTCCGATTGTTACTAGTCCTTCTATGCCAAGTCTAGAAACTTCTCAATCAGGGGGAGAAATACTACAAAATGATCCTATCGATCAAGTTCCTGAGTTACAATTTTATACTCGAAGAAAATTCAATCAAAGGAACCAAGACCAGATAGATGATCCTCCACAACTACAATCCGAGACTCTGACAGATGAAACTGAAAAACTTGTTAATCATTCTTCCATGCCTATTTCGTCAATTGAACATCCTTCTACTATTCAAAATACATTATCTGTTGTACCTGATCTGATTTTCCTATAGCCATTAGGAAAGGTACTGGAAGTTGTACGAACTATCCTATTGCAAATTACATGTCATATCAAAACTTATCAAATAATCATTGAGCCTTCACATCTAGGATTAATGATTTATTTGTTCCAAGAAATATACATGAAGCATTAGAGGATAAAAATTGGAAAGTAGCAGTTATGGATGAAATGACTGCTCTAAAAGAGAATGAGACATGGGAAATTGTGGAATTGCTAAGAGATAAGAAACCAATGGGTTGTAAATGGGTGTTTATAATTAAATGTAATGCAGATGGAAATGTTGAAAGATACAAGGCTAGACTGGTAGCTAAGGGTTTACTCAGACATATGTGATTGACTATCAAGAAACTTTTGCTCCTGTTGCTAAAATTAACTCAATTAGAGTTCTTTTGTCACTTGCAACTAATTTAGATTGGCCACTTTACCAACTTGACGTGAAAAATGCCTTCCTTAATGGCGATCTCGAGGAGGAAGTTTACATGAACGT
This sequence comes from Sicyos edulis, assembly GCA_036507275.1. Taxonomy (NCBI): domain Eukaryota; kingdom Viridiplantae; phylum Streptophyta; class Magnoliopsida; order Cucurbitales; family Cucurbitaceae; genus Sicyos; species Sicyos edulis. Next base: position 6,506,281 of record CM071859.1, on the reverse strand, counting down.
GCCACCAGGTTTTGAAAAAGAACTTGGATACAATAGAACTTGCAAATTAAAGAAATCTCTTTACAGTCTGAAACAGTCTCCTAGAGCATGGTTTGAACGGTTTGGAAAAGTTGTATCTAGTTATGGATTTCTTCAAAGTCAAGCATATCATACTATATTCTATAAACATTGTGAGAATAATAAAATCTCAATTCTGATTGTCTATGTAGATGATATTATACTCATAGGCGATGATAACATTGGTTTAGCATATCTCAAGAAAAATCTCGCAAGAGACTTTCAAATCAAGGATTTGGGAATATTGAAGTATATTATGGGAATGGAGTTTGCAAGATCAAAGAAGGGTATTTTCGTAAATCAAAGAAAATATGTTCTTGATTTACTTGGAGAAACTGGATTGCTTGGTTGCAAGGTCGCTGAAACTCCTAGTGAACCCAATATGAAGTTACAAGTAGCAAAGTCGGAAGAAATAAAAGATAGAGAACGATACCAAAGGCTTGTAGGAAGGTTAATTTATCTATCTCATACGCGTCCTGATATTGCATATACCGTGACTATGGTAAGTCAATTTATGCATGCACCTGGACCGAGTCATTTTGAAGCTGCCTATAGAATTTTGAGGTATCTAAAAGAAACTCCTGGAAAAGGTATTCTATTCAAAAAGCAAAATCATTTTCGAATAAAAGGAACTCCTGGAAAAGGTAAAGACCCATTGCATATTTGGGTCATACTTTATCCCACCGAAACAAATCCAAATCTATTTACGAAAGAGAGTTAATGGCCATTGTTCTCGCCGTCCAAAAATGGCGACCCTATCTCTTAGGCCACAAGTTCAAGGTCAGGATGGACCAACAAGCCCTCAAACATTTGCTAGAACAAAGAGAGATATAACCGGAATACCAGAAATGGTTATATAAACTGTTGGGCTACGACTTTGAGGTAGAATATTGACCATGGCTTGAGAACAAAGCTGCTGATGGACTGTCCCGAGTTCCCCTTGCACCAGATCTAGCATCGCCAACGATCCCATATATATTGGACCTCGACATCGTTCAACACGAAGTAGAAGCAAATTCAGATTTGCGAAACAACATCATTGACCTACAATCCAATCTAGAGAGCTGGTCGCATTTCACTATCAAACAAGGGAGGTTATTGTACAAGAACCGTTTGATCCTAACTGCCCAATCGAAATTAAGAGCAACAGTTATGCACGTGTATCACGATTCGATCTTAGGAACAAAGCTACTGATGGACTGTCCCGAGTTCCCCCTGCACCACATCTAGCATCACCAACGGTCCCACATATATTGGACCTCGATATCGTTCAACACGAAGTTGAAATAGATCCAAATTTGCAAAACATCATCATTGACCTACAATCCAATCCATAGAGTTGACCACATTTCACTATCAAACAAGGGAGGCTATTGTACAATAACCGTTCGGTCCTAATCGCCCAATCAAAATTAAGAGCAGCAGTTATGCACGCGTATCACGATTCGATCTTAGGAGGCCACTCGGGGTTTTTGAGAACCTATAAGCGACTGACATGAGAACTATATTGGGTTGGAATGAAGAACGATGTTCAAAAATATTGTGAGGAATGTTTCATTTGCCAGAGGAATAAAACATCCACTCAATCCCCTACCGGCTTGTACAACCATTCCCTCACCCTGACCGCATCTGGGAGGACATTTCAATGGACTTCGTAGAGGGATTGCCTAAATCTTTAGGGACCGAAACAATCATGGTAGTGGTTGATCATTTGAGTAAGTATGCCCACTTTGTAGCCTTGAGACACTCTTACTCGGCTAAAATTCTAGCGTCCACATTTGTCTAGGAAGTCATCCGATTACACGGGTTCCCGTGATCAATTGTCTCTAACAGGGACAAAATCGTTATTAGCCACTTATGGACCGAGCTTTTCTGCCTACAGGGCACTAAGTTACACCGAAGCACCATCTATCATCCTCAAATGGATGGACAAACAAAACTAGTAAACAAGTGTGTAGAAACGTATTTCAGGTGTTTATGTAGAGAGAATACTAACTACCACCGTCTCTCAACATCACCCCATTCCAAGTAGTATATGGGCGTGCACCACCACCAGTGATGTTTTATGGGGATCAACGCACGACGAATGCAACCTTAGATGAACAACTCAGGGAAAGGGATGACATGCTAGACAAAATTAAGGAACAGCTTTGCAAGGCACAAAATCGAATGAAGAAAAGTGCGGACAAGAAACGAAGAGACGTGGAATTCGAGAAAGGAGAATCGGTATTTCTTAAGTTACGACCATATAGACAGACTTCTATGGCTAAAAGACGAAATGAGAAACTCAACCCAAAGTTTTTTGGACCATACCCAATTGTGGCTCGCATTGGCACAGTAGCATCAAACTAGAATTACCCCCAGAGTCATCCATCCACATGGTCTTTCACGTCTCACAACTCAAAAGGGAAATAGGACCAAATGATATGGCGCAAATTTTGGGACCAATGCTCACGGATATTGAATGGATAGCTCAACCCCAAGAAGTGTATGCTTATCAGTGCAATGAGCAAACTGAAGAAGTTGATGTCTTGATCGCATGGAAAGGCCTTCTAGCCCATGAATTGGGAATGAACTGCCTTGATCTGCCAACAATTCCCAGCCTTCCACCTTGAGGACAAGGTGGATTCCAACATCGGGGGATATGTTAGACCCCCTATCAAGAACGTTTACCAAAGAAGAGGAAGAAACGACAACTAACCGGTAGCATTTATTATAGCCGTTAGGCTTATGCTTGTTATTTCTATTTAAGTCATTTTGTGTTCTAGGTTAAAGCACACTTAATATCTGGTATTCGTCTGTTGGCAAAGTTGGAGAGCTTCATCCTCTCAAAAGGTGGAAGATCTATGTTTTGTGGCTGAATTCTGTAATCGCAAAGTTCTAATAGAATTACTAACTTTTGGTGCCTTAACACAAACCTTCAGCTAAATTTTTTTTTATTTCTATAATGTATGACAGGGTCAATGTCACAATTGGTGAACAAGAAAAACGGATGATGACCACAGGACTACACATCGTTGTTGACATATTTTGTGTTGGTTGTGACTCAATTATGGCCTGGAAATATGTAAGAACTTTTTTTTTTTTTGAAACAATGTAAGAACTTATTTTCTTTCTTGCTTTCTTGATTATCAAATATTTTCCTAATACCTCTCTGTTGAATTAGGAGGTTGCCTTTGACAAATCCCAAAAGTACAAGGAAGGGAAATATATCCTTGAAATTTGAGGCCCAATGCACATACTTGTTAGTTTTTTTTATATCAGAAAATTCTGTGAATGAAGGATGGAATTTTTAGTTCACTGACAACATTCTTAACATCTGCTTGTTTATTAAGCTTCAATGATGACCATCATGGTTTGACCTAGTGGTCGAGTGAGTCTTCAAAAATTAAAAAAAATATGAGTTAAATTTATGGTAGCCACCTATTTAAGAATTAATTTTTGCGGGTTTTCTTAACATCCAAATGTTGTAAGGTAAGACATGTTATTCCATGAGTATAGTTGAGGTCTGGTCCAAACATGGATATATAAAAAAAGAAAGAAATGACCTTTGGTCAAATATCAAACTTATTTCATGTTATGATCCATCTGATGTAAAGAATTTTCCTCTGTATCGCCACAAACACGATTCTTGATTTCTTTGTGGTCTTTGGAAAAAAAAAATCTTTGCAGGTTTAAGGTGTTGGATCCTTATGGAATCATCTACTTAGCAACTCATGATCCACCACTTGCACTAAGTGATGACGAAGATGCTTGATCTGTTGTCGAGTTTCGACGTAAATATAATCATTTTTCGCAACCTCTTTTTTGTTTCATCTATTTGCCATTTAGCTGTTCCTTGAACTTTTTGGTACACTGCTTCTGCAGTTTTGGCTGGCAACACAAGAACAACCCTATTTGTCATTCTTCTTTTTCAGGTCTTTTTTAATGTGACATTAATTGAAAACTATTCTTATTCAAGAATATTTGTGGAAGCCAAACTTGTTGTGATATTGAATGAAGACTATAAGAGTACTCTATCCATTGCACTAATTGAAGCAATCAAACTCAACTTTTTAGTTGGGAACATTACGACTAGAAGCAATGAAAACACTTCATTTCTTTAATGTTTGAACTAAGATATTTAGTTTTTTAAACAACATAATTGAAGCACCAAATTGAGTTCGAATTCTAAATTTGTTCGTTTCAGTTTAGTCTTTAAACATCCTCTACAATAATTTCAATCATGACCTTAGAGAGAAAATAGATTAAATCAATACCAAATTAGATAATCACCAACCCATGTAAGATAATATTAATAATTCTTTTTCATCCCAACTATAAACAATAATTATAATCACTCTCTATTTTTCCGACTAATTATTTTCAATTTCAAACTAAAACAAATCCTAAAGAAACCACAGCCACAAACTTTGGAAACAAAAATCGAGTGAAACGTAGTCGGATAAGGCAAAGATAAGGGCAGGACACAGAAGGGCCGTCAGATGGATTCGCATCCAAATCCAACGGAGACAAACTCACACCCGCAGATTACGTGGCAAAGCGGCGATCACAATTCCGCACATAATAACCGAACCAAAAGGCCTCCAAATTCCCATCTCACAAATTCGCCCACCTCTGAAAGCTCGCCGTCGCAATGGCCGCCGCCACCGCCGCCGCGTCCTCGTTCATCGCCACCCGCCTCGCCGACGCACGGCGGGGGTCCGGCAAAGGCAAAGTAGAAGCCCGGTTCTCGTTCGGCAAGAAGAAAGCCGGTCCGGCGAAGAAAAAGGCGTCCTCGAAGAGGGTTCCGGACCGGCCGCTGTGGTACCCGGGAGCGAAGGCGCCGGAGTGGCTGGACGGGAGCCTGGTCGGGGACTACGGGTTCGACCCGTTCGGGCTGGGTAAACCGGCGGAGTATTTGCAGTACGAATTGGACTCGCTGGACCAGAACTTGGCGAAGAACTCGGCGGGCGATCTAATCGGGACGAGATTTGAGAACTCGGAGGTGAAATCGACGCCGTTTCAGCCGTACACGGAGGTGTTTGGACTGCAGAGATTTCGTGAGTGTGAACTCATTCATGGACGGTGGGCCATGTTGGCCACTCTCGGCGCTCTCTCGGTTGAGTGGCTCACTGGCATCACTTGGCAAGACGCTGGAAAAGTGAGCTCTATTTTCTTTTCTTTTTTTTATTTAATTACTCATGTTCAAACAAGATTTTGACTATAACTCACTATACAAAAACTAAATTCAAACGAGTTTTTGACACAAATTTCAATTTTTAGCTACTCAATCTAACTTCTTAACCTAAAAACTACTTAAATATGTCAAACAAACATCGTAGATTCTTCTCGCATAAGATCTTAATATCAATTTTCAGAATGAAACCAATATGGATAGCCATAAATTTAATTTTTAATAAACCATTTTCACCTTTTAGTATTTTTCCTATTATTATTATTATTATCAATAGAATATATGTAGCAAGTGATTTAAAATCATGGTGAAGTAAATTTAAAGGATTAAGAGCCATTAATTTTTGTCTTTCTAATAATATTTAATATAAAATAAGTGATTGTTTCATAAAAATAGTGTACCTATGGGAATGCATATATTTTATATGGATAATATTGTAGGTAGAATTAGTGGAAGGTTCATCATACCTGGGTCAGCCGCTGCCATTCACCGTAACGACATTGATCTGGATCGAAGTGCTTGTGATTGGATACATCGAATTCCAAAGAAACGCGGAGTTGGAGCCAGAGAAGAGGTTGTACCCAGGCGGGAAGTTCTTCGACCCATTGGGCCTGGCGGAGGACCCGGAGAAGAAAGTCGTCCTACAGTTGGCTGAGATCAAGCACGCTCGCCTCGCCATGGTTGCCTTTCTCGGCTTTGCGGTCCAGGCCGCCGTCACCGGCAAAGGCCCGCTCAACAACTGGGCCACCCATTTGAGCGACCCGCTCCACACCACCATCATCGACTCCTTCTCTTCTTAGTTAATTTACGTGTTTGTTAAAACTTCACCTTTCAATTATGTGATGAGTTGTAAGTACTTTCATTTTCATATTATAAGGTTTTCCACAATACCTAGTTATTATTTTTGTTTTGGATGGTGGTTGATTTATATGACTTTATCTAACAAGATTAATATTTTTTTTTTTAAACAAGGGTAACCACACCCGTCTTTAGGCCAGACGCCGAGAATAAAATTTATAGTTTAATTAACATAAGTGTGCGTTGCCAACAACGCTAGTAGTTTAGTTGTATTTGTCTACACTTAATGACTAAAAGGTTATGAGTTTGAATCCTCCTCCTCTAATTATTATAACTAAAAAAAAACATAAGTGTGCGTTTGTAAAGACCTGACACTTAACATTCCTAAATGGCCTTTATTTCAAGATCAATTTAAAATACAATGTAAATTAACTAGAAATTCAAAGCATATTTCATTAATGGTTCAATCCCAATATGTTTGTGCCAAGTTACCTGGTGGAAAACCATAGGAATGGTGTGTATAATTGCACTCAGTAAGAATTCCCCAACTGGGGTACAATACGCAAGACTAATCATTTAGCATCCTAGCATACAAGCAAAACATCGAATCACATAAAGGCAATCTCAACAATAACAAACAATAGGTGTCGAGCATGGTCAGCACGCCACTGGGCTGACTAGACAAGATGACAACCTAAGTGACCTCGATATCTGGAATGTCTATCTCTAAGACAACACCAGGTTAGCACGCAATTGGGCTAACTTGGACAGCACGCTATTGGGCATGTCCTGGACAACACGCAATTGGGCTTGTCCTTACTATGTCGGACAACACACAACTGGGTTCAACCATGATACAGCTCAAACTTGGCTGTTAATAGACAGCACGCCACTGGGCTAATCCTAAGCATAGTCGGGTGGCACGCAACTGGGCCAAACCTTGGATTGGCAACGCTATTGGGCCAATCTGGATCGACAACGCAATTGGGTCGATTTGGGACCGCACGCAATTGGGCAAGTTCGAAAAGAGGCTCGGGTGGCACGCAATTGGGCCAAACCCTAGATTAACTCAAACTTGGAAGATCATAGACTGCACGCAACTAGGTAAGTCTTGGACCGCACGCAATTGGGCGAGTCATGAGCACGCAACTAGGCTGTCACTAGGAACACCCTAATAAACTCTAACACTCTTGGTAGTCTAGAGCTAACATGGTTCAACATTTAACTAGCATGTAGACGATGGAATATTTGTAGATGTACAGAAAATTTAACAAACAGGAGAGTGCATCAACAAAGTATAATATTCTATATGCCAAGCCCTAACAAACAGAACGAGCATAAACACGATATTCAAGAAACAAGGCACACATAACATAACAGAGCATTCAGACAACCTGCACAATCCTATCCACTAACAGATTATAATAACATCAAACAACCTGCACAAACCTATCCACTAACAGTTTATATTAACAGGCAGAACAAACAAGCTAGAAGTTATCAAAGCCGTGCACATGGTTCACACAACCCCAGCAAGGAACCCTTACCTGATAAGTGGAAATAGATGACAAACGAGAAGAGCTCTCGAGTTGTAGGGTTGTTAACAATAATAAAAGAACATCATAATTAAAAATCTAAGCATCCAAATCAATCAACACATTAAACGAGCTCGGGAAGTAGGGTTGTTACCAAAACCGAGAGGAGCTTGATGCTCTCGGCAACTAGGCAGGCTCGACGTGGTATGTGCAGACGAATAGGCGTGCAACCTCGGCGGTTGTGCGACAGCGTGCGGAGCTGAGTGCAGATGTGTGCGGCTGGGTGCGCGCAAGGGCGTGCTTGAGGGCGATCTGAGCGTGGGCGAGCGGCAGCTGGGGGACGTGCAGGAGAAGTGTGAGCGAGCTGCTGCGACTGTGCGTGCGACGTGAGGCTGGGCTGTTGTCTCGACTACTTGCGGCGTGAACCATCGACAATGGCGATGGGCTGCTCTTGTGCGTTCAACTGCAAAGGCTTCGATAGGAAGATGAATCAGCAGCTAGATGCTTGGGAGATGGAATTTTCGGCCAATTGAAGAAGATGGAGAAAATGAAAAGACAAGGGGAATTCGGATAGGGCTTGAAGGAGATCAAAATGCGATTTTCCTTTTTGTTTTTTTAATTTTTAATTCACTAAAAGCCCTCCAAATGACAAGTGTCCAAAGAGGTCTCTTCTTCGAGTCTTGGCAACAACATTTTTAAAACTTATTTTCTGTTTAATATCGAACGACCTCAAAACTACTCAACAGCAGCCCCCGGGCCTAAAACCTGAAATCGAAACACAAATATCAACTCAACCCAAGTCTGGAAACAAACCGAAACCCTGAACAAATACCAAAATACCCATAGAGGCCAAATGACCAAAATGCCCCTAGAAGCTCAAGCAGCCCTAGCGGCCCAACCAAACGACTGAATAATCAATCGAACGTACCTGAAGAACCAGAATGAAAACCTGGGCCGCTACAATATTCCCTCATTTTAAGACGTTCGTCCCCAAAATTCCTAAGACTGGAATAACTCTAAGTAGTGCGTCCTCATCTCATCCTCAAGTTCCCATGTTGCTTCCTCTGCCCTCTGATTTCTCCACTAAACCTTGACTAGGTTGATCTCCTGGTTACGTAAAACCTTGCGCTCTCGAGCCATAATCTGCAGAGGCTTCTCCTCGAAGCTCAAACCTTATTCTAGCTCCAACGACTCATAATCAACAATGTGGGACGTGTCTGCAACATACTGACGTAGCATTGATACGTGGAATACGTTATGCACAGATGTTAAAGACGGGGCAACGCTAATCGATACGCCACTCGACCGACTCGCTCAAAAACCTCAAATGGTCCCACAAACTTGGGACACAACTTGCCCTGCTTACCAAACCTCACTACTCCACGCATCGGTGGTACCTTCAGGAAAACATGTTGTCCCACCTCAAACTCTATGTCTTTACGCCTAACATTGGCGTAACTCTTCTGCCTACTCTGGGCAGTCAACATATGAGCTCGAATCTTCTGCATTGCATCATTAGTCAACTGAAGCAACTCGGGACCTAGAATCTGTCTGTCACCAACCTCTTCCTAAAACACTAGAGACCTACAACGCTTACCATACAAGCCTCAAACCGTGCCATCTGAATCGTCGCCTGATAGCTGTTGTTGTAAGAAAACTCTATCAAATACAGATACTTGTCCCAACTACTTGGGAAGTCAAGCACATAGGCTCTCAACATATCCTCAAGGATCTGGTTCACCCTCTCAGTCTGTCCATTAGTCTGAGGGTGAAACGCAGTACTGAAGCTGCACTCAGTACCCAACCCCTTCTAGAGTGCCCTTTAGAAACGAGAAGTGAAACAGGAGTCTCTGTTAGACACAATCTTAACTGGTACCCCATAGTACCGAACAATCTACTCCAAAAACAACTGTGCCCACTGTTCCACGAAATAAGTGATCCTATCAGGAATGAAATGTGCACACTTGGTCAAACGATCCACAATCACCCAAATATGAGTAAACCCTCTCGGTGTCCTCGACAATCCAGAAATGTAGTCTATGGAGATCTCTTCCCATTTCCACTGAGGCACGCTCAATGGCTGCAACAACCCTACGGGTTTCTGTCTGGGAGCCTTCACTTGCTGACAAGTGAGACACCGGCTAATAAACTCTGCAATATCCCTCTTCATATTATTCCACCAGAAAGTCTGCTTGAGGTCCTGGTACATCTTGGTGCCTCTTGGGTGCCAAGTGAAGAGGAACTGTGACCCTCAGAGAGTAACTCAGCTCGTAGTCTAGTCTCCGCCGGCACTCAGAGACGTTCTCTATACCTCAAACAACCATCTGGTGCCACAATAAAGTCAAAGTCTTCGTCGGCCTGAACTCTGGCAATCGGTCGGCTTAACTCGAGATCACCCAGCTGACTATCAATGATCCTTTGTCTTATGGAAGGCTGTACAGTTAACTGGGCTACCTAGCGATAACCTTTCCCAACATCACTGCTATACCAGCTCACTCTAACTCTTTCCGCAATGGGATTTGTGAACTCAGCAAAGCTGCAGAATGCGGGATCTTTCGACTTAAAGCATCAACTACCACATTGGCCTTGCCTAGATGGTACAAAATCTCGCAGTCATAATTCTTGACTAACTCTAGCCATCTCATCTGCCTCATGTTCAACTCTTTCTAAGTGAAGAAGTACTTGAGGTTTTGGTGGTCAGTGAACATCTAGATTTTCTCCCCATACAGATAGTGCCTCCAAATTTTCAAAACAAACACCACTGCTACTAACTCCATGTCATGCGGCGGGTAGTTCTTCTCATACGGTTTCAACTGTCTCGAGGCATAAAAAATAACCTTACCATGCTGCATCAGAACACAACCCAACCCAAACTTAGAAGCATCACTAGCACCACAAAACCTATTATCCCCATCGGAACTGACAACACCGAAGCTGTAGTCAAACTATGCTTCAACACGGAAAAGCTTTATTCACAACTTTCATCCCAAACAAACTCTACACCTTTCCTCGTCAGTCTAGTAAGGGGTGCTGCGTTGGCGGAAAAGTCTTTGACGAACCTACGGTAGTAGCCTGCCAAACCCAAAAAGCTGCGAATTTCTATGACCGTGGTCGGTCTAGTCCAAGAACTCACTACATCAATCTTGGTGGGGTCCACATCAATACCATCTCTGGATACAACATGTCCAAGAAAAGCATCCTGCTCCAACCAAAAGTCACATTTGGAGAACTTGGCATACAAACAATTTTCCCTCAGAGTTGTCTGAACTTGCCTCAGGTGTGAAGCATGATCCTCCCTAGTCTTAGAGTAAATCAAAATGTTGTCGATGAATACGATGACAAACCTGTCCAGGAATTCCTTGAACACTCTGTACATCATATTCATGAAAGCTGTTGAGGCATTGGTTAGCCCGAAAGACATTACAACGAACTCATAGTGGCCATACCTCTACCAGAAAGCTGTTTTGGGGATATCTGCATCCTTGATTCTCAATTGATTGTAACCAGATATCAAATCTATCTTTGAGAAAACAGAAGCTCTCTGAAGCTGATAAAAAAGATCATTAATACGAGGCAACATGTACTTGTTCTTCATAGTAACCTTATTTCTTTTTCACAAATAGTACTTCCCCCACGGGGACACACTGAGACGAATGAACCCTCGGTCCAACATCTTCTACAAGTGAACTTGCAACTCTTTCAGCTGTGCTGGTGCCATCCTGTAAGGAGCTTTCGAGATAGGGAGAGTCCCTGGCTCGAGCTCAATAGTGAAGTCAACCTCCCGCTGAGGTGGTAACCCATGTAGCTCCTCTTAAAACACATATGCATACTCATGCACAACTGGTACTTGATTAACTGACAGCGGAGGACGGTCCTCTCTAGACAACTTTGCTAAGTAGCTCCAAGCTCCTCGAGCTAGCAAACGCTGGGCTTTCACAGCAGAAATCAACGACGGACAAACTCCACTCTAGACATCGCAAAACTTGAAACTCTGTTTCTTAGGCGGCCTGGACACAACTTCTTTCTGGCGACAGTCAATTAGTGCATGGTGCTCAACAAACCAATCCATCCATAGGATTACATCAAATCCATTCATAGGCAGTACTATGAGGGTAGCTGCTAAAGACTCTTTGGATACTAGAATCCTACCGTCTCTAATCTTATCACTAGCAAACATACTAACTCCCGAAGGAGTGGCAACACACAATTCGAACCCTAAAGGTTGTAGTACTAAACAAGTTTGTAGCAAACAATGCAGAGATAAATGAATGGGTCGAGCCCGAATCAAACAAAACATATGCATAGTATTCCAGGACAAGTAAGGTACCTACGACAGCTGTGTCACTCTTCTCGACCTTCTACAGAGTCGTGGCGAATACACGACCCTACTGTTGAGTCAGTCTAGCAACTGCCTCACCCTACGGGCACCCTCTGGCCATGTGCCTCTATTTTCCACATTTGAAGCATGTTTTGGGTACTGCTTCACACATACCAAAATGAGTCTTGCCACAAGTTCGGTAGTAGGGCGGTTCTCTCACTACATTCTTCTACCGACCCTGGTCTCTCTGCTGGAAGTGGCCCTGACCGGCGTGACAGACCTCTATGCTCAAATTTCCTCTTTTGCCCTGAACTGGCTGGTACAATCTAAGCTACTATGGGAGTCTTTGTAAGAGGGTACTTATGATTATATATCTTGGCCAAAGCCACGGTCCTGGTGTAGGTATTTGGAACGAGTGCCCTAATATCCTAGGCAACCTTCAACTTGAGCCCTCCGATAAATTTCTTTATCTTGAGCTCTTTAGTGGCAACTAACTCTGAAGCAAAATAATTGTGCTCTGAAAACTTCTTCTCATATTGCGCTATGGAGTCATCTCCCTGCTTCAAGTTATTAAAAGCCTCAACCATCTCTTGTTAGACCTCCTCACTGATATATTGGGTCTTAAATTCAGCCCTGAAGAATTCCCAAGTAGGGAGTGGGGATCCTGCAAGTCTGCCTCTAAGGGTGGACTCCCACCACCACACTGTTGTGTTAGTGAGTACATGCGTGACACATCTCAACCTCTGAACATCTGGGCAATCCGTCACCTGGAAGATATACTCATCCTGGCCAACCAATTCGCTGCTTTCAGTGGGTTTTCAAATGCATCAAACTCCTTAGGCTTCCACTAGAGATGTCAATTTTCCCCGCGGGGACCCGCCCCTGACGGGACGGTGAATCCCCGTTTAGACGGGGAAGGGAGTGAGCGGGGAGAACTTTCCCCGATGACTAAACAGGGACGAAGATGGAGAATATGATCACCGTCCCCTTCCCCGTCTCCACCCCGCTTCCCCGCCCCACCCCGAATTTATTTACTTATTTTTAACACACACACACACACATATATATATATAGCTTTAATGGATTGAGTTTGCATTTTGTAAGAAAAGCTCTACTTTCACATTTTGGAAGAATATTTGACTTTACATTCTGTAATGAATGTTGATGATGGATAAGGAAAGCCCTACTTTCACATTTTGGAAGAGTATTTGACTTTTCATTTTGTAATGAATGTTGATGATGGATATTTGTGAATCCATAGTTTGTGAAAATTTGTAAATGTAGTGAATTTGTAAAGAAAGCTTTATTTTGTAATAGATTGCGAATGAGATTGCATTGTTTTGTAAAGAAAACTTCACTTTATATTATAATCATATTTTGGAAGAATATTTTGACTTTGTATGTTGTTGAAAATTTATTAATTTTGGCTTTGCACTTTGCAGGACGTTGAAAATTAATTTATTTTGACTTTTAAGGTTGTTAAAAATTTATTCGTTAAAGCTGTAAATTGATATTATGTTTATGGAACTCTTTATAAAAAAAATAATTATACGTAGGGCAAAATAAATAAAAAATGTGAAAAAAATACAAATTTTGAAAAATAATTGAATGGGGAAAAATTCCCTGCGGGGAACCCGATCCCCGCAAAAAAAAATGGTAAATTTTGCGAGGATGGGGATCAATTTTGGTGGTGGGGACGGGGACGGGGAAGGCATTCCCCGGCTCCGCCCCGCCCCGTGGACATCTCTAGCTTCCACTTACAGAAGTCTTTGAGCCATTGGCAGTATTCGACGGCTCTGTTCTCTGCAATAGCCTCAACAATCATAGCCACTCATATTTATTTAAGAAATTATGAGAGTGTTAATAATTTTCAAAAACAAAAACAAACTTTTAAAAATAACTTTTTTACTTTTATATTTTGGTTTGGTTTTTGCAAATATAAGTGAGAGATAGATATAAGTAATATATATATAATAATAATAATAATAATAATAATAATAATAATAATAACATAATTGTTGTAGACTTAAATTTCAAAATAAAAAATTTTTAAATTAAATTCTCAAAAAAAAAAAAATCAAATAATTATCCAACACTGCCCAAATAATGAAACAATTTACCCAAAACCCAATTTTAGAACTAAAAATAAAAAATCAAAAAAATCAAAAATAAAAAAGAAAAAAAACTCAAAAAAAAAAGAAAAAAGAAAGTACTCGTTTGGTAACGATCTTGTTTCTTGTTTCTTAGTTCTTGTTTCTTGTTTCTTGATTTTTTTAGAACAAGAAACAAGAATGTGTTTGATAACTGTTTCTGTTTCTTGTTTCTTAAAAAAATTAAGAAACATAAATAAATATGTTTGATAACCGTTTCTTGTTTCTAATTTTTTTTTCTTAAAAAAGTCTATATATATATAAATCATTAATCAAAAGTTTGCATTTTCTAATCTTAATCATTTTTTTATATAAAAACCTGTTCAACAAATAAAAAATCCATAATAATAACAATTTTGTAATGAATAAGTCTATTATAATTTTGATTTAAAATAGAAAAAGAAATTTTATAAAAAAAAATAAAAAAGAAAAAGAAAAATAGAATGCGCATATTATAAAAAGTTTAAAATCAAATTATAAATAAATAAATTGAAATAAGATATAAACACACATACTAAATATTTTAAAATTCTATATATATATATATATATAGTAAAATTAAGAAATAAAGTAAACACAATTTTTTATAAAATAATATTTGTATACAAATTAAGATCATTTATAAATATAAAATTGGAAATTTGATGTAGATAACAACTTTTATTATTCGTATTTTATTATAACTTGATGCAAGTCTATTAATCTAAAGTTTCATTTAAAATCTATTAATTTCACTTGATTGAAATCTAGCAATTTTTTTTAATTCAAAAAAAAAAAATTAAGCAATTTTATAACTATCAAATTTAATTTGATTGATTTGACTTTTTTATATTTGATTTTTCTTAAGCTTTTGGTATCCAATAAATTTCTTTTTTCTTTTTTTTATTCACGAAAAGTTTTCTATAAAATTAGTATATATTTAAATTAATAATAGAGAAATATAAATATTATTTTTTATATAATTTAAATTGAAAATTAATATTATTAAAAATTTAAATCGAAAGAAAAATGAAAAGTTTATTTCAATAAATTAAAATTGAAAAAATAACACGAAACGAAAACATTAACAAATGAGTCCGAACAAGGTGAAACTTCGTTTCAACTTCGCACGCTGTTTCGACTTTATAAATAAAGGTACTAAAATTTGATCGCATATTTGTTATTTTCATCTCCTTGATTTCTTGTTCGATTACCATCTGCGATCGCCGGCGATGATCATCCCGTTCGCATTTCTCAGTTACATTCTTCTCTGAAATTTCATTGTACAGTCAATCTTGCCGATCTTTACCATCTTCTTCGGTATGTCGATTTCCTGCAAATTTCTTTGGTTTTCCGATTTGTTTGAACGTGTTTCTCTTAGAACTGAAGATGATTTTGATTTTGTCTTTATGCAGGGAACGAACCCTAGGATTGGTAGAAATATTTCTGCAGAGATTATAGATGGGAAGGCCATTTCTGGTTACGCTGGAAGGCAATTTTTACAGTTGCAAACACTGTAGAACTCATCTCGCCCTTTCGGAAGACATAATTTCAAAGGTATTTGTGCGCATTTGAGTATCGCTCATGCTATTTCGTTGATATTTTTGTTGCATTTTCTTGATTTTGTTCTTGAGCTGTGTTTAATGGAGGAGGGAGGAATTCCTGGAAGCATTTGTTTCGACTGTTTATTTTGGTTAAGTAAAAGGAAATTGGTGTTTATGAGTAAAAGGCTCTTTAATGATCTATGTTTGATTTAGGAAAAAGTTGCTTTTGCTTTATAATGGTTCTTAGGCATTTTAGTTTAAGTTTACGAACTAGGAATTATGAGACAATTGTTCTTGGTTTTATAATCCTTAATCCTGTTTTAAGTCTTTTGCTTGATGTGCTTAACTCGCTGCTGGGTTGCTTGGTTCCTTGGTTAAATTAAACTCAGCCTTCACTTATTTATTTGGTTGATAGATTTAACAATTAGATTTGTTTTTGAAAGATTAGTGAGATCATTCTTTGACTTTTTAGGCCATTTTACACACGACTATTGTCATGACTATGAGACATATTGTCTTACCTATACCATTTTGATGTCAAGGAATCCTTAGGAAATTGATTTTTATCATACTTATTAGTGTTATCAGGCTTTTGATTAGTCCTATGCTATTAGAAAATCTAATTGTATCATGTATGCTCATTCAAGTATTTACACGATGACCTTATACAATACTCGTAAAGTAGTTGTTGTAGCCTTAAATTTCAAAAACCATAACAAAAAAAAGATGGTTATCGAACACGACCTTATACAATACTCCCTTTTACTTTTACTGAGATTCCATCTAGGCTTATAATTTCATGTCTATTTTGAGAAATTTTAGTTACATGGATGTAGGAATTTGGGCCTTTTCCCTATTGAAAATGTTTAGATGTTTTTGGTCTTTTCTACTTTCACATTGCAATAGTATCTTTGTATAAATGGTTCGCTGATTTTTGAACTGGTAATCTTTATGTTGAGCACTAGATTGTGTTTGTTTTTAGAAGGATGTGTTGAACACAACTCTTATGTGGTAAACAACAACACTTTTTATTATGACTACTTTAGAAGAGATTACAAGACAATTGTTTAGGACTCACACTACAAAATCACTCTATGACACTTTGTAGGACACTACAATACTTGCTTTTTCTTGGATACAAAATATGGTGGGGTAAAGGAGTATTTATAGTGTGGGCTAGACAATGTGGACCACACATTTGTTTAGAGTCCCTAAAAATATCTAGATACTTACCACTTTCTAGGACATTCTTTAAATGTCCACATAACTCTAAAATTCTAAATACTTCTGTACTTTGCTAAAAAGCTTCTAGATAATGAGTTATATTTTAAGTGGCTCAATTATTATTCTTGATAATTTGGGCTCTGATCATAATTATTGGGCTAAACTTGAATGAGCTAGTGATTAACTTTTAACACTCTCCCTCAGCACTAGCCCCAATTCGTCGTACCATGTTAAGTTTATAGCGAAAGCCTTCGCATTTTCCAGTATTCAGCCCTTTCGTGAACAAGTCTGCCACTTGGTCATCTGTCTTAATTTGCTGCATCTCGATTTCTTCTTTCAAAACCTTCTCTCTAATAAAATGATAGTGCACCTCTACATGCTTTATTCTATCATGAAACACTTGATTCTCTGCTAAGCAAATTGCTGATTGGTTGTCGCAATGAAATGGTACTACATAGTCAACTTTTTGGTGTAGATCCTCCATTAAGAGTATCAACCATGTACTTTCTTGAGCCGTTGCAGTCGTTGCTCTGTACTCCGCTTCTGTAGTTGGCAATGATACTGTTGGTTGTATTTTGCTACACCAAGAAATTGTTCCCAAACCAAGCTTGAACACATATCCAGTGGTTGATCTTCGAGTATCATGGTTTCTTGCGTAGTCAGCATCACAATATCCAACTAGTTTGCAATCTTCACCTTTTTTGTACCTTTGACATATCTTAGGATCCATCGTGCCGCATCCAAATGAGGCTTCTTTGGATTTTGCATGTACCGACTCATGACTCCAACTGCATAAGAGATGTTAGGTCGAGTTAAAGTTAGGTAGTTAAGACTACCTACAAGTTGTCGATACATTGTTCCATTGTCCAACTCTTTGCCTTCATGAGCACAAATCTTAGCATTTGGCTCTATTGGCGTTGAGACTGACTTGCACTCCATCATGCCGAACTTTTACAGTATATCTCTCATATATTTTTGTTGCCAGACAAATAAACCTTCCTTTGTTCGGTTAACTTTTAGGCCCAAGAAGTGTTTAAGTTCTCCAAGCTCTTTCATATGGAAGCGCACTGATAAATTTTCTCTTGTTTGGCAAATTTATCTTTCGTCGTCTCCGGTGATGATTAGGTCGTCCACATAGACCAACACAACTGCCAATTTTTCTTCTCTTCCTTTGATGAACAAGCTTGAATCTGCACGTGCAACTGAATAACCACTTCGAGTAAGACATTCTGCAATCTTACCATACCAAGCTCTAGGTGCTTGTTTTAGTCCATAGAGAGCTTTTCTCAACTTGCACACATGATTGGGATTGGCTTCATTCTCACATCTCATTGGTTGGTTCATATAGATCTCTCGCTCCAATTCTCCGTGCAAGAAAGCATTTTTCACATCCATTTGCCACAACTTCCATTCTTTACTTGCTGCAAGTGCTAGGAGGACTCGTACGGTAGAAATTTTTGCTACTGGAGATGTTTCATCATAGTCTAGTCCATATTGTTGAGAAAACCCTCGAGCTACAAGGCGAGCCTTGTATCTTTCAATTGATCCATCCGGGCGCTTTATTTTGTAAATCCACTTGCAAGAAATGGGTTTGACATCTCTTGGTCTTGGTACCAGCTCCCATGTTTGATTTTGCTCTAAGGCTTTAATTTCTTCCTCCATCGCCTTTTGCCAAACTGAGTTTTTTTATGCTTCTTTATACGTCTCCGGCTCTTTAACACCATATTCTATAATGGCTGCATTGGCATAGTTAGAATTTGGCTTTCAGATTCTTTCTGACCGTCTAAGTTGTGGAAGTGGCATTTCTTTTTCACCGGGTTCGCTTGATTGAGTTGCGGCTTGATCACCAACATCAGTGTCGTTTGGATCTTCAGGCACATCATCACTTGACCATATGTGTGCGGTTTGCTCTCCCGTCTTTCGTTGAAGAATTTCTTCAATGTTGTTTGAGTCGGGTAAGACTTTCTTCTCCGAAGATCACCAAGAAGATGCTTCATCAAACACTACATCTCTCGATGTATAGCATCTTCCAGTTGTTGGATCACAACACTTCCATCCTTTTCTTTGATTGTCGTATCCAAAAAATATACATCTGACTGCTTTCTTATCAAACTTGCTACGTAGATGACTAGGCACAAATACGTAGCAAACACAACCAAATACTCGAAAGTAGCTAACTGTAGGTTTCATATCCCATAGTGTCTCAAATGGTGAGATGAAGCCTAACTTGGGCTGGGGAATTTTGTTGATCACATGGGCTGCAGTTCGCATGCCTTCGGCCCAAAATCTCCCTGGGACATTCTTTGCATGTAGCATGCTTCGACATAACTCTGCAAGATGTCGATTCTTTCTCTCTGCTACATCATTTTGTTGTGGTGTGTTGGCACATGTAAACTGATGACGTATTTCGCTCTTCTTCATAAATCGATCAAACTCATCAGATGTGTATTCTCCTCTATTGTCTGAGCGTAGGCAACGAATCTTCATTCCTACTTCTCCTTCGACCGTTGTCTTGAATTCTTGAAATTTTGAGAATGTGTCAGACTTTTCTTTCATAAAGAAAATCCACACATATTTTGAGTAGTCGTCAATGAACGTCACCATGTAGCGCATTCCGCTGATTGATGGTTGCTTGACTGGACCAAACACATCAGAGTGAATTAACTCTAATGATCGCTTTGTTCTGAACTTTAACTCCTTATATGGTAATTGATGAGCTTTACCATATTGACATCCAGCACAAATAGTATCTGTCTTGACTTCAAGTTGAGGAAGGCTTTGAGTAAGGATGCATTGTTACTCAACTTACCAGTTTTTAGAAAATTCATGGTAGAGGCTAGTCAAGGTGCACTAAAACTGGCCTGGAGAATTACAGATATCAAAAAGAAAAAAAAAAGATATTACAAGAACATTTGTTACTTATAAACTTATAAATTTATACTCGTGCCCTATTTTTTTTTTCCAACATATGCACATAGTACTACCAAAAAGATCGTGGATATACTAACAGAATTTCTGCTTTGCTTTTTTTTTTTCCAGACTTTTCATTGCAAGTATGGGGCGGCTTACTTGTTTGATAATATGTGAGTATTGCTTTTTCATTTTTAGGATAACATTTGGAGTTATTGAGACGTGGACATTTAGCTTCATTGGAATACTGGACATGTATATATTGGTCCTATTTCTAAATGCAAAACATTTTATTTTATATCCGTGAGTGTCTGAGCTACTTTGCGTGTACCTTGACTATTCTCACGGCAAAGATCATCCGACCCTATAACATTGGGCTGTTGAGGAAACTAGTAAGAAATTAATTTCTTAATAGATGGTCACCGTATTGAATCTATAACTTTTGATTCCCTAAATTTCTCTTGACCACTAGGTCAATCCATGATGGTGATAGAATCTACCACACTATTTTATTAAACTACAATAATTCTCTCGAGAGGATCTCTCAAAGAGCCAAAGTACAAAGACGATAATTCAATGGATGCCTAACAAATACCTAATCTCTCCTATTTATAATAACTCTAAACCCTAGCCTTTTACTTGCTCCCCAAGTAAACCCTAAAATAACCTAATTGAATAATAATCTCTAATAAGGCCCAAAAGCCCAATACAATTGAAATAACAATTAATTAATAAATAATAAATACTAATACTAATATTCCTAAAAACTCCAAGGTTCGGATCGTATCAATACTTTCCCCCCCAAGAGCCACCTTGTCCTCAAGGTGTTCCATCTCCGATGCCACCTTCTGCAGCTCCATCTTCTGGCGAAAAATCAGTCACATCAACATCTTGGTAATCGTGCGCATCCCGAATGACCCACACATTCAAATTCTGGAGCTCTTTCTTCTGACAACGATGTCCTGGGACAAATCATTCATCACAATGGAAACATAACCCTTTATCCTTCCGTGCTCGAATTTCGGCTTCAGTGAGTTTTTTACAGGACGTCGGGTGAATGGTTGTAGTCATGTGAGCAAGAGTCTATGTGCTTCCAGTTCCCGAAACAATCGTTCTTGCTTTAGCCTTGATCGTTGCAGAAGTACTTCCCTCATTTTGGGCAGCTTGAAAAGCAAAATCATCCTCAATCACTTGGGCCATAAACATTTTCTCTTCGATGCCCACTGGCCGCAGTTTACGCATCGCGCTCTGTATCTCCTCTTTTAGTCCACTTTCCCACTTCCCCTTCAATGCACTCGCACTGATATCGCGCATTCCCTTAGCAAAGCGCTCAAAACTTCGGCGATATTCCTTCACCGTACCTATTTGCTTCAAACTCATGAAGTTGGCATACTTATTTGCCTGAGCCGCCGGTTGGAAACGCTCCAACAACCCATCTTTGAATTCGTTCCAGGAACGAAAAGGAGCACGATCCGCCTCATACTGAAGCCACTCCAATGCCTCCCCTTCTAAACATAACCCGGCTGCCTCAACTCCTTCGTATTCAGTCAGCTTGTTTACCAGGAAATAATGCTCGACCCGACTTAACCATCCCACCAGATCCTCGTCAGCAAGACCCTTGAAAACCGACATCTCCAATTTCCTAAATCTCCTGTCACGTCCCAGTCCCTCCCTTCCTCCTACTCTCTGACTTCCCCGTTCAAATCTTTCTTCTCCTCCCCACCCGAAATCTCGTCCCCTATTTCGGACATTGTCACTCCACCCCCTATCGTTCCAACCGTCATGCGCCAACGACCTATCATAGCCCATGCGCAACCTCCTCTCCTCCATAACCCTGTTTTCTCTCCCCACGATTCTTGGATCTCCCCTCTGGCCGAACTCCGGTCCTGGTAAATCGTCAACCCAATTTCTGCCTCGGTCGTTCCAACGGTCATGTGCTATCGGTCTGTCGTAACCAATGCGCACCCTCCTATCTTCTGGGAAACCGTTTCCCCTTCTGTCAAACCGTGGGTCCTCCCTTCGATCGATGTCTAGCCTTGGAAACCTTTTCCCGTCCCCAGGCCCTTGGAACCCATCTCTCTGGTCCAACCCGACTAACCCGGACACACCCGATCTAGGTAGCCCACCCTGACCCGGTCCGACCAGCCCACCCCGACCCGGCTTTCCCACGCTCAAGCCACGCCTGTCGCTGCCCAGCCTTGCGCCCACCCCACGCCCGCCAACGACGCAGCCAGCGTCGACCCCGCCTACACCCCAAACTGCCTCACCCGAGCCCGCGCCCGAGCACGCGCCATGTCCTCGGCCAGCATCGCCCGCGCCCCAGCCTGCCCCGCTCGAGCCCCCGCCTGAGCCCACGCCGCGACCCCAACCCACGCGGCCCGTCCCCTGCCTTTCCGCGTCGTCACCCGAGCACGCGATCGAGCCCCAGCCTCCTCCGCTCACGCCTGCGCCTTCCCTGCCACCCTTGCTCCTGGTCGACCCACCCGCCATGCCGCCGTCTCCCTCTGTCGCAGCTGACCCGACGACGTTGTTTTCCCCTAGGGTTTCACTCGCGGTCCCTTTTCCCTCGGCCTCTGGATTCGATTCGTTAACCGACAGCCCCGGAGTGCATTCTAACAACAACTGGATGTTTCGATTCATTTGTTCAATTTTTGAATCTTGCTGTTCGAACTTCGCATCGATCTTTTGCCCTAATCGTTCTTCCAACGACTCTAGCCTTGCTTCCGTTTCCCGCTGTTTCTTTGCCAATTCGGCTGAGCTATCTTCCCAACTTTGCATCCTCGTTTCCATCTTAGTCAAGACCATTCCCGGATCGGTAAACGGCTCTGATACCAAAATGATAGAATCTACCACACTATTTTATTAAACTACGATAATTCTCTCGAGAGGATCTCTCTAAGAGCCAAAGTACAAAGACGATAATTCAATGGATGCCTAACAAAGACCTAACCTCTCCTATTTATAATAACTCTAAACCCTAACCTTTTACTTGCTCCCCAAGTAAACCCTAAAATAACCTAATTGAATAATAATCTCTAATAAGGCCCAAAAGTCCAATACAATTGAAATAACAATTAATTAATAAATAATAAATACTAATACTAATATTCCTAAAAACTCCAAGGTCCGGATCGTATCAGATGGTTTAGTGTAAAACAATATATCTTATTTCACATTTATAGCTTTATTTTAACGGCTTCACTGTGCTTTGTTGTGCTAGAGCTGAAACAATAATATTACACAGCTTTCAATCATGGAGTTAGTTGCCTAAGTCTTGTATGCATATGCAGTTTTCTGTGAGACATTTATTGCAGGAACATGAACTTATCTTTCTTAGTAGTTTGTGAGAAAAAATAACTACAGCTTGACATGCTATGGACTAATTAACAGTAGCAAATTATTGTCGTTAGCAAAAGCTCGATCGGTTGAACATGGTATTTGGCGTCTATGCTTCACCCTTCATATTTTGTTTCTGGACTCTTGTGGATGATGATCACATAGGAATTAGATTGGGATTCCGAAAGTTTTTTATTTCATATATGCCCTTGGATTGTTCCTACCGAAAACTGTCATAATCATCAAACCTTCAGCTAAAATTTTGATTTCTATAATGTATGGCAGCGTCAATGTCACAATTGGTGAACAAGAAAAGCGGATGATGACCACAGGACTGCACATCGTTGTCGACATATTTTGTGTTGGTTGTGGCTCAATTATTGGCTGGAAATATGTAAGAACTTATTTTCTTTCCTGCTTTCTTGATTATCAAATATTTTCCTAATACCTCTCTGTATCAATTCTAGGAGGTTGCATTTGACAAATCCCAAAAGTACAAGGAAGGGAAATATATCCTTGAAATGTGAGGCCCACTGCACATACTTCGTAGTTTTTACATCAGAAAATTCTTTGAATGAAGGATGAAATTTTAATTTATTGACAACATTCTTAACGTCTGCTTGTTTATTAAGCTTCAATGATAACCATCATGGTTTGACCTAGTGGTCAAGAGAGCCTTGAAAAGCTAAAAACATATGAGTTAAATTTATGATAGCCACCTACCTATTTAGGAATTAATTTCTGCGGGCTTTCTTGACATCTAAATGTTGTAAGGTAAGACATGTTATTCCATGAGTATGGTCGAGGTCTGGTCCGAACATGGATATAAAAAAATAAAGAAAGAAATGACCTTCGGTCAGATATCAAACTTATTTCATGTTATGATCCATCTGATGTAAAGATTTCGCCTTTGTATCGCCACGAGCACTGATTCTTGATTTCTTTGTGGTCTTTGGAAAAAAAAATCTTTGCAGGTTTAAGGTGTTGGATCCTTATGGAATCATCTACTTAGCAACTCATGATCCACCACTTGCACTAAGCGATGATGAAGATGCTTGATCTGCTGTCGAGTTTCAACGTAAATATAATCATTTTTCGCAACCTCTTTTTTGTTTCATCTTTTTGCCATTTAGCTGTTCCTTGAGCTTTTTGGTACACTGCTTCTGCAGTTTTGGCTGGCAGCACAAGAACAGCCCTATTTGCATTCTTCTTTTTCAGTTCTTTTTTGTACTTCAATTTGAAATAATGTTCATACTTGAGGAATGGCAAAACTTAGTGGACTTTTGTTATTTGGCACCATTCCATTCATATAATTATTCATTTTTTTAAAAAAATTTAATTCTAAGACCAAAAACATGGTATTTTAACATGAAACGGAGATGGGATAAAAGTAAGAGGTGATGACTAAGAAAATGGAAGAGGGGAGAAAAAACAACTTTTATCCTTTTTCTACCTCAGCTATATTTGACACACGGTACAAATTGAGTTCTAACAAACCTTACATACAGAATATTGTTTTCAAATAATATAAGAATAAAATACAGATTTTTGAATTTGAATTTGTGATCGTGAAGTTGAAATGGTTTATGACCAAACAAGATAACTAACTGCATCAATGACTCATTCAGTTAATTCCAACACTTGTCAAATAAGTGAGATAATTAATTAAGTTAAAAGTTTAGAAGTGTAATTGTTATCAACGTCATAAATTTATAGTGGTTGATTTCCATGGGATGGACATTTGGATTACCACGTTTATTTAAATCATAAATTTCTAGGGCATTTTGAGATGTCGGGCATTCTAGAATGCCCATTTGAGAGACATTTTGATGCCCTCATGCAACATGGATTTTTAGGATTCTCGTGGCATCCCGAATGACATTTTTACCCTTATTATTTATTAAAATTAT
The DNA here is from genome assembly GCA_036507275.1 of Sicyos edulis. Taxonomy (NCBI): domain Eukaryota; kingdom Viridiplantae; phylum Streptophyta; class Magnoliopsida; order Cucurbitales; family Cucurbitaceae; genus Sicyos; species Sicyos edulis. The sequence continues at coordinate 6,481,344 of CM071859.1, read as the reverse complement.
ATTTTATCAATTCATATCAACTTTTTTTCCATATTTTGTGAGTATTTTGTAGCTTAAAATAAAATAATATGTTCTTTTTTTAGTATATGATTATATGCATTTATTAACAACTAACCATACATAATTAATTTTATTTATATTTTTCAAATATAATTGTCTACTTTTTTATATTTAGCGAATTTTATCGCTTATTCAACTAATGAATTTATTTTAACTTTTTTTATTAAATAAATTTATTTTAAAATATAATATTTAAATTAATAAATAAAAAATATATTATATAAATTTAAATTATATAAATTAACGTGTAAATTAAGTTAGGAGGGAACATTTTCATAACGGTTTTTCAGATACCCATAAAATTATTCCAACAAAACAAATAAGGTTATCTAAAAATGGTGGACATTTGTCATTCCGGGTATCTATGATTCTGGATATCCAGATTACCAGTAAGTACACGCCCCTTAAGGTTTAAAATGCCTTAAATTTATACTTTTAAAATTTATGATAATTCAAACATGAAATTTAATAATAAATCCATAATAAAAAGCTAATGATCTATTTTTTTCAAAAAAGAAAAGCCAAGGATCTATTAGATATTTTCAAGACTTAGAAACTAATTGAAAATTAGGGTACAATCTTTTCTTCTTCTTCTTTTTTTTCAAAATTAAACCTACAACAAATTTTTTCAACCTATGATTTTTCTAACTTTTATATTTACATTTTAGCTATATTTTCAAAAAAGCAAATCAAAATTTAAAAGTTTCCAAACGTTTGTTTTAATTTGAAACATATTTATTTAAATAATCATTTGTTTTTTTAAGATGAGTTGTATATGTTCATTTTTTTATTACAAATTAGGAGAATGAGACTACAGATCATAGATCATACATAGATGGTGTTACTACTTTCAAATAAATGAAAGTTAAATATCAATTTTTTGGATTGAACTCTTGACCATGGTGTTAATTTCAATAAAAAAAATCGGCTGATGATAATGAATGAAAAACTAAACACTCAGATAATTGACACACTACGACCCCTTTTGATAACCATTTTTTTTTCATTTTTTGTTTATGAAATTTAATCCTTCAACAACTACCTTACTATACATTTTTCTTATTTGGATATCTACATCTTCCCTATATTTTAATAAACAAAACTAAAATTTAGAAAAAAAAAAAATAGTTTCCAAAAGCTTGTTTTTGTTTTTTTAAATTTGGTTTGTATTCACCTACTTTCTGAACACATGGTAGAAAATTTGAATAAAAATAAATTTAAATTTCATAAATAAAAAACAAAAAACCAAATATTATCAAACGGGCGTGCATATTTTCCCTTACCCTTATTCAAGTGGTAAATCCACTGTAATAGCTCATCTAAATAGAAAAAATCAAATACTTAGATAAAATTCGAGAAGATGATGATAACGAATGACGTTTATGAAACATTAAAAATAAACTATATACATTTGTTATTTATAATATAAAGAAAGTTAAAATTTATTTTGATTTTTTATTTTTTAAAAATAGGTTTTTATGATTTCTAAAATCTATAATTTATACTCTGTTATTATAAAGAGTTGAAAATACTTTCGTGTATTAACAGTTAGGGTATGTTTGTTTTTTTTTTTGGAGAAGAGGAGTGATTTTTTTTTTGTATTTGATAATAAATAACTCCTTAATCCTCTTTAACTGCTTATCAACTCCATCCAATTTCACATCAAATTTATCACTTAATTATTATTAACATCAATCCCAAAACTTATATCAACCACTAGTAACTCAAATCTCCAAATTAATAATTGATTATTCCACCGTGGTTGAATGATAAATTTGATATAAAATTTAGTAAAATTTAATGTGAAATTTCATAAAGAAGTTGGAGAGGGGTTGAAGAATGGTTATGTTTACCATAAAAAACAAACGAAGAGTTTATGAGGAATGGTTTTAACCACTCCTCGTGTCCAAAAAACAAACATACCCTTTACCATTTAAGTGGATAACCAAAAATTACATTATTTATACATAGATCTACTTAATTGGCTAGTTATTTTTAGATTTTATCAAATAATAGAGAATAGATTGTTATTTTTAAAATCATAATAATTCAATTATAACACTTAAGAAATTATATTAGAGACTAAATTATAACTTTTATTTTTTTATTCCACCCACCAAATTTACAATTTACCCAAAAATAGAACATGAGAAGATAGTGATACTTATCTGAATTGATTTTTTTTAATAAAACATTTATGAATTGTAGTATTACACCTTTTTTTTTTAATAGAAGAATCGAAGTATCACACATTTGACGAGAAAAGGGATATTTTTGAAAAAAAGAAACAAAAATATATATTAGAAAGAGGAATATTTAGATCATATCCATGCATGACTTGCAAAATAATGTTCATTTACTTTGTTCCATATAAACTACCTCTTATATCGAATGGGTATGCAATGATTTTATTGTTTGATGGTAAACTCGTTCAACACCAGCGCATATTTTCGATCCCGAGAATCTATTTATCCCCCTCCTCTGATATGTACTAAAAAAAAAGAATATAAATCACATCTGATTTAATTTCAAATCTAAAAATTAAAGAAAATAAAATAAAGAAATATAATATAACTCATATTAAATCTTAATAACCCGAACCAACCCAACTCAATTTGATGGATTGGGTTGAGTCCAAAGTTATGAAATTTTCATGGGCTTGAGTCAAGGGTTTACCTAAAATGAACCCAACCCAGCTTGACCAACTCGAATTGTATTAAGTTTAAAAAATATTTTGTTTTTGTTTACATATAACATAATTATATATGAGTATATTTATTTTATTTAATTTTTTTTTAGACTTTTTTATTTTTCAATATTTTTTTAAAAGTCTTTATAATTTATATATCATGTAGTTGAATCATGCAATTTATTTTTATTAGTTTAATTATCTATTTATTTTATGAAAGTCGAATTATGTCATTTAATTTTGTTATGTTAATTATATATTTATTTTATGTTTTATAGTTGAGATCTTCTATATGAATCATTATTATAAGATTATTGGAGGGAGACTTTTAATTTGAATGTTTTGCATATTTAATATTTATATTAATTTCATTACTTTAATATGATAATTATTGGAGATTGTACTTCGTTAATATATAATATATGACTAATTTGATAAAAAAATATTTATATTTATAATTTATTGAGAAATCCAATAACCCAATTTAATTCAATAAAAAAATATAGGTTGGATTGAGTTGAAAACCTACTTTAACTCATATTAATTGATGTCCAGACATGACTTAAATATTTATTTATTAAAAAGTATATTATAATTGAAAAATAGAAACTCGGCGAAAGAACGGTAGTCATTTTCGTAATTTCAACATTCTCTAACGCCTATAAATAGAAGCTGGACCATGGAGCCTATAAATACGAACCCGCTACGTTGCTCTTATTTGTTTGAAACCAAAGTTCAAGAAATTTTTGAGAGAAGAGAGAGAGAAAGAGCGGAAGAGAGAGAAGCAGCAGAAGAGAGAGAGAGAGAAAGAGAAAGAAACTCCATGTTCAACCACTCTTTCTAACAAATTTTCACACATTTTCCCCATTTTCTCTCTTCTTCTTCTGATTTCGTTGCAAGTTTTGCCACAATTTGTGTTCGAATGAGCCGTTTAGGGTTCAAATCGGTGGTTTTTCACGGCGACGTTCGTCTCGGAGAGCTCGACGCTATTCCGGCGACTGACCAGAATTTTCAGTTTCCGAACAACGAGATCAGAATCCACCGTATATCGCCGTCCAGTGAGAGATGCCCTCCTCTGTCAGTTCTCCAGACAATTTCTTCATTTTCTCTCAGGTGTAAGCTTCAATCCTCCTTGCCTGTTGAACAGCCTCACTTGATCCAGCTTCACTACTCATGCTTCCATGAATTGAAGGTCTATTGCTCATTTTATTGATTTTTGTTCTGTTTCTGTGAGAAAATGTTTCTATGTTGTACATACTGATTTTCGTTTTCTTTTTATATATTAATTTATTTGCTGTGAATTCGTGATGAATTGAAGGTCTCTTACTCATTTTTATTGATTTTTGTTCTGTTTCTGTGATGCTCATACTGATTTTCGTTTTTTAATAATTTATTTGCTATGAATTCGTGATGAATTTAAGGTCTCTTACTCATTTTATTGATTTTATTTTTTTGTTTCTGTGAGAAAATGTTTCTGTGATGTACTACTGATTTTCGTTCTTTTAGTAATTTATTTGCTTTGAATTAGTGATTGTTGAAGATGTATGAAAATGAGACAGTTTCGAATAAATTAGTTCGTAGTGTGGATTTTGATGTTCTTATCTGAACTTACAGACTGCAATTGTGTTGGTTGGGGATGAAGAAATTCATTTGATTGCAATGCCGAGTAAACAGAAGAATTTTCCATGCTTTTGGTGTTTTGCGGTGCCCTGTGGTCTATATCGGTCTTGTTTAGGAATGCTAAATCTCAGGTGCCTTGCGATTGTGTTTGATTTAGACGAGACGCTTATTGTAGCAAACACTATGAAATCTTTTGAAGATAGAATTGAAGCTCTTCGAGTTTGGCTTTCGCGGGAGACAGATCCATTGCGTATATCTGGAATGTCAGCTGAACTCGGGCGGTACCTGGAAGATCGGTCGCTGTTAAAACAGTTTATTGAAAGCGACACTGTAAATGATAATGGAAGGATTTATAAGGTGCAGATGGAGGAGGTTCCTCCGCTAAACGACAACTGCGAGATAGTAAAACGTCCTATAATTAGATTGCTGGACAAGAATATTGTGCTTACTCGCATCAACAAAGAGGTTGCCTCTAATTCTGATGCTATCTATTTACTGGAGTTGTGCCAATAGTTCTCATCTATTATTGTTAGATTTTTTCCCTCTTATATATACCTAATTTTTTATTTTGGTTCCATTTTGGGGATAGCATTTCGATATATAACCATTTAATGAGGGAAGAATGAAACTGAGAAATTTTGAGTTTGAAATAATGAATAGTTACTTGGAAGCAATCTGAATAGAGTACATCTAACTCATATCTAAAAAGTTAGAGGAAATACAAGTCTGTAGTTTGGTTTATATGCTTTAACCTTTAACCATCGGCTACCTAACTTAAATAATTAGGAAGAACATGAAGACAGTTGTTCTCAATGAATTATGGATGCTTTCACAATTGGTGAATGCATTCTACTCTACCCTCGACAAGGTGGTCAGCGGTCACTACTCACTGGACACAGGGTTGAATCCATACCTACCATTTTGTTGAACTTAAAAGAAAAAAAAAGAAGAAAAACTAGTTTGATATGAGATTCACAGAAGTGATGACTGGGATGAGCCTATTGGCCTACCATAATGACTCGGGGAGTATATTATCAATCTAAAGTCGTATTTTCAATGCAGGTTCGTGATACTAGTGTTCTTGTGAGGTTACGTCCTGCATGGGAAGACTTGAGGAGCTATTTGACTGCTAGGGGTCGTAAGCGATTTGAAGTTTATGTATGTACCATGGCTGAAAGAGATTATGCGTTAGAAATGTGGAGGCTTCTTGATCCAGGAGCACACCTTATAGCAACAAAGCAGCTTCTTGATCGTGTTGTTTGCGTCAAATCAGGTAAGGAACCTAACTAATCCTATTCTGAACTGGAAGTCACCGATTCTAGACTGGGGCCTTGGCAAATACCTATAGGATATGGGTTTTAAATTCACTTATGTTACCTATAGGATATGGGTTGAATATTTAACAGCGTCTTGAGGTGCCTGGTTAGGTTCAGTGTTTTAAAAAGCACAAGGCGCACTAAGGCGCAATGGCCCTCTGGAGCCTAAGGCACAAGGCGCACCAAAAGGCGAGAGCTTTTTTACTATGGCACACTATATAAAAAAACATAAAAAATTTATATGTATGTCATACACAATAAAAACGCTTTTCTTGGGCATAAATGAAGTTTTAACCAAGAATAATATATAAAACATACATAATATTCAACTATCAACCTTCACGCGCTTCGAATGATCTAGTACGGGGATCTAAAACACAAAAAACGCAAAGAAAATTAAAAAATCCCACAAGACGCCCGTCTTTTGGCGTCCGGGACTTCACATAAGGCACCACAAGGCGCACTCCTTATTACACTCATCTCGCCTAGGACAAGTGAGACACAAAAGGTGGGACTTGAGCCTAGGCGCTCGCCTGAGCGCGCCTTTTAAAACATTGGCTAGGTGCACTTAAGAACCGGGTGTTAAGTGCATGCCTTCCTATGAACCCCTAAGGCACAAAGCTCCAAAAGACTTTCGTGCTTTAGTGCGCCTTGAGCTTTAATAAACACTGATAATATCATGTAAATTGAAAAATATGAAGTCATTTCATTCTTGTGAGTTGAAGAGGAGAGTAATCTTTATATTTTTTTACTTCTTTTTTTGTGGGGAACTTAAAACCAATAACTCAGGTTGGGGATTTTGCAGGTACTAGGAAATCTTTGCTGAATGTCTTCCAATCTGGTACATGTCATCCAAAGATGGCAATGGTAATTGATGACCGTTCCAAGGTTTGGGAAGACAAAGACCAACCACGTGTTCACGTAGTTCCCGCATTTACTCCTTACTATGCTCCTCAAGCAGAGGTATGAAAATGTTGCCTCATTTTGAATTCCTTTCAAGTATAGAAATTAAAATAAAGATTACTTGAGCACTTAGTCATGTGATATGTCTTTTGAATAGACAGCAAATGCTGTCCCTGTCCTCTGCGTGGCAAGGAATGTTGCATGCAACGTCAGGGGTTGTTACTTCAAGTAAGTGTAAACAGCTGTGCTAACCTACCTACACACAAACATCTGCCTTTATTGTTTTTGACATCTAATCAATCTAATTACCTTTATACAGAGAATTCGACGAGAGTTTGTTGCGACGGATTCTTGAAATTTCTTACGAAGATGATTTGGTTGATCTACCTCATGCTCTTGATGTGAGCAGCTACATGATGTCAGAGGTATTTGAGATGAATAATGTCCACCCATATCATTAAAATGATTGGTGAAATGAATTTTTATTAATTGCTTCACTAGTTTATTATTGATAGGAAGTTGGTTTTGTACCCAATGAGAACGTGAATGCTCCAATTGGTGAAGGAATGAATGGTGTTGAAGTGGAAAGGAGATTGAATCTGCCGGTGAGTTGTTTGTATTTGCTGGCTACCAAATGTTTCATGTTATTGGAATAATGTGTAATGAAGGGATTCTTATATAACTCTTAACATTTCAGGATGATAAGCATGTAATAGACACGGCCAATAATCCTGCGACAAGCTATACAGATGCAAAAGCAGATACTACTCAGTTGCCGTCTCTAAATCCGAATGTTGTTGGACCAAAATCTTCAAGACCTCTATTGCCTTCTCAAAGTATGGGACTCTAGTATTCTTATTTCTCCAACGTTTTCTTTTAAAATTAGAAACCAACTTCTATTTTAACATGGCCTGCTTCTCTCACGAGAGTAGTTTAACTTATTTGTTTTTCCATATTGTTTTAGAGCCTGGTTTGCTTGGAGCCCCTGTCAGACGAGATCTATATCCCGATCGTGATTATGACATGAAGAGAGGACTTGTTACTATGAAACCTGGTGTAGATCCGAGGACTCAGAACTTTGGTGAACCCCCTATACTCTCCAGAATGCCTGTGCAAATACCAGCCTTGTTACAAGTGCAAGGAAGTTCATTAGCGGATGATGACCCCGGTAAAGGAGATCAAAGTGGTCAATCTTCAGGATTTATTCAAGAACATGATGCATCAAAACCAGATAGACATCTGCCTCATCAAAACCCATATAGCAACAATTCACAAGGTTTTTCATCTACCAGTTTACATTTCACTCTATTTCCCTCTGATTTAATTATTTTTGTAGTGTTGCCTGACTGAAGTTTTGGCAGGAGTTGCTATACCTCAAAATCGACCATCTAGCTATAACAAAGAACATCAAATTGAAGCAGGGAAGGGTACTATACCTTCGCCCTCCTTATACATTGGAGTTCTACAAGAAATTGGTCGGAGATGCGACTCAAAGGTACAGGGTGCCAGTTTTGTAGACGTATTTTGCTTCTCACCACGAGTTTCTCACTTTGCCTCATTGTTGTGCAGGTTGAGTTCAAAACTGTTGTCAGTACCAGCAAGGATTTGCAATTTTCAGTAGAGGTAAGTGAAAAAATATGCTCTTCATAGAAAATTTTCAACTGTACATGAACAAATATGGAATGTATTTTTCATATTTAAGTTGGGTTTTAGTTGGGTTTTGCTGACTTTGGTGAAGTAAAAATGAAAATACTTCTGTATCAGAAAGGTAAAAAAAATTGTGGATTGTTGATTTTCATTTTGTTCCACTTCAATGTTCATCAGTCTTGGTAGGTGTAAGTAGATTACAAAAACTGAAAGATATCCCTTTTCTTTTTCTTGGAATTACGAAAGCCTTATTTATTGACCATTCTTTTTTTTTTTTTTTTTTTTTTTTCTTTTTCGAAATATTATTTATTGACCATTCTAATTGTCTTAGAATGTGTTCAATTTCATTTTCTGTATATTTTGTGTAGGTTTTGTTCACTGGCGAGAAGATCGGTGTTGGATTGGGTAAGACGAGGAAGGATGCTCAACAACAAGCTGCTGAGAATGCTCTTCACAATTTGGCAGGTAAAAGTTCATTCTCTTTTCTATTCATCGACTTAGATGAAGCTTCTACTATGGTTATGAGAACTCTTATGTATAAGTTGTATCTTTATGGAATTGCAGACAAGTATGCTGCACATATCAAGCCTCTTTTAGGGCCCGTAGACGCAGATCTCGACAAACTTTCCATTGGAGCCGAAAATGGGTTTTTATGGGACACCGCTGCTCCAGCAGTTAATGAATTGCCGAAGGAAGAAGACGTTTTGCATAAAGAAAACAACTCCGAGGTGCGAATTACTAGTAATCCATTGGATAGATAGATGGTTCGATTTTTCTGGTTCAAAAACATAGGTGATGCTTGGATAAAGGGTATGAAGGAAAGTAATTTCCAGATGGGGGTTACTTCTCACAACCTCCCCCCTTTCTTCTTCATCTCATTGCATCGAGAGATGCGAACACCAAACCCGAAACTCGCAAGGCAAAGTGAGCTGGCTTCATGTTTTCCCAATGCTACCTCTTATGAAGGCCTCTGAAAATTTTAAAAAGGTATGAGCTCAGTGGTCAATCCCCAGTTTCTACCCCTTATCCAAGTATCTACCATGGCTGATTTGATTTGGCCCTTTTTTCTTTCTGTTCACAAACTTTAAAAGGCTTCTATCATTGTTAGCTTTCAACTCAACCTTGGGGAGGACCATTTGTTGAATAAAAATGGAAGAGAATAGAACCTTTTAACTTAAATGGTTATTTATTTCAGTTATTTTTCTCACAAATCCCCTCTTTATTATTATTATTATTATTTTTTATGATTAACGATTAAATGCTTTCAGGCTTCTGATGAACCTGAGAGTACTAATTCTGATTCGGCAAATCAACAGCATGTACAAAAGCGGCAGAGCTCCCCGAGGTAACAAACCAAAACTGCTTAATTATATATATAAAAAATACCCCTTAACTTTACTATTGTTTCACAATTACTTTGAAAGTAGAATCACTGTTAGAATCTTTTATGTCTCTAGTGCCTGGTTTAGGAACATGCATGGTTATCTTTGTTTCAAAAAAAAAAAGTCACGGTTAGAATATTAAACAAAAATGTCAACGTGTTGGAATGTCGTTCGCTGATATTTAATCATCCTAGTTAGCACCATACTTTTTAGGTCTGGCTTCCTTGATTTTCTGTCCAATGTTATGACAAATTTCTATTCTAGTTGGTTTTGAAACATTTATAAAATAAGGTATTATTGCGACTGTGTTTTTTATGCTGTTTTTAGTCTTTCAAATTTAAGTTTGTTTTTACTCCAGATTTCATCTTCTTTAAGAAAGATTTGAATCTTAACCAAATTTCCAAAATCAAATTGAAGTTTTGTTTTTAAATGCATAGGTAAAACGTAGTGTTGAGTTATGTTAAGCCACCGCTCGACCCAAAAGTTTGAGTTTATGGATGGAAGTAAATTTAAGAATATCAATCAACACTCTCCCTCACTTGTGGGTTTTGAAATTTGAGAAATGCCCTACAAGTAAAATTCGATTTTAATTAGGGATGGAATGACTTGGCTTGGGTTTAAACTCAAAACTTCCCGTATTAAATTATGTTATACTACCAATCAACCAAAAAGTGTAAACTTATGAATTGAGGTGAATTTAATTCAATCAACCAACACTTACATATCAAAGGAAAATTATAGGTTAAAGTAGTTTTTGTAGACTTAATTTTTAAAAATAAAAAATAAAAACAAAATGGTTATGGAAGAGTATTATAATTTTTTATGCTTTTCTTGTTTATCATTTTTTACATCTATAACTAGAAAAAACATGAAATGTGACTCTGAAATTTGTAGTATTGTTCTTACCATGTTTATTATTTATGTTCAGATCATTTCCCAGTAAACGATCAAAAGAAGATGAAGTGCATAGTTCACAATATGTAGCATCTTTGCGGCAGAAAAATGGGCTTGAATGATAAATTCCCAACTCACAAAAACTGTTCATTTTGAAGAGAAATTTTGTAATCCAGGCTTCATTTCAATGGAACAAAGCTTCTTAAGGTTAAGAAAAACTTCTTTTTTTTTTTAATTTCTTTTTTAGAAATGTGGGCTGTAAATTTTTTGGGTACAGTTAAGCCATATTTCTTACTGGCAGAATGTTGGCCATTAGTGTCTGTACTTGTTCTTTTGGCCTTTCTAGGAACACAAGTTTAAATCATTGTGTTATTTACTCAAGTGATAAAATTAGTTTTTATTTATTTATTAAGCTTCTGTAGTTGTATTTTAATTTTAGAAGAAATTTGGTGAATAAAATATTCATATGTTGACAAAGATCTACTAGTTTATTTATTTTATAATTTGTGCAAGTGGAGATAACCTAATTCTTCAAATTTAACTGAAAAAAGAATTCTTTATATTACAAAAAGAAAAAGGAGAAAAAAGCAAAAGGAAAGGCAATCTGAAAAATAGTTGTGGCCGTACTTACAAGAAAGTTGCTTGTAGGATATGGTAGTATGTTTAAAAAGAGATGAAAAAAATATTCTTGAACTTGTTATAAAACTAATATCAAAATTCAACATATACGAATATGAATAAGTGAACAACACTTTGAGAGAAGAGAATATAGAAGAATTCTTATTTTAGTGGTGTCTTTACAAAGCTTACACAACACTAATTTATAGTGATTACAAAGTGAGAGTTACAACCTACATTGACCATAAATAGGTTAATCATGCTATTCTAAAGGAAGATGGGTAATAGAGCCTTCTAAATATAGGATTTCTAGTTGAATGGATATCTATTCATAACACTCCCTCTTAGATATCCATAACTGCCTCATTAAAAACCTTACTAGGAAAAACCCAGTGGGAAAAAAACCTTAGTCAAGGAAAAAACGAGTGCAGTAGATTCTAGTCCCCCTCATGAAAACATCATTTAAGATATCTGAGTTGTTGCATTCCAATATTGTGCACAAACTTAGCGAATATTCCAACAAGTAATGTTTGTGTAAAGAACACTATCAAATTATCCTTTGAATTTGTGAGCCAAACCACAGGTTTCACTGATGTGTTGAGTAAGTGATCTTGACCATATAAATTCTCGAATAGCCTCATGATTTGCAAAACTTTGACATGAAAAATTAATCTGTATAAGATATAGTTTTATATGAGTTGGATAATTAATATACATATAAATGTCATTATCACACTAAAATATGATACTTCATTGAAATGTTCAATGGATGTGCTTTTATTCATGTAAAAGCTCTTTAAGATCTTTATGTATGAGATGTTTAATGATTAAATAATCCATCTGCACAATATTAAAATTGCAAGCCAATGCAACATTTATTTTTCGAGACATTTCATCTCAAATTATTTTTTTAATAGATTATACTGGCTTTGAAGTTCTTCATGAGTTTCTATTATATTTATTTCATCAACAAATACATAAATAATAACAAATCCTAACTATGATTTTCTTAAAATTATATTCATAAGATGTTCATCATCTCTTTAGATATGTCAGGATGATTAGATATCTTGATGTTAGTTAATGCATCCACCACAAGAGAATATGTCTCCTCACAATCAATATCAAGTCTTTACAAGAACCTTTGTGTACCAAGTCTTGTTTTATCTCATGACCTTTTTTTTTCATTTCTTTTACAAACAACTACTCATTTGCATCCAACATGTTTTACATCTGAAGATGTATGGAGTACAAGTTCATAACTCTTTGTTTTGAAAGTGAGTGTAATTTTATTTAGATTGCTTCTTTCTACTATGGTCAATCATCTTAGTGTCGACAATCTTTGACAAATTTATGTCAGAATTCTCACTTTCATAAATATTATCAAGAACAACATTATAGCTTAGAATGTTGTCAACAATTATATCAATTTAGTTCCATTTTTTCCATGTCATGACATAACTTATCGAGGTCTCTTTATTATTCTCATATACATTTTCAACATTCGTTTGATTAGTCAACTTTAATACTTCTTTTGGAAATTCGTATTCTCAATAATTTTTACCTTTGGAGCTCATTACTCTACTATGCTTCAAGCATGTGATAAATGACTAATTGTGACAACTTGTTTTAATATCAATTCTTGATGATGCATTTGCATCTTAATCACTTTCTTTATCGCCTCTCTAAATGCATCTAGCATTTGATTTGCCAATGAATTGTCATTTGAACTTCACAGTTCACAATGATATGTAGAATAAATACTTAAATAAGACAATATATAATTTGCCTTTGAACTTCTGGTTCACATTGATTTGTATGAAAATCTAGATGAGTACTTTTCTAACTTTTCTCAATTCTCTCCCTAATGTTGGAAAATTCATCTCATTAATATTAATTAGCAAATTGTGCAGTAAAGATATTACCCATCAGAGGTTCAAGATATCTTATAACTAAGAAACTTTATATTTCTAGTCTCATCTAGAGACTAATCTTAATATGTTGTGGTGGAGCAATTAGAACATTTACTACACAATTAAAACTTGTAGATGGAAAATAATTGGTTTCTAACCATGAGCTAATTGTATTGGGGAATGCTTATAGTAGAGTACTTAGCTCATGCATATAAACAACACTCTATACAAAGTTACATGACTTTTATATTTATTGGAATCTTTGTTGCTCACAAATTGTTATGTTTAACCATTTTGTGAATGAACATAAACTACATAATGTTTAACAATTATCTCAAACTATATATAATATATAATTACCCGTTGTTTGAGATGAAAATTGGTTAGCATTACTAAGACAATTCCTTTTATAATTTTAAAATTATAATATTTTTCTTCTTAACTTAATTATTTGAGCAATCAATCTTGCAAATACACGGTTTTAACTTGATAATAATGACTATCTGCCGGATGCGTCAATCCTGCCATCTAAAATTTATTCACGAAATTTGAAGAATTCAATTACAATTTAGCTGATGAAATAATAATTAATTTTAGAAGAGCAAGTATCTCATCACAATTTAATAAATTTAAGAATCTTCGGGTTCTTTAATAGATGTTGATAGTGATATTCTCATTTATTAATTTAAATCACATTGACATGATATGACTCTTTATGAAAATAGTATACTTGAACTTCAAGTTCTTTACAACTTAATTATAATTTTTTCTTGAAAAACATATCAAGGGTAAATTTGCTCTTCTAGGCAAAATAATATTTGTATTTTTAAAAGTTTCAATCAAGTCTACTTGACTTTATGTATTATGGACTTTTGAATCTAGTATTCCATTTCGATTAATTCAACTTCTAGGTTAGTTCCCAGAGGTGTTCCGTTCACAACTTAGACAAAATAATCATTAGACAAAATTGAAAATAATCAATTTTTATCCTAGAACACCAAATATGTCATATTTAATGGGTAAACAGATTGATCATCTCTTCAAGAGATTATTGCAAATTTGAAAATTTACTTCCATACAATATTATTCATTTTCATTATTCAATACTACAATATTCACTTCGGGGAATAGTATTTTTACAATACAAGAACATATTTAATAAATTCTCATACACTCGAAATCACTTGTTGTTTAACTATGCAACTACAGGTGCATCTAATCAAACTAATGAACATTTCTTGATTTAAGAATTGTGCATGTTGCATTTAATCATAAATTATTCTTGATTTGTAAATAATGTAACATCATGTACATTAACATAACATAGTACTTTTAATGCAACTTTGAGTGCATCTAATAAAAAAAAAATTAACTTAAAATGAATAATTACCTATATACTTTTTAAAGTTTGTTATTAGATAAGTCAAACATAAATGTATATAATAAATCATGTTTTGAATTCTTTGAGAGTAATTCAAATGTATGACACAAGTATATGGTTTAAGTCATTAAATATTCATAAATATAATAATTCATTTAAGAAATTAACAACTTAGAATTTCTAAATAATTTATAACTCTTAAGTTGTTAAATATTAAATAGTTCTACAAAAACAACATCTTAATAAGCATCATAATCGTACATTATGAATATAAGAATTATATTATAAATATTTAAAATGTATGTCATGCTTAATTGATAAATTTTTAATAAATAAAACAAAATTTGCTTTATACAATAATATAAGCATATATCATAAAAATAACTAGAGTGTAGGTAGAGAGTTTTGAAGTCAAAACTTTTTAAAATTAAAACAATATTTCATGTCAATATCGAAACAACTATACTATACAATAAGCAATGATAAAACACAGATATCAATCAAGTAATAAAATTACTAAAAAAAAAACTTTGAATTAATCATATTACCTCAAACATATATCCAACCTAAAACAAGCAATCATGATATTGGAAACACAATAATATACAAAAAGTAAAGTGAGACATTGGAAATTGAAACCAAACTACAAAAAATATATAATTAATAAATCCAAATAGTTACATTATTTAAATGTGTGTAAACTTTTCTCTTTAAGATACTCGAATAAATTTGTAAAGTTACTTTCACACACTATTCTTCTTTCATTATTTTAAATGAATACAATATTCACTCCATGGAATGGTATTGTTAGGTGGTAAAGACTTGTAACTTTTCATCAAAAGCTTAATTGTTGGTTAAGTCTCAAAATCACAATATTTGATCATCATTATAATCAATTTTCTTTATGTCTTGATATATTTAATACAATAACACATTGTATAATAATGTACTATATGGGCACATCTTAATCAAAGTGATGATCATCTCATATTTCCAAACTTATGTAACATGTGCATTTAACATAAAATGAACATTTTTTTATATGCAAATTTGAGTATATCAAAATAATAATTAACTTTGAAAAAAATAATATATATCTCAAAGTTTGCTATAATATAAACCAAATATTTATGCATATATACTTTGGACTTCATTAAAATATTTACAACTATGTGATAAGATTTTAATAAATAAATTAGCCCATATTTTATGCAATAATTTAAAAGCATATATCATAATTAATAAATAAATAAATAAATCAACATAAAAATATTTTTAATCCAGAAGCAAAGTGAAAGTTATATCAACTAAAATATTAGAATTCATGAATGTCTTCTAATAGTTTATTAGACTTCTAATATTTATATATAATTTAAGTTATTAATACATTAAATATCAAAATATGCTATATTTTCATGAATACAAGGAATTAGGCAACTCCAATCATCAAGATCTTAACAACTAATTATTTATACATATTACATACTTATTAAATAATAAAGACAATATAGATAAACAAAAATTGAGGTTTTCATAATAATTATTGTCACAAACTAAATTATTAAGAATTTGTATCATAACCCAACATTATAGTACAATTGAATTGAAACATAGCGAAAAATTAAAATTCTCAAATATTTAACATGGAACATGCAAAAATGTTCAAAACTAAATAACAAAATAGAATTGTTATTAAAGCTTCGAAATAGCCAATAAGAACATTTAGTTAAAAACTTGTCCAAGGATTGAGATTTATGAAGCAACTCATTTCGTTACTATTCATCTTTAATTTCCAATATATTAAGTTGTTGTTTTGCCATCCAACTTTTCAAAATAAAAAAAATCTTAAAATTGTAGAATAAAAATTAAACCACCAAATAGAAAAGTAGCGAACTTGTATATTGAATACAATTAATTCAATAATTCAAATTGAAGGAAAAAAAAAGGCATTTCAAATAATTGAATAAATATGTATATTGAATACAATTAATCTAGAACAATGAGTCTTTTAAAAGAGAAGACTTTCTTATCCAATATTTCTAATCAATAAATAGAATATGAAACCATACCACAATGAAATACCAATCTCAATGATCATCTTTAACAACTGAACGGGTAGAGACTCGTGCTGATAACGTGTTATAAAACTAATATCAAAATTCAACATATACGAATATGAATAAGTGAACAACACTTTGAGAGAAGAGAATATAGAAGAATTCTTATTTTAGTGGTGTCTTTACAAAGCTTACACAACACTAATTTATAGTGTTTACAAAGTGAGAGTTACAACCTACATTGACCATAAATAGGTTAATCATGCTATTCTAAAGGAAGATGGGTAATAGAGCCTTCTAAATATAGGATTTCTAGTTGAATGAATATCTATTCATAACAGAACTATGTTTTTTCAGGAGGAATTACAAGTCCGATTTGAAAAGAAATATAAACCAACAAAAGCAAAACAGTTTTAACAGCCAGTCAACTGTCAAAATTTGGATAGAAACATAATAGGAAAAGTGAAGTTTCCTCATTTCCATTTATTTATTTAGTAAAAAATAAAGTATAGTTTTGAGGATTCAAACATATAATTTCTAAATTGATGATATATATCATTACAGTCGGCGAATTAAACCCAATTTGAGAATTATGATCATTTTTCTTATTACTCTGATAGAGTTATAGGCCAAAATTATTGAATAGTTTCATGAACTTTGGCTGAGTCATCCTTCTATTATAATACCAACGAGACAAGAACAAGGTACCTAACCAAGAAAGGCTAAAAGAATGACTCAGCCAATCTAATCTTCTCTACTCCTGCATGAATATCATATTGTTCATCTTTTAAGCGTTGTAAAAATTTAAAAGTGCTAAGAAAAGTATATATTTAAAAGGATTGGATCTGTTATCTTTTAATCATTATGGTTTGACTAAAAGGTCCCAAAAAAATAAAACATAAAGTACTCAGAGATAATGAGTTCGATCAACAATTAAGTTTTTATTTAAACGATCAAAAGAAGCAAAGTCACGTAATTGTTTGAGAATAGTCGAAAAGATGATCTAATATAAAATAAATAAATTAGGCTTCATTTGACAGCTATTTCATTTTTTCTTTTTTGTTCTAGTTTTTCATTTTTGGTTTTTGGTTTTAAAAAATTGATAACTAATTTTAGTTTTATGTTTTTAAAAATTAAAAACCAAAAAACATACTTGATAACTATTTTTATTTTCAAATATCATACTTTATTTTGATTTTTACATTTTTTTTTACTCTTTATACTTAATTTATTCATGCTTTTTTAAAAACTAAAACAAAAATCTATTTTTAAAAGCTACTTTTTTTAGTTTTTAGAATTTCTTTAATATTTTTAAAACGTTTTTAAAATTTTAAAAAGAAAAACCAAAATTAATCATCAAACGAACCTGTTTTTAAAATATTAAAAATAAAAATAAAAAATAAAAAACAAAATAATTATCAAACGTGATCTTAGTTATCTTAAATAAATTTAAGACTTATTTGAAAATTAAGTTTTTACTTTTAACAAGCAAATTGTGCGCACACTTCACTAGGGTAAACGATTCGATGGAGCCTCAATTTGAGTGTCAAACTAAAATCAAACTGCCAAATTACACTAGAACTGAATTGTCCTATATACATATCTAAATCGTTTTGAACCAATAAAATTATATGCATAACTGAACCACTCTGAACCAATATACCGATAGTTTTAGGCAATTTGATCGGATTTCAAATATTTTATGATTGGTTTAATCACCTAGAGATTAAGAGGCCTTTTTCCACATTTGCAAACACCGTAAATGTTCGGTCAGCTTACATGCATCTCGAATTATTTGCGATTTGATTGTCAAGGAAGTCATAGAAAATTAAATCCTAGTTAAGCGACCGATTGAATCTTAACCTCTTAGTCTCAAAGTCTTTCTTTGCCGGTAGGCCAATTAGCCTGCATTAGAATACTTTACCACAAATCATAATCCTAAGTCGTCTCAACTTCAACCAAACTCTAAATCTCCCATTACACCATAACATACCAAATCTAGGCAGCTTCCTAAATGACTTTTTCCTACTCAACTTGTGCTTACAAACCCTTACTGTGCTATCCTGAGACCCTATCTGTCCATCCACAAAGCTACCATTTGATGAACAATTAGTTCGTTTCGACCTGGATTCGTGTGAGAGTCCGACCCTAATGGATGCCCAAGCATCGCAGATTTCTGGATCAGAATCACTGCCCCATAATGGAATAGGCTTTATCATAGGTGATCCACTGTACCTATCAAAATAGGTGGCCAAACTAGTATGCTGCATATCAAATAATCTCCTCAGAGATGTGTTTCCTGCTTTCATTAAGTCTAGTAAACTACTGCTTCTTAAGGATGATGTAGTGGAACACGAAGACGATGAAGAAGAAGAATATGTGGATTTCTGGTACCGAAGTATTTGTCGGATTCTTTCCTTTTGGTCTTCTAGGTCTGTAAAGCTAGATACCTCCTCATCTTCATCTTCTTCCTTATCAGTTATGTCTGGTATTGGCATGGTTATCTAAAAGGTTTTGGTTGATACCGATGAATTAGAAGACATTTTCTATTTATAGAGAGACAGAAGAACCTCCAAAAACACACATAAAAGGCAACATAGACGGCTGGAATTGAGTTATGAAATATATTATAAGTAAAAGCCGGCAAAGAGATCTACTAATCTGCTTTACCGTATATTTTGTCTTGGGAAATACTTTCCTAGGACGTACCTACTTTTTGTTTATTTTCTTTTGTCTTCGATCATGGTGGGGGCAGTGTTTTAAAAGGCTCGGCCTAAGACACAGGTCTAGCATCTATCCCCAAGGGGCAGTCCAGCGGTTAAGGCTAAGGACTTCAAGACATACTTCCTTGAGAGATCAGTGGTTCGAGGCCGCTGGAAAACGCTTAAACTAAAATAACCTTCGAAGTATCTCGGTGCCACAGTCTAGAGATCGGCTAGTGCTGCCCCGGGTATAAGAGGACAAAGCTCCAATTTCCCAATTTTAAAAAAAAAGACACAGGATCTCGCCTTGCGCCTTAAATGCCTCACCTTGAGTAGATGAGGCTCATGTACAAACAATGTGTGCGCAAAAAATAAGTTTTTTCATGTTATTTTTTTGTTCTATATTAATTAAAAAAATTAACATTTACTAATCTATACCCCTATTTGTTACTAAATCTATAACAGAAATAATATTTGATAAATCTTCCCAAACTCAGCTCAGAATTTAACAGATAAACAAGCAATTGCCGCTACCCTATAAAGCTAAACCAAGAGAATTGGAGAGAAATTTGCAAAACCAAAAAGGCCCAAGTAGATTCCTTTTGTATCTAACTTTAATCTTAAATAGCTCAACTCTAGCCTTCCATAACATGGAGGAGAAAATTAACTTAAATTCCCTTTGAAACCAAGGCCTGCTAGTGACACAATGGGCCGAGTCTACCTCAGAAATGGTTAAGAAAGCCAGAGAGAAAGTTCATACTTTGAGTAGACAGAAAACAAACAGCAGATTTAAGAATCCAATGAGCAACTAACATAAGAATTCGTACAAAAACAATGCGAATACAAGAAGTGGCAGTACCTTCTGGATTAAGAAACACACATTTCAAATAAACAGAATTAGGTTGCTCCATGACTATCTGGAAAAAAGAGACTCGTCTATTTCGATCTTGATTTTCTCATCGTCTTCATATTTATCCTTCCTAGGCGGCAAAGGAGGACTCGGTACTCTCGGAATCCCTCTCCCTTTCGTCTTGTCCCGAGGCCTTGCCTGAACATTTCCCCCCAAAAAATATTCAAAATCCTCGCATTAGATAGAAAAGGAAATTCCACATAGATTGATCGGTGATTTAACATGTTGCAACATGTTATCAGAGTTCATAGTTAACAAAGGCGCGATGAGCTCATTCCATTCTGGCCACCTACCTAAGAAATAATTTTGCTTCCTACCCGACGTAGATCAGGCAATATGTCCGAAGTGTACTTTAAGAGAACTCATACAATCACGAATACAAAAAAAAACACATGGTATGAGAGCAAGTAAGTCTTAAGTTTTAACGAAGGCAAAGAATTCATTTCATATTAGCCACCTATCTAGGAAATAATTTCGTTTCCTACTAAATGAGGGCGATATGTCCTAGAGCTCATAAACTAACTCAAACAACCAGGAATACAAAAAAAGATAAAATAAAATAAATCGTAAGTCAAAGGTTTGAACTCATCGTTTTCTCCTCAATTAATATTAATTTGCATCGATTATTTCTTAATTTTTCAAGTCTACGATAACTATGAGTGTTAGTTGATATAATTAAATTATCTCGTTAGTTGATATAATTTAAATTATCTCAAAGTTGATTGATATTTGATACGATTCAACCTTTCTCCCATTTCATTTAACAATTCAATACGAACAAAGCGAAGAGAGAGCAGAAACACTTACATTGCCGTAGGAATGATTGAACCGCTTTCCTTTCTCCGTTTTCTTATCACCTCTTCCACAATACACTGAAAACGCAAGAACAGAACCAAAATCAACCGCTCAAATCAAAACAAAACAGACGAAAAACACATGAAATCAAGCTAAGAAATACATACCGGCGGGAACTGAAGACGGCGGCGAAGAGGTTGCGAGAGAAGCAGTAGAAGCACGGAGAGAGGATCTTAGGGTTTCGGATTTGGAGAAAGAGAAGAAACGAGGAGATTGAGAAACAAGAAGTCCGAAAGGAAGTGAAGCCATTGATGGATGAAGATTGAAGCACAGAAGTCACGAAGATAAGTTTCGAGTGGAGATTGTGACGGGTTTTATCCTGGTTTTTATAGTCCACCCGGTCCGGGTTTTCGGAGCTCCGATAAGGTTGAAGATTGGCGCTCTTTGCGAACGACATGTCGTTTTGAGAGATGGAAGGACTGGGAAGCGAGTGGTTCGGCTTTCAGCCCACTTTACAGCCCATTTAACTTGTTGGCACAACTAAAAGTCCATTCAAGAGGTCCTTATTCTTGAAAAAACTATGATAAATACCCAACTTTTGTTTGTGTTTTATTTGCAAATGTGACTTTTGCATATTTTATCTTAAAAGGTCAAATCTTAATTTATTTTCAAACTTAATAAAATATATTAGGGTTTTTTTATACAAGGATCCGAACACGTAACTTCATGATTACTAAGTTATACAAGATGTCGAGCTCTGCTCTTGTTGGCAACTATATTAGAGTTAGTGTTTAGTATTTATGATTTTTTTTGGCACCATTAACCTGTTCCCAAGTTGTGGCACACAGATATTGTATTATAGTTTAAGCGCGACCTCAAACCAGAGATCTCTTAAGAAAACATGTCTTGAAATTCTTTACCTCAATCGTCAGGCTGTCCCATAAGACCAGTATTTATGATTTAGTTTTATTTTTTATGATTTATCAATTAAGATTTAGTATTTCGGATTTAATGTTTGTGTTCTAATATTCAGTGATTAAGGGTTAATGTTTAGGATCAATTATATGACTTAATAATTAGTTTTTTAAACCCAAAACCTTAAAAATAATCCGTTTGGGATCATTATCATATGTTCTACTTTAAAAGTTATGAATCCAATCTATAATGTCACCTACTTAAAATTCGATTTTCTATCAAAACTATCTTATGTATGAACAATCGAAATGCACGTAAGTTTCCTCCGACAAGTACAAATATACAAAAAGAAAGACTATCTAACTAAAATGTTCAATAAATATGCATTTAAAAATCAAGAAAAAATCACGAGATTTAGTCAACTTAAAAAAATAAAATAAAAATATCATTTAAAAAAATTAAAAAAATGCGATCATTTAAAAAAAAAATTGATATTAATGAATTTTTTGATATAAAATTAAAATATATTAATAATTATGAACGCAAATATTACAAATTTCAAAAAATAAAAGTATGAGCTTTTTACGGCAGTAGACAAAAATGAAAAAATATTTACACGCATGTCTACATCTTCAAAATTTAACAAAAGTAATCGATATTTCTAAGGAAGGAAATTCATTTTATAACAAAATTACATAAATGTCCTCATCACTAAATCAAATATTTATTGAAATAGAAAAAACACCAAAATTTCAATTAAGAACAATATTTGGGGGTTCTCAAATTTGTTTCCAACTATTATTGGAGATGTAAATAATGTTTATATATAATGATTTTATTTAATATACACAATTTCTTTATTATTGATAGTTGGTCTGATTTTTCCAATTTTTTTTTAAATTTTTCAATCATGTATTAATAAATAAATATGGATTTTTGAGTATTATTATTTTTCTAATATTGATCGGGTAAGTTACGTAATGAATTAGTAATTCTAAAATCTATTAATATTATATATATATTTTACTTGTGTATATATAATTATTTTGTTATAATTTTTTTTATTGTATTAATAATACACAATACATTAGTATAAATATTAATAATACAATATTGAATCGTATTTATAATTATAAATGCAAATATTTTTAAATTTGACTACATTTGTAAATATTTTGTTATATTCATATTGTATTACATGATACTATATTAATAATTTAATACTATATTATTAAATATTAACCGTATTTATAACAATAGATGCAAATATTTTCAAATTTGACTTTTTTGGAAGAAGATACTTTATTAAAGGTGTACGTAAGAAATATACTGAAAGAACAAAATATTTATAGAGAGATCTTACAAAAAGTTCTTCAAATTAAGAGCAATAATAAATATATCATAATACTTAAATAATGTCGACTTAGCACACCAAGAAGTTGCCGAAACAAATTTGACTAAATTTGTAAATATTTTGTTAGAATAATTTGTACTGTATTAATAATACATGATACTGTATTGATAATTTAATATTGTATTAGTGAGTATTAACCATATTTATAACAATATATGCAAATATTTTCAAATTTGACTACATTTGTAAATATTTTGTTATAATAGTTCATATTGTATTAATAATACATGATAGTGTATTAATAAATTAATATTGTATTAGTGAGTATAATACAATATGAATCATATTTATAACTATAGATGCAAATATTTTCAAATTTGACTACATTTGTAATTATTTTGTTAGGATAGTTCATACTATATTAATAATATATAATATTGTATTAATAAGTATTAATACTACAATATTTTAAAACGTATTCATAATTATAGGTGCAAATATTTTCAAATTTGTCTATATTTGTAATTATTTTGTTAGAATAGTTCATATTATATTAATGATACATAATACTATATAAATAATGTAATATTGTATTAGTAAGTATTAATAATACAAAATTAAATTGTATTTATAACTGTACATGCAAATATTTTCAAATTTACATTTGTAATTATTTTGTTAGAATAGTTCATCAATTACAAATGCTCAATAATTTTACACAATTTAACATTCCAAACCAAAAAAACTAAAATCCACCAATAACAGATAGAAAAAAAGAGAATAAAGTAAAAACGAGAATTTGAAACGGACAAAAAAAAATAGAGTAAGGTAAATCATCAAATTTTGAAAAATAGATCAAATGTAATTAATTAATTTATATTTTAAAAAAATTGTTCGAAAATATAATAAAAACAAGTTAAGAAAATAGTAATTCCTCATCTGGACACCACAAGCCCCCAGTGAAATGTGATTTGAAAAAAATAAAAAATAAAAACCACAGAAGTGGCCGCATGACAATGTGGTAGAAGGAATAAAGGGTAAAAAGAAGATGAGAACAAGAGTATACTAAGTATTAATGAAAAATATTATTAATTAAATTTAAAATAAAAAATAGATTTATAAATACTTTCAAATATGACTAAATTTATAAATATTTTTCTAAAAGTGACTATCCATCACAGTTTCCCAGAAAGTATTCCATGGGTGATGGGCCACAATATGATGGATATATAGACCTGGAAAAGACGACGTCACCCGGGAGGTCACTGGGGCGGGGCCCAATATCCGCACGTGCGAAGAAGTGGAACGTGCCACAGATTTATATAATATCTTTCTTTGTCTCTTTCTTTAGGATAGCTTTGGCGGCCATAATCATTTCCACAAAACGCAAAAGAAAAGATAATTCCTTTGCGTTCATATATTCCTCTTTCCATCCCATTTATTCATTTGTAATTAAAGAAAAAAAAAACTAAAATATCTGTCACTGGCTATAGCCGGTAAGAAGTAACGGCAATAGTCGCAATGGTTAACGGTAGTTCCGGTTGCTCTAATCACTTTACGGGTTCGAATTCAACCCTGGTTCTTCTTAACTGTTCTTCTCTGTCTTTGAAAATTCTTTGGTATTGATTCTCTGTTTTCTTTCCGATTTCTTTTGGATCGGACGGATTTTTTCTTCGGAGGTAATCGATTCTCTACTTTCTAGATCTCTTCTGTTCTTTGATTTTCGTTGTTTGTTCTACTTTTTCATCGATTTCGTTTGTTTTTGCCTGCTTAATTCTCGTCGGTTGAATCTGATTTGTTGTGCTCGCTTTATTTTCAGCGAATTTTGTGGAAGATTTTCGTTTTTGAGCTAGATTTTGTGTTTTTGATTGTTTAGCATCTTAATAATCGGTACTGGAGTTGTTTGGCAGCTTCGACGGAAGAGTGAAGTGAAGAAAAGAAGTTGTAGCAGGAGTTCGAGACTTAATTCGTGTCGATTTGATTACATTTTAGGTTAATTTTTCAGTTTAATGCTCTGTTAGCGATTAACAAGTGATTTTTCATGGCTGTGATGCGTAGGAATCTGCTTTTTCATCTAGTTCTGTTTGTTTTGCCTGCTAAATCTTCGTCGATTTGCTGTGTTCGTTTTATTTTCAGCGAATTCTGTGCAAGGTTGTGGTTGTTGAACTAGATTTTGTGTTTTTGATTGTTTAGCATCTTTATAATTGGTACTGGAGTTGTTTGGCAACTTCAACGGAAGAGTGAAGTGAAGAAAGAAGTTCTAGTAGGAATTCGAGTCGATTACATTTTATGTTAATTTTCCAGTTTAATGCTCTGTTAGCGATTAACAGTTAATTTTTCATGGTTGTGATGCGTAATTTTCTTGGTTCATCAATTCTGAAGTTGACTTTTACAATTGATAATTTAGGAATTCTAGTCTCGTTAAGGTCAAATATGTTCTACTGGATGTGTTTGCTTCTGGTTGTTCATCAATTATTACGTATCATATATATATATATATAATATGGTGAGGATGTATATATTATTCCTTTGACTTTTTGTACGAGCGGGTTTTAGAGGTTGCTTTCACTGCATTTCTGTACTTTTGGCTGATTATGTTAGGTGTCTTGTTTGATTGATTCTTGTCCATACTGTTTGAGGTATTGCTCTTTCTTATTTTGCCTCAAATTGTTCTTGTCGTGATTTGTGTATTGTGCAGTAGAGTGTAGGTTTTGTTGTTTTTGAAATATTGGACTTACTTGCTGTATTATTATTATTGTTATTATTATTATAATGCTTCTCAACTTGTAGTTATTTTCAATTTCAGCAGGTATTTGCCTTGCATAATGAAAGGATCCAAGGGCAAGGGAACGTCAAGGGTCACCAAACCAGCTTTGAAACCAGTGGATGATAGGTAGTCTTTTGCACATTGTTTTTCTACAAATCTCACATCTTATTGGTTTGATGAAATGAGACTTTATATCTTGTTGCCTGTGAATATCTGTGATCCATGCCTATCAACCAGCTTATGCACACCTCAAATCTCACGGGACATATCTCCTGACACTACAATATTTGATGTTATGGAAACTCGTGGGAAATTATTTCTTAGGAAGATGGCCACCATAGAGAACCATCACTTCTTGATTATTTATGACATTCTTGACCACTAAATCACTCGATGATGGTTTCATGCCACGTGATTAGTATTGGTGGCTCACTGGCATCTATTTTTGGACTATCGAATTTCGAGCAAGTTTATGATTCTTTTGATATCTAATATCCACATACTTGGTGATGTATACAGTGTTTACAGGAATTTTGTAGTGAAGGATCATAAATATCTCTAATTCTTTTCAGAAAGGTTGGAAAGCGAACGGCTGCTGTCAAAGCTGACAAGGCTATCAAACGACCAACAAAGAAAGATTTGAAGGCCAAGAAAGATCCCAACAAACCTAAGAGGCCTCCGAGTGCTTTCTTTGTTTTCTTGTTCGTATTCGTTTTTACTGTTACGTCTTCAGGCTAAAGTATATTATTTAATTTCTTATATGAATAAATTTTTTTATTTTCTTAAATTTTATGTAACAGAGAGGAGTTCAGAAAGGAGTTCAAAAGGGAAAATCCTAATGTGAAGGCAGTGTCTGCAGTATGTGATCAATGACATTATTCTAAAGATTCAGCCAACTTGATATGCAAATAAATATAGAGTTGACCATGATATATGGAGAACATGTTGAGATTGGTATGCAAATATAGAGTAAATTGTTGACATTTTCTCCACACTTGCAGGTTGGAAAAGCTGGAGGAGAGAAATGGAAATCCTTGAGTAAAGCTGTAAGTACATTAAAATTGAAGAAGGCTTTAAATGATTAACTCATTTCTTCTTTCCTGCATGTATGTATGATGTTGATGAAGAAAATTCTGTTTCTAGGGGTGCGAGTGTGACATTGTATTTGTTATGAAAACGACAATTAACGATCAATCGAAAATAGTAAAAACGTAAACGGAGAAGATACAAAATTTATGTTGTTCACTGATGGTGTGTTAGCTACATCTACAAGTAAAGGAGAGAATGTTTTATTAAGGAGACGGCAAATTACAAAATGTCAATCTTAATGGGACTAGTGTTTAATTTGAGTTTATATAGTGCACTTTAATTAAACTCTATTTAAGATAAGGCTTAAATTACATAAAAGCTCTTATATGAAAATAGAAACCTAATTACATATTCCATTCAAGACATTATTTGGTACATAAAAGTCCGACTATTTAATCATGAGGCATCAAACAGTTCAAGGCATATCTCATATCTCAATAGTAATTTTATCATTCCTTAGTTTAGATTAGTGTCACTGTCAGGCTATCAGCAATCTTACATTGATTATTATGAAAATAAAAGTAATGATATTTATTTTACAGTATATTAATCTCCATAGTTTTTTTGGTTATTGGGTTTCTCATTTGATAATAACTTGCTGGCTTAAAAGGAAAAATCACCCTATGAAGCAAAGGCAGCTAAAAGGAAGGTTGAATATGAAAAGCTTATGAAGGCATATGACAACAAAAAGGTACATGTGCTCTATATTTTGTGTATCAGCCAAGTAATGAAACAGTCAAGTTCTTATGTTATGTACCCTTTTATGCATGGATAGGCTAGCGCAGCCGATGAAGAATCGGAGAGGTCGAAATCTGAAGTGAACGACGAGGATGAGGCCAGTGAGGAGGTATTTTTTCCACATAATAAGCAAATTTTCATTGTTTGTGTATTTCAGTTATTAAGATTGAGACCATATCTGCCGTTTTATGTGCCCATATTTCATTTTATAAAATAGCCTGCTGATTCTTTAATAGTTGAAAGTAACAAAAATTATGCTCTCTTGGAAATGTTGCTCTAGCAGATTGAATTGGAAACTACCCATATTAGCCATTAACAAGAATGCATTGAAGGCATGGATTTAATATAATGAATATTTATGGCAATTGAGCTATATGCTCTTGTTGATCATAACTATGCATTTATGGTTAGATTAGATCTATAAAGTTAGGTTAATGATTTTGGTAGTCTGCCCTATCAATAAAGATGTATACTATTTATTAAGGTCCCGTTAGATAATCATTTCGTTTTTTGTTTTTTGTTTTCTATTTTTGTTTTTAATATTTTAAAAATAGGTGTGTTTGTAGCTAATTTTGGTTTTTGATTTCAAAATTATAAAAGTATTTTTGAAATATTAAAAGAATTCTAAAAGCTAAAAAAAAAGTAGCTTTTAAGAACATGTTTTTGTTTTTAAAAAAACATGAATAATTCAAGAATAAATAGTAAAAAACTAAAAAGAGCAAAACAAAATGTGATGTTTGAAAACAAAAAACAATTATCAAACATGTTTTTTGGTTTTTAGTTTTAAAAACATAAAACTAAAATCAGTTATCAAATATACACGGTTTTTATTTTTTAAAACAAAAAACAAACTAAAAACTAAAAACTAAAAACAAAAAACGAAATGGTTATCAAAGAGACTTAATAAATTAGTTCAATCTCCCACCCCAACAACTATGTTTTACTTTGATTTTTTTTTTTTTTTTGAGAAGCAATATTTTGCTTTGATAAATGCTTTTAAGTCCTCTAAAAAGGAGTGATCAAGTGACTTGATGTATCACCTAATAATCAATGGTTGCTTATAGGTTCGAGTATCGCTATTTCCAATTTTTATTAAATTAAAAAAAGAAAGCCCTCTATAAAAGAAAGAAGCTTTCAATCTCTTTCTATTCTAATCTGTTCAGCTAATTACTCAATTGTTTGCAGGAGGAAGACGACGATGATGCTGAGGAA
This sequence comes from Sicyos edulis, assembly GCA_036507275.1. NCBI lineage: Eukaryota > Viridiplantae > Streptophyta > Magnoliopsida > Cucurbitales > Cucurbitaceae > Sicyos > Sicyos edulis. The sequence goes on along the minus strand of CM071859.1, from coordinate 6,452,382 downwards.
GATGAAGATGAAGAAGACGATGATTAAATTGAAAGCAACTTTGTGAAACTCACAATGGCCGACCCAGATGAAGGGAGGGGGATTAGCTCATGTACGTTTATATCTTTAGAACTTGCGTGCTTTCTGTTCTTTTGTATTTGTGTGCAACGTGAGAAGTGTCCTCTATGGCGGCACTTCGGCGCTATCTTCTCTTTTGTCATATACATTGTTAAAATCTCTGGGTATTGATTCTGGCCATTTCATAACTTAGATAAAATTATCAATTATCATCTCCTAAAAGCTGTAAATTCAAGTTTGCTTTTAGTCACTTGCCTTTTTGCAGTTCAAAGAAACCAGGCAACTGAGCATAGAATAACGAATTTTAAATCATAACTTCTTAACTATACATCAATTCATTGAACAAGGGTAATCATGCCAGCCCTAAGTCAGACACCAGAGATATCGAAAGAATATTGTCACAGGGAAGATTCGAACTTGGGACCTTGAGGGAAGCATATCCTCAAAATTCAAGTCTTTAACCACTACGCCACCCCATCGACAATATTACACTACAATTTTTTCTTTGTTAGAATTAAATCTCTATAGTTAAGTTAAAATGTATCCAATTCTAATAATTGTGGTTAAGTTTCAGCTTTCCAAATGTTTAATCAATTTTTATTTATTTATTATTATTGTTATTTTATTTAAAGAAAATGTACACTATTAATTTTGTTGCAAAATATATGTTTACGAGTATTTAAAATATCACAAAACATGTATGCATCTAGTAGAGATGAATGGACAACTTTCTAAAGATAAATTTGACATTCTAAATATTATTACATATAATTCAAATCTATTCATTTATCTGAATCATCTAAATCAACAATCAAATTATAAAAATATATTAAACTATAAAAAACAATAACAAACATGCGGGAATCGATGATGAGGAGTATATTCCAGCCCGGTTAAGCTCGTGAGAATTATTTTCTCTTATTTAGTCTAAATGGGAATTACGGCTCTCTAAAACAATGGACATATGACACAAATCTAGTAATATTTATAAATGTAAAAGGAATATAAGATAAATGAGTATATAATGTTTGATGAAACAGCCGAAGTTAAATGTAAACGGAATATAAGATAAATGAGTATATAATGTTTGATGAAACGACCAAAGTTTTAGTTCAACAATAATTAGTTTCTATATTCAGAGGGTAGATTCAAATTCTCACTCAAAATGAGCAACAATAATTAGTTTCTATATCCCGAGTGTAGAAATAACTGGTTAGAAATGCAGAGTTATTTTAAGTATTTAGAAATGAAGAGTTGTTTTGAGTAGTTATAATAGCTCGTTTGGATGTGATTTTTTAAAGAGTAGTAGGTAAATGTTCCATTTGACAAACAAACACCCCCTGAGAAGTCGAAGAAGTAAGAGACTAATTAAGAAACATCGATTAAGACATTGTTAGGTACCTTCAAACTCAATTGATGTGTATCCCATCCACCTCCCTTCAACAGTTGCATAAAATCATTAAACTTATCTTCCATCTCCGATAGGCTTCGTGCAAGTTGATCGACCATGCTCGTCGTGGCATCCCAGTGCTTGTCGAGCCAGTAAGTCTGCCAAATACTTCGTAGGACTGACAAGCTAGAAGCACCCACCTGTAAAGAAGTTTTAGGAGTAGCAATAATCTCCACAAATTTCCATGACATTTGATTTCATGCGTACCTTGAAGGAAACAAAGACTTTGAAGTCTTTATCTTGTGAGTTCAGCACAAGAATGTATCTCTCATTGGCATATAATTTCAGAAGCCTCATCACCTACGCAAGGAAAATAGTACAAAATGATGTTATTCTTGATTAAAAAAAATAGAATTTTTTACATTTGTGACTATTAGGGTCAGCTTACGCACACTTCGATCAGTTTTATTGGGCAACCGTCTGATCCTACTACATTTGGTTGTAAAGGAAACTTGGAGGTTCATAGGAAGGTGACCACCAGGATTAGAAATCTCATTATTTCTTGATTCCTAAAGACCCTTGGAATTGTTAAGGTAGCCATTAACCAAACCATCTACCTTTTAACTTTTAAAACCTCAAAGCAACATTTTCAAGCTGTTTTCCATCTCTGATGTACATTTTACTGATGTAAAGTCAGGCATGGATTAACCGAAATGAATCGATGTGGGAGGGAATCGGGGAGTAGAAGAATACCGTGGAAGAAGATCTATCACTACCCATCATCTCCTCCAATGATACACCAAAGATAATTGATGGCTTTGTAAATCTTTCCCACACTAGTATGTTTTCTTCGTTGTTGCAGTCAATTGTTCCTGAAAGAAAGCTACGAACATATTGATAATTCTTGTGGCTTGTAATAAATAACTTGCTGGTGGAAGGGAAAATGTTGAACGAGAAAAAAAGAAGAAGAAGCAACAATGCAACAATTATAAACTTCGAAACTACAAATTTCTTCAAATAAAAACAGTAAAAACAACAGAGAGAAAAAACGATGAGCACACTCGAAGCGAGGTTCTCCAGAAAAATGGCACATGCACACATAGAAAGATGGAGTAAATGATCAATTAACAATGCAGGATTCAGCGACAAAACATCATTCTTTCATATTATAAATTCATGCACAGCTATTAGCTATATGCTCCCTCACACCATCCGGCAAAAATATTTATATATAAATTCACACAGCAACGGAGAACAATTCGTATGGAGCTTCATCTAGGACGTGATGCGATTAAAAGGTGAGATCGTAAAAGAGGGACGACATTGTTATCTTTAATTTAGACACTAGGTCAATATCATGTCTTCATTAGTCATGTCCTAATTCTCATGGACAACACTGACAGCCTAAAAAACAATTACCTGGTACTTCGTTGTGCAAAATGTGAGCCCTTACTAGGATACGAGCACGCTTCAGATTGATCTGTTAGTAAAATAAAACAATGGCTTAGTCTGTAATACACTTCAAGCTAAAACGGGCATTTTTAAAAATTATTATTATTATTAACTTTTTTATGATTTTTACAGAAAATGAAAACAATTTGATTGATAAGATGAAAGTGTTACAAGGCTTTGGGCCAGGTTGTGAGCCGTTTTTATAATAAAATAATACGGTAAATACAAAACTCCATTCCTAGGAAGTTGAACGCCCAACTTAAAGACCTAAATCGGGCATGTTCTCATTCCCATATACTTCCCAAACCGGAAGCAAAACCTAACAAGTTCATTTCTGTATGTACACAATAAAAATGAGTACTTAACATGCCCTTACAGTGTTAAAATGCAAGACAGCAAGTGATTGGTATCGCAGCCAAAGATGCAGAAGCCGCATGCTTAGCCACGCCAATGATAACGCAGAATATGAATTTACAAGTCCTGGCGTATCCTATGTTGACAACAAATAGGAAAATTAGTTCAGAAAATCAAGCACTGGTTGGTTGCTAAATGAGATTAGATTCTTAATTAAAAGACATACCAAGAGTAGGATGCCCAGGGCAAGACCAAGCAGCTGTGCAACTACTTCCCAAACTTCTTCCTGATTAATTGAATTGATTAGCTGCTAAATTGAGGAAAATACAGATTTTGCTTAAGACGTTCTTTCTATAAAAAAAAATCCAAGTTTTTCTCTTATGGTTTTAAGTTGGAAAGGGAAGGACTTGTTTCAGGGTCATCTAATTTAATTTAGATCTTTTAGGCTATTTTACTTTCATTTGTTTTTAGTGGTGCTTTTGTTACCCTTCGGGTCTTCCTAGCTTTTCATTCAACTCCTTTTGAAGCTATCCATTGTTGTAATCACCTAGGTTATAGATGCTTGGATAAATTCATATGTTCCTTCTGATACATTCATAAAATTGTAGGTGGGCAGGCGATGTGCTAAAATAAGGAGACCTGAAACTATTGGCAGCAAACTTTATAGGTGTCACAAAGAAAACATAATTTTTTGTGATCGAGATCTGAACGATCTCTTTGTGCCTTTTTGTATAGATGAATAGATTAAATATGAATACTTCTGCATCCTAATTTATTTGCTAGCAAAAAAATTTAGTTTATGTACAAGTAAAACGTACAGCTCAGACAAGCATTTTGCATGATGAAGACATTAGAAAGGATTGGCGTATATACCTTTGCTGCTATTTCCCCCAAATTTCCTGAAACCGCAAAATGGTTTTGAATAACTCTAAATGAAGGATCTTTCAGTCCTCTCGCAACAGCCTATATAGTTTCAGAATCAGATAAACATTATTACTATTGGGAGAAGTTTCAAGCTCCGATAATCAAGATATTGCTTTCAGTATAAGAAACTAATGATTAGTTGAGTATCTTTAAGCATTCTGTAGGGGTGTTTGGATGAGTTATTTTAGGTGATTAGAATTTAAGTATAAGAAACTAATGATTAATTGAGTATCTTTATGCTTTTCTATAGGGGTGTTTGGATGAGCTATTTTGAGTGATTAGAATGAGGAGTTACGTTGAGTGATTAGAACAAGGAGTTATTTTAAATGATTATAAATTGGGGTTAGTAATAACTCGATTGAATGTGAATTTTTGTAGAGGAGCCAATAACTCGTTTAGATGTGGATTTTAAAAAATGAGTGGTTTTGAAATGATGAGTTATTATGAGTGGTTGCAATATCTCGTATGGATATGATTTTTTGAGGAGTTGTAAATGCTCATTTGTATTAACTCCTCTAAATACAACAAACAAACACCCCAAAATAGTTTTAATAATTAAAAAAAAAACAGATAAAATCCTAACAATGTTAAATACCTTGGTAAGATTTCCAAGAGAAGCCAATGGTAGAAAATAGCTAGGATACAGTGGAGTAGCAAGATCAAAGATGCTGCATAGTAGGCAATTAAAATTAAAGATTTTACAATTCTAATAGTAAATCAACAATCCTGTTGTGAAATAGAGCTTGGAAAATGGCACCTTCCCGCACTGCCAATGAAGTCTGCATACATGCGCCATTGTTTTGGATCATCATCAAAAAGATTACCAAACCGTCCACCTGGAAAGGATGACAACACTCACTGAAAAATTCAATATAACCTTCCATATTTTTAGATCTCTTTACGATTCCAGACCAATGAATAAGCGCCCAACAGCTCCAATGCCATCCTTGGAAACCCATCTGCTTAGTCAATAAAATAACCGACATTAGAGTCTATTAAAAGTCTATATTGGCATACAATGGTTTGATTTTTTTTTAACAATAAAACAATGACTGCATAATAAGTTCAAAGATTGTTCAGAGCGTTCATAATTACATAGATAAGTTCAAAGATAAATTGATCATGAAGGATGCCCAAAGAAATGTTATCGAAAAACTTAGAAACCTGATGGCAGCAGCAGATACGGCTGCAGTAGTTCCAGAGGACCCTATACCAACTGCCTGAGAAAATAATCAATTAAAGAGTGGCATAATAATTTTAATGACCTTTAATTTTCCTTCTTGCTAAGAGAACCACGTTATAATAGAATGAAACTGTCCTTCTAGCAACATCAAACAATTAAGTAGGATTTTAGTTCTTAATCATCTACCTTCAGGAGACTGGATGTGACCAACGTATGACAGACCCATCCAGTAATATTAGTGGGGAACTGCAGTATCATGTACTGCAAGTAATCGTCTGAAACTGATTCTGCAATGACAACAATCTAAATGTAAGAGAGCAGGTAAAACGAGATCTGCCAGGAAAAAACAGAGATTACTTTTGTTACTCTCGTGGGTCAGTGTTGTTGCAGCCTTGGTTTGAAAATGATAGGATTTATATTGGGGTACTTAGAGATATCATAGGGGCATGTTAGCAAATAGTTGGGAATTAGTTTAAGTATTTTGGTATTTGGTATTTGGTATTAGGTCTAGAGTGATCTCAAGAACAGGAGGGTCCAAGTACCTTAAACTTGGTTTATCTTGTATTTTGGATTTTTTTAAAATTGCAAATTGCAATATTGTTTAGGTTCTATCAATTGGTATTAGAGCAGTTTCGTTTCTGACCATGGAGGTAGATGAAGGTATACATGATTTGAAGGAGATTGTTCGTGAAGGGATGAAACATATGTTGTTGATGATTGAGTCATTTCAAGTGGAATGGAAGAATAGAGGCAAAGTGCCAAAGAGAGCATGGAGGCCTGGGAACAAAGAAAAGAAAAGATGGAGGCTTTGAAACAGAAAAAACCAAATACCAAACTGCAATATAAAAGAAATTTTGTTTTATTAGGGCACCCTTTATGCTTTGGACATCTCTTTAGAACCTTTGGAAAAAACGAAATCGAAGAGTGGTTTCAAATAAGGAGCTCTCCTTCAACAAACTCTTTGCTCTACTATTTATCATGTGTTGTCTTGGTGTAAATCTGATGGTTATTTTTCTTCTCATAGTTATGTTTCTCTTTTAGCTAATTGGCATAGCCTTTTCAAATCATGGGCATCCTACTTTTTGTAACTCTAATCCCCAATGAAATTGTTTAATATCAGAAAAAGAGGGAAATTTTTATCCTTATTTTATTACTTCTTTAGATAATGAATCCAGATTTTATTGACAGAAAGGAAAGAAAATACAAGGGCACACAAAAAAACAAGCCACAACTAAACTGGAGTACAAACCATAACCACATAAAAGGACTACAATCCAAGTGAACACAATGAAGCTCATAATTACAAAAAGGTTATGTGCCCGACACTCCCACGAAGGCACCAAGCCACACCTCCTCACAAGATCTTTTCATCTCTATAAAGATTCTATGTTTCTCTTAAAAAAATGCCCTACAAAATGACAAAGAAACCCTTCTATCCAACACTTAGCCTTTCTCCCTAAAGGTGGATTTAGAAGCACCTCCTCCATCATAGAACTACCATCTCAATTTCTAGCCCCACAAACACCAAACAATCTCATCCACTGACTCTATAAGGGGGTGTTTGTTTGACATATTTAGGTAGTTTTTAGGTTAAGGAGTTATATTGATGAGTTATATTGAGTAGTTAAAAATTGAGAGTTGTGCCAAAAATTCGTTTGGATGTAGTTTTTGTGTAGAGGAGTTATAGTCAAAACCTTGTTTGGATGTAGATTTAAAATGAGTAGTTATTTTTAGTAGTTAAAAAAGAAATGATTAAAAATGAGTGGTTAGAAATGATTGAGTATTATAAATGAATTATTAAAAATGAATGGTTAGAAATGAGAGTTATTTTCAAAAGTAAAATTGAGGAAGAGTTGGTAAAAACTCGTTTGGATATAAGTTTTCGAGGAGGAGTTAATAAATTTTCATCCTAACTCCTAGCTAAAAACGTCAAACAAACAGGCCCTAAGGGATTTAGCGAACGGTAAATTATAATCCTCATAAAATTAATGTATGTGATAAAGAAAAAAAGGTTTGAAAAGAAAATAATCTAAGTAGAAAAGCGACATTTAATTGGATGATTCAATGTAGAATCAAATGTTCTAGCTTGGAAACATAAACTAACAAAAAATTTGAATGAAGAAATTATTGACAGGAAAAGTAAAAGGAAAAGAGTCTACCAATTTTAGGCACCTGGAAATCCCGTGGGTAAAATAAAATCTTTTACGAGATCCGGAAGCCAGGATAATTTTGTTTCTGAAAAATGAGATCCTTCGAAGCCAGTGATTGTCGAAGATGCTTGTTCATCAAGAAAAGTTTGCAACTGTAAGTCATCATCTAGAAAATACCTGTTCAGAATCAAATTTCCAGAAGTAAATAAACTATGCTGATTACGTTTACAAGATCTTTAACTATCTCTATTATATAAATTCATTCGGCAAAAAGAAACTCTCAACCATCAGCTTTATCCTAAAGAAACTTGAACCTCTATCCTCAGAAAGCTTATGGAACGGTTATTAATTCACATGAAATGCATCTAACTCTAACATATGGATTGCTTCAATAGAGTGATATGAACACAGAACAAAACCATGGCATACGAACAAGAACATAATCTCTATACAAAAAGGAATTTGGTAAAACGAATTAGAGAAACAGTTACCGACTTCTTCACAGCGCTATTTCCGTATTTCTCTACCAAAATCACTCGCCGCTGGTCGCATTCTCTACAACAAGAAACGAAAAAGAAAAATATACAATCAGATAGAATAGCCATTTCCTAGCAGAGTAACCATAAACATTTCCTCTAAATTGACATTTCTTTCGCATCTTGAGATGAAGATATATCATCTCGGACACTTACCACTCAAGAAAATCGCTCAAGACTTCAAAAAACTCGAAACATTCCAGAACGAAACGATAATCAAATACACGACTACGTTCATCTACTCTTCAGTTCATCCATACATATCCAATAAAAACTCGTACCTGCCGCGATGAACACCGTCCTTTTCATCGTCTTCTCCACCAGAAATTTCGGTTCGATTGCAGAAAATTTGACGACGATTTCGCAGTCTTCCACTGTGAATCAAACTCGAACACTGAAACGCACAAGCAGATAATGAGAGTTGCACAGCGCTATACATGCGGAGAGGAAGCGGTTTCTGAAGCTCAGCGACGTGATAGAGCTTCGTTCTTCGGCTCCGTCAAAGAATTGATGCAGAGTTGCAGAATGGTTGTGTTGGTGGTTGTCTGGTTGGTAAATTGCCGCGCGGGCATTGGGGAAGACGAGCTCTCTATCCTATTTACTGGGCTTTTTCTCGGGGCCCAGTTCATAATTGGATGGGCTTATTAGTTCTAAAAGCCCAACTCATGTAGCCCACGTCATATTATGGGCTCATGGTTTACTAATTCTCGGCCCAACTAGTTTCTCCCTACTACTTTTCCATTGGTTTAAAAACTACTCCTTTTTTTAAAAAAGTTGCAATATTACTCTCCTTTTGTTTCGTTTTTATTGAGTTGAAAAGTTGCAATCTTACTCTTGAACATTTAAAACCACTATTATAGCATAAATTCATTAGATTGTCAGACAAAAAATCAAAATGTTGATGACCTAATACATACTGATAATATATATTTTTTTTTTATGACTCAAATTTGTATTCAACGGATTAATATGTAATACCTGGCGATGTAACGATGACTATGACACTTGCTTAGATTAGGTCTAATATTTTAACAATTTCTCTACTCCAAAAGATTTTTGAAACATTTATTAAGGGTTTAGTGTCTTATTGCAACTTCAAAAGAAAATTGCAATATTTAATGATAAGAATATTTTTACAAACAAAGGACAAAGCTCAAGAGTTCTTCACACTTGCGCTTTAATTATAAGCAAGTGTTTTTAACTTAGCTACTTTTTCCTAGTATAACCAAAGCTACTAACTCATTTGAAAAAAAGAGACAATAACAAGAAAAAGAATTTGCCTGCACTGATGATTCATTTAACACACAAACTCCTTTCTGTTAGGATTGATTATATCTGCTCTTAGCCTTAAATCTCGAATTTCAACATAAAGTCCGATCGAACTTAATTTTGACTTCAAAAATAAAGTCAGAAAAGAACAATCCAAATTCTCAGTTCTACCTTGAGAAGAAATGAATGCTTCGCAGAACATGATGTAATATATCATTGAAGAAATCTAAAACTACACCATAACCATATCTTGAAAAGGAAAAAGTTGGGGAACTAGCTTGCCTAAAACAAGTAGAAGTGAAGAATAAAGAACGCAGCTCAAGAACAAATACACCAAAAAAGATTTCTAGCCTAATTTTCTTTGGTAAGTGAATACGCCAAAAATATTTGCTACTCCTAGAGCCGCATTTTTCTCACAAGATTGTGAAGTAAACCAATGGCTCCGACAGTAAAATGAGACAAAACTCCAGAATGGTTCAATTACTTGTTTGGTCTTTCTTCTCGCGATTAACTTCGACTATTTGTTGAAACTCCCTTTCACTGTTAGCTATGAGACGCTTGATAAAGTCGAACACCGTAAGCCTGATGCTGCAGTATAAGAAATGAAGTAAACGGTTAGTTACTAGCTGGTGCAGTACATGAAAAAACTTCGTAATTTTTTTTTTTTATAACGGGAATTGGAGCTTTGTCCCACTATATACTCAAAAGACACCTGCACTCGTTCTGAGGCTTGGATTTGGGAGAACAAAAATTTTATTATTAAGCTCAGGCAGCCCCTTGGAAACAAAACCTTCACAATAGTTATAATTCAAAGGAACGGCTGAATAGTGTTTGAAGGCCAATAGTGATCAGCTGCTCAATTTCAGAGCTCAGACGGATCATTTCGTGTGACAAGAAATGATTTCAAAAAAGTTTTTTTTTAAACCAGGAAATCGGAGCTTCACTCCATTAAACCTTGGGTAACCACACCCGGGAAATCGAATTCAATAAAGTTGCATAGTTGTATATAACCATCAAGAGTGGTGAGAGTTTCCTAGCTTATAGATGCATGTGTTGGTAATGCCAGAAATAAAGCTTCATGACACCGAAAATGGCACAGAATTCAAATAAATACTCGACTTTCAAACATCAAAATCTCAAGCATAAGACATCTAAAATTTGTTAGCAAAAGTTCTTGACAATGCATAATGCACGAAAATTAAAGTGAAACAATCAAATGCATAATGGCTATAAGCATATAATAGGAGTGAATGCCAACCTGTTGTTTGGAAGGGTTTTCAAAACATTTGGAACAAAACCCCTATACAAGCCAACGACTCCATCATGTGCAATAATACCTACATCAAAGATGTCAACCAAGATGATTTTCTTTCATAAATTTCAATTCTGGTAAGCTCCATTTGATAACTATTTTGTTTTTTCTTTTCTTTTTGAAATTTAAGTCTCACCTACTCCAACCTATGATTTTCCTTACTTTGATATCTACATTTTTCCTATGCTTTTAAAAACCAAACCAAAATTGAAAAACTAAAAAAAAAGTAGTTTCCATAAACTTGTTTTAGTTTTTAGAATTTGGTTAGGATTCAAATACCTCCTTAAAGGAAGATGAAACCATTTGTAGAGAATTTAAGTGAAAACAAGCTTAAATTTCATATACCAAATTGTTTGGTTTTCAAACGAGGCCTTAAAAATTCATTACCTATGTAAAGCTATAACAGATACAGTACTCTATTCCAGCATTACCTGAGAAGGCTTCGAAAACTGTCTTGTAAGGTGTGCCCCTCATCTGCATCTGTCTTCTCACAGTGTCCAAAGGATAACACGTAAGTGTGGCACAGGAAGCTGATATCAAGGCTGTTAGTAAAGATGCTTCAGTTCTCTTTTGAACTTTCTCAGGCAAAGACTTCTTCAATCTGTATGGAAAAGAAAACCTATTGATATGAAATCTTAACTTCCATGCAAATTTTAACGTATAAGGAGGCCCCGATGAACTCACAAGTCGAAAATGCAGAAGTTTACAGCAATGTAAGGAGCTATGCTAATAAGGGAAGGTCCAAGACCATAGTAGAAGGACGCTATGCCTTCCTCTTTTAGCATATTCATGGCAACCTGAAAATGATACAGTTTTCATCTTGATATGGAATTTGTTTCTTATAATTGGAACACGCTGGTTAATCATACCTGAGACATAGTTCGGCAACCTGGTTCGACTGCTAACCGTAATCTTAGAACATCTAGTGGGTACGTGATCTTCAAGGAAACAACTAGTACTTTTTAGAGAAATTGTAATGATGTATCACAATGAATGAGATGATAAAATGGAGAATTTGTTGAATTGTGTTAAATCACCAATCAACCCAAAAGCTTAAGTCGATGGCTTGGGATAAATTTAATTATATCAACCAATAGAATTGCTAGTTAAGGGATTATGGAGCAACCAATAGAGGAAAATGTTATAGCCAAACTGGTTGTGGTGGTTTTTATTAATATGAGTAGCTTTTCATCTTCTCTTTGATAACTTCCCTAGCTACTTTGATAGGATTTTGGGAGAGCAACATTTTTATTTAGGCAATTTTGATTTGATTTTAAATGGAACCAAGTGAAAATAGTTATGTCTCACTAGAGGATCCAAAATGATTAACCTAAGTTTAAGAGTTTAATTGATACAATTGTTAGTTTAGTATTTTAATTTATTCAACCTACAAAATTTAGAAATATAAATGGATAATTTCCCTTTATTTTAAATGCACTACCAGATCATAAGTATTATATTTTTTCGCAAATGCATGGACATCATCTTCAAGGATTTTACCAATGAGTAGACCAAAATTTGGGGCCATTGCTTACAAAAGTAGATGTCATGCCGGCACAAGCACCTGCAGCAAGTCTTCCAAACACAGATAGTTCACCATCTTTCCCCCTTAAAAGTTTCTGTCAGTTCAAATATTAGAAAACGTATAAGAATCATGTAACTTTTAAAGCCTGCTTATTATGTAAGACATACCTTATACGTTTCATAAGCAAAAAGCTGGACAGCACTATATGGTATAACTCGTATGACCTGGAGTATTCAGAAAGGAACTATACGAAATCATAACTCAAGAGTACAGCAGATGAAACTTGAAATTCAAACTCTACACCACACCAGCACCAGCTAGTAATTTTAGGGCAAATACCTGAGGAAGGTTGCCTTTCCAGTACCCTTTAACCCCTTCATTCTGACCTATAGTTGCTATAGCCTGCAGTTAAACCTAAGTCAGCACAAACCAATGCAAACATGAGGATATTGTCACAATGATAGAGATAACATATGAACCTAGTGGACCACAAAACTCCAAAATTAGTGTCTTTTGTAGACTAGCAATCTCATCAAAATTCCATCAGTCATTTCTATCAATTTAATGATTGGAAAGTTAAAATAAATTTGAGATAGTATGCCTCTTTCCATTCTCAACCTTGAACACCCTATCTCTGTCACCATTTTATCTGTTCTTCCTCTTTCAATTTTCCAGAATTTGGATCAAGATGTTCCAACCCTACTGATTAAGATGTTGCAATCCTTTAAAACAAATGTCACATGATTCGAATTTAACTAGGATTGAACAGGGATCTTCCATGCTGTGGAAATAAGAAATGATATAAATGCATTTGATCATTGTTGTGTCTGACAAATGATATCAAGAGTGGCAATAATCCTCAGATTACAACACGAAAATTGGCAAAAAGATCTTCATTTTCCAACTTTGTAATAACCCAAATTATTCCTAATGTTCATCATCTACTTTGCTACATTTTTGCCCGAGGTGCACCCTGTCAACATTTAAGCTTAGCAATTTGAAAGTTTTAAGCCATAAATTATAACATTCCCACAACTATCATCATGTAATAACACTTACTTACAAAGCTAGTTAAAAAGAGTAATAGCTCAGCAGCATAAGTGTGTACCCATAAACAAAGAGGTGATGGGTTCGAAGCCATCATCCCCCAATTGTAGTTGAACTAAAAACAACCCTATAAAGGTATAACATGTGGGAAACTCTACCTCCAAAGCTATAAACAACACCACCCATAGCCATACCTCAATGAAGCCAATTGCTTTCTTGGTGCCTTCATTAGCTACTCGTACTCCATGAGTCTACAAGTAAATCACATAAATCAAACTATCAATTGAAAATTTAATATAATATAACTAACATGAGGTCCCAAAATTTAAATTCCCATGTTATTTCTGTCTCACTTTAAATTAATAGTCCAGCTATTAATATTCTAAGATCTCAAATCTTTGCCTCTAGGAAACCCCACCCCACCCCATCCCATCCAACTCAAATAAAATTCTATTCCACAAAAATGAATTCAACAAAAATAGTTTCGAATTGGTCAATTTTGCAAGACAATAAAAGGAATTAGCAGTTCCCTTTCATCATGCAAGAAGCAATTGTGCAATCAGGTCAAACAAGCTTTGGAATCAAAATATTAGGTGAATAAGATATACAATTTTTTGAAATAAGGGTAACCACACCCGTCCTTAAGCCAAGCACCGGAGACATTGAAAGAGTATTGTGACAGATGAGTGTCGAACCTAGGACCTTGAGGGGAACATACCCTCAAAACCTAAGTCTTCAACCATTGCGTCAACCCTTGGGGATGTATAAGATATACAATTAACGGTTTAGATATATTCAGTTATTGGATTCATGTTTAGTTAGAGTTAGTAGATTTAGTTGTTATAATCCATAGAGGAGATAAAATGTTGACTTATTACTCTTCCAATTTTTAACTTCGATATGTATCAGAGCAAATTTTTGCTTCTCTTGCATTTTCCTTCCTCTGCATGTCTTCTTTTCAATGATTGGCGCTTCATCTCAATGCTTGATTCTTCTCAATTGGCGCTTTGCCCATCCAATTGGTGTTTGATTCTACTAATTTATTATTATTGCTTGTTGGACTGTCTAATCTACAACCTCCAACTGGAGGGGACTATTAAATATATAGATTGTTATAATCTTAGATTTAGTTTTCTGTAGTTTTAGTTAGGTTTCACAGATTTAGATGATTTTTATGTATAGATATAAGTTCCAGATAAAATGTTGAGTTCTTCAATAGGTGCTAGGAAGAAACACAAACGAACATACACGACCGAAATTCCAAACGAAACTAATCAATATTCGAGAACGAACACAAAGATTCATAAAACAAAAACAGAAAACAAGAACGCCATTCATTAGCCTCGAATACAACACGTAGAACAACAAACCTGCATAAGAAGCTTGATACGGTCGAGAGGAGCGGTCACGGACTTCGCGGCAGCACCGGCGACGGCGCCGGCGGCAAATGTGGCAACGTCTTTAGGCACCAAAGCGAGTAAAGCCAGCGGATGCGTCAAGAGCTGAGACGGAGACGGAGCGAACTCGTGTTGTTGGTCTCGCTTTTCGGCAACCGAAATGCATGCGAATTTGCATCGGAGGCGACGGCAATCGGCCGCCGGAGTACGGCGGACCTGAGGATTGTTGCTCCATAATCCATCGGAGAAATCGACAGGAGATTGAAGAGAGGCTGTGAGAGTTGGGATTTTCCGCCATGCCACGGCGGCGTTGTCGACATTTTTCGCGGGTTTCGCCATTGGAGAGAGAGATCTGTTTATTGAAGAGGGAGCATTGAAAAGATAAGGTAAGTCGCTGTAGAAACAACAAGGGAGAAATTTGTTATCAACTTTTTGTAGCGACTGATTTTATCCAAATTCCAAAATCATTTAAATTCAGATTCCCCTAGTTTTTTTAATTTTTTGAGGCTTAGTTTTTGTTTTTTTTTTTTAGGTTAAACTGGTAAGGGATTCAAACTCAATTAATTGGGATACTGCTGAAATACTATGATTAAACTCATACTTTGAGATTTAAATTAAGGAAGTGGTAAATAGTAAATTATAGCATTCTTGTCATTAACAATTTAGGAAATGGGTAAGAAATAGATTAAACTCGTTATCTTTTAGTTATTTGTGGATTCTTTTAACCACTAGACCAATTTTTTATGGTAGGATTAAAGTCCATTAATTTTAAGGTTATTTGATTGAAACTAATCAATTTTGTGATTATCAATTTAATGCGATTTGAATCTGTTTTTTTTTTTTGTTTTTTTAAATATTTTCTAAAATCTTGATATCTATACCATTTTTTTCTACTCTTAAAAAATCCTCTTAAATCAACCCAACCATGAAGCTTGAATGTGAAGATGGTGTGTCCATTCAACTAATGGAATGGTGTCTTCTTTCTATAAAATTATTATTATTATTTTGAGTACAACTTTCTAAAAAATTAAATTAGATATCTTATTATTCCATTTTATATTTTTTAAGTTGATGACCAATGACCGAATGGGTTAGAGACGCAATGGTTTCATTGTTTGGTTGTAAACCAGTTCAACACCAGCGTCATAGGTTGGAGCCCGAGAATCGGTATTTATCTCCACTCTCCAAATATGTACTAAAAAAAAAAAAGTTGATGACCAATGTCTTTTTTCATGGATTATGCGTTGGGTGGAAAAACAATTGCATTCTCCTTATAATTGAAGCGATAAAATTGGAACCTACAAATTCTTAATTAAAGATATATATTAATTGCTATTAAATTAGGTTCATTTTAGTGAAAAATATGTATATGGGATGATACAACTTTTTATTAATTAAAAATTGAATAATTATCTCTAAGTTACCAACCCCCATCAATTATTTCTCAGTTCATGTTAAGGATATTGATTGGTTTAAGAAAAGTTTAAAAGTTCGGTTTGTGCTTTTGTCCATATGCACTTTGCTTAAAGTTTTTTTTTTCTTTCGTTCTGAAATAGCTTGCTTAAAGGTTTCTATAGTGAGAGTAACAACAATTCAATAAAAATGACAAATAATTCATAAATTTGTAAACAAATTCCTAAAATGTATGCATGGGATAATCATTTTAAATGATAGAATGATTCTTCCTAGTATTATTAGTTTGGAAATTAAAAAAAATATAAAGTTCTGTTTGGTTTAAAGAAATAATTTTGATGGGAGAAAGAAATCTCTAATTTTAGAGGGCAATTAATCGTGTCCATTGACTAAGGAAAGAAAAAAAAAACAACAATACATAACTATAATACACCACACCATTGACTAGAAATTGTACTGAACTTCAAAATTTTGAATATAAATTATCTTATATTTGTAATCAAAATGATTTCAATTCAATAATAATTCACATATACTCACTATCAATTATTGCTCGTCTAATATTTATCTTAACTCAATTCTCTATGGGTTATTGTAAATTAATTATTATATCAACACTCTTACATTCTTCAACATCAAAACATGAGATATATTGTATAAGCTTTAATTGAATGATAGAAGGAATGAAATGAAAACAATAACCTTTTTCTTTAGCATTTAGATTGTGCACTATTCATCCTCAATTGGCTATATTACAAAGAAAGGCATTTCTTAAAAACAACTTTTGAGTGTGCAAAGAACCAACCATACTTTTAATTTTACATGCCCTAAGCCAATGTATAACACAAATAAAAGAAATAATACATACACAAAAGCCTTTTAAATGACAAACAGTCAGCAACAACACTCACTATTCAGTGTTCACTATGTCATTTGTATATTCATGTCACTCAATTCTGGATAATTTCTGCCAACTTCACAAAGATTCAATAACGAAAAACTCTGCCGAACACGATCTTCAAGTCAATTTAATCCAACACGAATGACAAACGAGAGAGAATTTGATGGTCTTGTCAGTTTCGATTTGTCGAGAAATCCGTACAATTACGAGGAAAGCTGGAACCTGCCCGTAGGCTTCTTTCTTCTCCATCCCTTCGAGTTTACAAGACAAAAGAAGATACATGGCATTATAACCAAAAATTGGAAGTTGAAGCACAAACAAGTATATTAGTTTTGGAAGCTTACAAATGCGGCGTAATACACGAAGGTCAATCCCGCCAATGCAATGAATGCTATTTGGAATACATTATACCTGCAATAAAACAGCCAAGTTCATCCAACCCAGTAAAAAAGGCAGATGGCAAAGATTCGGAATCAGAAAACTCGAGCATAAATTATCGTCACTCACTTGTACAAATATCGGATACCGCGAAGAGACTGCAATGTGTGTCCAAAGATTTCTTGTGCTGCAGTTGCTCGTGCATAGTATGCAAATGCGGTTGAGCAAAACTGAATCACACTATAAAACAGAGAAAAGACGCGCAACAATCGATCAAACAATTTCAGGTACAGAGCAGACTCCCCTTCTAATGTCATCCAAACAAGTGACAACTAATGACAACCGCTTAACATTTGACCAAGATATTTTTTATCTTTAGACATTTTATAATTTTGAAATGACAGCCTAACCTAACTACATTATTGTTGTCATGGTATCATGGACACTAATAGAAAATTAATTCCGAGATAGGTAATCACTCTGGTTTCAACCAATTACTTCAGAGAATAATTCATCTGGCCATCCCAAAAGAGACCAGAGCCTTTTCATCCAAAGAGCTTAATATCTGTACAAAAAGTTCAAGGTAGCGCCTTCCCGTGCCATTACTCTCAAACCAGAACTACCGCTATGCACCAATAATGCATACAGTCAACAATTGAACTCCTAGGGCTAGAAGAATATAGGCACCATGCAGCCAGGCACTTAAGAAAAGTCAAGCTGGAGTTACCAACTTTTTTTTTTGATATCGGTGGATTGTTCGGGCCAGCTTGCACGCACCTCGACTAATGGATTGAACTCATCATCTTATGCACTCCAAGACCCTCTTTGACCACTAAGCCACTCCATGATGGTTGCTGGAGTTACTAACTATAAAACTCAATAAATTATATTAATCAGCCGGATCCTTAATATTCTTAGGGAGGAGTAACGTGATTTTTAATGATAGAACGAGGGAGTTCAAAGTTTTCTCTCTTGCGCGTGCCGACATATGCTATTTTTTTCCGAAGAGTTCGATAATCATTGTCCCTTTCTATTCCAAGAATATCATCCTTCCATCCCTTTTTGTACGCCCTAGGTTCTAGTCTTATCCATGTCCATACAAATGTATCCCAAAGAAGAAGAAAAGGAAAGAGCAATTGAAGATCCTAACCTGATAGAGCAGAGGAGGATAAGTCCCACATTAAATAGGAAAGAGTTCATCAGAGTGGCTCCCCACCTATATGCAGCAAAACGACGACGTCATCAACAGCTCGACAGACAACAAAATAAAAGGAAAAAAAAAATCAAGACTAAGAAGAAGTTAACTACTTCATAGGATGGATTGTGATAAAAGCTAGACTCAAGCCAACCATCATGGCTCCAGCAACTACTGCAAGAAGAAGGTAGAAGCAGAAGAATGCAAAAGCTGCAGTTCCAAGAAGACCTGATGGCATGGGAAAATAATCATCATATCAACACTTATCACAGAAAAAAAAATGCATGAAAGAAGAATGTGAGGGAAAAAACTGTACCCCAGACATCATCCAGTTTGATAAAAACTTCATTCAGGAAAGAAGAGAGCGGGGGATTAATTAGCAGATATATAACAATATGTATAATCCAAGCCACAGAAACAATCAACCTGGCCAACAGAAAAAGGGGTAAATCATAATGTGACTGATATGTATTATAATATAAAGATAATAAAGATACTAGTTAACCCAAGTGTTCGAGGTACTTAGACCCTCCCAATCTTGAGATCACTCTCAGGCCCAGATACTCACTACCTCAATACTTCTCAATATCCTTACCTCCCTTCCCTCTCTTATTTATAGTCTAATATGATTATCCTACTCCTAATAAGATTGACCATTCCTTATCTTACTCATAATAGGATTGATCATTCCTTATACTACTCCTAAAGGAGTCTCATCAGTGACCGAAGTAACAAATCTGGAAGAAAAAAAAGTAAATGAACTCAAGTCTATATACTTCTCATGTAATGTATTTCGAAGAAAAGGAACATGACTACGAAAAACAAAAAAACAATGTGGCAACTGGATCAACTACCTTGTGCAGAAAAACAGAAAGTATAATAGAAATGGGGTTGACATTATCTATTTTCCAGAAAGCATAATAGAAATGGGGTTGACATTATATATTTTCAGTTTTTTAAAAAAAGACCCCAAGATCCTAACTTTGGTAGAGCAACTTTGGTAGAGCAACAATGTTTTATAAAGTTTGTTAAAAAAAACAAAACAAGGGTTTATAAGGTTTTCCACCAAATATTCGTTGGTGATGAATTTAATAGATACAAAATACAACTGATCTACCCCTTAAAGCTAGAAACATACATAAATAATAAAATAAAAATAAAAATAGCAAGATGCCACTTTCCTCACTCTTCAACAAATCACTCTGCACCATGTTGTGCGCCTATGTTTTAAATAAAATGTGAACGTGAAATAGATGCTAGCAAGAAACAGACAACCAAGAACTGGATATGCTTAAATGTAAATATCTTGAGAGATCAAACTTCACTTACCCCAAAACTCCCAGCACAAGTTTTGCCAAGTAGCCAAGAACAGTCAATGCCCATGAAGTCTCCGCCTGTATCCGGTTTGGCATATTAATATTTCCATAAAAGAGATAACGGAAATAGCAATCCAATAGAAAAGGTAGCAAAAATAAAATCCAGCAGTCCACCTTTTCTCCTTGTGGGTACATCTCTTCTAAAAGCTTTACATCCTCTTCCAAATGAAGCAACTCCTAAACAATTAAACAAGTAGATATCTCCATAAACATTAAGAATGAACATCTAAAATCAAACTTTGGTAATGTATTGAAGTTCTCATCAAACGAAAATTATACTCAGAATCTGAGGTTTCTCAGTATTTATATGATAAATTGATAATAGCAAACAATGAATGTGTTCAAATTTCAAAATGAGATTCAAAAAGAAAAGGATGGGGAGACCCCAAAGAACATCAATACCAAATTCTTCAATAGTGAAGCATACCTTCTCTACAGCCTTCACATTCTTTCGCCATTTTCTACCCTTAGAACCACTTCTTTCTTCCTGGTGGAGTGCATCAGCAGCTTTCTTCAGATCTCTTGCCTTTTTTCCTAGGTCTGTGGCTTCCTGCAGGATACAAAATACAACTTAATAAGCGAGAAATTAGCAAGTCGCCCTCGCCATTAAAATAATAACAAATGTGCATTATGATTATAAAAAGCTAAAAAAAAACCTTGATGTACTGTGAGCGAGTAATGACAGCCTTTGGACGCCTAATGAATGAGAAAATGAGGCCCAAGGGTAGACAAGCAATGCCAACACCTCCAAATATCTAGTGGAGAGGGAAAAAACAGAGAGAGATTAGCAAAATGTCTTTTGATTGTTTTAAAATTAAACAGTACGCAAAATTGTCTGCAGATAAAAAGCAATAACTTGATAAACACCAAAAAGTTTGCTTCGTGAAAATAACGGCAAGATTAGCAGTACGCATAAATTAAACATGAAACACTTATCAGTAAATTCAATATCATACTTCCTCGAAAATTCCAATTACTAGACAGACTAATAGGAGTCAGGCATTGAGAGAAAGGACAAGAGTACATGTATTGAAATTCTTTACGATTTTGTAAATTATGAAGGGACTGTTTTTCTCCAATCTCAATCACTAAACTTACAGAGAAGAGTACGGATCCAACAATAGTGGCAAGAGCAACAACATATTCAGGAAAAGTAGTTCGCATTGTCCATGTTTTCTCCGATGAAGAATTGGTCATGAATGCTGAACACTGCAACACAATGAAAAAAAGGATTCCTGAAGATGCTAATTTCATAAAACTATGCAAATCTATAATTAAGAACTGACAACCAAAGGCAAACTAGAAACCAAATACAACGTGTAGAATTTTCAAACAAAATTAGAACCTGGCCGGCACCATTTGCGATGCACGGTCGGCTGCTAGAGAACTCCCATTGACTAGGAAAAGGAGCAGTGTTTGAAGATAGATGCATAACAGTGAAGTCAACTTCTCCAACAAGCCCTGAGAAACGTACCAACAAAGTTTATGAGTTAAAGTAAAGGGACATGGCAAATTTTCAACCTAAAACTAAGGCTTTAAAGGAAAAAAAGAAATTATTATGATTTAGATACACATATGCGCCAATGGAAAAAAAAAAAAAAAAAAAACCATGTATATGCGACAGTAAAAGAGCCATGAATAGTCAATTCATCACTGGGCTATTTTTTAAGGTAAAATGAGTTAGTTATAAAGGAAAGAAAAACCCAAAGTATTGTTTTATTATATATCATGAGTGTCGGAGCCACCCTAAGCACATCTAGATTATTTGATAAACTGACTTTGTAACATTTGGTTGTCAAGTTGTGTCTTCATTCCTTCGATGTCTACCAGTACCCGGCCTAGGACGGGTGTGGTTATCCCAGGTATAGTGGAGCTCCGATTTTCCAATTTAATTACCAAATTAATTCCTAGGTAGGTGACTACCATAAATTAAACTAATCCATGATAGTTACCAAAAAAAAAATTTAAGCTTTCATTTGTTGAAATGTGAGGAAGAAGCCTAAAGTTTAAAGTAGAATCAGCACATCTTCTAAATACTTCTTGTAGCCAAAATTAAAAAACAAAATATAAGACCAAAAAAGGCAAAAAATGGATAAGAGTTGACCATATAAAAAATCAAGCATTGCAATCATATTTCAAGCGTTCATTAGTTGAAATGTGAGGTAGAAGCCTAAAGTCCAAACGAAAACATTTTCATTGATAAGATGAAAGGGTTACAAGGTTTGGGTGAGATTCTAAGCTTTTTTTTTATACAATCTCCTCTCAAGTATTTGAACCACCAACTATGATTCCTAAACAGCCAATTAACTTGAAAGCAGACAAGCAACGAGCATAAAACTAAGCAAGTTTACGGTTGAAATTCGAATCAACCCATCTTCAAAATACTTCTTCTAGCTACAATTTAAAACCAAATATAACACCTAAAAGGCCAAAAAAATCATCAAGAATAAGCACAAGAGCTGACCGTATAAAATTCCGAGCAGGAGACCACAGACAATGGCCATTACCACAACCCAAATCAAAGCGCTTTTGATCCGTTTCCCAATGCTCCTTCACAAAGACAACAAAAAACAAATAAATCCTCCAAATAATAAACAAAATTAATTTCAAATTCAGAGCAATTACTTGTCCTGGTCTCCTTCATAGTAGAACATAGCAAAAGGAATAACGAAAAAGACAAGCACAGCATCGACGATATAAATAACAAGCCATAGATCCTTCATCGGCAATGTTAGGTTACAAGCGCCATTATACAAAGCGTGCTTGCAAGCCTGCCGGTTCGCGACGTCGGCCGGTAACATCAGAATCGAAATCAACGCAACAGAGAGGCCAAAAACGACGACAAATTTGGGAAAATAAGCCTGATTCTTATCATCAGGGTGCTGGTAATTAACCAGAAGGTAGACATTGAAGATGAACACGATCACGCAAACAACTATTGCGACGATTACGAGGGCGAGATTGAAATCGCCCATTGTTAACGAGCTCTCGATTCGAAACCAGAACGAAATCGAATCGAAGAGATCGGAGAAAAGCAACAATCGGGCGAATTTCTCTTTGATTTCGAAATTGGAAATACGGATCTGGTTCGTGTAGGGGACGTTGGTTATTGAATTTTTTTTCTAAATCTCAATTTTAGTTCTGTATTTTATTTTTAAAAAAGATTAATAATAAATATTTATTGACTATTTTTTTTTTGGGCTTTTTTCATAAATAGACCCTATTTGAAAAGTATTTGCAAATATATATATCTACAAAAATATTAGCAAAAGTAGATTTTGTTTTAATACATTATAAAATCCGACAATAATGAATTACAATCATATCCTCATATTTGTTGTTTTTTAATTTTGGAAGAAAAATTTCAAAAAAGGAAAACTATTTCACATTCCAAAACCACAAATCGCAAATTTATGGGCATTAATTGTAGAAAAATATATCATTCGAAATCACATTTATTAGAGACGTTTCATCTTCCTTTTTTAATACCTGATAAATTTAAAAAATAACGATCAAATTATTGGTTTTTCATTTGGGGAGTAAAATTTTAAAAAAGGAATTCGTCTCACATTCCAAACTAGAAATCGCCAATTTATGGTGCATTAATTGTAGGACGAGAGTGGCGACAATACATTGTTAGATGTACTGTGTTGTGATTTACATACAGTATAGTTCGTAATGTACATGTTATTTGATTCTAATAAGTTTATTTATAAATAAACCGTATGAGCGGCTGAACGTTCAATTTCGTTGATTGAAACTAGAACACGTTTGATAACCACACAGTATTGAAACAACTTAGTATATACGGTACAACCATAATATATCACGTATCATACCGTATTTTTAAAACTTTGTGTTTTTTTTAAAGTGTTTAATTTGCTGATATGGATACTTGTAGTGTGATTTAATATGTTTGCGACAACGAACAAGTAATTTTGAATGTATAATATCGTATAGTAAAACATTGAGAAATAACATATGTAATATTTGTGAATTGATAGAGATTCGTACTGTTGGAACAACTTCACACAAAATTACTATTCAAAGTGAGATCAATAGTAAATAAAAAAGGTCTCATGGGTTACAAAATTGAAATTGAAAGCATTAGACATAAAAAAAGATCAGTAATGTAAAATCATCATTGAATGAATGCGTTCCTCAATATTTATGCGACGCTCTTCAGCTACTTCATGATTATGGTACATCTCATTTTCATCATACTGACCATTATGTGCAATACAGATTGGAATGCTTGTTGAACCTATAAGGAAAAGTTGTATAGTATTACAAAAATGTCCAAATAATATTGCTCTATATTATAAGTCGTATAATATACATGTATAAACAATACCGTATTGCGGAATGAAAATTTAATGAATAGTAATATGAGTACGAAAAATGTATTATACATGAATAAAAAAGAATAATAAACCATAAATGTATTGTGTAACTTATACAATATGTATAATGAAATAATGAAACATATAGAGTTTTGTATAGTTTATACAGTAATATAACGTACGGTACATGGAAAACTACAGTAGATAATACTCAAGTATACATGACTTGAACATTTTAGTATGTAGATAATACTGTTCTACATATGATTTAAATACATTTCTAAACAGAAATATTGACATTGTAAATAACACTATGTGCAATTTCAAATGGAATGATAATGAACCTATAAGGAAAAGATATACAATATAACTAACCTAAAAATATAGTATGAACATACAATATATAGTCAATTATACAATTTCTTTAACTGTATAGAAATCGAGGACGTGTGAATATACGGTATATACTCAATTATACAGTTTTGTAGATGTATATACAGTCAATTATACCACAATATGAATTGGAAAGTACGAAGATACTACTGTTGTACATATGATTTTACTACATTTTCTAAACATGATTTTGACATTCTAAAGATTGGAATATAAATGAATTAAATGTACAAAATTGACATAAATAGAAATAAAACATATCATACTAAACAATCTGAGACATATCGAATCACGACTATACTGAGAATGAACAGTAACATGCTAATGGTGATGGATAAGTAACAAAAACGTGATACAAATACTGTGAAAAACGGAGATTATTGAGAGAAGATGACTTAACTCGTATGATTATACCATCCGATCGGAGCTTTGTGGTTGAAGAAAATTTACATTTTACATGGTGGGCGGAATGTGAAAAGAGAGAATGAATAGAGCTGCATAAACGAAAATGGAGGAATGGAGAATGGAGGAAGAAGAGTGAAACAGAAAAGGAAAAGGAAGAAAGATGGAAGATAAATGAGAAACGGAATTAAAATCTTTTGCATTAAAAAAGTTGACAATTAAATATGGTATGTTTTAAAAGAATGGAAAATATGTTTAAATGGGTGTTTTAATTCAAAAATTTAGTATTAAATGTGATAAATGAAAAAATGGTATTAATGAAAAATTAATAATTACGAATTTTAATAAAAGAATTAACTTTGCAAAAAAAAATCTTGGGCGCCTATATTTGCAAATACTTTTCGGATGTGGTCTAGTTACTATAATTTCCCTTTTTTTTAAACATTATTTATTAATTTTTCTAACCAATACTATTGTATTTTTTTTTTTTTGAAATTGTGGTAGATAGTCAAATCTCACAAAATAATTAGTCTAGATAAATTTGATTTTTTTGCATCTATAATTAAATATACGATATAATTAATATTTATCTATAATTTAAAATATTAATATAGTATTATGTATTACTAATATATTATATTTTTTTTAGACAAAACCGGCATTTTATATCAGAGGCCAAAGCCCAAAGAAATGTCCACACATACATCGTCAAGAATTAGCTTATGAAGCCAAGGGAGAAGTCTGTCTCCCCAAAACATGGACAACCCACTAGAAAAAGCCCAATTAGCTATATCATGAGCAACTTTGTTTTGAGATCTAGGTACAAACCTAATACCAGTAAAACAATTAGAGGAAAGGAGAAAACGAATTTCACTCAAGATGGCTCCCATCTCCGAATCCAACAAGGTGCCTCCATTTACAGCTTCAACAACAGTTTTAGCATCCATTTCAACATATAATTCCATCAGGCCACTACTCACCCCCCAACCTCAGGCCAAACAACAAGGCTAGAGCGTCAGCTGAGAATGCATTTAGCTGGGAGTGATGAAAGTTAGCCGACGCCATCACACACTTACCGCAATGATCCCAGATGACGACCCCAAGGCCAACTCGGTTCCAACTTTTTGAGCATGTTGCATCTACGTTCAAGACAAACTGACCAGCCTCAGGCAAGCGCCAATAGCTACCAACATTCAGATCTCTAGGAGGACCCGCATAATGAGATGAACGAATAGCTCCTTGATTGGCACTTTGAAAATTCGAGAGGTAATCTTTTACCCATTCAATTTTGTCCATTACATTCATAGCTAAGTCTCCTATGATTATTTTGTTTCTATCATTCTAAATAGACTACAAACCGATACAAAAAATAGCCAGATTCTGATCAGATAAAGTCTTCCCCAATTTGAATAAAACATCCTGCATTTCAATTGCACCATTCACAAGCGGCACGATCTCAAACAAAACAACAGAAACTTCTAAAATTCTTTGGCCCTCTTACAATAAAAAAAGGTATGCATTCCAGTTTCATTCTTATTCTTACATAAGTAGCACATAGGAGACTGAACAATGTGTCTGGCAAATAAATTTTGATAAACCGAACAATGGTTGTGAAAAACACGCCAAACAAAAATACGAACCTTAGCAGGAATACAAAGAGACCATAATCTTTTCCACCAACTAGTCACCAACTCTGAATTAGATGAAGACTCAACCACTTTAAGATCCATATGGAGCTTATAGGCGCTTTTAACCGTAAATACTCCATCCTTCGAAAAGTGCCACATCCAAGAGTCCATGTCACTTGTTTTGATAAAACAAAATCCACGTCTACTGGCCACAGAATAGACTCAATTTTCATAACATCCCATGATCCTTCACTTGAGATAATCTCAGAAACAGTTAAGGTTTTGTTTGAGTACAGAGGGGTTGTGGCAACTTTGAAAGAAAATCCCCTAGGAATCCAAGGAGAGTAAAAATGTGAGTATTCTTTCCATTACCAATACGCTTCCTTATACCTTTACACAGAAGGTCTTTACCCCAAAGCAAACTTTTCCAAACAAGGGACGGTCTATAACCCAAACGGGCATCCAAAATCTCTCCATTCGGGAAGTATTTACCGTGAAAAACTTTCCCGACCAAGGTAGAAGGGAACTTCAAAAGCCTCCAAACTTGTTTTGCAACCAAGGCTTGGTTAAAACCTTCTAAACATCTGAAACCGAAACCACCTTTATCTTTCGGCCAGCAAAGAGCCTCCCATTTTGTCCAATGAATTTTAGTTTTTTTCGTAGAGCATCCCCACTAGAATTTAGCCATACACTGTGAGAGCTGCCAGTACATCCTTTTTTGGAGTCTAATACAAGACATAATGTAAGTTGGGATAGCTTGCACAACAGCTTTGATCAAAACTTCTCTCCCAGTAGCAGAAAAAAAAACTATGTTTCCATTCACTAACAGCCTTTTGAACTCTTTCTTTCAAAAAATTAAAGCCCCTCATTTTGTTAGCCGAGAAATGGGAAGGGATGCCCAAGTACATCTCTAAGTCAAGTACAATATTCACACCAAGGAAATTGGACAGATAAGCACTACAATCTGGTTGCACATTAGGACTAAATAAAGCTCATGACTTAGTAAAATTCACAATTTGGCAAGAACCTTTCTCATATATTTGAAGAATATCTCGAATGGTAGCAACTTCCTGGAATGTGGCTTTACAAAAAAGGAGGCTGTCATCAGCAAAAAGTAAATGAGAAATGGAGGGGTTGTTATAGGCAATTTTACAACCGGTTAAAGCTTCTGATTGTTAAGCAGCCGAAAGTAAGCACGATAAACTTTCTGAAATTAAAAGAAATAGGTACGAAGAAAGGGGATCCCCTTGTCTTAGATCACGCTGAGGAACAAAGTTCTTCCCAATCTTCCTGTTAAGGATCACAGAGAAACTCACCAAAGTCACACAATCCATAATAAGATCAAACCATTGAATACAGAAACCCAGCTTGATCAAAACTCTTATTAAAAAAAGCCATTCTACAGGGTCGTATGCTTTGCTCATATCGAGCTTAAGGGCCAGCAAACCGTCATAGCCATTTCTCTTCTTAGACACATGGTGAATGCATTCATGACCAAATAAGTAAGCAGTCATAAATCAATCTACCCGGTATGAAAGCATTTTGAGCCTCTGAAATGACAAAGGGAAGGATACCCTTCAACCGATTAGCAATAACTTTAGAAACAATTTTGTAGCTTACGGTACATAAGCTGATAGACCGAAAGTCCCCAACTTCTATTGGATTGATCTTCTTAGGAATCAACACTATATTTGTGTTATTGATCTCTCGAACAGATCGATTCTGATGAAGATAATCTAGAGCAGAACTAACCGTTTTTCCTTTTACAATATCCCAATACTTCTAGTAAAATAAAGCTGGAAATCCATCTGGACCTAGGGCTTTAATGGGGGTACATCTGAAAAATAGCTGTTCTGATTTCCTCTTCCTCAAAAGGCATACAAAGTTTTTCATTCATCTCCAAAGACACCTTACAAGGCATCAACTTTAAGGCTGCATCAATTTGATCATCATTTGGACAAGATGAATTAAAAATATTGAGAAAATGGTCTCTGAAAGTGTTGGCCACCTTCTCATGAGAACTAATCCAGCCACCCCCTATATCAAACACTCCTCGAATAAATTTTTTTCTGTTATCGTAGTGGCTTTTTTATGAAACCATTTTGTATTTCGATCACCCCACTTAAGCCAATTCTCTCGAGATCTTCGCTTCCAATAAATTTCCTCAGCCAACATAAGACCATCCAACTCGCTTCCCATTTATTGATTTTATGGAAATTTGGACCTACAGATGATCCGTACTCTTCCTGGATAAGAAGCCTAAGATTGTTGATAGCATTCCAAGTCTCATTTTTCTTCCTAGCACCCCAACTCCCTAAAGAATCCTTACAAACATCCAAAAGATTCTGCAAGTTAGAACAACTATTACAATTTTTCCAACCAGATTCAATGATAGTTGCACAAATGGGGTCATTAATCCAGAATTCCTCAAAACGAAAGCTAGGCTTAGAAGCAAATTATGAACAACTGTGTCCTTCTCAGTTTAGGCAAATTGGTCTATGATCCGAAGCATACCATTCCATATTAAACACTTTACCACCTAGAAATAGATCGCAGAAAGCTTCAATACCAGGAAACGATCAAGCCGTTTAAAAATAAGTTCACCATTTGTCCAGCGATTACACCAAGTGTAAATGTCTCCAGTAAACCCCAAGTCTTGAAGACAAAGATCATCCACCTTCTTTCTAAACAACTCTACATTGTTGGACACCTCCAAAGAACCACCCTTATTCTCATAAGCCCAAAGAGCCTCATTTAGGCCCCCACAAATGAGCCACGGGGAAGCATTTCCACTATGAAGCCTTCGAATTAGATCACAAGTTAAGTGTTTCTCTAAAGAATTAGCCCAACCATATACACTTGAAAATCTCCAACTTGAATTAAGACAAGAAACCCAAAAATTAATATGGTGGTTTGAAAATGAGTGAATCCTCACATTCAAAGCCTCTTGCCAAAACAAACCTAAGCCTCCACTTAGACCAACACAGTCCACAACAAAGCAATGTTTAAATCTCAAACGATTTTTAAGATGCTCTAGCTTAGCTGATCAACACTTAGTTTCAGAAATAAATAAGATTATAGGCTGTTGAGTGCGCATAACACTCAACAAATCAGAGAACGCCCTCGAGTTGCTCACACCCCGGACGTTCCAACATATTATTTTCATGGTGACCCGTGGGGCTACTAAGCAGCCATCACCAACACATAGGAATCATTATTCTCATCATCACCAAGACTTCTTTTGCTCCTTACACCAAATTCCTCATCATATAAAATCTTCCTTTTTCCTTTAAATGAAATATCAGTATTAGAGGTCCTCGTTTCCATCTCCGAAGTTCTGTAAAATCTCCTGAATTTTTTCCCTTTTTGGCCTCCATCAACAATCTCCATAACAGTCACAGTAGGCTGTTCAACCTCCTTATCCACCCCATTTAAGATCTCCTTTTCGGACCTTTCTCCACCATCAATTAAAGAATTTTCTTTTTCTGTAACTCGATTTTCAACAAGATCAATAGAACCACCCCTTGCAGGAAATTTTGCACCTATTGCAATGTTTGAATCATCATTGTGTTCACCAAAAGATTTGGTTAATAACACCAACTTTCTATCACCTCTGTGTTCTTCATCAATACTCAATTTAGGATCTTCCTTTTTCCAACGATCATTGGCGCTTCCAATTTTAACCAGATCCCATCGACCATTCCTTCCTTCTGAACGCCCTCCAACACCCCCTTTTTTAGGAGATGAGTTACCTTCTTCGGGAGATTTAGGAACAAATTTCTTAACATATGAAGCTTTTAGCCAATCACCATATTCATATATATTCACTCATTTACTACCAGAAGGTTCTTTATCACATTCCTTTGTTAAATGACGTATAGAACCGCAGACAAAGCAAATATCTGGTAATTTTTCATAAAGAATCGGACATACCATTGATTTGCCTTTAGAGGAAACCAATCTAAACCCACGTTGAAGAGGAACATTAACATCAAGAATTACTCTTAATCGGATAACAGGTTCAGTCCAATTATTATCACCATCCCAATCACTCTTCAAGAACTCCAATTTCATTCCCCAAGATTTTAGCCACTTCAATTGTCATACAATTGACTGGAATATTGTGGACTTGTACCCAGAATGTCGCTTTCGAAAAACAAAGACCTCCAACTTGATCATCAACTTTAGGTTCTGCAAAGACCATTAAGGCTTGATCAAACGACCAAGGACATTGGCTAATAACTCTTTGTTTGTCCATTAGGTTCTTGAATTTAATCAAAAAAGTATTATTACCTGCGTAATCAAATCTTGTCTCTTGGTGAACCCTCTAAACCGACTTCATAACACTAGTGAAGGCGTCAAGTGAAGGCGTCAACGTTCACTTGTTTGCTTGCTAAAACTCGTGCTGCTAAACAGAGTCGAATATTTTCTTTGGAATGTAGAATTGTTGGAGAAGTCACATTGATTGCTTTTCCCACCTTCTCCATCAGCGAAAAAGACTTCTATTTCCTCATAATATCCTCCATACTGAAAAAAAACTTCTAGGGATTACACAAAATCAAGAATCCTCTAAAAGCTTCTCAGAAAGAAAATCCACCAACGAATCTCAAAAATTCCTTCCAAGATGAATCAAGAAAAACGATCGATCTCAACATAAAGACCAACAGAGGTCTGAAACTAAGTAAACAACAGAAAAAGAAATTGATCCAGAAAGAAACACCCTCACCCTCACATGGAGGGAAGACTCTCACGTAGAGAGAAATTTTTTATTACTAATATATTATCAGTACAATATTTGCATATAAATATAACATTATGTATTAAATATATCGTATAATATATATGGTACGACTATAATTACTTTTTGTTGTCTAGTATTGAAGATATGTTTCCAATTTGGCCTTTTTTAAAAATACCCCTTTTTCAAAAAAAAAAAAAAGTTTTCAAATATGTTTATCATATCATATCATTCTATCTTAAAGTGTGGTTTAAGGAAAAAGCATTTTTGGACGATTTTATCCCTTAAGTCATACTCTAAATTACAAAAATGTCATGTATTGGAATAAAGTAAAAAAAAAAATTAAATACAAATAACGTAAAGATATTTACATTATTATTTAGATTTTCATCAGTAAAAGATAAGATATTTTTATCAAATCTCATAGATTTTATGACTAAGTTAGAAGATAACATATTTCAACAATCAAATGAAGATATTTTCAATATCATTTAAATTTTCATCATCTTTATAACGTAGAAAATAATATATTTTTACCTAATCTCATAGATTTTATTTGACATTTAATATTCTAATTAAAATAATAAATTGAATTTTCCAATCCTATAAAGAGTTGTCCGCATTTTGTTTACCAGAACAATTCCTTGCTTAGATTTACTTTTCTTTGTTTTTTGTTTTATAATAAGTTATCTTATTTTTGTTGGATTATTTACTTAACTTTCATCTAATTTTTCTTTTGTTGCAATAATTTTTGTAGGGATCCTTTTTGCATAATTATTGCCTTTCAAAAAAAAAATTGGAGATCTGGAAAAAAAGAAAATTAGAGATTTGGAAAAAAAGTTTGAAGAATGATAAGATTATCATCCGAGGTTAAAGTGCATGAATTCTCCAGTTTCAAAAGGTTGGTAACCATGATTTTCAGTTTGGTAACAATGATTTTCTATTATATATATATATATATATAATTCTCTATATTTTTGTTTACAAACATTTTTGAAACTTTCTCTGGATTACTTTCTTGGTTTCTTTTTGTTTTTTTTTATAATAAAAAAATTTAGTTATCTTATTTTTGTTGGTAATTTCAACAGTAATTTCAGTTAACTTTTTTTTTCTGTTGCAATAATTTTTGTAGGGATCTTTTGTTTGACTTGAAGATATGAAAAAAGAAAATTTGAAGAATAATAAAATTATCATTTGAGATTAAAAGTAAATTCATAGATGTAATAAATATATTTATAATTATAATAATGATATAACTCTTATAAATTTTATAATTCAAGAGTAATTGATAGATTAAAAAAAAAAACTAAAGAATATCGATATTTAAAAATCAGAGATAATATTTAATTTTAATGTGATAAATTTTATTAAGTTTTTTTTAAATAATAACACCTATTATTTTTTAAGTTCAAAATAAAATATTAACAGGTTTTTAACATAAATATGAATTTAATAAATTTAACTAACGTGAAAAAATGGTTATAAAATTCAATATTAGATTGAAATTGATGATTTAAAATATTATCACGTGCAATGCCCGGTTAAAATTCTAGTAGTTACTTCTATTAAAATTATTAATATTATCGAAGTAGGGCCAAATATTAAAGTAAACGGCGAAAGGAATCACGTGGAGCCCACTTAAATTGGTCAACAATTTGTGGGCTGACAATAGGGCCCATGTAAAGTCAACGGAAGCCCATTTTCAGGTATACAAAAGTGAAAGGGTAGTAATTGTCTAAATTATTTAAACTAATTAAAAGAATGTCTAGTTTTTTTAATCTTTTAAATTTTGGATGAAGTTTCTATTTAGTACTTCATTTTTATATTTTAAAATCAAACATTTTTATTATCATATTTAAATCATGTTCAATTTAATCCACAAGTTAACAAAATTATTAGTTACATAACAAAATGTTCGCTAAATTAATTTTAAGTTTTACCATATGACATAAATTTATTATTATTTTTTTTAAAAGTAAATTTAGAAGAGTTCCTTTTAGAGATATTTAAACACATAAAACACTCTCTTATGAGAATTTGATTCTCTATATAGCGTTAGCATTCTTTTATTCCCCTTCTGAAAAATGAAATATTTTTTATAATATTTATAATTGTCCGGGTCAACTTGTGTACATATAATTTAGACATGTGTATGCCTAAATTATTTGAAAGATATTCAAATCAATAATTTGGGCATTTGTATGCCTAAATTATTTTCAATTAAATTACAATGTTTAGTGTTTAATAAAACAATGTTTAGTTCGAACTTTTTAAGGTCGATTTTGATTATTAAACTTCCAAATTTATGTACTAAGAAAAATTCAAAATGTGTCAATATCATAAATTCAATATTGCTTATGGTGATTAAAAAAAAAAAAAATCGTTGATGTTTGAATTTTCTTAATTCGATGATCTTTAATTTGAAAATCTGAAAAATATATGCATGTGATCCAATTTAGATTTTAATGAATAATTGATTTTTAAAAGGAAAAGGGTTTTGAAGAGCATAAATCACCCAAATGTGAGGGATCGCCCTTTTTTTAAAAAGAAAGACATTTATTTACTCATACCAATAACAAAATATCGTATATTCTGTAGCCCTATCCTAAGAGAAATAGGATTAAAACAAAACCCTACAAATTCAGATTTTGTTTGAGAAAAAGAACCCTAGTACAGACCCACCATCTCTTTTGGAAACCCCAAATTTCCTGCAATTTTTTGAACATAGAGAGGAAGGAAATTGAGTCGATTATGAACATAGATGTGGTAATACAGTTCAACAATACAGTCTTCGATCTTCGAAATTGATATTTGGTTCACCATTATGAACATAGATTGGGGGATGATAAAATTACTCGATCTTCACATATACCACTTAATATCGATGCAGCAGAAATAAATTAGATTTAAATTATGGCAATAGCTAAAATAAATAAATGGAGTAAATAAAAAAAAGCAACAATAACACAAAGATCTTACGTGGTTCGGACGAAGCCTACATCCACGGGCGAAGACGACAAGAATATTCCACTAGAGTTCGATTACAAAACAACACAACACTCACCAAAATCCCAATTACACCCAAATATTTGAACTCACCAAAATTAATTTCTAAATGCAATTAGAAATTAATATAAAAGGAATTTAAAAATAAGAATTATAGAATTCTTAATTCTTGCTGTGCATATTAAAAGTGAAACATTATATGTGTATATATAGTGGTGATGGGCTGTAACGACCCGACCCGAATGGGGTTCTAAATAGGCCGTTACCTCAATGCATGCATACAAATCTACAGAAAATTTGCAAGATGGTGTTCGGATTCTAAGTAAAAACTAAAACATAAAACATCCATTTAAAATCAACATAATTTCCTGAAACCTATCCCTGTTTCCAAGCACCTGTTCCAAGACAAATACATTTACAAAGCTTACTCTGATCAGAGATTTATTTAAAACATACAAACTTTACAACAATGCTAGAATCCGGAAATACATTCAGAAAACACCCTAGGGCTCCGTGCCCAACTGCATGCATTCATAGAACATTTAAATCATAAACATAAAACTCAGAGTTGAACAACGGGTTTTCCATGATCACAGCTCCTCCTCCAGCCATCCTTTCTCGCACCATGGTTACCTGTGGAAAAACCACAAAAATAAGGGTGAGTAACGAATTACTCAAGAAGAATCCCCAACCGGGTACAATACGATATAATCAGTCATCTAGTACCAAAGCATGCAAGCAAACGACTACCAACACAGGATCATGGCTCAACGAGCTCATAAAACAAGATCCGAGTCATCGGAAGTCTCTTTCTTCCGGCCTAATGGATTGGATACATCGACCAATCCAGGACATTACGAGGTATCTCACACACTCGGGGAATACACTCGATCCCTAGAATGTCCTCAAGGGCCTCCTTGCCCTTGCACTAAAAGCTGGACTTACGGAGAGTACCCAAGTCGCTCTCTAACGGAAGGAATGGTGTACTCACGACATTAGCCCGGGAGCTCTCCGAACCGGCAACTAAACGCGTGTGCGCGCGCACCGCATGCTCTCTCGCAACCGTCGTAAATGCGGGGCCTAAGGGCAAAACTACGCGGGCAGTGCACATGCCTATGACTTGGAAGCGGTGTCACCGATCACGATGGCGCGAGGCCCTCGTGTAACGACCCGACCCGAATGGGGTTCTAAATAGGCCATTACCTCAATGCATGCATACAAATCTACGTAAAATTTGCAAGGTGGTGTTTGGATTCTAAGTAAAAACTAAAACATGAAAACATCCATTTAAAAATCAACATAAATTCCGAAAACTCGTCTGTTTCCAAGCACTGTTCCAAGACAAATACATTTCCAAACATACTCTGATCAGAGATTTATTTAAAACATACAAACTTTACAACAATGCTAGAATCCAGAAATACGTTCAGAAAACACCCTAGGGCTCCGTGCCCAACTACATGCATTCAGAGGACATTTAAATCATAAACATAAACATAAGACTCAGAGTTGAACAACGGGTTCCATGATCACAGCTCCTCCTCCAGCCATCCTGTCTCGCACCATGGTTACCTGTGGAAAACCACATAATAAGGGTGAGTAACGAATTACTCAGTAAGAATCCCCAACCGGGGTACAATACGATATACATGGTCATCTCGAGAAAGATATGCAAGCTATGAATATAAACACAGAATAGAGCACATAGCTTAGCCCTCACTTGGGCCTCGGATGCCAGCTAAGGGTCTTAGTCCGGAAAATAAATCACCACACCACACATCACACAAGTCGCCCTATACGAGAAACAAGTACCGACCTCACCTGTCTCTCATCGCCGACGAAAGGTACACTGGCTCACAATCCCGAGGAGCTCTCGATCGGCGCCAGCGTGTAATGAGCGTAAGCATGCACCGCGTCTTCTTTGCGAACCATGGGGTTGCCGGGTCCGAGGCAAGCCGCCCATGTCCAATCCACGCCTAACTAAATCTTTGGATCGGTGTCACCGACATAGGGGTGTGAGACCCGACACGTAAACTATGTCGGCTGAACCACCGCACTGGGGCCAAGGAACGGTCGTGGTAGGCTTACACCAGAAGCCGTCCTTGCCTTAACAGTGGCAATCGGGGGCTACCGCCAAACATGCCGAGGACATGCCGGCCGCCGGGGCGAGGCAATGCCAAGTCATCATCCCGATCGTTGTGGGGCATTAACAACCGCCTCCCTCACCCAAGATTGCAGGGCCTACCGCTTGGGTTAGCTAATCCCTCAAGGGGTCCAGGGGATCGAATGACTTGCTCGACGTCCCTGCCATGGATGCAAGGTACTTTATGCATCAGGCCCGGATGATGCTATCTACCTGCAATCACTAACCTGCCTTAACAATCAGCAAACAATTCCAAAAAATCGAATACGTGCTCAAAAAGAATACAACGAACCTAGCATGATACTACGAAACAAGGAATAGATACGAGCATGCCAGAAAGGAACAACCTAGCATGGATTAACATGAGAATTAACCAGGAAAGTCATGCTAATCGGGAATTCAGAATTGAGTACCTAGCTATACATGTCAATAAACACAAACAAGCAATCAATCAGCAATCACATATAATATCGCAGGGTCCACACAACTCCGGTAAGAAATCCTTACCTGGCCGGAAGACCTCTAAACACAAGAAACCTAAGCTGCGATCGAACCCGAGCTAGCTAGCGAGAACCTAACAAAAACAACAATAATTACAATCAAAAGACCCAAATTTAATAAAACAAACAAGGCTCAGCTAGGGAGCAACTCACGAGGCACGGCTGACACGCGAACGGGCTGGCTGCTCGGGCTAGGCAGCAGCTGGGCGCGCAGGGGCTGCAGACACGGGCGCTGGGGCACGGCTGGGCGCACGAACGAGCAAGCTGCAGGGCGCTGGCGATGCGGCTCGGCTGGGCGCGCGCGGGCGCTGAGCGTGCGGCGCGGACACGGGCGACCTTGCTCGGGCGAGCTGGGCGACGCGACGGCCTAGGCGAGGGCGAGCTCGGCCGGCGATGGATCTGGGCGCGCGACGCGACGGCGATGTGGGCGAGGCTGGGCGACGACGAGCTCGGGCTGGCGATGGCGACGTGTCCGCTCGGCACCGGCGCGCACTGGCGCGCGAGGGCACGGCCGGCGGGCGCGGCGTCGCGACGACGTGGCGACTGGGCGTGATTTAGCTCGGCCACCGTGTGAGCTCGCGGGTCGCGACGGAGTCTGGGCGCGTCGACGGCGACAAGGCGAGACCGGCGGGCTCTTGGCGGCGCGCGATGGGGGCGGCTTCGGGTCAGGGTGCTCGGGGGAGAGAGAGAGAGAGAAGGAGAGAGAAAATTGATTTTGGGGGAAAAAAAAAAGAAAAGAAAATGGGAAATAAAAAGGAAATGGGGATTTTATCCCAAAAAAAAAATCCATCCTTAACCAAATCAAACCTTAAAATCCCACTTCCCGGCTTCCTCCTTCGAAACCCGACTGAAGCAACCTCCTCCAATAAACAAAACTCACTAAAATCCAACTCCCAAATCAACACTAAGGGCCCGGGCTCGAATCCCAAAGGAAGCACACAACCAACCATTACTTTGCAAAAATCCCAAATCACAACCGAACTTCCAAACGACTAGCCCAAACATCTCGGGACTCGCAGTCCAACCCAAACAAGCCTCGGCAAAGGCAGGAGCCACCTCAAAGCCCTGAAAATCCACAAATCCTGCCCGAAGAGCCAAAGGACCAAAATACCCCCAAGGGTCAAAACCGCTCTAACGACCCAACCAACAACCGAAACTTGACCCGAAGGCACCTCGAAAACTGGGATAGAAAACTGGGCTGTTACAATACTCCCTCCTTTTTAAGACTTTCGTCCTCGAAAGTCCTAAGACGAAACAGCTCCAGGAAAACTCCACAGAAACCAAACCAACTGAACTTCTCGGCTAAAACAACACCAACCTTCTCCGAAAACCAAAACCCTCTTGGGTTCTCAAAACTCAAAGCCACAACGCCATCCAGACGGCCAAACACTGAACTCCGAAGGGAAATAGACGGCAAACCACATCCTCAACTCGCACCAACTCTCAAACAGTGCTACTCTCAGCAAACTCGAGGACTGGCCACAAGCTCTGAAACTCTACACCACACACTGGCAAAACTCCTCTGGAAGCTCACAGCTGACAACAAACAAACTCAACCCTACAACAAACTGGCCAACAACTGAACCTCCTAGGTTCCAGAAAACTAAACGGCCTACTCTTACTTCACAAGAGACCAGCGAACCTCAAAACTTGCCTACAGCCTTAACGTGATCCAAGCGAATCACCAACTGGCGATTGATCCAAAAAGGCAAACTTCTCCAACTAGAACACGACCACAACACTTAAGCAACCATCTTAAGGAGAAATCGCCGAACCAAAGGCAAGGGGCACCGTCCCGGTACACCCGACGGCTAACAACACTCACACCAGCTGAAACTTCAGCTACGACCACCTTAAAAAGGCAAGGGCCAAACACAGACTCCACTCGGCCAAGCCAACAAACTAGAACTCCTCATCGGCCGAACGCAACATTTTGGAGCAAGCCTACCAGCAACTGGCCAAAGAGAACACCGCCAGGCAAGGAAACCACCAACCTTCCTCTAAAAAATCTCAGGAAGCAAGGACTAAACCACCACGCAGCTCTCTGCGGCACAACACCTTGAGGAAAACAGCTCAACAGCTTACCAACCAATGCCACGGCACCTCTGTGCCAACTCACTCAAACGCGGCTCTGCTAACGCCAACTGCGAACGCACAACAACTAGGAACAAAGCCCAAGAAGGGCTTGCTCAGCAGAACTCAACCCAAACTTATAACGAGCAACGCTCGCCTCCAAGCTACCACTCAACTCTTAAAATCCAACTGGCTACTCAAAAGACTTCTCCTTTTAGCCTAGGCCTAACTCAACTTCCAACCAGAAGCTCCACTCCCGAAACCTCACAAGGAAAACGGATAACGACAACCTCAAAGCTTACGGATCCTGAGCCACACGAATCCGCAAGACTACCTCGCAAGCTAACACTCAAGGCTGGCATCCAAGGAGCAACTCAACCACCACAGAGGCTAGGGGGAAAGGAAATCTTCAATCCCCAAAGAACCAACAACTTGCCAGAACAACTCAACTCTTACTGGCTGGCCACCGCCTTTGCTGGGACAAACAACTCTTGCTGGCTGACAACATAAAGCAGGGACCCTCACGGGCCAACTGACATTGCGCTACTCGATCAACTACACAACTCGTGAGCTAAGTGACTCCTACCAAACGGGAAACGACTTCCCAAAGCAAGCAAACTCAAGGGCGTGCGACATCATCACACACGCTCGCTGACTTGCTCAAACCCAAGGCAACAGCAACCAACTCTCTAGGAAGCAACACTCAAGGAGAACTCAACCAATCGGACCACCAATCCAAAACTAACAGCACTTGCTCAACCGCCGAGGGAGGGGGGTCAACTCCCAAAACTCTCTGATCAAGAACAAGACCTCAGGGCAACGCCCTCCAGCTAGAACCGAACTAGCTCTCGAAACAACAAGAGAACCAAATCTTGGCCAAACACTCACAAGAGGAAGAACAACCTTTACTGCAGCCTCTAGAACACCATCCAAGAATCCGCTTAACTGGACAAACGACTACTTCCAAGCAGCCAACAAACTTTTCCTTCAAGCTAGCGCTTCCACCATCAACTCCAAGACCAAGGGAGTAACCTGACAACTCCCCGAAGGAAACGACTCTTACAAGCAGACAACCAACGGACAGAGAGCTCCACATACGCTCACTGTCTTGCTCCACTAGAGCAACAACATCTAATCTCACGGGGCACAACAGGGTCCATCTCAGACTGAACCTCCAAATGCCAAACGGGGCAACTCAACATCCTGGAAACAGGAAAACAACCAACAGGGCACAAACCACTCGCCCCACGAGCAAAACTAAACTCTAGCAACTCCAATCCACACCTTGGTCAACACCAAGCATCAACTTGCCACCACACCGAAACCACTCCGGACTTTACTCCAAACAAACACTAGCTTGCTAGTCTACCAAGATCATAGCAACTCCACCGAGGCTACAAACTACACGCCTCCAAACTAGCCAACTGAAACTCACTAGCTGGGCTCGACTGAGCTCTCGGAGAGGCTCTCCACAACCTAGGGTTCTCCGACAACCCTCGACACACACACACACTGCCGGGATACGATCTAACAGATAACCGCTGCGAACAAACAACTCCAAATTCCAGCATCCCAACCATGCTGGCCAACTCCAACTCCTTGGGAACCTAGAGGACTCGAAACGCTACAGAATGCGTCATCCTCCTACTCAAGCATCGGCCACAACATAACTTCTACCCAAGGAAAGATCCAAACAACTCTCTTAGCCATGACGATCAGAAACCACACGGCTTAGCTACCACCGCTCTTGTCCAGTTTCCAACTGAACTCCAACCAACGATCAACAAAAAGATCCGCCAACCAAGCTTAGGTCCAACTTAACAAATATTGCCTAAGCAACAACCTGATATCACGAGCACGGTATCCTTACCACCTCGCTAAAGCCTTACAACAACCACCTGGAGTCCAACTTCTCCAGGAACAGAGCACTAGATCTCCAAAGCAAACCCTACATGGTTCTGAAACTCTCTCCACGGAACGAACCACACAAAACACACTTGTGTGCACAACTCTCAACCTTCCTTTAGAGATCCAAGACTAACAAGCGCTTTTCCAAAAAGCAACGCTAACTCCTGGCAGAGATACAAACAGCCCAAGGAACACCAAAAGTTCCTTCTCCACACGATACTCGAAGCTGAGGCAACCTTGCTCTACCAAAGCATAACAATGCCAAACCGAACTTACTTTATACCAAGCCTCTACCAAGGGTGCTTACCCCTAAGGCATCCAAAACCTCTCGCAAGGCATCAGCTCATCTCGCCTCATAGGCATCCAGCTCATCTCATGAGCATCCAACTCAGGGTCCCTCTGCTGTACCAAACTCGCATCTACAATGCTCAACTCTCCACAGATAAGGCCCTCGAAGGTAGTTGACCACACTACCAACCACAAAGAAACTCTTGGCCTTAACACTAGCGCGTGACTCACGCGCACCAACACTTGCCAACCGGCAACCTGCTGACTTACTCAACCTCCAGAAATACTGGGAAGAGGCTCCGGCTCCTCTCGAGCATCCTTTCGCTTGTAGTCCATCGACTACCACTGAACAAGCCCTCTGGCACGACCTAAACAGGTGCAATTGCCATAAACAGATCCAAGGCTAAAAGAGTGCACTAAACTCCGAACGACATAGAACCATCTGCTATGCCCAAGCCAAACTCAAGGCTCAACCAGACTTAGTGCCAAAACGGCACACCAACCAATGCACCTCAAGTGCCACTACTACCAAAACCACATCTTACTACCAATGAGGCCAACAAGGTCACAACCTCAAGTGACACGAACTCTGGCTAGGCATACAAGGGCTCCAACTCAAAAACCATGCCTATGGCATCTCACCAAACCGAAGGCTCACGGCCTACACTTGCATCTCCTCATGATGCTCAACAAAACTCTGGCCGGCTCTCTCAACATGCAGCAGCTAGCTCCACTCTAAGAGCTCACCAAAAGAAGAGTGTTCAACTCTACCAAACATCTGAGGAAAACACCAACGGATCCAATCCGAAGGGAACACTGCTCACTGCACCCTTAACCACAGGGTTCCGGCTTACTGGCTGCAAACAACAACACTTTACAGGAGCACAAAGATGCCTCATCAACCTCCTCGAGGCTACCAACCTTGCAACCACTCTCTGGGCAACCAAATAATCTAACAAGGCTCAAGATTAACACTTGAGCTGCCCATGCTGGTCCACACGGGGACCTGCTCCACAACATCCACATAAGCACATCCATTGCAAACTCCTCTCTTGGAGTGGCACTCCAAGGCAAAGCACCTCCACCCTCTCACTAGGGGAAAACCATCAACTGGGCCACAATTGGCCTACGGGAGTCCAAGCTCTGCCTCCCACGGGGACGATGTCCCAGGGCATCCGAATCAATCTAGATACCTCAACAAGCCACAACATACATCACACACTGCGGGAAGTTGGCATGATGGCGCTCTAAACCCAAACCAACAACGAGTCAGAACCTGCTCGTCTCCGCTCCACAACACTACACAAGACATACACAAGATGACAGGTATTGCAAATTCTTAACCCTTTTTCAACAACAAATAGTAAACTTAGGCGTACCTGATGACTGTCAGAGTGTTGATGATCATGGAAAAATGACCTACAACAAAAGGTCAGTCTACAAAATCTATGACTCTGAGCTCTGATACCTACTGTAACGACCCGACCCGAATGAGGTTCTAAATAGGCCATTACCTCAATGCATGCATACAAATCTACAGAAAATTTGCAAGGTGGTGTTTGGATTCTAAGTAAAAACTAAAACATGAAAACATCCATTTAAAAAAAAACATAAATTCCTGAAACTTGTCCCTGTTTCCAAGCACCTGTTCCAAGACAAATACATTTCCAAACATACTCTGATCAGAGATTTATTTAAAACATACAAACTTTACAACAATGCTAGAATCCGTAAATACGTTCGTAAAACACCCTAGGGCTCCGTGCCCAACTACATGCATTCGAGGACATTTAAATCATAAACATAAACATAAGACTCGAGAGTTGAACAACGGGTTCCATGATCACAGCTCCTCCTCCAAATGCATCCTGTCTCGCTTTCCATGGTTACTCGTGGAAAACCACATAATAAGGGTGAGTAACGAATTACTCAAGAAGAATCCCCAACCGGGGTACAATACGATATACATGGTCATCTCGAGAAAGATATGCAAGCTATGAATATAAACACGTAATAGAGCACATAGCTTAGCCCTCACTTGGGCCTCGGATGCCACTAAGGGTCTTAGTCCGGAAAATAAATCACCACACCACACATCACACAAGTCGCCTATATACGAAACAAGTCCCGCCCTCGGCGCTCATCGTCGACGACGAAAGGTACACCGCTCACAATCCCGAGGAGCTCTCGGTCGGGCGCCAGAATGAGCGTAAGCATGCACCGCGCGCTCTGCGCACCATGGGGGGTTGCCGGGTCTGAGGCAAGCTGCCCATGTTCAGTCACCACGCCTAACTAAATCTTTGGATCGGTGTCACTGACATAGGGGTGTGAGACTTGGACACGTAAACTATGTCAGCCTGAACCACCGCACTGGGGCCAAGGAACGGTCGTGGTAGGCTTACACCAGAAGCCGCCCTTGCCTTAACAGTGGCAATCGTGGGCTACTTGCAAACATGCCGAGGACATGCCGGCCGCCGGGGACGAGGCAATGCCAAGTCATCATCCCGACCGTTGGGGCATTAACAACTGCCTCCCTCACCCAAGATTGCAGGGCCTACCGCTTGGGTTAGTTAATCCCTCACGGGGTCCAGGGACGGAATGACTTGCTCGACGTCCCTGCCATGGATGCAAGGTACTTTATGCATCGAGGCCGGATGATGCTATCTACCTGCAATCACTAACCTGCCTTAACAATCAGCAAACAATTCCATAAAATCCAATACGTGCTAAAAAAGAATACAACGAACCTAGCATGATACTACGAAGCAAGGAATAGATACGAGCATGCCAGAAAGGAACAACCTAGCATGGATTAACATGAGAATTAACCAGGAAAGTCATGCTAATCGGGAATTCAGAATTGAGTACCTAGCTATACATGTCAATAAACAAAAACAAGCAATCAATCAGCAATCACATATAATATCGCAGGTCCACACAACTCCTGGTAAGAAATCCTTACCGCCTAAGACCTCTAAACACAAGAAACCTAAGCTGCGATCGAACCCGAGCTAGCTAGCGAGAACCTAACAAAAACAACAATAATTACAATCAAAAGACCCAAATTTAATAAAACAAACAAGGCTCAGCTCGGGAGCAACTCAC
This sequence comes from Sicyos edulis, assembly GCA_036507275.1. NCBI lineage: Eukaryota > Viridiplantae > Streptophyta > Magnoliopsida > Cucurbitales > Cucurbitaceae > Sicyos > Sicyos edulis. The sequence goes on along the minus strand of CM071859.1, from coordinate 6,407,996 downwards.
GAGGCACGGCTGACACGCGAACGGGCCGGCTGCTCGGGCTAGGCAGCAGCTGGGCGCAAGCTGGGCGAGCAGGGGCTGCAGACACGGGCGCTGGGGCGCGCGGACGAGCAAGTCGCGAGCAGGCGCCGCGATGCGCGCGGCGGCTGGCTTGGCTGCGGCGCGAAAGGCGTCGGCGCGCGGACGGCGGGCGACCTTGCTCGGGTGAGCTGGGCGACGCGATGGCCTAGGCGAGGGCGAGCTCGGCCGGCGATGGATCTGGCGCGCGACGCGACGCGCGATGGGGCGCGGGCCGGGCGACGACGAGCTCGGGCGGGCGATGGCGACGCTGCGTCAGCTAGGGGCACCGGGCGGACACTGGCGCGCGAGGGCACGGCCGGCACGGTGCGACGACGTGCGACCTGGGCGTGACGAGCTCGACCGCTGGTGAGCTCGCGGGCTGCGACGACGAGCTGGAGTGTGCGACGGCGACAAGGCCGACCGGCGGGCTCGGCGACGGCGCGATGAGGGGCAGCTCGGGCTGGGGTGCTCGGGGAGAGAGAGAGAGAGAGAGAGAGAGAGAGAGAGAGAGAGAGAGAGAGAGAGAGAGAGAAGGAGAGAGAAAATTGATTTTGGGGAAAAAAAAGAAAAGAAAAGAAAATGGATTTGGAAAAGAAAAGGAAAATGGGAAGTAAAAAGGAAATGGGGATTTTATCCCAAAAAAAAAATCCATCCTTAACCAAATGAAACCTTAAAATCCTACTTCCCGGCTTCCTCCTTCGAAATCAACACTAAGGGCCCGGGCTCGAATCCCAAAGGAAGCACACAACCAACCATCACTTTGCAAAAATCCCAAATCACAACCGAACTTCCAAACGACTAGCCCAAACATCTCGGGACTCGCAGTCCAACCCAAACAAGCCACGGCAAAGGCAGGAGCCACCTCGAAGCCCTGAAAATCCACAAATCCTGCCCGAAGAGCCAAAGGACCAAAATACCCCCAAGGGTCAAAACTGCTCTAACGACCCAACCAACAACCGAAACTTGACCTGAAGGCACCTCGAAAATTGGGATAGAAAACTGGGCTGTTACACCTCGGCACTCATCTGTGTAGCCTGATCCACCGACCTGAAGCTAAGAACCGGCCAAGGTAGGCTTACACCGTTGGCAGGGTTCCGGTCTAGCAGGCTACAAACTAGGCTATGCCGAAGTGGGTAGCTAATTTCACAACCGGCGGGTCGGGGGGGGGGGGGGGGGTAGCAAGATACGTTATGCTTCGCACACTTTACTCCCGACCTGAGCTAAATCCACCTTGGCGACCAGGGGGGTAGCAAGATACGTTATGCTTCGCACACTTTACTCCCGATCAGTGGTGACAAAGTACGTTATGTCCGCTCAGCCTCTGGATGATGACAAACCCTACAACTCTATCTAAGAGTACAGAGAAAAAGCAATGATTCCTGGCTAGCAAACAAAGACCGACATCAATCACACTAACCTAGCATGATACTACGAGCTTAAGCATGAATCATAAGCATGCTGGCAGAACAAACCTAGCATGGCACTAACATGTAAAATCAAGCAAACATGCTAGCAAGAAATCAATCAAGGCTGCCCTATTATTATCATGCTCATAACAGTCAGCAAACAAGCAAGTCATAATCATGAAAATATCGCAGGGCCCACACAACTCCGGTAAGAAATCCTTACCTGGTCAGAAGGCAACAACACACAATAAAAATAACTGCGATCGAACCCGAGCAACCTATATCGAGCCAAACAAACACATCAATAATCATAAAATAGGCCTAAATACAATAAAATAAATAGGGCTCGGCTCGGGAGCAACTCACGAGGCGCGGCTGACACGCGAACGAGCAAGTTGCACGGCGGGGCTGCAGCTGGGCGTAGGGGCTGGGCGCGGACGGCACGCGAGCGACATAGGGCGCGCGGACGCGGCGCTAGCTCGGCTGGGCGACGGCGCGCGGTGCGGCTCGACAAGCTACAGGGCGAGGGCGCGCGACACGGGCGCGGGGATGCACAATCTGGCGCTGGGACGCGCGACTCGAGCTGGGCTCGGCATAGGATGACGCGGCTCGAGGTTGGGCGACTCGAACGCGGACGGACAAGAGCTGGGCGAGCTCGGGCGACACGAGTAGGGCGACCAGGATCTGGGCGACGCTTGGGCGAGCTAGGGTGGCGATGGCACGACCTGGGCAGGGCAGGGCTCGGCTAGGCGAGGGCGCGTGGGGGCTGGGGCTGCTCGGGCTGGGCTTGGGCGAGCCAAGGGGCTGGGTCGGCTAGGAGGGGGGCTCGGGGAGAGAGAGAGAGAGAAAAGAGAAAAATAATAAGAAAAGAAAAGGAAAATGGAAAATAAAATGGAAAAATAGGGATTTTATCCAAAAATCCATCCTTATCCACTTTTATCCAAATCAAAACCTTAAAATCCCATTTCCCGGCTTCCTCCTTCGAAACCCGATCGAAGCAATCTTTTCCAATAAATAAAACTCACTTAAATCCAACTCCCAAAGCAATACTAAGGACCCGGGCTTGAATCCCAAAGGAAACACACAACCAACCATCACTTTGCCAAAGCCCAAACCACAACGAGCATCCAACCGACTAGCCCAAACACCACGGGACTCGCAGCCAACAACAAACAAGCCTCGACAAAGGCAGGAGCTTCCTTGAAGCCCTGAAAACCACAAATCCTGCCTGGGGAGCCAAAAGACCAAAAATACCCCCCAAGGTTCAAAACCGCTCTAATGACCCAACCAACAACCGAATCTTGACCCGAAGGTACCTCGAAAACTGGAATAGGAAACTAGGCTGTTACAATACTCCCTCCTTTTAAGACTTTCGTCCTCGAAAGTCCTAAGACGAAACAGCTCCAGGAAAACTCCACTGATCCAGCCAACTGAACTTCTCGGCCAAGACAACACCAACCTTCTTCGAAAACCAAACCCTCTCGGGTTCTCAAAACTCAAGGCCACAATGCCATCCAGACTCCCACAAACTACAACCAAGACTGGCATACCCTGAACTCCAAGGGAATAGACGGCAAACCACATCCTCAACTCGCACCAACTCTCAAAGGGTGCTACTCTCAAGAACTCGAAGATCAAGCATGCTCAAACTCTACACAACACACTGACAAAACTCCTCTGGGAGCTCACAGCTGCTAACAAGCAGCCTCAACCCAACAACAAACTGGCCAAACAACTGAACCTTCCAAGTTCTAGAAACCAAACGGCCAACAAACAGCAGCCTCTCAACGGCCGAAAGCAAACTTTTCCATGCAAACCTACTAGCAACTGGCCAAAGAAAATACTGCCAGGCCAGGAAACCACCAAAATTCCTCACAAGGAAAACTCGGGTTGCAAGGGCTAAACCATCACGCAGCTCTCTGCGGCACAACACCTTGAGGAAAACAGCTCAACGGCTTACCAACCAAAGCCACGGCACCTCTGTGCCAACTCACTCAAACAAGGCTCCGCTACGCCAACTGTGAGCGCACAACAACTAGGAACAAAGCCCGAGAAGGGCTTGCTCAGCAGAACTCAACCCAAACCTTATAACGAGCAACGCTCGCCTCCAAGCTACTACTCAACTTCCAACCAGAAGCTCCACTCCCGAAACCTCACAAGGAAAATGGAAATCAACAACCTCAAAGCTTACGGATCCTGAGCCACACGAATCCGTAAGACTACCTCAGAAGCTAACTCTCGAGGTTGACATCCAGGGAGCAACTCAACCACCACAGAGACTAGGGGAAAGGAAAATCTTCAATCCCCAAAGAACCAACAACTTGCCAGAAACAACTCTTCTTGGTGGCCACACTCTGCGAGGACAAACAACTCTTGCTTGCTAATAACACAATGCAGGGACCCTCTCGCTGGGCTGACCACTGCGCTACTCTGACCAACTCCACAACTCAGGAGCTAAGCTGACTCCTTCCAAACGGGAAACGACTTCCCAGCAAGCAAACTCTGAAGGGCAGCGAACTCCACACACGCTCGCTGACTTGCTCAAACCCAAGACAACAGCAACCAACTCTCTTGGAAGCAACAACCAAGGGAAAACTCAACCAATCGGATCACCAATCCGAAACTAACAGCACCTACTCAACTGCCGAGGGAGGGGTCAACTCCCAAACTTCCTGACTAGGAACAAGACCTCAGGGCAACACCCTCCAGCTAGAACCGAACTAGCTCTCGAAACAACAAGAGGACCAAACCTTGGCCCAACACTCACAAGACGCAAAACAACCCTTACTGTAGCCCCTAGAACACCATCCAAGAGTCCACCTAACTGGACAAACAACTGCTTCCAAGTAGCCAACAAACTTTTCCTTCAAGCTAGCACCTCTACCAACAACTCATGGCTACGGGAGAAATCTGACAACTCCCAGAAGGAACGGCTCTTACAAGCAGACAACCGAAGGACAGAGAGCTCCACATACGCTCACTGTCTTGCTCCACTAGAGCAACAACATCTAAATCTCACGGGGCAACAACAGGGGGTCCACCACAGACTGAACCTCCAAATGCCAAACGGGGCAACTCAACATCCTGGAAACAGGAAAGCCACCAACTGGGCACGAACCACTCGCCCTACGAGCAAAGCTAACTTCTAGCAGCTCCAAACCACACCTTGGTCAACACCAAGCATCAACTTGCCACCGCACCGGAACCAATCCGGACTCTACACCAAACAAACACTGGCTAGCTAGTCTACCAAGACTACCAGCAACTCAACCGAGGCTACAAACTACACGACTCCACCTAGCCAACTGAAACTCACTAGCTGGGCCTGACTGAGCTCTGGAGAGGCTCTCCACAACCTAGGGATCCTCCGATCACCCTCCGGCCACACGGTCGACAAACGAGCTAACAACCAACTGCCTGAACAGGCACAACTCACTCTAGCATCTCAACCATGCTGGCCAACTCCAAATCCTTGGGAACCAAGAGGACCCGAAACGCTACCGAATGCGTCGTCCTCCTACTCAAACATCAGCCTCAACAAGGCTTCTACCCAAGGAAAGGATCCAAACAACTCTCTTAGCCAAGGCGATCGTAAATCTGCGGCTTTGCTACCACCGCACTTGTTCAGTTTCCAACTGAACTCCAACCGAAGGAACACCAAAAGTTCCTTCTCTACACGATGCTAAAAGCTGAGGCAACCTTGCTCTACCAAGGGATAACCATACCACACCGAACTTACTTTAAACCAAGCCTCTACCAAGGGTGCTTACCCATAAGGCATCCAAATCCTCTCGCAAGGCATCAGCTCATTTCGCCTCAAAGGCATCCAACTCGCCTCATGAGCATCCAACTTAGGGTCCCTCTGCTGGACCAAACTCGCATCTACGATGCTCAACTCTCCTCAGATAAAGGCACTCGAAGGTAGTTGACCACACTACCAACCACAAGGAAACTCTTGGCCTTAACACTAGCGCGAGACTCACGCACACCAACACTTACCAACCGCCAACCTGCTGACTTACTCAACCCCCAGAAACACTGGGAAGAGGCTCCGGCTCCTCTCGAGCATCCTTTCGCTTGTAGTCCATCGACTACCACTGAACAAGCCCTCTGACACGACCTAAACAGGTGCAACTGCCATAAACGGATCCAAGGCTAAAGGAGTACGCTGAACTCCGAACGACATAGAACCATCTGCTATGCCCAAGCCAAACTCAAGCCTGAACCAGACTTAGTGCCAAAGTGGCACACCAACCAATGCACCTCAAGTGCTACTACTACCAAATCCACATCTTACTACAGATGGGGCTAGCAAGGTCACCACCTCAAGTGACAACAACTCTGGCTAGGCATACGAGGGCTCAAACGCAAACAACCATGCCTATGGCATCTCATCAAACCGAAGGCCCACGGCCTACACTAACATCTCCTCATGATGCTCAACAAAACTCTGGCCGGATCTCTCAACATGCAGCAGCTAGCTCCACTCTAGGAGCTCACCAAGGAAGAGTGCTCAACTCTACCAAACATCTCGAGGCTGAGGGGGTCATTAAACAACAAAGAGGCTTGCAAGGGGCAAAGATGTCTCTACATCTGCCTCAAGCCACTAACACGGCAACTTGCCAATCAATCGGGAGACTGATGGAGACTCTGCTAGTCCACCTCTCACAAGGGACTACCACCACCAACTGCTGTACCAAACAACACAGAAACGACACATCTCGGCCTCTGAACAGCAGGGCATCCCAACACACGGATGCTAAACTCAAACCTGGCCAACCGCTTTACTACTAGCAGCAGAACTTTCTAAAACATCGAGCTCTACAGGCATACACTTGCCAAACTGGGCGGCTCCATCATCGCCAACAAACTCATCGGCAAAAACCTGCTGATCATGCCCTCCCGGGAACCTCCGGGGCTACAAGAGCTACTGGGGGGAAATGCTGAAACGAACTCTGTCAGCTGGGCTATCCGTGCCGGGGACTCCTCACTACGCGCTACAAACTGCGCCTGGGTCTCCGCTCTCTGATAGCTAAAGACATGCCATCAAATCTCTCATGGCTAGAGCACACTCTGCTCAAGGAGTCTCACTCTGAGGCGCTGCTAGCCTCTACCCCCTCCACTAGGCAACTCAACTGCCTGGGCCAAATCTGGCCTACGGGCCTAACAACCTTGGACGCGGCCTCAACATCAACACGATCAGTCTAACTCCTCGGTCGGACATGCCAAGCGTCCTGCTCCTCTGAGTGCGATCAACACAATGACGATCTGCACAAAGCACCTCCACCCTCTCACTAGGGGAAAAGCAACAACTAGGCCACAAATGGCCAATGAGAGTCTAAGCTCTGCCTCCCTCGGGGACGACGTCCCAGGGCATCCGAATCTATCTGAATACCTCAACAAGCTGCTAAATAATGCTCGCACTGCGGAAAGTTGGCATGATGGCTCTCTAAGCCCAAACCAACAACGAGTCGTAACTCGCTTTCGTCTCCGCTCCACAACACTACACAAGGCATACACTAGATGAAAAGTATTGTAAATTCTTACCCCTTTCTTTAAAATAGTAAACTTAGGCGTACCTGATGACTGTCGGAGTGCTGATGATCATGGAAAAACGACCTACAACAAAGGTCGATCCTACGAATCTATGACTCGAGCTCGATACCAACTCAGAACGACCCGACCCGAATGAGGTTCTAAATAGGCCGTTACCTCAATGCAAGCATACAAATCTACAGAAACTTTGCAAGATGGTGTTCAGATTCTAAGTAAAAACTAAAACATAAAACATCCATTTAAAATCAACATAATTTCCTGAAACCTGTCCCTGTTTCCAAGCAACTGTTCCAAGACAAATACATTTACAAAGCTTACTCTGATCAGAGATTTATTTAAAACATACAAACTTTACAACAATGCTAGAATCCTAAATACATTGAGAAAACACCCTAGGGCTCCGTGCCCAACTACATGCATTCGAGAGAACATTTAAATCATAAACATAAAACTCGAGTTGAACAACGGGTTTTCCATGATCACAGCTCCTCCTCCACCATCTGTCTCCTTCTCGCACCATGGTTACTTGTGGAAAAACCACAAAAATAAGGGTGAGTAACGAATTACTCAGTAAGAATCCCCAATCGGGGTACAATACGATATAATCAGTCATCTAGTACCAAAGCATGCAAGCAAACAGCTACCAACACAGATCATGGCTCAAATGAGCTCATAAAACAAGATCCGAGTCATCGAAAGTCTCTTTCTTCCGCCTAATGGATTGGATACATCGACCAATCCAGACATCACCGAGGTATCTCGTCACTCGGGGAATACACTGATCCCTAGAATGTCCTCAAGGGCCTCTTTGCCCTTGCACTAAATCGACTTACGGAGAGTACCCAAGTCGCTCTCTAACGGAAGGAATGGTGTACTCACGACATTAGCCCGGGGAGCTCTCGAACCGCAAGCAACTAAGCGTGTGCGCGCACACCGCATGCTCTCTCAACCGGCGTAAATGCGGGGCCTAAGGGCAAACTACGCGGGCAGTGCACATGCCTATGACTCGAGCGGTGTCACGATCACGATGGCGCGAGGCCTCGGCGCTCATCCATGCGGCTGATCCACCGACACGAAGCTAAGAACCGCCAAGGTAGGCTTACACCGCTGGCGGGGTTCCGCTCTAGCGAGCTACAAACTAGGCTATGCCGAAGTGGGTAGCTAATTCCACAACCGTGGGTCGGGGGTAGCAAGATACGTTATGCTTCGCACACTTTACTCCCGACCGAGCTAAATCCACCTTGGCGATGGGGGTAGCAAGATACGTTATGTTTCGCACACTTTACTCCCGATCAGTGGGGACAAAGTACGTTATGTCCGCTCAGCCTCTGGATGATGACAAACCCTACGACTCTATCTAAGAGTACAGAGAAAAAGCAATGATTCCTGGCTAGCAAACAAAGACCGACATCAATCACACTAACCTAGCATGATACTACGAGCTTAAGCATGAATCATAAGCATGCTGGCAGAACAAACCTAGCATGGCACTAACATGTAAAATCAAGCAAACATGCTAGCAAGAAATCATTCAAAGCTACTCTATTATTATCATGCTCATAACAGTCAGCAAACAAGCAAGTCATAATCATGAAAATATCGCAGGGCCCACACAACTCAGGTAAGAAATCCTTACCGTGAGGAAACAACAACACACAATAAAAATAACTGCGATCGAACCCGAGCAACCTATATCGAGCCAAACAAACACATCAATAATCATAAAATAGGCCTAAATACAATAAAATAAATAGGGCTCGGCTCGGGAGCAACTCACGAGGCGCGGCTGACACGCGAACGAGCAAGCTGCACGGGGGGGCTGCAGCTGGGAGCAGAGGTTGGGAGCTGGGGCGCTGGCTGCGCGCGGACGGCACGCGAGCGACACAGGGCGCGCGGGTGGGCTCGGCAAGCTACAGGGCGAGGGCGCACGACATGGGCGCGGGGACAAGCGATCTGGCGCTGGGACGCGCGACTCGAGCTGGGTTCGGCACAGGGCGACGTGGCTCAAGGTTGGGCGACTCAATCGCGGACGGACACGAGCTGGGCGAGCTCGGGCTGGCGACGCGACGGCCTGGGCGAGCTCGGGCGACACGAGCAGGGCGGCCAGGAGTTGGGCGATGCTCGGGCGAGGTGGGGCTGGCGATGGCACGATCTGGGCGGGCGGCGAGGTGGGCCGGGCGATAGCGCGCGGCCGGGCGCTGGGCGCGGGCTGGGGCTGGGGCTCTGGCCAGAGGCGGGCTTGGGAGAGAGCTAGGAGAGAGAGAGAGAGAGAGAGAGGAGAGAGGAGAGAGAGAGAGAGAGAGAGAGAGAGAGAGAGAGAGAGAGAGAGAGAGAGAGAGAGAGAGAGAGAGAGAGAGAGAGAAAAGAGAAAAATAAAAAGAAAAGAAAAGGAATTTGGAAAAGAAAAGGAAAATGGAAAATAAAAAGGAAAAATAGGGATTTTATCCAAAAATCCATCCTTATCCACTTTTATCCAAATCAAAACCTTAAAATCCCATTTCCCGGCTTCCTCCTTCGAGACCCGACCGAAGCAATCTTTTCCAATAAATAAAACTCACTTAAATCCAACTCCCAAAGCAAAACTAAGGGCCCGGGCTCGAATCCCAAAGGAAACACACAACCAACCATCACTTTGCCAAAGCCCAAACCACAACCGAGCATCCAACCGACTAGCCCAAACACCACGGGACTCGCAGCCAACAACAAACAAGCCTCGACAAAGGCAGGAGCTTCCTCAAAGCCCTGAAAACCACAAATCCTGCCCGGGGAGCCAAAAGACCAAAAATACCCCCCAAGGGTCAAAACCGCTCTAATGACCCAGCCAACAACCGAATCTTGACCCGAAGGCACCTTGAAAACTGGAATAGGAAACTGGGTTGTTACATGGGCGGCAAAACCAAATGTAATTCCCGATGTGGGATTTATATTAGCGGCACAACAAATCTCCACCTTGACGCTAATTGATCCAAATGCCAAATGAAAAACTTCAATCGTCTTTGCCAACTTTAAGTAGTTTAAAAATTGCAAACACCCACCAAACTTAAGTAATGCTTGTATTTGCTTGGTGGAAGAGATTTAGTCATCATATTAGATAATGAAGGTGTAGAAACTGCTACATCACCCATAATAATAGAACCTTGTAATGCATAAAGATTGACAAAAATTTTCTGTCCTTTTAAAACTGTCAAACTGCCTTTACTGACTTTCAAAGCTCCACCTTCATCAGTGAACTCGTACCCTCGTGTCGTAAGAGTACTTAAAGAGATTAAATTTCTCTTCAAATCAGGAATGTGTCTCACATCAGAAAGTGTTCTGACAACACCATCAAATATCTTGATTCTGATTATTCCAATATCAACTATCTTACAAGAAGTATTATTTCCCATCAATACGGTGCCTTTTGAAGTTGATTCATATGTTGAAAACCAGTCCCTATTGGGTCACATATGAAATGAACATCCCGAATCAAGAATCCAATCATCAAATTTTAACTTGTCATCAGAAGCAACTAGGAGATCACCATCACTATCAGCATCTTCAACAATACTAGCCTGACCGGAGCTTTCAGGTTGCTTACCCTTTTGAAATGCAGAGGTTCTCTAATTCTTATTCTGTAATTTGTAGCATTCAGAAATAACATGACCTTTCTTCTTGCAATAATTGCAAGTTTTATTTTTAGATTTTGACCCATTTCTCTGATCGCCATCATTTTTCTTCTCGTGTGTTGTCCCCTGAACTACTAACCGCTCGAAAGAACTCTCACCTCTACCAGTGATATGTTTAATTTTTTCTTTATTAAACGAACTATCATAAACTTGATTTAAAGTGAGAGTATCACGACTATATAAAATCGTATCTCTAAAACTTGCATACGAGGGAGGTAGAGAACACAACAAAATCAAGGCTAAATCTTCATCATCATAACTAATCTCCATAGATTCTAAATCAGAGGCAATTTCTTTAAAACCAACTAAATGGTCATTCAAGGATGATCCTTCATCCATATGATAAGAAAATAAACGCTGCTTCAAATGCAATTTTGTAGTTAAAGTTTTTGTTATGCAAATCTGTTCTAACCTTAACCATAAACCAGCAGCACTTTTGTCTTTCAAAACATCTTGCAAAATTTCATTACACAAATGCAGATGTATTAAACTAAGAGCCTTACGATCTTTGCTTTTCTTTTCTTCTTGAGTCCAAGAAGCTGGCATTTTAGAAATCCTCAATAAAGCTTCTTCTAAATCCATTTGGACAAGAACTGCCCGCATTTTAGCTTTGCCATAATGAAAATCTAGTATTGCGATCCAAAAGCGGTATATGATGTTTCACAGTTGTCATATCAAAATTATCACAACCAAACGAAACAATAATAACAAATCAAGCTCAAATAAACCAACCAAGCTCTGATACCACTTATTGATAAAAAATTACTCGATCTTCACATATACCACTGAATATCGATGCAGCGGAAATAAACTAGATTTAAATTATGACAATAGCTAAAATAAATAAATGGAGTAACTAAAGAAAAGCAACAATAACACAAATATCTTACGTGGTTCGGACGAAGCCTACATCCACGGGCGAAGACGACAAGAATATTCCATTAGAGTTCCAAATGTGATTACAAAAGAGCACACTCAAGCACTCACAAAAATCTCAATTACACCCAAATATTTGAACTCACCAAAATTAATTTCTAAATGCAATTAGAAATTAATATAAAAGAAATTTAAAAATAAGAATTATAGAATTCTTAATTCTTGGTGTGCATATTAAAAGTGAAACATTATATGTGTATATATAGTGGTGATGGGCGGCAAAACCAAATGAAATTCCCGATGTGGGATTTATATTAGCGGCACAACAGGGGATTCTACTTTCATGGCATATTAGTACGTTAATCTTCTCCAAACTTTCAATCTCCAATTTACTAATTTGCATGCAGGCTTGTTTCTAAGTCTTGGAACCATTTGATTTTAGATTATGCTAATTTCTACCCTAAACTCCTTCCAAAAGTTTTAATTTTAATCATGTATGATAAAGGACCCATTAAATTTTCTTTTCGCCACAATCCCAAGGTCAGTTGTTGTGATATTGATACGTTGGGTTCTTATGCCTCTTTAAATTTAGCCAGTCATGTGAAGGATTTCAAAATTATCAATTGGTGTAACGGCTTGATGTACGTTTCCATAGATTCTTGTCATGGCATATTCAATCCAATGACAGGTGAGTTCTTCAAACCTCTTCCTCAGGCTAAGTCTCCTCGTTTTAACCTTTATGGATTTGGTTTCAACGCTAAGACAAAGCAATACAAACCGTATAAAGTTCTTAAAACTACCGTTCGAAGTTCTTAAAACGTTTCCTCGATTACCACCGTCTCAAATGATGGAAGTTTTCACATTTGGTAGGAGTGAAACTCATAACCAATGGAGGCGTGCTTGCCTGCCTTTTCATGTAACTCTATTTTCCGATGGCCTTTATTTGGATGGGTTCATCTATTGGATTGGATTGGATTAGAAAGAGAAAATGAAATTGTCATATATGCTTTGGATGTTGAAACTAAACGGATAAAATTAAGTGCAGTCTTAGAAGTGGGCCCTTACTCCATCTCCTTCAGCTATGCCATCCTAAATCAGTGGCCCACTCTATGCAATTATTTTCATGAGTGATGCAAGTTCACGTTATATGCAAATTTGGAGGATGCGAGAGAACTATCCTTGGATTAGAGATTTTATTGTTTCGGGCAGATTCTTTTGTACTTCATCTAATTTGGTTGAAGGAACATGAAGATAAAAACATTAATTGCTCATGAAAAACAAGTTATGGATTATGCTTGACGTATAGAATTCTTACATTTTGGCTCTCTCTCCAACGTTTTGGCCGGTGGAGGATAGCTAGAGTTGAAGACACACAATTCTCACCACTACTACAAAATTGGGATATGATGATTGTAAAAAAGTATCACAAATGCTTTATATGATACTTTTTTGCAATCATTGTATCACACATCATCTATTCTCATTAGATGACACTTCTTAACAAGTGTCATTACAATTCTTTAGATGATATCTTTTTAGAATCATGGATTGGTTTTTTATGATACAAATTAAATGTCACATATGAACAATAAATGACATATAAAATATATCATCAATATTTTATTTATGACACATTAAAATTATCATTAGATAGTTTATATTGATACTTTTTTATAATCACGAAATCTACAAGCATGACATTCTATTTTAGTCATATATCATTCACATGCAACTATTACATGCTATATAATTTATTCGTATTCATATATGCTATTGCACCTACAATTATTAAAATTAAATTATTTCTAAATCTATCCAATATAAGAACTTTGATCAAAATCATCATTCATAAATAAATATTATTCTTAGTATAATTTTATACATATGATAGCAACCCAATAAAACTACCACAACACTTGGTAGAAAATGTACATAATTTTGGGAACTAATACAACAAATTAATAATAACAATAATGTTTGTATCAATGGCTTCAGCACTTGACTGCGTTCGTGCAAGACCTAATAAGCAAGAAATCTTCAAGTTATATAGATATTAATGAAAATGTCAAGAGTTGTAACAAATGGTTCGTAGTCTACCTTCTTAATATTGTAGTGTTTCAATCTCGTTAACAAGATCTTGCAAAAAACATTGAAAAAATATTTAACACATGAGATAAACATGTATATACAAATGTTATTTATCATTTAAGTTTACCTTTTTTTAGAAGTCATTTAAATTTACCTAAATCAATGAAGTTCACAAAGAAACCGCGAGACCCGTGTTACAAACAATAATGATAATAAGAAAGATAAACAAATACTAATAATAAATCAACATGAAATAAAATAATGACAACAAGAAAGAAAGTTATAGCAATGAAACTTACTTAAATTTTCATTGGGATGTCGCTAAGAAGTAGTAATCCTTACAATAGAAAAATTCACAGAAGATATCATTTTAAATGTTATCTTAGGACGTTTGGTTGAGTAACTTAGGATGATACCAATAGATTAAAAATCAAAAGTAACAAAAATAAGGACAATTGAGTCTAATTTGGAACTTAGCATTTACAAATCTTGCAAGCTAATATCTTGAACTACTCACAATTTTAAAAGTTAATTATGACCCAATGAATATCGTAAAGCATTTTTTAAACATAAATATTTTGGTGTTATGCATATACTAAACTAGAATACTTAATGGGTAGGAAATGAAATTTACCCATAATGCATTAGACATAATCTCCTTTTGTTGTTCTTTGAAAATTCTCCAAAACTCCTTACCTAGAATAGCCAGAGCTGCACGAGAACATGTAACTGGAATAGAAATATGATGAAGTCATTTAAAAAAAAAACCTTAATGTACTGTTACCTGGATAAGGATAAGGAAGCCAATACTTCATAATCCCCTTCTCGAACCATCACATCCTACCATTAAACAAGATGAATGAAATGCCTCCTTCCAATCAAGCATATAAATTAATAAGTTGAAATATTAGGTTGCAATTGATAGCTACATGTCATTACTATTTCTTTCTTTAATTTTCAGAAATATGACTCATTTGGCAACTAGCAAAAACTGATTTTTTTTGCCTTCTCTACAAAATTGTTATTTTAGGATCGGTGATAATAACAAAAGTCAATAACTTCGATATTATTTTAACAAGAAAAGAAAAACATTTTTATACAAACCAATATCATTTTCCAAATTAACACTAGACCTCAAAGATATTCAAAACTTAAAAGTAAAGAGGTTAGTATTTCTTTCCTCTCAAGTTTAGAATCAAGGGATGTAAAAGGAAGGACCACACTTGCATTTCCATCCCTAAGGCTCATAGTTAGTGTATTGGACCCCTACATGGGTGCCCCTTTTGTTGTTGGTTGGGACTTGAATGGCTTCACATGGGATGCATCCATAGCACTTGTGCTCACACATTGGTGGACTTTACCCTATTTTCCTCATCCCTCTGTACATACTCCATTTTCCTTTACACCTTCAACAACTTTCACAGACAGCCAGAGTTTCATTATTACAAGCCTTTATCATTTTCATAAACATGTTCATATTTCCATCCACATTTCCATGTGTCCATAAATTCAATTTCAACATAAGAGATTAATAAAAAAGGAATTTAAACTTATTTAGAGCTTTGCTGCAAAGAGAATGATGTGGGAGAATTATTAACATGAACATGAAGAAGAAAGATTATCTATATCTGAGATAAAGAGAATGGTTATGTATGAGATTGAGAAGAATTAAAAATGGTTATGGAGAAATGAAAAATGGTTATGAGGCCAGTGAGACCATGAAAATGAATGATTATGAGATGAATGAACATTGATTATGGAAGAATGTTTTTTTGGCCCAAACATGTATAAGAGGAATTATTAAACTCATAATCATTCACATTGTCTTGTCATATGAAATATCTAGTATCAACATTTTCCATAAAACTGTATCAACACTTCTAGAAACTTGCATCAAACAGAGCACATAGTTGGGGGCTGACCTGTTTGGAATCCAAAGAGCCTGAGATAAGACCTGGCAACATAGCAACAAGAAAATTGAGTTAAAATGTTGTGAAATTAAAGACCTATGACCAAGTAGATGTAATAATTGAGAAAGAATCAGTATAATGGTAACAATAAACAAACATACCTTGTTTTTTATGAGGAAGGGGAGGAGCCATCATCATTCACAAAATACAACAACAAAGAGCCACAACTCAGATTTTAAATCTTAACAACACAACCAAACAATCATAAAACTAACTAACCTATTGGTGACCAGGTATAAAATTGCATTGATGTAAACTTTTAATTTATTAGAGAGTTGAAAAAATCATAGCGAAATAAACTTTTAATTCAAAAGAGAAAATAAAAATGCCTAGAAAAAAAAAAATCTTCTCTTATTACTATATTGGCATAGTAATCCTAAATAAGAGCAAAATAATTGAAAAAACAAAGCATAATCTTCTAAACAAATCTATTCCTATAAAACACAATAACATTTCCGATAAAATTAAAAAAAAAAAAAAACTATAAAAAATGGATATAAATCGGGCCATGGTTTGACCAACCAACAACAAACAAAACCGACAGCAGCGAAGGAGGACTTACCCACAAATACCCACAGTACAAGCACAACGCACGGTTGAAAACGCACACGTTGGGGCTGCTGGTCGGAGGCACGCGTGTCGGGACGGAACGTGGCAGCTGGTCGGCGACGGGCTGAGCACGGGAGAGATGTCGCGGAGGTTATGCGCGCGCGAGGGGGAGGGGTGGTGTCGAGTGGGGCTGCAGGCGAGCGAGGAAGGGGTTGCGGCGGCGTCGGGCTGGTCGGCGACGCGGCGAGACAGAGGAATGGACGGCGGCGACAGCAGGTGGTGTGGGTTAGGGTTGGAATGAGGAAGAAGAAAGAAGAAGAAGAAGGAAAAAGAAAATGAAAAAGAAAATGAAAATGAAAGAGATAAATGAGTCACTTTTCCTATAAAACTAAAGTCCATTTTTTTATTACTTTTAATATCCATGGTCTTTTCAAATAATCCATAAAATATCAATCCTTTTATTTTTCCCTTAAACCTAAATAGGAGTAAATTCCCCTTTTTCTTTTTTTCTTTTTTTTTTTACAAAAACTTGGGCATTGCGTAATCTTTTTATGAAAATTATAAATTTGTCATAATTGAATATAAAATATTTTTAAAAAATTAATTTTTCTATAAAAATTGTTATAGACTAAATTTTGTGACAAAATCAATTTTTTTTAATAAGGTCAGGAGACCACAAAATAAATTTCATAATATATATATTTAAAAAATAAAATTAGGGAGTTAACTATTATAAAATTATAATTTAAAAGTGGTTAAAAAGATGATTGTAATAAAATATATAAGGTTAATCTCAATACATACATACATACATACATATATATATATGTATAATGTTTAAAAATATCAAAATTATATTAAAAAATTTATGATTCTACAAAAGTGTCACAAAACGCGTCTTTTTAATTTATGACACTTTTTTGTGATGATAATTTTATTTTAATTTCTGACTGTGAGATGATTCTAATAAAGTGTCATAAAACACGTGTTTTTATTTATGACACTTTAATTGCGTCTCCCCTCTTGAATTTGGTTTGATTAAGTGTCATCTAATCTACTTTTTCTAGTAGTGCACTTTCTTTTAATTTCTTTTTAAGATGGGTACGTTATGCTTTTTTAGGGTTTGTTTGAACAAATTATGCTCATCCATCATTTATTCTTCTATATAAATGTATAATCTTTTTTGGACCTAATGAATTGAATGCTAAATTTAGTTTTGAGCAAGAACATTCAATCTAGAGCTTTTGTAAATTTGACATAGTAGAGAATAGCCATGAATGCATGCAGGTAATGTCTTTTATGTTTAAGGTATCCACTTTCACATTGTTGAAGCCATGTTTACGAGCAAACAGTTTGATGTTCTTCTAGTAAATGGACTATTTATGCTTTAAATTAATCGAACTATCCTTTGGATGGCTACATTAAACATATGGTTTAAATCTTAGTCTGAGTTATTAAACATAAAACAATATGATTAGGAGAAATTCAAGGAAAATTATTATTATTATTATAGCATTTTGGAATGGGGATTTGAATGACTTTGAGTTACCAAGTCGTATACGGTTGTGATCACGAACCTACGAATATTATTATTTAAACACAAACCTCACAACCAATAGTTAAATCCCAATCTCAGTTTAGAAGTATTTAAATATTAAATCTGATCAAGTTGAGAGGTATTTAACTGGATGTTACCTAAATTATCAAATATATCCATGAATTATGGCATTTGGTCACAAATAGGATGGAAATCCCTAAAATTTTATTTTAAAATTTATTCTAACCTTAACCTTAATATTTTTTTAGAAATACCCTTAAATCTTTTAAAATATAAAAAATAAAAAAACAAAAATTTATCTTTAGCCTAAGACACCGTTTATTTGTATCTTCATGTTTTTTACACTAACTAATTTAACTTTTGAGTTGATTGGTAGTTTAACATAATTCAATATGATATCATAATTAAATAATAAGGTAAAATTTAATTCACACCTTACTAGTTAAGTTTTTATATTCATCCCAATAAGTTATTTTATTTATATTTTTGTCTTTGAAGATTTATGATTGAATAGTTATAATCATGTTTAGAGTATTGGAAATAAATTTTTTTTATGGTTTCATCCAAAATTAATGGTGAATATATTTTTGAAATAATTGTGAAAGTTTATGAATATTTTAAAAGCTTTTCAAAGTTTAAAAACATGTTTGATGCAAATTATAATTTATGGGTATATTTGATAATTTAACCATATTAGGTTTCTAAATTTAATGAGTACAACATATCAAGAACGAGGAGATAGTGAGAGAAGCTCTGGCTTCTCTCTAAAGATCCGTTGAAGGAGGCTTTGCCTCTGTTTTTGGAGGATTTTCCTCAGATTTGGGAGGCCTGCTGCCTCAGGTTTAGGAAGGTTTGTTGTCCTTTAGTTTGGGTATTTCTGCGTTGTGTGTTTTGGTGAATCGAGATGAGGTTTTCGTTGTCCCTTAGCTTCGAAGAGAGGCGCTCCTTATCGGGGATATGTGAGTTCACTCCCAGAAGACGTGGTCTCGATGGCCAAGCGTTGGTTGTTGCTTGGAAAAAGCTTCCATCGTACCCTCATCAGATTAGGGTGAGCCATCGATTGGAGAAAAACTGGGTCTATCGAAGGCTCGGTGTTGAGAAGTCGACAAAAGTGAAGAATCGAGATTGGTGGGGAGGTGATCTGAAATCGAGAGTCGAAAGATGGAGGAGTAGAAGAATTCGGGGAAGATCTTTCTTCCCTTTTGACCGAGGAAAACTCAGAGGGGCTCGAAGTGTTCGAAGAGCAGAATCCAAGGCAGCAAAAAAGCGAGGTTAGGTTGGGGGAAGAAGGAGAAGTTAGGTGGAGGGATTTCAGGCGACTTTTCCGGCGAGGTGAAGGCTATCGGGCATGAGAAGGGTGAGTTGTTTACGCTAACACATGACGTCAATCTTTTGACAGATGGGTGGCTCGAGGATCTGTCAAATGTACTGCATGCTAAGGCTCCTTGGAAAGGTAAGAGGAACAGCTGGTGGGTTTGTTTGAGTTTGAGGTTGAATCGAACCGCTGGTTTAATCGGGTCGGTCTGGTTCGGGTCAGGCCCATCTGGTTCCATTGACCCGACTCTTGTTTTAAGTTGGATCAAGCTTCTTAACCCAACTCGTTTCTTGGGTTGGGATGGAGCTTCGCTCATTTTGGCCAGGTCGGGTGCTCAGTTATTGATGGTGAAGTCCCCATTTTCTCCTTTACACAATGGTATTTTGGAGTTTCTCCTCTCTGTCTACTACTTGAGCATTTTGTGTATCTTTTATTGGTCGAATAGTATTTTGTGTTGTAATATGGTTGGGGTCTTAGTTTGTTTTAGTTGTGTGTGTTGTTTTTTACTTTTACGTGTCTGTTGGGAGCTTGTGGACAAATGAGTTTGGGAGATCTTTCTTCGTGGATGTTTCCAGGGTAAGAATCTTTGGATTCACACCCATAAGACTTTGGAGGGATCATGTACTTCAGTCATGGATATGGATGCTGGATTATTCCCCAAAGTCGCTCAAAAGTCAACCAAGTGCGTGTTAACGATGGATCGACAACTTTTTCAGTGGACTTCATCAAAGTTTACTATCGTTAAGTCTGTGTTTCCCTTCGTTGATTGTGATTCTCCTATGCTCTATGTGGTTGCTACCGATGTTGTTAGTTGGTCCTTGTTTGTCGGGTTTAGGCGATGGTTACGTTTATGCAATTTTCTTATGATTGGTGTAATACTGTTTTGGAGGCTTGCCTCAGCTTGTGTTTAATGAAAGTTTCCTTTTCAAAAAAAAAAAAATGAGTACAACATATCAACAAACTTTCAATTTTGAACGACAAATTTGACATATAAAAAATAATAAATTGATAAATATTTTTTAAGTTAAAATAATTGGTGATGGGGGATTTAAAGACCTCCTCGGTGATTGTGTCTACATAATATGGTTAAGCTAATGCTTTTGATGGCAATAAATTGCTTTTGGTCATTGTGTCGCACTAATACTGTTTGTTTGTCATATTTAGGTAGGAGTTAGTCAATTCCTCCTCAAAAATCTATTTCCAAACAAGTTTTTATTAACTCTTCCTCATTCTTACTTTTAAAAATTACTCTCATTTCTAACCATTCATTTTTAATCATTCATTTATAATTATTCAATCATTTCTAACCACTTATTTATAATCATTTCTTTCAAATCAATTAAAATAACCTCTTTTTAACTATTTATTTTTTATTATTTCTTTTTTAACTTCTAAAAATAACTACTCATTTTTAAATCTACATCCAAACAAAATTTTGACTCTAACTCGTCTACACAAAAACTACATCCAAACGAGTTTTGGACACAACTCTCAATTTTTAACTACTTAATATAACTCATTAACCTAAAAACACTACTAGAAAAAAGGGTTTAGATGACACCTGTGATAAAAAAAATTTATGAGGGAGAATAATCAAAGTGTCATAAACAAAAACACGCGTTTTATGACACTTTATTAGAATCATCTAGTAATCAGTAATTAAAATAAAATTACCATCACAAAAAAGTGTCATAAATAAAAAATGCGCGGTTTATGACACTTTTTTAGAATCATAAATTTATAAAATTAATTTTTAGTAATATTAAGATTTAGAAAAATAAGTATAATTTTGATATTTTTAAATATTATATATTTTTCTTATATATTGATTTTCTTATTGGAAAAAAAAGAGAAAAAACTCATTTAAGTTCTTTTAGAAAAAAAGGGAAAATGAGTTAAAAAAAAACCCCACTTTCTCTTTTTCTTCTAAAAAACCCTAGCCCCACCTTCACTCCTTACCAGCTGTCGCCGTCAACCACCCCTCACCGTCGAGCAACCATGACCCGTCGCTGCAGAACCTCCCACCGGCGCCGCCTGCATCGCGCCCGTGCAAGCATCCCCATCGCCCATACCCATTGCGCATGGCGCGCGACCCCAAGGCTGGCAGCCTCCCCACACGACCAACCGTCGCTTGCCACCGCCCCGTCGCCGTTTGTCCAGCCACCGAGCCGCAGCGTCTCAGTTGAGACGCAGACGCCCTTGCCCATCTTGCACGCCCTTCACCCAGTCATCCCACGCACGTCACTCACGCCCTAGCCACTCGGAACTCGCGCAGCCACAGCTGTCGTTCGTGTCTGTCCCTACCGCACGCATCTCGTCGAGCCCGTCACCTACGACGCCGTCTGTCCTCGCCAACAATAGCCCAAATCTGTGCTAAAGTCGTGTCCTTCTTGCCCGAGTTTTTGGGTAATCTCCTATTCTGTTTTCGTGGTCCATCACTAGTTATTTTGGGGTTCTGATTGTGACTATTGTTGGGTTTCTTTGATAGACATTTGTTCTTATGAGATCTCAAGGTGTGTTGAAATTTCTGTGGTTTCGTGTTTCGTCAAGTGTTTGGATAGCCGTGTTCGTGATTTTGGGTAAGATTTCGAAGTTGTTACTGATGGGTTAAAGTTCAATAGTAATTTTAAAGGGGTATTAATGGCTGATTTTTGTGGATATAAATTGTTAGGTTGGACTGTTAAGCGTAATTTCTGTTGGGTTTTTCGGGTTGCTTGTTTTGATGCTTGTCTATGTTTATTAAGTAATTGAAGTGTGTTAGAAGTGTTTCATGATTTTCTTCATCCACCAATATCTTTTATGTCATTCTCTAAACATTTTTCTTGATTTTTGTTTGATGTAGAAAATTCGAAGATTTGGAGTCTGTTAGGGGAATCAACCGCATTAAGCAATATGTGGTAACTAGCTTTCTTTCGTTTTATTTTTGTTACCATTAGCATGCATTTCCATGGAAGTTGTAATCTCGTGTATTTTTTGTGAGGTAATTTTGTTACCTTTGATCAATGCTTTGAATTATTGTGATTTATTGCTAAATTTAAGTACTTAACATAAACTTAGCATTGCCAAATCTTGTCTCAAAGCTTGGAGAGTTCTGATAGTTGATCTCGATTTAAGACCTAAGGTTGTTATCTCCTGCTTCAACTTTGTTCAAACTTTATTAATACAACCACTTAAAATTTCAAATATTTTTTGCAGATTATATTCACTAATGTTAGGAAACTTTATGCTCTTTGTTAGAAGCTGCTAACTTTTCCATGTTAGGTTTGTAACTTGTATCTTATAAGTTTATTAACTTTGAAAAGTATATAATATGTCATTGAACTTCTAAGTTTTTTTTATGTAATACCTTGTGTGTTCTGCAATACCTTGTGTTGTATGCTTATTTACATACATGGTCTAATTTTGTTTAAATGATAAGTTTTTGTATGTCTTTTTTAGTATTGTCAAGTTTCAATTGAAGCTACTTGTCATGCCCCACAACGATGTTGTAAGTCTTCTATATATATGGTAGTATCATTTCTCAATTAGAAGAGCGGTTCTAAACTTTTTTGTTGTTGTTTTAAATGGTACTAATTTGTTATTTTAATTGTGTTGAATGTTTTGAACCTCCAGCCAAACTTATGCTAGAGTTAATCTTCCAACAAGTAATTTTTGTAACCATTTTATCCACCACCTTTTATCCAAACTTATGCTAGAGTTAATCTTCCAACAAGTAATTCTAACATGATAGAACTCGTATTTCTCTTCCTAAATTTAGTAGGGACATTAATGATTATAGATAAGCAAAAATTTCTATCTTTTCTCTTCTTTCTCTCTTTTTTTAAAAAATCTATTTCTTATGTTTTCTTAATTGTTTCACTTTCTTTCTATCCTCTAATTCACGAGACTTTGGCAGAGTTTGATATATCAAGTGAAGTTTACAACGAAAAGAAGCCCAAACAAACCTTCGAAGGTATAGACCCATTAAATTTGTTGCTCATTAGTTTGTTTCGAATAATTTCCTTTTTCTTGTCTTGAATCTTTTATACTAAATGGTTCGTTGGGTATTGAATGAAGACGAGAAACTTTTTTCAGCTAAATGTTTCTCTTTTATTGAGTTATTTTCTAGCTATTTCGAAGTAGATTGCATGGCTTAAGTTGCAAAGGAGGTAAATTTTAACTAGTCTTTTTTGAATTTTCAAATTGGTATTGCTTTTGTCGGGATTTTATTATGTTCAAAGTGTAAATTTATGTCCTTCCAATAAGTTGCATACTTTACATTTATGGTGCTGCTTGTCTATCAACTTAGCTTTGGAAGGTATGAAAATCTAACTATTTTAGGAAGTAATTCTTGTCAAATTGATGATTGCTTGTTTTGGGTGTACAATTTTCTCGTGTCTCTGCTATTGGTTTTGGATGATTGTTTGTTTTTATTATGTACCAATACATCCACATAATCAATGCATCTCTTGTATTAACTTTTCTATTTTATTTGCATGCTTCCATTATAATACTCTAGATACTTTTTGTAAGGACCTGACCCAAATCAGGGTCTGAACCTGAGTCCTTAACTCTAAATGCATGAAAATAGTACTTGACATCTCGGACATGTAAATTTAAAACAAAACTCCTTTCAAACAACTAAGAAGAACAAGTTCATAAAATCATAAATTCATTAAAACAGTTATGGGGTACCCAAAAATCAAAACATAAAAGCTCGATATAACATGTTCCACTTATCATGCCCCTAAATAGTTCATCCAGAAAGAATAAATTAAAAAGACTCTACACAAAGTAATGCAGCAAGTCCCATGGTCGTCTCCAACTCCATCGATCATCCATCTCGGTATAGTCTAGTAGTACCTGTGGGGATTCCACAGTGGAAAGGGTGAGTTTTTGCAAACTCAGTAAGGCTTCTCCAGCTCGGGGACAGACATGCACAAGGATACAAACATCAGCAAACAAGTATGATCAACAACATAACCGAGGGGTGTACAGAACCCAAGCTCCTGGGTGCTAGGTCAAGAAACCTCGTCCCTGACGAGCACCTCGTAGAGCGGTCTAAAGATCGTAGACCTCAAGACCAAAAGCTCACAAGAGTCCTCTGACTCGAGAGCAATCTGGCATCCTACTCTAGAGGGAACCGGTGAGTCGAGCAACCTGTTGGCCCAGGCCTCGTACTCACGGCGAGAGGTGGTGCCACACCAATCACCAAAGAACCATATCAGGCCCATACCACCTACCTAGAGAGAGCCTAGGCTACTAGTAGAAACCATCCAGGGCCGTGAGCCTGGCCGGCCGACCATCCACGAAAGTCCTGAGGAGCGAGAGATTATCACCTCAAGCTAGGGTGTGCGCCCGAATATCATCGTCCACACCCGCCTACTAGTCTCCTCTATCCGGTCTTATGACTCGTTTGGGTCCAAACGAGGCATCAAGCCGTGCCACAAACATCATGCAAGTCCATATCAGGACAATCATGCAACCACATGCAACTCGACCATATCAGGCAACCATACATGAATCATGCATCACTAGTCATACAAGAGACAAGGCATGAATGTATATGCTCTCGATGCAATCAATGCAACATACAATGCACATGGTCATGCTACAACCACACAAATCAACTAATGCAAATAAACCTGCACATGTATTAACCACAGGTCCTCGAGAAGGGGTAAATGGTCCCTTACCTTGGCCAAACCACTAACAGCTCTCCACGAATCCTCAAGAAGCTTCAACTAGCCAAACATAATCTCCGAGCCCTGAAACGAACAACCGGTCAAAACAAGCACTTTAGACCATCAAAATCAGATTTAGAAAATCAAATTTATCAAACTGGGAAGAACCTTGAAAAACGTGCCCCCAGAGACACCCGATGGCTACACGTGCCTCACAAACTCGGCTCGAAGAATAGCAAATGGTTCGGGTCAAATCTGGTTAATAACAAGTCAATGAGTCAAACTCACTATTTAACCCGAGCCAAACACCCATCAAACTCTAAACCAAACAACCCCTACACACATACTTAAAATGTACTTAAACCTCGAACCAAACAACTCTTGATCCACAACTCGAATGATTTTAAACCACTAGCCAAACGAGATTAACAAATCAATAAAATGATTTTAGTCCAATTTTAAATGGCTTTAAACCCACACCCAAACAAGCACAATCCACCATTTCTTTAAACATGCAACCAAACAACCCTTAAACTTGATTTAAATAGCTTTCACCTTGTAAACAAACACTACATATCCATAACTTGAATGCCCATAAACCAACAACCAAACATACTCATCTATAACTTAGATAACTTAGAACCTGTAACCAAACAGCATTAATCCACCATTTGAATGACCATAATCTAACAAACAAACATGCTTAATCCTTCATTTAAATATCCCAACACTAATAACCAAACAGTCCTTATTCCTTATTTAAATAACTCTATTCCAACTTAAAATGACTTTAGGCACCAACCAAACACCCTTCTTCTTCTACATTTGAGTGAGACCTAAGAATAAAACCCAAAACAAGAGATAGAATGAGACATTTACCTTCATTCCGGCGAAGGGCGGCGGCGGCTAAACGACGACGACACTAAGCTTGCGGCTGCTCCATGGCGACTTACGACACACCATGGCGAAGACCCACGCTGAACCTGCTACCGAGACAACATCCACGCGATGGAACCGCAAGCTCGAACCTGCTTGCTGTCGCAGAACCCACCGCGAACTCAATGGCATCTTCGAACAAGCCTCAACTAGCCCACCACGATGCTCGAACTCGCGGCGTAGCCCGCGGCACTTCGACCCAACCCGAACGGCTGCTCAAGCCTACCGGCAACGGGATCCGCACGACAGCTCACACGCACGAGCCCACCCTCAACGACGTTCTCGGCTGCTCCTCCTGCAACGACGCACGCAACCTCACAACGTCGGTGACGACTCGGCACACACCCGCGATGACTTGGCTCAACCGACGCCGAAACAGGACACGGCTGCAACGTCAAACTCGCGACGAACCTCGAAGCACCACGAACGCAACGTCGCCACTGCTCGTGAAGAACCCACGCAACTTTGACAAACAACCCCATATCGAACCCGACCCACACTCCAGCGAGCTTCACACGATCTCCCTGGTGAAGAAGATGGTGAATAGTAACATGAACAGTAGTTTCAACCTAGGGATTCCAAATGTCAAAAATTCATTTAAATATCCATGGTTGGGATGACCAAAATGCCCATCCTTTAGAGATAATCACAAAATTGCCATCGATCCTTTATTTAGTCTTAAAACACACTAAAAGCGGGGTTATTACACTTTTAAACCATCTTGCAGGAAGTTTTCAATGAAGCAGGAAAATGGTCCCTAAGGGATGACATAGTGGTTGAAGACTTGGACTTTGAGGGTATGCTCCTCTCAAGGTCCTAGGTTGTTTTTTTTTTCTTTCTTATTTTCTATGCAATATTTACATGTTTCTTATGCTTAAAAAAATGTATCTTCTTTGGTTTGTCTCAGATGGTTGAAGTTATTTTCTTATTGGTAAGAAAGTTCATATCTTATACTTAGGAACTCAATTTTTACTTGTTTGAAACTCAATCTTTTTAGGTTCTGCACAAACTCACTCAAATGATGAAGCGGTGAAGAAACACACTTCAAGAATCAACATTTACTCGTATTTCTTTTTTGTTAAATTTTTGTGAACATTTATCACAAGTGTAATATTATTGTCCTTTTGTTTAAGTCTAAATGCCTACAAATATTTAAGTCATCTATAAATTTTCTTTGTTGACACAGGTCTTTTACCTGTGAAGTTCTTTTGTTGAAGAATATTATGTACTTACGACAAATTGACAATATATTATTATCATTAAATGTAGTTTGCTAATATTAAATCTTTTTCATTAATTGAAGATATATGATTAAAATTAATATTCATTTGATTATTTGGTGATTAAAAATAAGTCTTTTATCTTAAACACAAATAATCATTCTCCTCATAATCATTACCTTCACCCCAAATACAAATAACCATTCCCCCAATAATCATTCTTCTCCCTATTCTCCTCCTCATTACCATTCCCCCCTTAACCATTACCATTACCCTTGCCTCAGGGTGTGTTTGGAGTACCGGTTATGTAATTGTAGACGAAGGGTTATGATAAATGGGAGTTATGATAAACGAAACGTTATAATAAACCGTGTTTGGGGGGCAGATTATTATAACAAAGGGTATGATAAATGGTGTTTGGGGTGCAAGTTATCATAAAAGAAGTTATGATAAACCGGGTGTTTGAGGTGCAAGTTATTATAAGGGTGTTATGAAAAATACACTTTAAAAAAATTGGAAATTTCTCTAAAAAAATTCAAAATAATTAAAAATAATATTTTTCATTAAAAAATACTCTTTGAACTTTTTAGTGATATGAGAATTCACATGTTTAATAAACCTAAACTAGACAACAATTGTCATTAAAAAAGATTTATTGTTAGTAAATTATTCTTTCAATATAGAAGTTAAATGTAATTTTAGTTAATTAATTTACATGCAAAATTAAGAGTACAATGTTGATATATTAATTTATTACATTATAAATTATAGCTATTATTACATTTTTTTTAAAAAAATATGTTTTTATTAATTGATTAAGGGACATAGCATAGATTACCTATAAATTACCTATCAAATTAAAGTATATATGAATACAAAAATTGAGCAATATATAAATTAAAAAATTCAAACAATAAAAATTGGTCTCTCAAATCATTTTCCCTTCTCCTATAAAGGCATTACTAAAATTAAACTGTGTGCGTATATAAAAAAAAACTAAACAAAGGAAAAAATTTAAAAAATTGAACTGTATTGGTATATTTTAAAAAATATATTTTGAAACATTAAAAAAAAAATTAACAATGGAAGAATTAAACAAAGAAACAAAGAGATTTTTTTTTTGAAGAAAATAAGCACATTCATTTGTCAAGGAAATTCACCAATTCCAAACACAGACTCAAATCTTTGTTCTCAGCTGCCATTGATGGACGTAGAGTGAGTATTAATTTTCTTTAATTCCTTTCAGTTTGAGCATAAAATCTTCAACAACCACCACTTTTCATCGACCCCTTTCATCTCGAAAAACCCAGAAATCTCTATACAAAATTCGCTGTCGAAGGAACCTTTCTTCTCACATATTCAAACGAGATGAATTTTTTTGAATTCCGGTTTACTTCCGGTGGCGGCGGTTAATTAAATCAATGGGACCCACATTGGTGAGTTGCTTAAAACTGGGGAGGCGTTAATAGATAAATGACCGTTTATTATATCTGACCCCAAACGCGGGTTGGATTATCATATCCCACCCGCCCGTTTCATAACTGGAGGTCCAAACATATCTTAAAAGAATATTATTGTTAAGAGAACAGGAAAACGTTAGTGTCTCTCCGAATAGTGACATTACTTTTCTAGCCATGCATATGAGAATTTAAAATTCTTACCTTTTGGACTAATATTTGTCTTATTTTTCGTTTCATACCCAAAAGTTTTATACCTATGAGCATCTTTCTTTTATCTTTTCACAATTGTTTCATTTTTCAAAAAAGAGGAACTTCTTTCAAATATTATAAGAAATAACATTTTGATCCTAGACTTCTTTCAAATGGTCAATTTTAATCATTATACATTTTTACTTATTCAATTTTAGTAACTAACTTTCATATTAGTTCAATTTTAATCTTTAAACTTTCAAAAAGTAAAATTTGAGTCTAATCTTTACCAAAAAAAAAAAAAGAAACTCGTTTGACATAGTTGAGAATTTGTCAAGCAAGCTTCAACATTCTGTGACCATTTGGCCGGTTGACTTTCAGTTCCACCAGAAAAGGGGCTCTAGAAAAACTCCACAAAACAATTGTATTCCTGAAATAGTAATATAAACACTGTTACTTCAAAGACACATCATCATAGTATCTGAAAATACAATAGAAATGTACGTGGACAAGTTCATAGTAGCTTCCACTTTTTACATCAACAACATAAACTTGAGAGTGAGGTAAAGCAGAGTAGAGAAGACAAGCAAGAGATTCCCACTGGTTTCTGTTAAGTGAGTCCCCAACTGTGATATCATTCTCTTTCCTCTGAATTGAGAATGGAAATGAATCAATAGCCACTCGTAGTCACCCTATTGCTGGACCTGAAATACATTAATTGTAGAGACATATAATTATACATTGCGTACCTGAAGATTCACCTTGAAGGTTTAGTGTAACGACCCGACCCGAATGGGGCTCTAAATGGGCCCTTACCTCAATGCATGCATACAAATCAACACTAGAATTTGCAATAGGGTTGTTTCGGATTCTAAGTAAAAACCAAAAAAAACCGGCAAGAGTTCATTTAAAAAGTCAATACAAAATTCTTGAAACCTGTCCCTATTTCCAAGCACCTGTTCCAAGACAAATACATTTCCAAAACTTATTCTGATCAGAGATTTATTAAAAACATACAACTTTACAACATTGCTAGAATCCGGAAATACATTCATAAAACAACCTAGGGCTCCGTGCCCAACTACATGCATTCAGAGGACATTTAAAACATAAATACAAGACTCAGAGTTGAACAACGGGTTTTCCATAATCACGCTCTTCCTCCACCATCCCGCCGCGCCATGGTTTCTGAAAGATAAGTAAGGGTGAGTAACGAATTACTCAGTAAGAATCCCCAACCGAGGTACAATACGATATAATCAATCATCTAGAACCAAAGCATGCAAGCAAACAGCCACCAACACAGATCATAGCTCAACGAGCTTACAAAGAAAGATCTGGAGTCATCGGAAGTCTCCTACTTCCGGCCTAATGATTGGTTATCCTAACCAATCCTCGGGACATCTCTCGAGGTCTTTCTCCTCAACCAGTTGATCGACTCAAAACCGATCCCAAGGATGTCCTCAAGGGCCTCTTACCCTTGCTAATAGATCTGGACTATCGGAGAGTACCCGGTCCGCTCTAAATCGAAGGAATGGTGTACTCACGAACATTAGCCCGGGAGCTCTCCGAACCGGCAACTAACGCGTGTGCGCGCGCGCACACCCATGCTCTTCTCGCAACCGGCGTAAATCACGCAGGGCCTAAGGGCAAACTACGCGGGCGGTACGCATGCCTAAGATTCGGAGCGGTGTCACCGATCACGATGGCGCGAGGCCCTCGGCGCTCATCTCGCGGCTGGTCCACCGACACGAAGCTAAGAACCGCCGTGGCGCTTACACCGATGGCGGGGTTCCGCTCTAGCAGGCTACAAACTAGGCTATGCCAAAGTGGGTAGCTAATTCCACAACCGGCTGGTCGGGGGTAGCAAGATACGCGTTATCTTTGAGCACACTTTATTCCCGACACGAGCTAAATCCACCTTAGTGACCGGGGAAGCAAGATACGTTATGCTTCGCACACTACTCCCGATTAGTGGGGACAAAGTACGTTATGTCCGCTCAGCCTCTGGATGATGACAAACCCTACAACTCTATCTAAGAGTACAGAGCAAAAAGCAATGATTCTTGGCTAGCAAGCAAAGACCGACATCAACCACACTACCTAGCATGATACTACGAGCTTAAGCAGGAATTACAAGCATGCTGGCAGAACAAACCTAGCATGGCACTAACATGTAATATCAAGCAAACATGCTAGCAAGAAATCAATCAAAGCTGCTCTATTATTATCATGCTCATAACAGTCAGCAAACAAGAAAGGCAAAATCATGACAATATCGCAGGGCCCACACAACTCCGGTAAGAAATCCTTACTTGCAGTGGGAAGCAACAACACACAATAAAATTAACTGCGATCGAACCCGAGCAACCTATAACGAGCCAAGCAAACACATCAATAATCATAAAATAGCCCTAAATATAATAAAATAAACAGGGCTCGGCTCGGGAGAAACTCACGAGGCGTGGCTGACACGCGAACGAGCCGCCGCCAGACGAGCTAGGCGACCAAAGGGGTGGCCGGGCGCTACTGCTCTCGCGTTAGGCGCGCGGCGATGGCGCGAGCTGCGCGCGGAAGGGCGCTGAGCCGCACGCGGAGAGGCTCGCGGGCGCGGGCGCTGGCTCGGCTGGGCGACAGCCCACGGCGCGGCTCGGCACAGGGGACGGCGCGCGGGCGCGAGCGACACGACGCGAGGGCGCGCGATCTGGCGCTGAGCTCAGCACTGAGCGACGTGACCTGGGCGACACTGTGCGAGGCAGGGGCTCGGGCGACACAAGCTGGGCGACGCGAACCAGGGCAGGGCGAGCTCGGGCTGGCGACGCGACGACCTGGGCGAAGGCGAGGGCACGCAGGCTGGGCGACGACAGACTTGCGGCGACGCTCGGCCGGGCTGGGCTGGCTTGGCGAGCGAGTGTGTCAGACGGTGCAATGGGTCGAGCCAAAGGCTAGGTCGGGCTAGGTGGGGGGCTCGGGGAGAGAGAGAGAGAGAGAGAGAGAGAGAAAATTGATTTTGGGGAAAAAATAAAAGAAAAAGGGAAATAAAAAGGAAAATGGGAAATAAAAGGGAAAAATGGGATTTTAATTCCATTTTCCATCCTTATCCACTTAAAACCTCAAAATCTCATTTCCCGCTTCCTCCTCCTCAGAGACCCGACCAAGCAATCTTTTCCAATCAATCAAACTCACTTAAATCCAACTCCCAAAGCAACACTAAAGGCTCTGCTCGAATCCCAAAGGAAACACACAACCAACCAACACTTTGCCAAAGCCCAAACCACAACCGAGCATCCAACCGACTAGCCCAAACACCACGGGACTCGCAGACCACCAACAAACAAGCCTCGACAAAGGCGGAGCTACCTCGAAGCCCCGAAAACCACAAATCCTGCCCGGAGAGCCAAAAGACCAAAATACCCCCAAGGGGCCAAACGGCTCTAAAACCCAACCAAACAACCGAATCTTGACCCGAAGGCACCTCGAAAACTGGAATAGGAAACTGGGCTGTTACATTTAGGCACCCAAGATCAGCAGACCATGATCCACTGAATAGGCCATTAGAGCTGATCCTTGATAGATTCTAGAAATTTGGTTATGGTTCCATTGTTGCTGGTTTCCTCCTTGAGCAGGGTTTGATTGATGGTCTCCTCCTTTGTTGAGACCTGAGATGATTTTGAGGAAATGTTATTGATAAAACTTGGTTTACAGACATTTTACCTTTCAAGGATTAAAGTTTCTCCTATTTTTGTTCATAGGAGATCAGTTGGTATTGCAGATTCAACCAGGTTGTGCTTTTACTTCTTAGAAAGCATACAACTGGATTATATTATTCATCTATACCAGCCAAGGTGTAGGAAATCAATGTTTTGTTATCCATTGGACGGCCTGCAAGTACAAGTGGATCACTGTAGCCCTTCATTTTTTTACAGATATTCTTCCATTTTCATACCTCCTTTCCTAGTCTGTTGGAGCGAGAACGTGAGTGATGACCACAATACTCTTCAAAAAGCTTCCCATAGATCTTGAGCAGCCATTTCCATAGACATTGAGTTGTAAAGCCAGCTTAATAGAAGTTGATCAGTTGCTTCCCAAATGTCAGTTTCTGGATTCCCACAAAACATCCCCTACAAACAAACAAAGAAACAGAGACTTCCCAGAAAAAAGAGCCTCCGTGACTTTGTCCCCTTCTTTTATTTTTCTGATATTTTTCAGAATGAAGAAAAAGTAACAATAATGATGTGATTGAAGGCAGAGAATATGATAAAAAGAAACGTAAAGTCGATGTGACATCGCCAGAGCTAAACTACTTTTCTCTTTTTAATTTTTTACTTTTCTTTGAATTTCTTATTCTTTTCTGTTTTTTGTTTCTTGAGTTTTTTTTTTAAAACTTATTCATTTTTTGTCTTTCTTGTTTTTTAGGTTATTAATCCCCCTGCTTTTGAGGGTTGCTATTCTAGGGCCAAGAGTACAAGACCCCCCACGACGGGCCCTATTATTCAAAGTGGGGTCAACATATCAATCCCAGAAATCCGATTAATCAATCCTGGGATTGATATGAGCCCCCACAACGGGCCCAATTATTCTGACCATGTTATTCGGTAAGTTATAATCTTTAACTTTTGTATTATTATTTCTTTAATCTCATGAGGTTTTATTTGTGTTCCAGGTTTTAAGTTCCCCCGAAAATATTTCGGTCTGTCTTGTGGTCGATCCAATGAACGATCCCTCTATTTTAAATTTGGCTGCTAGTAACTCTGAACTTTTCGACCACGTTAATTCGATCAATCCAGTGATTCCTAATGAGTTAAGTTAAAATCTTTAACATTTGTATTTTTTTTTTTAAATCTTATGAAGTATTCTTTGTGTTCCAGGTTTTAAGTTCATCAGAAAATCCAAATCCAATCAATGTTAGGATTTGTGATTATCCAATAGATTCTAATAGAACTGATTACATGACTGTTGATCCTACGTGTTGTTTCTGTGCTACTAGAAAATGTGGACATGCAGAATGCCCATGCAAAGAGAAAGGAGGGTGTTCTGCATAGTAATTGTGACAAAAAGAAGGTTATTTCTTGTTCAATGTGTAATCTCTTTTCTTCTTTTTCCCCTTTCAACTTTACTTTCTATATATGTATCCAATTTAAGATTTGTGAGCCCAAAAGAAGATGACAATCATTTGCCAAATACAGTAAAAATATGCACCCAACCATGTAAATCTAAAAAGAAGGCGTCATTCTCTTCTCCTAATCTCACGCTAATTACTTTTTAAGCTAAACCCACCAACCAGATCTCTAAATGTAAGAGACCGACCCGAATGGGGCACTAAATGGGCCCTTACCCCAATGCATGCATTCAAAGTAAAGGACATTTAAACAGACATGATTTCGGATTCCAATTAAAACAAAACATTCAAAATAACCCCTTTAAAAACTAGACATTTTCCCTGAAACCTGTCCCTGTTTCCAAGCACCTGTTCCAGGATAAATACATTTCCAAAGTTTACTCTGATCAGAGATTTACTAAAAGCCATTCAAAACCTGTTCAGATACAACATGCTGGAATCCACAAATATTTACAAACATCCTAGGGCTTCGTGCCCGGCTACATGCATTCAGGGGAAAAAAAAAACACGAGAGTCATAATACAAAAATCGAGTTGGAAGACTGGGCCCCATGATCACAGCTCCTCCTTCAGGCATCTTGTCGCGACCACGGTTACCTGTGGAAAACCACAGAATAAGGGTGAGTAACGAATTACTCAGTAAGAATCCCCAACCGGGGTACAATACGATATACATGGTCATCTCGATGAGCGTATGCAAGCTATGAACATAACACAGAATATAGCACATAGCTTAGCCCACACTTGGGCCTCGGATGCCAACTCGGTGGCTTAGTCCTAATAAAATCATCACACATCCAATACATAAGTCGCCCTATACGAGAAACAAGTCCCGCCTCACCTGTCTCATCTCGTCGACGAAAGGTACACTGGCTCACAATCCTAAGGAGCTCTCGATCGGCGTTGTAATGAGCGTAAGCATGCACCGCGTGCTACTGCAGACTATGGGGGTTGCGGAGTGCGAGGCAAGCCGCCCATATCCGATCCACCACGCCTAACTAAATCTTTGGATCGGTGTCACCGACATAGGGTGTGAGACCGGACACGTAAACTATGTCACCTGAACCACCGCACTGGGGCAAGGAACGGTCGTGGTAGGCTTACACCAGAAGCCGCCTTGCCTTAACAGTGGCAATCGAGGGGCTACTTGCCAAACATGCCGAGGACATGCCGCGGCTGGGGAAAACAATGCCAAGTCATCATCCCGACCGTTGGGGCATTTAACGATCGCCACCCTCACCCAAGATTGCGGGGCCTACCGCTCGGGTTAGCTAATCCTCACGGGGTCTAGGGGCGGAATGACTTGCTCGACGTCCCCGCCATGGATGCAAGGTTCTTTATGCATCGGGCCCGATGATGCTACCTACCCGCAATTCTAACTCGCCTAGCAAACAAAGAAACAATTCCATAAAATCCAATACGTGCTCAATAAGAATACAATGAGCCTAGCATGATACTATGAAGCAAGGAATGATACGAGCATGCCGAGAAGGAACAACCTAGCATGGATTAACATGAGAATTAACCAAGAAATCATGCTAACCAGAAATTCAGATTGAAGCACCTAGCTACACATGTCAATAATCACAAACAAGCAATCAATCAACAATCACATATAATATCGCAGGGTCACACAACCCCGGTAAGAAATCCTTACCTTGGTGGGGGCGGTTTGGCACGAAATCCTAAGTCGCGAACAATCTCGATCTAGCTACCGGAACCTATCAATCATCACAATAATCACACAATAGGCCTAAATACAATAAAATAAATGAGGCTCACTCGGAGCAACTCACGAGGCACGACGAACGCACGAACGAGCCGATTGCACGAACGGGCAAAGAACGGGGCTCGATGGGCGCGCTGGGCGCAGAATGGGCGAGCTGGCGTCTTTGTCTGCGCACGCTAGGGCGCGGACTCATGCGGACAAGCGCCTGCTGCTGCACGGTGATGCAGGGGCGAACAGCTGCTCACGGCGCTCGCGCCCGCACAACTCGGCGAGCGGGGGGCTCGGCGACGCGCTGCGGAGTTAGGCGGCGCGCACGCGACGAGACGGCACACACCGGCGAGCTCGACGAACAGGGGGCTCTGTTTTTACGCGCGAGCAGGCGAACAAAAGACACAAAACCAAGCGATCCACGAGGATTCGACGCTCGATTCTTTGAAGAAGAACTCCCTACACTAGCTGCACAAAACCCATACTTCAAATCGCCTCAACTCGGCCGATGAACGGAAACGAAACTAGGAGAAGAATCGAATTCTTTTGAAAGAAAAGAGAAAAAGAAGCTTACCAGCTGCTCGGGGATGGAAGACGACCTCAAATTGGAGGCAAGGCTTGGTCGAACGGAGCTGGAGAAGGAAGAGGATCGAGAGAAATTGGCTGTCGGTCGGGGGTGATCGCGAGGAAGAAGAAGAAGAAAATGGGGCGAAACTCGGGCGAGCCGCTTTTTAAATCAAAACAGGGACGAACAGACTTATATAAAAGAACGCGCGTTTAGATTAACAAACGCGCGCGCGGTGGCTCGGCTGGTTGTGCCCTCTGCCTAGCATGCGACACGGCCCTGGTTCGATTCCTGCTCGACGCGCTATTTAATTCCCTATTTAATTTTACTTTTTCCCAAGCCCAAATACCTTCACCAAAAATCCCGATCCTATTCAAATTGACTCGTAATTATTCCGACAATTTTAAATTTCAAAACCGGCCCGACCCAAAATTACAAAAATGCCCCTGGGCCTCCCGGCGGCCGATGAAAATTCGGGCCGTTACAATACTCCCCCTTACAAGACTTTCGTCCTCGAAAAGTCACTTAAGACTGGAACAGCTCGGGATACTGCAATCTCATCTCATCCTCCCGTTCCAAGTGGCTTCCTCTAAACTCTGACTCCTCCACTGAACCTTTACCAGCCGGATTTCACGATTACGCAGTGTCTTTGTCTCAAAGGCAAGAATTCCCACCGCTTTTCCTCGAAGCTCAAATCCTCATTCACCGCAAAGGCTCAAAATCCACAATGTGCGACGGGTCCGCACGCATCGCCTCAACATTGATACATGAAATACACGTGCACCGCCGACAATGACGGAGGCAAGGCTAATCGATAAGCAACCCGCCGACCCTCTCGTAATCTCAAACGGACCAACAAAACGGGGACTCGGCTTTCCACGCTTGCCAAATCTCAAAACACCCCGCATCGGTGCGACTTTTTTAGAATACATGCCGCCAACCTCAAACTCCAAATCCCGACGCGAACATCGGCATAACTCTTACATGCGCTCTGAAATTTGTCAACATACGGGCTCTAATCTTCTCGCACAAAGACCATTGGTTAATTGCGCAACTCGGGACCCAAAACTCGCCTATCACCAACCTCTTCCCGAACACGGGAGATCGGCAACGCTTACCATACAAAGCCTCGAATGGAGCCATCTCAATCGCCGATCGATAATCGTTGTTATATGCAAACTCCATCGATACGATATCGGTCCCAACCGCTGGAAATCCAACACACAAGCCCTCAACATATCTTCGAGAATCTGGTTCACCTCTCTCGGTCGACCATCGGTGCGAGGGTGAAAAGTCAGTTGAAGCCGCACTCGCTGCCTAAACCCTTCGGAGCGCTCTCGAAACGAAGTGAACCTCGAATCACGGTCGATACGATCCTCACAGCACCCCGTGATAGCGAATGATCTCGCTCCAAAAACAATCGCCCACTTCATTCCACGGTATAAGTGTCTCTACCGGAATGAAGTGTGCGCTCTTAGTGAAACGGTCAACTATCACCCAGATCCGAGAGAACTTCCTCGAGTCCTCGCAAAACCCGAAATGAAGTCCATGGAGATCTCTTCCCATTTCCACTGAGGTACACTCGGTGCCAGTGCAAAAACCGGCTGGTCTCTGCCTGGGGGCCTTCACTTGCTGACAAGTGAGACATCGACTGACGAACTCCGCAACATCTCTTTTCATACCCATCCACCAGAATGTCTGCTTAAGATCCTGATACATCTTGGTACCCCCGGGGTGCCAAGCAAACGGAGAATCTGGGCCTCGAGAGCAACTCGCTGCGCAAACTCCGCAACATCCGGAACACACATCCGGCCTCTGTACGTCAGCCCACTGTCTGGTGAATATACAAAATCAAAGTCGCCGTCAACACTGACTCTGTCAACCAACCTCTTAAGCGCAGGTCGCCACCGACTATCAATAATCCATTGCTTAATCAATGGTCGGATCATTAATCGAGCTACTCCGCAAAGAAACCTCACCCATCAATACCGCAATCTCACCGCTCGAACTCTCTCTCTCTCGCAATCTGGGCTGGGAACTCGTGATACAAAGAGAGTGCGACGTCTTTCTACTTAAGGCATCAGCTACAACGTTGGCTTTACCCGGATGGTACAGAATCTCGCAATCATAATCTTTCACTAGCTCTAACCATCTCATCCGCCTCATGTTCAACTCTTTGCGGGTAAACAGATACTTGAGGCTCGGTGATCTGTAAACATCTCAAATCCGCCACCGTATAGATAATGCCTCCAAATCTTCGGTTGCAAACACCACTGCGCCAACTTCATATCATGAGTCGGATAGTTTTGCTCATATGGCTTCAGCTGACGGGAAGCATAAGCAATGACCTTCCCGTGCTGCATCAACACACAACCCAACCCGAACTTGGAAGCATCGCTGTAAACCACGAAACCACCTCCCTCTCCGGATCGCCAACACTCGGCTGAAGTCAAATCGCGCTTGAGCCTAGCAAAGCTCTCATCACACCTACCGCCCCCAAACAAACTCGACACCCTTCCTCGCCGACGAGTGAGGGGCGAGGCTATGGCGGAAAAATCCTTAACAAACCGACGGTAGTAACCTGCCAAACCTAGGAAGCTGCGTATCTCGGTAATCGAAGTCGGCCTGGCCCACGAACTCACGCCCTCAATCTTTGCAGGATCCACAGCTATACCATCTCTCGAGACTATATGACCTAAGAAGGCCACTTGTTCCAACCAGAACTCACATTTGGAAAATTTCGCATAAAAAGCCGGTTTTTCCTCAAGGTCATCAACACTTTCCTCAAATGCTCGCATGATCCTTTCTGGTCCTTGAATAGATCAGAATATCGTCAATGAACACAATGACGAAGTTGTCCAAAAATGCTTTGAACACCCTATCCATCATGTCCATGAACGTTGCTGGTGCATTCGTCAATCCAAACAACATGACCCCAAACTCGTAGTGCCCATATCTAGACTCGAACGCCGTCTTAGGAATGTCGGCGTCCCTAATCCAGAATCGGTGATACCTGGATCTCAAATCTATCTTGGAGAACACGGAAGCTCCCTGAAGCTGATCGAACAAATCATCGATACGGGGCAACGGATATTTATTCTTCACAGTCACCTTATTAAGCTCACGATAGTCAATGCATAGGCGCATCGAACCATCCTTTTTCTTTACAAACAACACTGGCGCTCCCCACGGGGACACACTCGGACGGATGAATCCTCGATCTAACATCTCCTGCAGCTGAACCTTCAGTTCCTTTAGCTCGGCCGGCGCCATACGATACGGAGCCTTCGAGATAGGGAGGGTCCCTGGCTCGAGCTCAATTGTGAAGTCAACCTCTCTCTTCGGGGGCAACCCCGGTAATTCCTCAGGGAACACGTCAGCAAACTCCCGCACAACCGGCACTTGATCAACAGTCAGTGAGGGACGGCTCTCTCCGGACAATTTGGCTAGGTAGCCCCAAGCTCCATGAGCTAGCAAACGACGGGCTTTCACAGCTGACACCATCGGCGGGCAAACACCACCCTGGGCTCTACGAAACTTGAAGTCGGGCCGACCCGCGCTTTGAACACTACTTCCTTCCGGTGGCGGTCAATCAATGCGTGGTTAGCGCTAACCATTCCATACCAAGAATCACGCCGAAACCACTCATGGGTAGAACTATGAGCGTAGCTACCAAAGAACTCTCCTGATATCTCGATCCGGCCATCCTTAATCTTATCTTTAGCTAACATATTAACTCCCGAAGGAGTAGCAACAGATAATTCAAAACCTAGAGGCTCTAATCTCAACTTAGCATGCTCAGCAAACAAAACAGATACAAACGAGTGCGTAGAACCAGAGTCAAACAAGACAAATGCACAATGATCCAAAACAAGAAGCGTACCTGCCACTGCGGCATCTGCACGCTCAGCCTCCTGACGGTTCGTAGCGAACACCCGCCTGCTGGCCAGCCGCACCGGCCGAATCGCCATAGCCGGGCCGATCACAAGAACGGATCATATGCCCCTCCTTTCCACATCGGAAACACCGCCTGAGCCCGGTCTGACAAGCTCCGAAGTGGGCTCTTCCACAAGTGGCACAAGTAGGAGTCTGCCTAGGACCGCCCTGCTGGCGAGGCTGGAACTGGGCCGGAATCCTACGCTGATCCCGGTTCTGGAACTGCCCTTGGCGACGCTGGCCGCCCCCTCTGAACTCAAACCTTCTCTTCTGCCCCACTACGGCTGGGACAGGACGCGGCACCGGAGCGGCGACGGTCCGCTCAACAGAATACTTCCCATTGTAAATAGTGGCCAGCTGAACCGCTTTAGCATAAGTGATAGGGGCCAGGGCTCTGACATCCTGAGACACACCCTACCTCGCACTGAAATGAACTTTCGAATTTTCAACTCGTGGGTCGCTATCACCATGAGCAAAATAGCCATACTCCGAAAACTTCCTTTCGTATTCCTCAATAGAATCAGAACCCTGCTGCAGATTCTGGAAAAGTGCCACCATCTTCTCTTGAGCCTCATCGCTAATATATTTGACCCTGAACTCAGACTTAAAGAACTCCCAGGTGGCAGGTGGAGACCCAGCTGGTCTCTCACTCAAGGTGGACTCCCACCACCATCTAGCTACGCCCCCTAACGCATGGGCTGCACACCTCGGCCTCTGCACATCGGGGCATACCATAATTAGGAAGGTGTACTCCAAATGGGCAATCCATCTGGCTGCTGATAAAGCGTCACATGTGGCATCAA
Organism: Sicyos edulis; assembly: GCA_036507275.1. Classification (NCBI taxonomy): domain Eukaryota; kingdom Viridiplantae; phylum Streptophyta; class Magnoliopsida; order Cucurbitales; family Cucurbitaceae; genus Sicyos; species Sicyos edulis. The sequence continues at coordinate 6,367,349 of CM071859.1, read as the reverse complement.
ACTTATCAGGGTTCCACTTTACGAAGTCCTTCAACCATTTACCAAGTTCATCGGCACATTCGCCACTTCGCCTCAAAGTCACTGCTCTGCGGAGCTGAGGGTCTGCTTTGCGCCCTTTGAAACAAACGAGTCACCGCTCGATCCGAGCTCGGGACTCTTCCATTTGTCTTTGCCAATAAAGCCCGGGTCTCGCCTCGCCACTCAACAGTCAACCACCATAGACCTCATGGAATTAGCAAATTCTGCTCCATGAGCAGTCTCACGGCGCACAGTCGCCTCAATGCCTACTCTGGCCTCAACCGGGGGAGCTACAGGCGGAATGCTATCCGTCTCAGCTTAAGACGATGTCCCTGCGGTGTCAGATCCGATCCTGACACCTTGGCCTCCTCTCGGGCGTCCTCTTCCGGAGCGGGTAACTGGCATGCTGGCGATCTACACCCAAACCAATAACGAGTCAGAACATGCTCGTCTCCGCTCCACAATACTACACAAGGCATACACTAGATGACAGTGTATTGTAAATTCTTAACCCTTTTAAACAACAAATAGTAAACTTAGGCGTACTGATGACCGCTGGAGTGCTAGTGATCATGGGAAAACGACCTACAACAACAAAGTCATACTACGTAATTTATGACTCGAGCTCGATACCAACCGTAAGAGACCGACCAAATGGGGCACTAAATGGGCCCTTACCCCAATGCATGCATTCAAAGTAAAGGACATTTAAACAGACATGATTTCGATTCCAATTAAAACAAAACATTCAAAATAACTCCTTTAAAAACTAGACATTTTCCCCAAAACATGTCCTCTGTTTCCAAGCACTGCTCCAGATAAATACATTTCCAAAGTTTACTCGATCGAGATTTACTAAAAGCCATTCAAAACCTGTTCGTATACAACATGCTGGAATCCACAAATATTTACAAACATCCTAGGGCTTCGTGCCCGCCATACATGCATTCAGGGAAAACAAAAACACACGAGAGTCATAATACAAAAATCGAGTTGGAAGATCGGGCCCCATGATCACAGCTCCTTCTTCAGCATCCTGTCACACACCACTGCCACTGTGGAAAACCACGAGAATAAGGGTGAGTAACGAATTACTCAAGAAGAATCCCCAACCGGGTACAATACGATATACATGGTCATCTCGATGAGCGTATGCAAGCTATGAACATAACACGTAATAGAGCACATAGCTTAGCCCACACTTGGGCCTCGGATGCCAACTCGGTGGCTTAGTCCTAATAAAATCATCACACACCCAATACATAAGTCGCCCTATACGAAAAACAAGTCCCGGCCTCACCGCTCATCGTCGACGAAAGGTACACTCGCTCACAATCCCGAGGAACTCTCCACGGCGCTGTAATGAGCGTAAGCATGCACCGCGTGCTCATCTGCGAGACTATGGGGGTTGCTGGGTCAGAGGCAAGCCGCCCATATCCAATCACCACGCTTAACTAAATCTTTGGATCGGTGTCACCGACATAGGGTGTGAGACTGACACGTAAACTATGTCACTGAACCACCGCACTTTGGGCCAAGGAACGGTCGTGGTAGGCTTACACCGTGAAGCCGCCCTTGCCTTAACAGTGGCAATCGTGGGCTACCGCCAAACATGCCGAGGACATGCCGGCCGCCGGGGCGAGGCAATGCCAAGTCATCATCCCGACCGTTGGGGCATTTAACAGTCTGCCATCCTCACCCAAGATTGCAGGGCCTACCGCTCGGGTTAGCTAATCCCTCACGGGGTCCAGGGACGGAATGACTTGCTCGACGTCCCTGCCATGGATGCAAGGTTCTTTATGCATCAGGCCCGGATGATGCTACCTACCTGCAATTCTAACATGCCCTAGCAAACAGCAAACAATTCCATAAAATCCAATACGTGCTCAATAAGAATACAATGAGCCTAGCATGATACTATGAAGCAAGGAACAGATACGAGCATGCCAGAAAGGAACAACCTAGCATGGATTAACATGAGAATTAACCAAGAAATCATGCTAACCGGGAATTCAGATTGAAGCACCTAGCTATACATGTCAATAATCACAAACAAGTGATCAATCAACAATCACATATAATATCGCAGGGTCCACACAACCCCGGTAAGAAATCCTTACCTTGGTCGGGGACGGTTTGGCACGAAATCCTAAGTCGCGAACAATCTCGATCTAGCTACCGGGAACCTATCAATCATCACAATAATCACACAATAGGCCTAAATACAATAAAATAAATGAGGCTCAGCTCGGGAGCAACTCACGAGGCACGACGAACGCACGAACGAGCCGATTGCACGAACGGGGCAGCAACGGGGCTCGATGGGCGCGCTGGGGCGCAGAAATGGGCGAGCTGGGCGTGCTGGGTGCGCACGCTGGGGCGCGGACGGGCGCTGCTGCGCGCGGTGATGCAGGGGCGAACAGAAGCTCGGCTGGGGCGCTCGCGCTGGCACGACTCGGCGAGCAGGGGCTCGGGCGACGCGTTGCGGAGCTGGGCGAGCGTGCGCGCGGACGGACGGCACGCTGGCGAGCTCGACGAACAGGGGCTCTATTTTTCGCGCGCGAACAGGGGCGAACAAAAGACACAAAACCAAGCGATCCACGGGGATTCGACGCTCGATTCTTTGAAGAAGAACTCCCCTACACTAGCTGCACAAAACCCATACTTCAAATCGCCTCAACTCGGCCGATGAACGGAAACGAAACTAGGGAGAAGGAATCGGAATTCTTTTTGAAAGAAAAGAGAAAAAGAAGCTTACCAGCTGCTCGGGGATGGAAGACGACCTCAAATTGGAGGCAAGGCTTGGTCGAACGGAGCTGGAGAAGGAAGAGGATCGAGAGAAATTGGCTGTCGGTCGGGGGTGATCGCGAGGAAGAAGAAGAAGAAAAATGGGGCAAAACTCGGGCGAGCTGCCTTTTAAATCAAAACAGGGGACGAGCAGACCTATATAAAAGAACGCGCGTTTAGATTAACAAACGCACGCGGTGGCTCGGCTGGCTGTGCCCTCTGCCTAGCATGCGACACGGCCCTAGTTCGATTCTTGCTCGATGCGCTATTTAATTCCCTATTTAATTTTACTTTTTTCCCAAGCCCAGATACCTTCACCAAAAATCCCGATCCTATTCAAATTGACTCGTAATTATTCTGGCAATTTTAAATTTCAAAACCGGCCCGACCCAAAATTACAAAAATGCCCCTGGGCCTCCCGGGAAGGCCGGGATGAAAATTCCGGGCCGTTACACTAAAGAACAATAGAATGGTTCCAAAACTTTAAAATCTGAAAAGAAGGTTCAAAAGAGTGTGCATAAAGTTTTAGGAACAGCCCGAACATGCAAACAATTCATAAATGGTTGAAGAATATTTAGGTCATGTCTGTACATGATGTGAAATATAATGCTCACCTACTGATCTAATATGAGTCACATCCTATTTTATTTTAAATTCAAAAGATAAAAAAAAATAAAATAAAGAAAAATAGAATGTGGTTTATGTTAGGCCACATAGATAAACATGTCTGGACATCAGTTAAATATTTATAATAATTATCTCATTGTACTTATTTCTAAACAGGATACAAGTTATAAGAAAGATGTGAATAACATTTCTTGCATCAAAATGAATAAATCCACGATCCAAAAAATTATAATATCAGGTTTGCAGTAGAAATTGAATCAAACAAAATAAAAATCTAGCCAACAATGTTTGTCTCATAAATTTCATATATATATATATATATATATATATATATATATATATATATATATATATATATATATATATATATATATATATATATATATATATTCTCAGACTTAATTGTTGAAAATGGAAGATAAAATCGACAAAAATTCAAACTTAAAAATGATTGGTTGTTATTTATTTTTAGATACATAAATTCATCTCGGATGTCAAAATCACTAGTTCTACACAGACAAATATCAAACCTACCTCTATTCTGGTATAGCCTGGCCCGATATAATCATAAAATTTACGAGATCACCATTATAAATTATTATTCCATGTTACGTGTCTTTTTTGTGTTTTAGAACATTGTCAAGCCCTCTAGTTTAGAAAATTGTTTGCCGGCCAAGACCCCACCAACTTTCTATAACTACGATCGATCATTTTATTTTATTATCTAGTCAGCATTTCAATTCCTCCAATCACCATTTCAAATTTTTTAGTTAATAATTATTTTCCTACCGTCAACATTTCAACTCTTTTGACAACGTTTTTTCCCGCCAATATTTTTGTTCCTCCCGCCACCTAGGACATGGTTAACTTAATACGGTAATATATTAAAAATTTATATGCTTTAAAAAAATACATTCGCATAAGAATTTGTCCTTTCACAAAATCATAATATTATTTTTATTTTGTTTGTGTTCATATATATTATTTCACCAAACACCAAAAGTTCTATAACTGTTTGTTGGTTGATATAATTAAATTTACCTCATTCCATCCGCATAAGCATTTGGATTGATGGGTAGTTTAACATAATTCAACATCCTATCAGAGTAGGAGATCATGAGTTCGAATCCATTTTGGATTATACTTTTTTTTTTTTAATCACATAAGTTTTTTGGTGAAAATTTTTACTACATATAATTTTTAGGTCATGTCTGGGCATGAGGGCATGATGTGAAATATAATGTCCACCTATTGATCTGATATGAATCTCATCCTATTTTATTTTAAATCCAAAAGATAAAAAAAAAAAGAAAAGAAAAATAGATTGTGATTTATGTTAGGGCCACATAGACATGACATGACTTAAATATTTCTAATGTTTGTCTCATTGTACTTATTTCTAAACAGGCTAATGTGAATAACATTTTTTCCATAAAAATCGACAAATCCACTGTCCAAAAAATTATAATATCAGGTTTGCAGTAAAAATAGAATACAAAAATCAAACCTAAAAATGATTGGTTTGACGATTGAATAGTTTAGATAACTAGGTTAATACCAGATTATTATATTATCTTCATGGTGGCTTTTGTGAGAAGGATTTTCTTAATGCAAATATAAATAGGAAAAAAGTTCTTTTAATTGATTGGCTTAACATAAATTCAATATTTCGACAATTCGTTGGTGTACCTCCTTTTCAGTAACTAATGTACACAAATTCAACCCAATACCAGTTTTTAAGGGCCTTTCTTTGTTCGGTCACTTTTCTAATCCAGCCCAATTAACAAAATAACCCAACTTAACACAACCTTATATTTGGGAAATGATACAAAATGTCTATTTTGACAAAAATATTAAGTATATATCTAAATTGGTTAAAATTGAAATGATTGTCTACTTCATGGAAGAGGGAAGAGTGATAAACATTTTACCCCATTGTACCTTTTTCAATTAATTATTTAACTTACATAGTAAAAAAAAAAAAAAGCAAAAATGCCAACCTCCCACAATTTTAGGAGTAGAAATCTCCCAAAACTAGCAAAACGTTTCTTCACAACAAATTGCGTAATATTTTTCAAATGATATTTCTTTTATATATTAATAACATAATTTTAAATTAAATCACACAATATCTAATTATAACCACCCTAGGAATCATCTCTCATCATATCACTTTTGACTAATCATAGCCTAACATTTTCACCCAATCATCACTGAAGTCTTTATATCACCACAAATTCTTGTTTTAGTATTTGCATAAAAGAACGGGACGAAACCTTTCTTCCTCTCACGAACATATTTTACATACATGTACATACATATATAAACAATAATAACGAGATTAAAGTATACAAACACACACACATATATGTATATGTATATGTATATTTATGTGTATATGTATATGTATGTGTGTACATATATGTATATATGTATGTATGTATATATATATGTATATGTATGTATGTATCGACACATATAATTACTAACTTATGTGTATATAGGATGTATGATCATTATTATAAGTATGCAACAACACATACATATATATTGAGATTAGATTTCAAACCCACATGTATATACATGAGATAAAACAGTATATTGACAAATATCAAACAATCTGTATGCTACATTAAGAAATCATGAAATACATACACTACACCAGTAAATATATTTTTCTTACATATACACACATGTATATATACGCAATACATATTAAATTACTTTTGATACCAAAACATATGAATAAAGTCACACAGTTATGTTTGTACATACAAATACATCTATACATAATAGTAATAATAATAATAATATATAAAATTACTTTTGATTAATAATTTATAATAATATTTTAAAAAATAAAATATCATAAAATAAGTGATTTTAAATTAAATTTGATTTAAATCGATATATAATATTAAAAAATCCATAAATCAAATGTTTTATTTAGAAAAGGAAACGTTTAAATTTAAGTCGTCTTCAACCTCCAACCCATTGTTTTATCAAGCTCCAATTCATCATTCTACAATATTGTCAATTTTTCATGGTTTTATCTTTCTTCTTGCCATTCAAGAATTATCCACGGTTCTTTTTCTTAAATTTTCAATGATTTTACATTTTCTACTCTATTTTTTTTTTCATGTGAGTTCTTATAGTTTATATACAATCGAAAATATTGTTTGAATATTAATTAGTATATTGTGAATGTTAAAGATTCATTCTTTTTCTCAACACAATTGTTGTTCTTGGTAGGTGTTTTTTTTAGGGAATCGTTGCTTGTGTATTTCTTTGAAATTGTTCAAAAATAATGTGCTCTTATTTCATAAATGATCTTTAAGATTTTGGTTTTTTAAAAATAAAAGTTTAAATTATGATTTTTTTAGAGATATGTAGATTGTTATGAGTAAATCTAGAATCTGGTTATAATTTATTCATTATCTGATCAAATATTAGATTTTGTTGATAGTAATTTGATTCTTATTTTAGATTTTGGTAGGTGGTTATGTATAAATTTAAAATTTAATAATTTTTTAATGACAAAAAATATAGTTATTTGGAGAGATATTAGTCTATTGTAATTTATTTAATTATTTTTAAAAATCCATTTTTAGACATGAACTTAAATCAAGATCGTTTGAAACATTTTCTTAATATTTTTTCTAAATGCAGACATTTGCCTAGTCTGTCCATATATTTTATAGTTAGATTAGGTTGAATTAAGTGTGAACCACCAAATGTCTTTTAGTTTTGTTTGCCTAGTATATGTATACACACACACACACACATATATATATATATATATATATATATATATATATATATATATATATATATATATATATATATATATATATGTATGTATATATGTATGTATATATGTATATATATATATATATGTATGTATGTGTATGTATGTATATATACATACCTATATATATATGCATACCTATATACATATATATACATACATATATATATATATATATATATATATATATATATATATATATATATATGTATATGTACATATATATATACATATCGGTTTGCTTTCGGTTGAACCGAAACAAAAACCTTTCAACGCTATCCAAATTTACTACCTGCTTAGATTATCTGGATTCAATTTTTTAGAATCAGATACTCATTAGATTTCTTATATAAAAAAGAATTCAGGTTAGATAACTTTATAAAAAGAATTCATGTTAGATAACTTGAGATTACCTCAAAATCAATTGATAATAAAAGAGAATAACTCATACATTTTACATAAATGTTGAAGATTTCTCACATTTTCAATGTGTGAAAAATTCAGAAAGTGAGTATCTCCACCATCTATACCCCTAATTATGGACTTTTTCATTTTTAAAGGTATTTTAACCGTGAGTTTGGAAAAAAAGACTTTGAAGTGAGAAGAAGATTAAAAAGTAATAATAATAAATAAATCTTTTTATGACAGCTTTGTGTTTATTTATCCCACCTAATTGTAATACTTATCAAAACTATAAGAGTGTAACTTAATTGTTTAAAAAAGTGTTAATCGATCAAATTAAAATTATAAGAGTATAATTACTCCAAATTTCATCATTTAATGGTGATTTGTGTAATTTTCTCAAAATAAAAAGTAGAGTAAAAGATATTAATTCTTCAAATTTCGTCATTTAATGGTGATTTGTGTAATTTTCTCAAAATAAAAAGTAGAGTGAAAGATATTAATTCTTTGTAATTTTCCTACATACTTTAAAAATACAAATGGTATTTTCCTACATACTTTAAAAATACAAATGGTATAAGCCATGGAAGTTCTATTTAAGCTTTATTTTAATGAGAACTAAATGAAGAAGGGGCTTTTTTTTAGTACAAGTTGGGGGAAAAAGATTACAAATACTGATTCCAGAAATCGAACCCGTGATCATGGAGTGAAAATGAATTAATACCAAACCAGATAACCAATCGTGTCACCGACCCATTCGGTAAGAAGGAACTTTCTAAATTCAATTTAATTACAAAATTTGAACAATTACAATATAACATTTCTTGTAATGGTATAAGGAAAATAAAAGCCTTGTGGTGATACGATAGAGACCAAATTAATTAAATCAGTTTGTAAACATTGTGTTTTCCATTGCAATATAACATTCTCAGCAATAAAAGTTTATGTCAACAAGAGTGATCAAGAACAAGAGTGATCAAAAGATTAATGGTTGAATTTCTTCCCCAAAATATTATTGAATTAAAAAGAATAAGAACTTTTTTAGTACATATAGAAGGGAGGAGACCAACAAATCCTACATCCGATTCAAACCTGTAACCGTGGAGTTGAAGTAAAAGAATGCAAATTTATTCGGCAATCATACTTTACTTATAAATATCATATCAACATAAGAGGAAATAAAGAAACATTAAAAGTCCTAAAGTCGATTCAATGTAGCCATCTTTACTAAATTTATGGTCAAACTATAAGAAAAATAAACATTTACTTTCATAATTGTGTAAACGTTTCCTATTCCTTTATGTTGGTCAAGATATAAAAACAGTGTTTTCTTATTAATAACTAACGTAATATAGAGAAATGTTATGAGTATTCATTTCTCATAAATTGTTTTCTTATGTTATGTAATATAGAACACAATATTGAGAACGTTTATGGGTATTGAATTATCATAAACGTATTATCTTAAATGTGATATTGATGGAAGATCAAGCTTACGTTCATCTAGAGAAATAGTCATATCTCTTCCTATAAATACACACATTTATCCATCACAATAGTGTAGAATGAACAAGGAGAATTAAGCTTAATGAAATACAATTAAATTTATAGGCAAAGAGAGAGAAACTAATTTCGTCTATTGAAGCAATTGTTGAAAGGCTTTAACATCAACAACCATCCTTTATTGAATCAAAAGCTTCTTGAATCAAGATGTCAGGAGGTATGTTTTAATCTTATTAAGGTCTAATTACATTTTGTAATAATCATGTTATTCAAGATCTTAATATTCATGTTATGCATAAACGTTTTAACATATGGTATCAGAACGATGTTTAGAATACATGATTATTCAATAATGTTATTTATATAAATCGAATAAAATCAATATATATAGATTAATCACAAACTTCATTTTGTAGTAAATCTCAATCTAACTATAATGGCCTAAATATATATTTTATAATTCCGCAATTTTATTTTGGGCACGTTTCGTTTGATAGTGAAAATACATTTAAACTATGCGATTTTTGCACAACGGTTTGATCATGATTATGTGCAATTTAAAACTTGTAATATTATGAAAACTAAAAGAAATTTGAAAACTTATGAAAACATATGATTCATAAAGGGCTAAGCACCATAAAGTTGGATCATATATTATCTTTCAAATTATGTAATTTTATGTTTAAGATTTCTTTATTATTATTATTATTATTATTATTTTCAATTTTGGATTTAAAAAAAAACTTAATTGTTAATATATATGGTTTTGTGTTCTCAAATGATATTATTATTTTGAGATCACATAATTAATCAAGATAATGATAATTATTATTAGATTATTATTATAACTTATTGATGTTATAAACATCAAGTTTATTCCATAAATTTCAACTTTGATTTTCTTATAAACATCATCTTTATATGAACAATACATATTGATCAAATACATGAATCTATATTCATCCACATACGAATTAGTTCATATATTTAAGCAATAATAAAGTGAATTGTTCAATAGATATGTTCATTAAGACATAATTATCAAATATGATATAATGTATATAATTTTATGTGACTACCCACATGAGAACCTATAATTATGTTGTTTATATAAACTACAGTATTACCATTTTTTAAGCTTGATCCTTTGAATCTTTATTTGCAGTTAACATACCTACAACTTTTAATTCAATGGCTACGTCTATTATAAAACTCAATGGAACCAACTACTCAGAATGGAAAGAGCAAGTTGAGTTTTCCTTGGGGTTACTTGAATTGGACACGACTCCCCTTAAAGAGAAACCGACTCCACTCACTAACAAAAGTACTCCTGAAGAAAACATGTATCATAATGATTGGGAACGATCTAATAGACTAAGCATAAGGTTCTTACGAACAGTAATAGATACCAATATCAAAACCTCCCTACCTAAAATTGAGAGTGCAAAAGAATATGTGCAAGCCATTGAAGAACGGTTCAAGACTGCAGATAAATCCCGTGTTGGAAAACTTATGGAAAATCTTGTAACCACGAAGTTTGATGGTTCTCGATCAATGAATGCTCATGTAATTGAAATGATCAACATTAATGTCAAACTTAAGAATTTGGAATTGATTATGGCTGATGCATTTCTCGTCCAATTCATCCTTACTAGTTTACCTCTTCAATATGTACCATTCAAAATTCATTATAACACTGTTATGGAAAAGTAGAGTTTGAATTAATTAACTAACAAACAGGTTCAAGAGGATCCTAGACAAGATCAAGGCATTAAAGTGGCTCATTTCATTCAAGGAGTTGGAAAACAAATTGGGAAAAAGAATAATTCAACCCATAAAAGGGGAATGCCCAAATTTGATGAATCTTCTCAATCATCCAAGTTCTACAAGGAACCTGGACATTAACAGGAAGATTGCGCGCTAAGCATAAAGCATGGTTTGAAAATAAAGGTAACCCTATGGGTTTCGTAAGTCATTTCGAATCGAATCTTACTGATGTTCCTTCTTCTACTTGGTGGATTGATACAGAGGCTAATGCTCATGTTTCGAACTCTATGCAGGGATTCATTACGATCCAAACCACAAACCCAAGTGAGAATTTCATTTTTATGGGAAATAAAGACAAAGCTCTAGTTGAAGCTATTGAAACTTTTCGTCTTATTTTAGATAACGGTTACCAGTTAGACTTATGTCAAACTCTTTATGTATCGTCAATTTCCCATAATTTGATTTCAGTAAGCGCACTTGATAAATTTGGATATTCTTGTGAATTAGGAAATGGTAATTTCACTTTTAAAAAAAATTATAGTCTTATTGGTTTTGGAATTTTAATTGATGGACTTTATAAACTTCATCTTAAACCTCAAGATGTTGAAATCTATCTCACCTTGCATGATAAAAAAACCTAAAGGTAAGTCATGTAAAAATGACTCTTACTCCTTGTGGCATAAAAGGTTGGGTCATATATCTAGTGAAAAAATCAAACGATTAGTAAAAGATGGTGTCCTCCCAGACCTAGACTTTACTAATATTATAATGTGTGTTGATTGTATTAAAGGAAAAACTACAAAAAACACAAAGAAAATAGCCACAAGAAGTACCCAACTTCTTGAAATAATATGTATAGACATTTGTGGACCTTTTGACGTTCCAACTTTTGGAGGGGAGAAATATTTCATCACTTTTATCAATGTTTATTCACGTTGTTGTTATCTTTATCTATTGCATGAAAAATCTCAGTCTCTGAATGCTATACAAGTATTCATAACTGAAGTTGGAAGACAATTAGAAAGAAAATTGAAAATTATTAGGTCAGATTGAGGTGGTGAATTCCATGGAAGGTATGATGAAACATGACAACATCCAAAACCTTTCGCTAGACTTCTCCAAAAACTTGGAATTGTTGCAAAATGCACAATGCCTAGATTCCCATGGCAGAATGGTATAGCTGAAAGGCGAAATTGTACATATATGAAAATGGTTAGATCAATGATGAGTCATGCCAATTTACCTATATCTTTATGGATGGATGCATTACGAACAACTGTTTACATCTTAAATAGGATCCAAGTAAGGCCGTTCCAAAGACACAATTTGAAATTTGGAAAGGATGGAAATCGAGTTTAGGACATCTCCAAATTTGGGGTTATAAAGCTGAAGCTAGACTTTACAATCCAAATGAAAAGAAATTAGATTTTAAGACGGTCAGTGGTTACTTCATTGGTTACCTAGATAAATCCAAAGGATATAGGTTTTATTGTCCTAACCATAGTACGAGAATTGTTGAAACCGGTAATGCCAGATTTTATGAGAAAAGTGAAATCAGTGGGAGTACAAAAGAACAAGAAGTGATTAATGAAATAAGGGTACCCACCCTTTTACCCTATATTTCTAAAGATATTAAGAACCACCCCATTGTTGAACCTGTTCATAATGAGGAAAACTCAATAAATGATCATCAACTCCATCATGAGATTATCACCATTTAGAATGATAATGAAGCACCACAAGAAACAACCTTATGGACATCTCATAGACAACGAAGATCTGCTATTCATGATGATTATTTTCTTTACTTAATAGAATCTGAAGGAACTAAGAATCCAATTTCTTATTCACAAGTCATTAATGATGTTAATTCTACTAAATGGATTGATGCCATGAATGATGAATTAAAATCTATGAATTACAATCAAGTATGAGAAGTCGTTCGATTGCCTCCAGGTCAAAAACTTGTCGGTGGTAAGTGGGTTTTCAAGACCAAACGTGACTTGAAAGGTGAAATCGTACAAGGACTTGTTGGATTATCTCAGAAAGCATATATTAATAAATTTTTTGAAAGATTTGGCATGACGAATTGTTCCTCTAGTCTTGTCCCACTGCATAAAGGAGACAAACTTGTTCTTGAGTAGTGTCCAAAGACTCCTATGGAACGAGAAGAAATTATCAAATATCATTTTGCATCTCTTGTGGGGAGTTTAATGTATTCACAGGTTTGTACAAGACCTGATATTAGTCATGCGGTTGGTATGTTGGGTAGATTTCAAAGTAACTCGAGAATCACTCATTGAAAAGCTGCAAATAAAGTATTGAGATACCTAAAAGGCACGAGGAATTATATGCTCACATATAGAAAATCAAGTCACCTACAGGTGGCTGTTTATTCAGATTCAGACCTTGCTGGATGTCCTGACACTAAGACTTGCACTATTGGCTATGTGTATCTCTTATGAGGAGGTGCAATATCATGGAGAAGCCAAAAATTAGAGCTGCTTTTTGGATCCACTATGATGGTTGAATATGTGACATGTTATAAGGCTTCAATTCAGTGAACATAGCTGCGTAATTTTGTCTCACAGTTTGGCACTTTAAATTTTATCTCTAATAAAGCTGCAACATTTTCTCCAAACATGATAGGATAACCAATGGTTCAAAACACATTGACCTAAAAAACCTATTATTAAAGCAAGATGTTAAAGTAAAGAATTTTTTTGTAGAGTTGATAAGTACAAACTTATAAGTGGCTGACATATTTACGAAAGGGCTACCTTCAAAGACTTTTCAGGGACATACTAAAAGCATGGGTCTTGTAGATAGTTCCTAAATATTTTCTATGTCATTTAATTATGTGCTTACATATATTAATTATTGAACTCTCACTATTTTTCTTACATTTGCTACTTATGTTTTCTAATGTTTACACACTTATGTTAAGATGAAAACAAAAACAGTCTTTACTTCAAGACTTTATGTGACCATTAAGTTAATCTCATTTAGGCCTAGTTATGAAAGTTGTTAATGTTGTTGTACATGGAAGTAAGCATGTTGTAGAATAATATGCACGCATTATGACTCCCATTAACAACTAGATAAGCCAAGGCACTTATAATAATAGACTAATGAAGTGTATGTTGGCTTTATGGTCCCTACTTAAATTAATTAATTAATTAATGTTTTGATGATAACAAACTCGAATTGTTTTTATTGATATTTTTTGAGTTTTTAAGTGTTTATTATGTAGATCTTGGAGAGACGATTCCAACGCATTTTGAATAGTGCAAGTCGGAGTTAAAATGAAGAAGATATGGACAAATGAAGATTTGAAGAAAAATCGCCTAAGAAAAAAAAACGACTTTTTCATTTTAAAATTGTTTCATTTTTAACCTAAACTCATTTCATCTTCTAATCATTCAATCCCAGCCATATAAATTTTTGTCCTAAATTCAATGGCCACCATTTCATCATATCTTCATCAAATCTCGTCCATCGAACATTTTGCCATAAATCCAACAGACATCTTTCATCTTCTCTCCATTAAATACATTGCTTCAAGAACTAAATTTACACAACAACATTATCATTCTAAAATCTTCAAAAAGTGTCATTTGTTTCACACATTCTTGAATTGGCGCATTGCAAATTTTGTGAAGAAGCTGTCAACGCTCAAGTTATGTATTTTGTCTACGAGAGGTATATTGTAAGGTTTACATTTATATTTGTTATTTGGGATTTTCATTAAGGTGTGGGGGTATTCCTTAGGTTATGAGAAAATACAATTGGTTTAATCCTAAACTAGTAAAAGGATTTGAGTTTCTCTTTAGCCTTAAAAAAAAAGGGTAGTAGTGGTTTAATCTTGAACCAGTGAAAAGGATTTAAGTTTCTCTTTAGCCTAGAAAAAAAAGAGTTATGTCGGTTTGGTTCTCACTCGGAAGAGGATCGCCTAGTAAAATACCCAAGAAGTAGTCTTGGGGAATGGAGTAGGATTTCCGAACCACTATAAAATCCAGTGCCTTTCTCTCTTCCCTTAACTTTTACTTTTTTCGATTTCAATTCTTACATATTATAATTGTTTGCTGTGTGATTTTAGATTACTAAAGTTTAGATCTTAAAAGTATATTTTTAAATAACTAAAAAGTTGACAAACCCTATTTACCCCTCTAGTGTTTTCTTTCGATCCTTTAGTGTTTAGCACATGATGCGTGCCTTATGATCTTAATATGAAAAAACTCATGAATTTTCCAATTGACCAAGTGGGAGACTACAAGAAAAATAAATGTTTACTTTCATTATTGTGTAAACGTTTGCTATTCCATTATGTTGGTCAATATAAAAAACAATATTTTCTTATTAATAACTAACGTAATATAAAGAAATGTTATGAGTATTCATTTCTCATAAATTTGTTCTTATGTTATGTAATATAAAGAACACAATATTGAGAACGTTTATGGATATTGAAGTATCATAAATATATTATCTTAAATGTGATCTCAATGGAAGACCAAGCTTGCGCTCATCTAGAGAAATGGTCATCTCTCTACCTATAAATACACACATTTGTCCATCACAAATAGTGTAGAATGAAAAATGAGAATTAAGCTTAATGAAATACAATTAAGTTTATAGGCAAAGAGAGAAACTAATTTCTTCTATTGAAGCAATTGTTGAAAGTCTTCAACATTCAACAACCATCCTTTGTTGAATCAAAAGCTTCTTGAATCACGATATTAAAAGGTATATTTTAATCTTATTAAAGTCTAACTACATTTTGTAATAATCATGTTATTCAAGATCTTAAGATTCATGTTATGCATAAACTTTTTAACACAAACCACAAAAAAAAAATTGTAAATTCAACAATATATGGAATTGAGATCTACAATCTTTTGATCCAAAAATTCCAATCAATTATCAATTGAGGCCAGAAATTTTACTTCTTTTTGAATACCTAATGGTATCAAACAATGCATTCTTCTACCCATCAAGTTTATAGTCAAACCACAAATTTTACTTCGTCTCGAATACTTACAAATATCAAATTATTATCCTCTCGAGTTAGTGTGACGCACGTGACCTTGTTAGGTAACTTTATGATCATATGATGTTGATGCTATATTTTGAGATTGGCTCGAATTTTATACCAACTTCTCTTGCAGGCTCCCACGATCTTCCATCTAGTTTGTCTTGAAAGTGATTTAAATCCCATGAAACTTCGACTCTTTTTGGCCATTTGATCTTCTACATTCCCCATTTACAAAGACCTTGATTTTTTTTAATAAGAAAAATAGGGCCTAAAAGAAATTTTGAATTCTTCCAATTTAATTTCTTTCTTTTTGTTTTTGGTCATTATTGCAATAGTTTATATACAATTGTTTCAAGGACTACAGTTTTTGCTAACCGATTTTGTTTCTGTAGAATTAGGCTTTGTTGGTTTTGATTGCTTAGTTTTAGCTGTAGAAAACTGATTAACAATTTGTAGTTATCTCTTACTCCATTTGTTTGTTTGTTTTTTTTTTTTTGAAATAACTCTTACTCTGTTTTTATAGATGGGCTTTCAACTTTTTTTAATGGGTAAGTTATAGATATTAGTTTTTTTTTAAAAAATCAATTTGAATTTAATCCATTTTAAAATTAGAACTTAGTTTTTACAATTTGATAAAATCTATAAAAATAAATCATGTTCATTGTTATTTTTTTAGTATAGATCGGGGACATGTTAATTGTTATTTTTTTAGTATAAATTGGGGACATCTTAATTGTATTTAAAAGTTGAATACATGGACCTAACTACTCATTTATAAATTATGTAATTATGTAATTGAGCTTTTTGTAGCATCTACAAATATTATTTATAGTATTCCTCAAAAAAAAAAAAATTATAGTACACGATATTTAATAGTTGTGGATTCAAATTTTACTAATTACAATTGTTTTAATGAGTGGTACAATGGTTGAACACTTGGATTTTGAAGATGTTTCTCTCAAGGTCCTTGCCCTTTTTCAAAAAAAGAAATCACTGATCACAACCACTATTTCATGTGGAATGGGGCTCTGTTTTAATTAGCAAAATATATATTTATTTGAAGCTGATTAGAGCAGACTTTGTAGAATGAATTTTTACAGCGAATAAAAGTAGCTCAGCGGTATCAATATATATTTAATGATCAAGAGATCTTAGGCTCAAGTTTCCTACTTCCAATTATTGTATTCTAAAAAAAGAAGAATTTTTACATAAGTTTATTTCATTTATTTTTCATTTTTCATTTTATTCTTTTAATTTTGGAATAAAGAGGTATTTGTTTGTTGAATTTATGAGAATTTAGAAATAAGTATTTATTAATTACTACTAAAAGAATCATATCTAAACTAACTATTCATCAAAACAACTCATCATTTTTGCTACTCAAGATAACTCTTCATTTCTAATAATTGTTTTCTAACTATCCAAATAACTCCGCATTTTTAATCTTTCCCTTCTAACTAAAATACTCAAAATAATTCTCATTTCTAATAATTTATTTTTAACTATTCAAAATAAACAACATACTGTTTCTAACTCTTCTACAAAAAAAATATCACGATATTCAAATAAGTTTTTTGTGCAACTCATCATATTATAACTATTTAAAATAACTCTTCAAACTAATTTCTCATTAAAAACTTCATCCAAACACCTTAGAGCGTTACAACTATTGAAATAAAATACCATTTGCAAATTTAAACATCTAGCAGGTTTGCCCGAGTGGTTAAGACTTAAGATCTTCCGCACATTTTATAATTTACACAAAAACAATAAGAGGATAGTTTCAACAGAATGATGTATGTCCAAGTAACCAAAACATTATAACTTCAAATTCTCAACTTCCATTTCAAACACAAATTATAATAATATTTTTCAATTAAGAGCAATAACTCAATTTGAAAAAGTGTGTGATCATAGTTAATGTTGCATTATGCCTTGAACGCACTAATGCCCCACGATTAGTAGTCGGGGTCTCATTGCCCTGGTCGTGGCGGGGGTCTCGCCGCCCGGTCAATGAGTGAGAGTGGGGGGCAACGCCCGCCCGGCGAAAAACGTAAATTAGCATTATGTAATTAGGTTTTAATTAGAGCGCATATATAAGCTCGAATTAAAACCCTAGCCGTTTTTTATGACATTTTACCTCTGTAATTCGCCTCTCTGAATAAAACTCTTTCTCCCTCTCTGCCCGTGGACTAGCCAACACAACGTTGGTGAACCACGTAAATCCTTGTGTGATTTCTGCTTCTCTTCTTCTTTTACATTTTACTTGTTTTCGTTATTGATTGTTGATTTCCGTTTCATAACAGTTAATAAATTCAAATGTCTCACTCCCATTGATACTAAAAAGAGCAACTAATAATTATACTAACTCGCTGCTTATAATAAATTTACCATTGTCTCAAAATGCATACTTTAATTTTAATTATTATGGATTGAATTTTATAATATACATATTAATAAAGAATTCATTTGCTACGATTTATTTTTAAAAAAATCAATATTATAGATGCATGTAAGTTGGTCAACTTGAAAGTCAAAAAGAGTTGGAAATTAGGTGCAAAATCGACCATACAAAGATTAAAATCAGAAAAAAGAGGAAAAGAAACTTGAGTTTGAAGGTTCAAAATAGGATTGGTTGAAGAATAAAAAGGTTAGCGAAGTGCGTGCGTTAATGGTCCAATTTCGAATGAGCACAGGATGTTCGACGTGGGCCCTCAATAAAAAAAGAAAAAAGAAAAGGGCGTGTTAATATTTGACTTTTTTTTTGTTGGTACGTTAATATTTGACTTCTTAATTAAAATGGATGATTTTTTTTTTAAACAAGGTCACGCATGTCTCTAGGTTAGGCACCGGAGACATTGAAAGAGAAATGTTACACGAGTCTTGAACCTGAGACCTTGAAGGAAGTATACTCTCAAAATTCAAGTCTTCAACTACTACGTCACTCCTTGGAACCAATTGAAATAGATAGTAACCTGATAATCTTTATTGTTATGCAATAATGTAATTCAATATAATTGTTGTTTGACTCGCATTTATTTGAGAAGAGTAGTATCATCTTTCTAGGCTAGTCCTTCTCCCCAATTTGAACTTGTAAAAAAAATGCTTAAAATCAAATAATTTAGTTCATAAATTTTATTGATTCCAAAGTAAAATTGTTTTTTTTTTTGTAATATAAGAACCAAATTGAAATTAAATCCTAAGTTTAGAGACACCGAATGAGTTAATGACGCAATAGTTTTATTATTTGATTGTAAACCAGTTTAACTTTACAGGTTCGAGCCCGAAAATCAGTATTTGTCTCTCTCCCCCAATATGTACTAAAAAAAATCCTAAATTTAGAGACTAAAAAAAGTAATTTTTTTTCTTTAATTTATTGATTAAATTACTAAAAAAAGTTAAAAGCATTGCCACTATATCCTTACAAACAAAGTTGGGAGATTAAATTACTACTTTCTTACAAGTTAAAACCAAAAAGTGTTTTTTTTTTAAATAAAGATTAGTAAACTGTGTTGACCCACTTGATAAAAAAAAAGGTATGACGTACGTTTATTCCTTTTTTTACGTTTTTTCCCTTAGAGAATGTCTGTTTGTTTTTATACTCCAATTTGGAAAAACTATAATGATCAATGAATGGAATACACAGAATCACAAATTGACCCTCAAACCTAAAAAGAAACGTAAAATTTTCATTTTTCATCCAAATGAAAATATTCTGAATCTGCTTGGGAGAAAAATTGACCACTTAGTTAATTAGACCATACATATATATATATATATGTATATATAATTAGATCTCAGAAAAATAGATTAAGAAATTAGGCTCTCAATCCACCCACCTCATCTCTTTAATTAACCTCCATAAAGAAGAGCTAATAAAACTCAAAGCCAACCACTCTTTCCTTTAGCTTCACTCCTACTCAACACAAACCCATAAAATTATTACCTCTCACTCTTCCTAAAATAACATCCTTTTTTCTCTTCCTCTTCATTCTCCTCATCCTAGCCTTCCTCTTCTTTGCTTCTTCTTTTATTTTGCTATGAGCTTGTTCGCTCCAACTTCGTCCGTGGCGAAGCCTCTCGTCGCCCGACTCAAGCCTCACCTCCCGCTCCTCATAGTCGTCCTATGTGCCTTCACCTTCCTCGCTCTCTTCCACACCGAGCGCATCACTTTCTTCTCTTCTACCTCCATCTTCAAACTCAAGTCATGCCCTCCAAAATCTGCCCCAAGTAGGTTTGGCACTTCTTTATTGAGTTAGAAAATTTGATATTCTAGCTTTTTATGTATACGTCCTTTTGACCATAGTCTCTTTGTTTTATTATCTATCATATGTTTCAAAAAATGCAGTATTTTTATAAAAAAAAAGTATCACACACTTGTTCTTTTTTTCTTTCTTTTTTGTAATTTAAATAGAATTCAAATTGTTTGAATAAAAAAAAACTAGGATGGAGAAATAGATAGAAAACGAAGTTTAATTTTTATAAAACAAAAATAATCAAATACTTATCAATCTAAGATAATTGTTTTTTTATCAAAGAAGTAGAGTTTCAATTAATCATATATAACTAAGTAATAAAATGTTGGAATCTCAGACTTGGATTTTAGTTGAAACATTAAAAAAATCTCAGACTTGATTTTAGTTGAAACATTAAAAAAAAACAATCATCTACCTCCTTTCTTAATCTGACTTGTCTCCAAAGGATGGTATAGTGTACTAAATACTTGAGCTTTAAAAATATACGTCTTCTTTCAAGGTCTTAGGCTCGTGACTTACCTATGACGTTACTTCTTTGATGTTTTCGATATTTGACCTAGGGACGAGGGTAATTTTTTTTCTTTTTTTAAAAAAAAGAAAATCTCTCATCCTGATCCACGGTATTATATCCAGATTTATATTATGTATCTAAATGGTTTTTTTTTTTTTGTAATACAGGAGCGGCAGAGGAACCGTGGAGAGACCCGTTGACGGACGACCGGTTCGAGTTCGATCCGGAGGAGTGCAGCATAGTGAACGGAAAATGGGTTTTTAACCGGTCGATGAAGCCGTTATACACAGACCGATCGTGCCCGTATCTAGACCGGCAAGTCTCGTGTGTGAAGAACGGGCGAGTCGATTCCGATTACCGACACTGGGAATGGCAACCGGACGGTTGCACATTGCCAAGGTTTGAGTTTAATATTTCAAATAGTTTGGTGCGATTGACATTTTTCTGAATTGTAAAAAATTATCGGTTCGTACATCATATCAGTTGAACTAATTTGAAGGGCAGATTTAATGCAGAGATTACACTAAAGAAGCTGAGAGGAAAGAGGGTGATGTTCGTGGGAGATTCATTACAGCGTGGCCAATGGCAGTCGTTTGTTTGTATGGTTCAATGGTTTATTCCAGAGGACAAAAAGTCTCTCAACAGAGGCCGATTTCACTCTACTTTTACTGCTAAGGTGCTCTGTTTTTAAGATCAATAATTTTACTTTAAATTGCCAACCTATTTTATTTCCTAATTTATATATTTTTCAAGCTTAAAGTAATTTTACATATGAACGGTTACATTTTCGCTAATTTTTAAATATTTATAATGTAATTGTGAAAAGTTTCTCTAAAAATACAAAAATGACTAAAAGAAGCATAGCTTTTACAATATCGAGTAGAATCGAACCACATACTTTATTGTTACTTTACCAATACATTAAGATGTTAATTCGTCTCTTTTCTCACTTTTTTAACTCCAATTTTCATTTCAAAATTCTAAAGAAAATTCATCTTTATAAAAAATATATAAATTAATCGAATGAATTGGTGGTGTGTTGGTTCTCTTATTCTTGGTCATAATTCATTTCAACTCTACGGTCACGAGTTCAACCTTGAAAATCTGTATTTGACTCTCATATTATTTGAGAGTAGTAGTGTCATTTATGTAGGATTTGTTGGTTCCTCTCCACCAAATTTAGACTAATACATGAATAGCTAACTTTTTCAGGAATACGATGCTACTATCGAGTTTTATTGGGCGCCATTTCTAGTGCACTCGAATTCAGATAATCCTATAATTGGAGATCCAAACCAAAGAATACTGAGAGTGGACTCAGTAACCAATCACTCTAAACATTGGACAAATGCAGATATTCTTGTCTTCAATACTTATGTTTGGTGGATGAGTGGCCTTAAAATTAAATCCTTGTAAGTTGTACACTATTTTTCATATATATATATATATATATATATATATATCCATATATAATAATGATTTTTTATAAATAAATAACTAAATAAATTGCAAACGTTTGTTTATTAGCATATTACACTAAAAGTTACCTGCCTTAGAATTTAGACTATGGTCTATGAAGAGACTTTTCGTTTAATCCTTTGAGCTAGATTTCAAATTTCAAAATTTAAATTTTAAAACTTTGAGAGTTTAATTAATGTTGTGTGAAAAAAAATACAGATGGGGATCATTTGAGAATGGAGAAGAAGGATATGAAGAATTTGATACACCAATTGCTTATACAATGGGATTGAAGACTTGGGCCAATTGGGTTGACTCAACTGTCAATCCCAATAAGACACGTGTCTTCTTTACAACAATGTCTCCAACCCACACAAGGTATCTCTTCCCTTCTTTCCATCTTGATTTTTTCTTTCCTTCTTGTTTTTTTCTTCATGATAAATTTAAGTAAAAATATTCTTCTTATTATTATCATTTTAAAGGAAAAATGCAAATAGAAATCCGAACCTCCATTGACAAAGTACTGAAAATTCAATTCACTGTTGTATGGAACTTGTTTTTCGAATATGGTTTATTTTTTTATTTACCGATATTTGTAAAAAAACAAGATTGAACTTTAATATCATAGTTATTAAGTTATACAAAATAGCCATAGAGTTATATTTTGTTAGGAATATAGCTTACAATAAAAAACTTTCACAATGTTTTTTTTTATTAATCTATTTCTTAAAAAAAAAAGCTTTTACAAATATTACTATCCAACATATATCTCCTTAGTATAATTCAATACTTTATATAAGTTGTTATAAAAGATAATGTAAGTTGAATTTTGATCTTGTTAAAAAAAATTATTATTATTACCCAAAATGGAATTAGGTTCAAAATAATAGTTTCTATACTACAAATTTAATGATGTTTTTCTCTCTACCAATCACTTCAGTATAACTTTTTGCACTTCTAAACTTAGGAACGCAAAATTAAAAAAATTTAATCTCATTCTCTCTGCAATGAGTTTTATTTCCTAAGGAAACAATTAAATTCCAATTCCTAAAAAAAAAAAAATTTTAAAAAAAAATCCAAATTCCCATTTTAACCACTCTGTTATTATTATTATTATTAATTGAAATGAAAAAAAAAAAAAAACTAAATTAGTTTTTGTCTCGGTTTCTTTATAATAATTTTCATCTATCCTTAAACGTGCTTGAATGGTTAGTCAATTTTTTTAAAAACTAAAATTCAAAACTAATTCTTTGATTTTCAACCGTTTATAGATGTGATAGATGAAGATTTAGGTGGAGCCGAGAATGTACCCATCACATATGTCACCCTTTTAAGGATTATAAATTTCTTTTTCTTTTTTTAATTAATTTAGTATAAATTTTTTTTGTAGTCCTTAAATGGGCAACATGTGATTTGGGTTCAGGCTAAGCTCCACCCAAATCTTTCTCGACAACGTATGTTTGTACGATGTAGTTTTAAATCCCCTTGAATAATAAAACTAAATTGGACAATTGACAAAATGATATTTTTAATCTTATTTAGTTTTGAATAGGAGCATGGATTGGGGAAGAGAAAACGGGATGAAATGCTACAACGAAACAAAGCCAATAAGAAACAGAAGATTCTGGGGGAGTGGATCGGACAAGGGAATGATGAGCGTGGTATCCAAAATAGTACACAAAATGAAAGTTCCGGTCACGTTTATTAACATAACGCAACTCTCAGACTACAGAATCGACGGCCACACCTCCGTCTACACCGAGACCGCCGGCCGCTTGCTCACGGCGGCACAAAAGGCCGACCCGCTCCGCCACGCCGACTGCATCCATTGGTGCCTGCCCGGCGTGCCCGACACTTGGAACCAAATACTCTTCGCACTTTTGTAGCAATTTTAAATTAACAAAATTTGAGAAAGTTCCTGCCCCTTTGGCAAACAAATGTACCAAATTTGGGAGCATCTAATAATTCAACGTCTATTCATGAAATTGTTTAAATTCTTTTCCCACCATTTTTTTTATATCATGAGAATTCGGGTCAGTGTCAATTAGACAATATAATGAGAGGCTCGGTCTTCTTGGAAGGATTGAATCCTTAGATACCGAACATAGAAGATGAGCTTACATAGAGGTTCGACCGAACTTTTTTCAAAGGGAGGATCGTGATTCAGATAAAGTAATTATCCTCAAAAGTTATAATAATTATTCAAAGGCCAAATAAATTTTATATGATTGTGTTCAATCTAATTAAAACCATCAATTTTACTTGATCAATTTTTTTTTTTTTGAGTATATATTGGTAGAGGGGGAAAAATACCGATTCTTGGGATTGAACTTATGTCGTTGGTGTTGAATTGGTCTACAACCAAATAATGGAACCATTGCGTCATTGATCCATTCGGTTGATCAAAAATTATTAATTTTACTAAATTGAAACTATATTTTGTGGCTATTAGTTTTATCCGCTATATTTGAAATTTTTCTAAAGTTTTGACCTGCATTAAAAAATATATAGTATTCATGAAAAATCATCTAATTGTAAATGGATGGATGGGAAAGGCAAATAGATAAGTGGGCCGGGTACAATCCAACTGTTACAGATCCATTAAGAATCCGGCCCACAAGAAAGCCCATTCGCAACGATCCAGCTATCTGGTCCACGGTTCCGATGAGATCTCGCTCAAATCGGGAAATCGGGTCGAAAAAGTTTTCCCTATAAATAGACCGCCGTGTTCCCTCCAAATTTCGGCAACAAGGGTTTCCAAAGGCCATTTCGACATTTCAGGGTTTTACAAGAATTTACACTCAACAATGGCGACCATTATTTCTAGGAGTGCAAGGCATTTTCACTACGCAAATCGCTGTCTCTCATTACACAGGCTGAGATTTCATTCGTCTTCATCTTCCGTTATAGCTGGCGCAAATCTTCTTGATCGAGCTGTTCTTAATCTTCACTCGGTTGGTTTCGTTTCGATTTTGAATAAATGATTTGTATGATATTCATTGATTTTAAATCGAGTTTCAGTTTAATTTATACGATATTCATTGATTAATTGCTTCAATGAGCAACTTGATTGAAGATTGTAGGTTATACGGTACCTTATTTGGCAGCTGAGATTGTTTCGATTAATCAAATGGAAGAAACGATGGGATAATTATTTTGTAATTTTTCTGGCGCGATGATATTATGAATTCTTTTCTATTCGTGTTTGGTTGGATAAAGGGTTTTGGAAATGATGAATAGTGGTTAGGAGGGGTATTGAGTGGTTATGAAGGGTTTGGAGACAGTAAAATCTTATTTAGTTGGAGGGGTTATGTGAATGATTGTGGTAGAAAACTAGATAAGTTATGAGTGGTTGTGTTAGAAAACCCTCATATGGATTAAGTGTTATGAGTGCTTGATGGAGGTTTTTATGGGGATTTTTGGAGCCCCTATCCAAATGTGGGGTGGGCCAATCCCTGAACAAACTCTCACAAAACCTTCTATCCAAACATACACTTAGGGGCTAGGGCCGTGAACAGTGTGAAGTTTGTGTTTAGAATCTCTCTTTATCAGTGTTTTTCTTTCTATCATAATTATCTCTTCTTTTTTAGGGGCTTGGAATCAACTATTTAGCTACTTATTCACGGCTTTATGGTACAACTTCCACTACTGCTGATTCTCAAACTGCAGCCTCCGAGAAACCGGCAGAGTCCAATTCTAGTGATGGGGATAATTCGGGGAAGTCAAATCAGAATCAGGAAACTGGAAAACCTGTTCGTGGTGGGGTATGGTTTCCTTTTGCTGTTCCTAATGGGCTTTCTACATTCATCGATAGCTTTCTTCTTGCGATTCGGTCTTTTCGAACTGATTGATTTACTTTTTGCAGCCTGTATCATGGTTGAGTTTCCTTTTGCTGGTTGCCACTGGAGCAGGGGTAGTTTTCTATTATGATAGACAAAAGAAACGCCATATTGAAGGTAGACTACTATGGTGAGTGCCTGAGTGGAATTAATATTCTTCCCCACATGTTCTAAGATAAGAAAATCTGGCTAGTCGAAGATTCGAGCTCTCTCGAGTAATAAGAATGTAGGGGGTTTGTTGTACCTTAATATGATGTATATTGATTTGTTTTCAAATCATAGCATAGCTTATGGGTTTATATAGAATAAAGATTTTGATGTTGCTTTTTAGTGTTATAAGATTGGTATAAGTAAAACCATTCGTGGGTGATCTAATAAGGGCCTTAGAATCATTAAGTGCTTAGAGGGAAGGAGTTATATGAATGGTGGCTACCTCCTCGTAATTAATTTCCTACTAGCTTTTTTGGGAACCTAATATAACAGGGTAAGACGGTTGTCCCTTGAGATTTTTCGAGGTGTGAATAAGCTAGCATGGGCATTCACATATATATTTTGAAAGACTGATATAGGTAACAATATTTTCCAATGCCATTTTGGGGCCATCCTACAGGCTTGATAATATTTAGTTTTTTGTTGTGTTTTTTCATGGTGATCTATTAAAAGTTAAGGGCCCGTTTGGTAACGTTCCCGTTTCCTGTTTCTCGTTTCGGTTTCTCTTTTTTTGAGAAATAGACTTGTTAGATAACCGTTCCCGTTTCTTGTTTCCAAAATAAAAAAGAAGCGTTTCTAGTTTTAGGCTTAAAAATGAGAAACTCCCAAAAGGAGTTTCTCTTGTTCCGTTTCTGATCTTTTGTGTTTGTTTCCTTTACTGTTACTTTGTCTTTTTATATAAAAATGTCCACTATGTTTAAATTGTTAGCTTTTGGCCCAATGGCAAGTAGGTATTAGAATATTTTTAGTTACTTGGACATCCCCAAGTTCAATCCTTGAGCAAATCATTTTTTTTTCCTTTTCAAACATTTTTTCAATTTTAATTTATTAAAATAAAATTTTCATTTTTATTTCAATTTTAATTTTTAAAAATCAACTTTTACTTTTCAATTTCCTCTCAATATATATTCATATATTATTTTAATTCCTAAAAACACAAAATACTAATATTCTTATATTATTTCAATTATATATATATATAAACATAAATTATTTATTTATTTTTATTTCAATTTATTTTATAATAATATTAATATATATTAATTTTCAGTTTAATTTATATAAAAAATAATATTTATATTTCTCTATTATTAATTTAAATATATACTAATTTTATAGAAAACTTTTCGTGAATAAAAAAAAAAGAAAAAAAGAAATTCATTGGATACCAAAAGCTTAAGAAAAATCAAATATAAAAAGTCAAATCAATCAAGTTAAATTTGATAGCTATAAAATTGTTTGATTTTTTTTTTTTTGAATTAAAAGAATTGCTAGATTTCAATCAAGTGAAATTAATAGGTTTTAAATGAAACTATGGATTGATAATATTTAGTTTTTTGTTGTGGTTTTTTTTATGGTGATCTATTAAAAGTTAAGGTGCTCATACTGTATTTAACTGCTGTTCTAAATATATAGTCGTATGAAATGCCAAACATGACCTGGTGATATTTTGTTTTATCATGTCCCATTTCCAGTTTTAAGTTGAGATTTATGTCTACTGTCTATAGCTTTGAGTGCATTCGTGTTAGTCGTCTTACCATTTTTTGGGAACTGGAAACAATTTTGCTGTAAATTGAACTTCATCATACATGACTTGTTTTTAGCAGTTAGGGAATAATGTTTTGTCCATCATGACTTGATAGATTAATGGCATTACATGAGTTTTTCTCTCTATATAATTCCCTCTAAATTTGCGCGAAGGGTTTGATTATTCTTCTTTTAATCAACAGAAATAAACAAGGCTTCCACAGAAGTCAAGCAAGGACCGTCTGTAGGAAAAGCTGCGATCGGAGGCCCATTTAAACTTGTCGATCATGATGGGAAGCAGGTCACAGAAAAGGACTTTTTTGGGAAATGGACATTGTTATATTTTGGCTTCACACACTGTCCCGATATCTGCCCGGAAGAGCTTCAAAAGCTAGCTGCTGCAGTTGATAAAATCAGTTAAGTCATTTGCCCTTTCACATACTTGTTGGTGCTTGTTTGCGACATTAGTTTCTAGATAGTCTTCTGTCTTTCAAAGTGAAACTCAATTGAAGTGTAAATTTTCCTCAAAGATATATTTTCATTTTCTTTCCTTTAGCTTAGTTGATTTCTGTTCTTAATAACAATTTTGAAAAACGGGATACTCATTCAAAGCTACTCGAAAAATCTGTGGTTTTTTGTTTCGATGTTAACAATGTATATGATGGTTTCGTGTAGTGGTTTGATGGTCAAGAGGGTCTTAAGTAACTAAGAGTTAGATGAGTTCAATCCTTGAGGGCAATACATCTAGAAATTAATTTTCTACGGATTTTCTTGACATCCAGATATTATAGGGTCAGGCAGTGTGTCATGTGAAAATAGTTGTGGTGGGCCTTAGCTGGCTCGGAGAGTCACCGATATAAAAAAAAAGACATGAACAAAATAGAATGATGGAAGATATGATTAGTTATTAGTGAGAAAAAGATCATTCATGTAAAAAGAAATTATTCTCCGTCAGCTAATTATGTTTGCTTATAATTTCATATTTTCTGTTGTAAGCAGAAAAGGCTGGAATTAAAATTTTGCCGATCTTCATCTCTGTTGATCCCGAGAGAGATAATGTTGAACAAGTGCGGGAATATGTCAAAGGTACATTGGAGGCAGTTTTCCATCTATTTATCAACATTGTTACTCATATCAAACTCATAATGTTTGCCCTATTGTAGCAGAATTCCATCCGGACTTAGTGGGGTTAACTGGGACTGTAGATGAGATACGGAGTGTAGCTCGAGCATATCGAGTTTATTATATGAAGACTGAAGAGGAAGACTCGGATTATCTTGTTGATCACTCCATAGTGATGTATGTAAAAGTTCCAATTCGCTTCAAATTGAGTCTGCATAACACGCTTAAGATATGTCACAAACTAGGAAAGCTTGGACACTTTTATTGTGACTAAGTATCTGTGTCGGACACGTGTCCAACACCGATACTTCCGACACTCGAAATTTCATGTTCTCATTTATTATTATTAATTTTGGACAATTTACGAACACACCATGGACACCTCCATTTAAGATTGATTTGTTTCAAATGAATGATGACACGACAACATGACAAAGAGAAGTGTTGATGGAGGTCATCAACCATGACGTCTATCAAAGATAGATGGACTAAAATGGAAAAGAAGAAAGAGAGAAAATAGAGTATAGAGAAGGAAAATGAGGTAAAAACTAAAATATTTTGAAATTGTGGTAGGTTTATAAGTGATTAAAATATTTTGGATTTGACCTTTTAATAGTATATCATGAAAAATAATAATAAATAATGTTTCATCGACGTATCTATGTCTTACATTTTTAAATAACGGCGTGTCTCCGTGTCCGTGTCATGTTGTGTCGAGTTTGTATCTCGTGTCCGTGCTTCTTAGGTCGTGTAATCTAGTGAAATTTTGGGTGCAGGTACTTGATGGGTCCTGAGAAGATGGAGTTTGTAAAGTTTTTCGGGAAAAACAACGACGTCGACTCACTTGCAGATGGAGTAATCAAAGAGATCAAGCAGTACAAGAAATAGAAAGGCTTTTGATCAACCTAGTTCCATAATATACTTCAATCTGGTCAGTTGATTTTCGAACTTTCATTTTTTTTATTCCCGAGTATTTTTATTGTTTGTCTATTTGGACAGACTGGGTTGATACCTATTATAGGATTTCCTTAGTTAATAATGTTGTATTTTCTTGGTTGCTCTTTCTTTTCGCCAAGCAATTTTATAACATTTAGAGAGTTGGTTATTGGTTCAGTATGCTGCAACTGTTCATCTTAGCTGTTTAATTCTCCCCTTTTACGTTATACATCTGTCTTTATGAACTCGAAAAAGAAACTAAATGAGAAATTGCCTATTTTTTTGCCCCTTTTTTTGTTCATGGACACTGGTTTCTCCAGAAAAGAGTTGTTTGAACATGTGATAAATTTGGTAACCATTTTGATTTTACTTCTACTTATTGGCCAAAACTGTTAAAACATGACCTGGGTCGGGTCGGGTCGGATAGGCTAGATTTCTGAAGTAGGGTTGGGGCAGTTGTGAAATTCTACTTTTGTTTTCTTAGGTTTTAGAGCATGTCCATAAGTTTTCCTTTTAAATCTTGAGTTTGTTTCTTTTTGTCTTTTGATAAGATGATCGGAAGTTTGGTAAATAATAAATATATAATTTATTTATTTATAGAAGTTATGCAATGACTTGTGAGTGTGTAGTTGCTTAAGAGCTTGGAAATCTTTTGAAGCTATTGTTAGAGTAAGCCAAGTGGCAATAGGGTTGTGAGTATGATGCCACAAATCTCCAAAGAAGAGAAAGGGTTAAATATTCTTTTAATTCTTTGGTTTGGAGTTTAGTTTCAATTTGGTCATTATAGTTGAATGAATACTTTTATTTTTTATGGATTGGTGGTTAAAAAGAGTTTGGTATGATGATAACTATTGGTGAACTTGCAAAACTTGCACTATATCCATGAATCATTATTCATACAAACAAACAAACCCTTCTTTCTTATAGACTTCCAACTACCGTTTTGGCATTTGATTCATTCTTCTCTCTTCATTTTATTTTTAGTTGATAAATTTGAATTTTTCCAATTTTGTATAAATCAGTTCAATTTTAATTCAAAAGAAATGGTACTCTTGAATATGGAGAGTTCAAATGAGACTTCGAAACAATCCCTTATACGAACTCCAATTGTGTAAAAGAGAAAAAGTTGTACTCTCCAAAATGGATAGTTTCAATGATCCCCCCAAATTTAGTTGGGATTAGATGAAGAGAATTGTAGTCAATTCGAGAAATTGTATTTTTAAGGTTATGCTTATCAAGGAAACCATTTATCAAATTGATAATAAGACATTGCCAAATCCACTCTACTAATTTAAAGTTTTGAAGAAATGATAATGGTTTCGTAAAAGAAAAATGGTCATCACCTTTGTGATTTTCTATTATTTCCAAACCTACCAAGACAAAGTGGGAATCCCTTGTTTTAATCTTTATAAAATGCATTCGACCTAAATTTGACCTAACAAGTTAAATCTAATATATGGATATGGATATATAAATCCACTAAGGCATGTCATAAGTTGGTCTCATTACATTTAACTTTAAGATCAATAAAAGTTCTAAATAATCTATAAAAAAAATCTAATAAAAAATAAAAGTTCTAAATTAAATATTTGGTTTAAAGATCCTACACCTAGGATAATTAATAATAATAATAAAAGATAACTCAACCCAACTTGTTTTTATTTTGAAATCTTGAATCAATTTAAAATTAGTTTCAATTGATTTCAACTTAAATAAATTTATTATTATTTATTTATTTAATATATAAAATTTATTTTCTTACAAACAAGTATCGTAATGTCATATACAATCATAGTTACATAACATGCAAAACAGACGAAAATTGATTTAGAAAGTCCATAAATGTTTTAAAAAATCATTATTTTTACTTTTATATTCTCCAAAACTCTAAATTATTTAAGTTTTTAATACCAAAATTAAGTAAATGGTCTAAACATTTCAATTCAACTAAACTAAGCATTTATTATAGTTAAACACTAGAGTTGATAGTTTAATAAAAGTTGTATAATTTGTAACTTACCACCAAACAGTTGAGTTATATTGTTGAATCCATAAAGTTTTACAATCCAACTCAACTAAAAAATATTCCAAGTTAGATTTGTATCACACTTAGGCCAGACTAGCTATTAATGAACTTTCACCACCAAGAAAACTTCAACCCAGAGTATTCAAGTGATATATATATTAAAAAAAAGCCAGGGTATTAGGAAATCATGGAATAAGTTCATCCAGTAATAGCAAGGTAGATTATCACAAAACCATTGGCATAGACTTAAATTATAGATCATAAATCCAATAATTGTCAAAATTGGATTTGGACGGAGCCTTCCTTTCCCATCCAAGCGCGGGAAAACACAAACTTTATTGCAATTATGCTCTTATTATTTCCCAACATTATATGATTATTTAGGCTATAAGTTATATATATCTTAGTAGATAGATAGTTTTTGAGATCAAAAGTGCCCATCTCTTCCCAAAAAGTATGTCATATGACCAACGCTAAATTAGCTTCTGCTAGATAAGCCCTCAGTACCTTCTGCAATTTGTACGTATACTCTTCCCCACGAGTCGACAATGTACACGAGCGCAACCAGATGAATCAAGTTCCAGCTTGTCGACAAGGAGATCATATGACTAATCCAGATACTCGAATCTTCAAACTACCGCCTTTAGTAATATAACTTTTCCGGTGTGGTTTAGAGCATTCGACATTGTTCTTCACGTTTCGATATCGTCAGGAATGTCGGCATTTCCTAGATAAACCAGCTGCATTTCCTCTCTCCAGATCTTGTTTCAATAATATTTAGAGGGGTAAGAAAAGGAGCAAAGAAGTCAAGGTGTTAGATGATGGCAGAAATCTTTTGAAGGAACAAGAAAAGAAAAAGTACAGTAAGAGAAAATATATATATATAGATATAAATATATACCGTGTCACGGAATTCCACCCTAATGTGTGGCACATTTGTTCTGTGAATATCATTTCCGGCTGGTCCCCGCCTGTGATATTCTTTTCCGATCCAATGCGCCTGCAACAAACAGGTCGGGTTCCAGAAGAAAAAAAATCAGCGACTGAAAAATGTTGCAAGTAGAAACATCCGAAGCAATTTGTACATCTCCATGATCGGATTTGCGTAAGAGAATACACAATTAGATCTCTGAGTGCCTAGACCAACTTACGTGCAAGTGCAACGCCTCAACTATTCTCCCGAAATAACTGTCTCATCTTATTACATTTAGTTGTCAAAAAATATCGTAGAAAATTAATTTCTAGATAATGGTTACCATAGATTGAATTTGTGACCTTTTAGTTCCAAGACTTTTTTTAACCACTAAGCCAATGCATAAGGGTTAAAATGTGCACATATTTGTCCATCATTTCATTCTAAGTGTGAACTTAATTTATATTAATCAGCTGCTGCTTGTTAAACTCTCAAAATCCAAGGGCATAATTGTACAACCTATAGACAGATCCTATAGCTGGCGTACACCTTGACTATTGTTACGGGACATACTATGTAAACCTACAAGATTTGGATGTAAATACCTAGGTAGATGGCCACCGTTCCCCAAGGCCTTCTTGACCATTTAGCATATTTAGGATTCTAACGAACTTAGAAAACGTAGATGTTTTTCATTGAACATATTCAAACTAGATCATAATTTGATGGATCATATGTGGGCGCATGAATTAAATAAGAAAAATATTTTCGCAAGGATTATTCAGCAATTAAAAGAGCTTCACGGTTTTGTATGTACTTTCAGAGCATGAGAGAATCCTGATTGGTAGACAGAATTGCGAGCTATTTCACATAGGTCACAAGAACTTAGCTTCCAGACCTGTAAAATCAATTTCAAATATACATAAAAACCTTACAACATATGGTTCACATATTGAAATGCAACCTTATGTACAAAACTCAGAAGAAAGTTGAAGGCAAAGTCATGGAAAGATAAACTCACCGACGCAGCTATGCTATATTCTTCTACGAGAGGTTCTTTTGTTAAGTGGATTTGAAGAGGATCGTCGGTAGAAAGAGAGACATTTAGACCACGAGAAAAGAACATGGGAAATGGATTCCGGTGATAGTCCAAAAACAGGGAGTTATTGCTCAGTGGTGACATAGCCAGACCAATCTGTTTAACGGTAACAATGAAATTTTGGCAAGTTAAACTGGAAGAAATTGTTTTTTTCTCATTACCTGGGATAGATAATATAAATACTGAAGCACTGGAGACTTTCTCAAATTGATTCCATGTGCAATGCTATGAGCAGTTAGGAAAGTTGTAGCAAGGTGGTCAATATCACCAGCCTGGAAAGGATTCATGCATGAGTTAGCATAAAAAATGTAATGTATATGCATCAAATTTGAATAAATGTACCTCTCCAGAATGTGGACGAAGATTTATAGTGGTCATCCCCTTTGATTCACGAAGCTGGAAAGGAAATTTGAAAGGGTTATATTATGCAAAGCAAAACATAAGTATATAAGTGAGTTAAAACCAACTCGACTAAAGTTGTAACATCCGAGTACAAAACTTCAAAACGGCCTATTTATAAAGTCATAGACTGCCATGTACTTAAGAGTTCAATAAAAAAAAATATGACGAAGTAAAGAGCTTAAGATATATACATACATACATACATACATATATACATACATACATACATATATACATACATACATACATATATATATACATACATATACATATATATATACATACATATACATATATATATACACATATATATATATATATATACATATATATATATATATATACATATATATATATATATATCGAAAATAAGATCATTTGACTTCATAAACCTTGTTTAATGTGTAGAGATTGGCATAGCAGTAATAGACATAGTATGAGAATGCAGGATTAAAAACATTCGTCCACTGAGCAGGTGTCGGCATGTGCTTGGTAGGGCGCCTTTCAGGTTTGCTTTCATCGTCAACCAAATCCAAACCAACTACCTGAAAAGTTCAAAGGGGAATAAAATTTTAGAATTTTTAACCCAAATTTAGTCAACAATTTTATGGTGTTAAATAAGTCGATTCCTTCATATATATTTTTTTTAATATTCCCAAGTGTTCAGGCCACGCCAGCTTACAGCATTTGACTATTCTTACGCGACAATGACCTACAATATTTAGGTGTCAAGGAAATCCATAAAAATTTAGTTTACACGTAGGCGGCCACCATGAATTCAATTCATAACCTTCTGGTTTTCTAATACCCTATTGAACGGTCATCACATGATGGTTAATAAGTTGTTTTCTTGTACAAACAAGAGTTTCAGATACAACCATACCAAAATCATTAGAACGTATTAAGATGCTATTTTCATTTAAACAGATAGGTAAATTCTTGTAAAATAAATTGAAGATTCTGTTGGTAAATAACAAAAACCTGTTTCAAGAAAACATGCAACTGCGGATGTGAATCTGGATCCACAGTAACCTCAAATAACGGAAGGAAGATGTTGTCAAGAATGTTTTGAAACGAAGTCACAATCCCCATTTCCTTGTACACGTTGTAAAGTCGTGGCAGCTGAAACAAAAACCATAAAAGAAACATAAGACAGAAATGAACAACATCCAAATTTAGATCCTCAGATACACAAGTAAAAGTAAAACAAGAAAAGAAAATTATGTCACGGTGTTCTTGTGGGATATGTACAAGAAAATAGACTAGATAATATAGTACACCGTTTGTAAACTTGATGACAAACCAAAGGTATAAGTAAAATCCACAGATGCCCAGAAGTTTGCAGTTCATCGGTGAGGCATAAAAATTATGAACCACAGAAACTAATTTTCATGAAAACCACAAGGTAACAACAGACAAAAAGTTAGCGACAAATAATTTTCGATGAAATAATGCAACTTCAGTTCAAATAATAAAAACCAATAAAAGTACACCAGAACAAAATTTGTTCTTATATATATATATACGACCAGAACCAATTTGAACATGGCAAGCCAGGTGTATGTGATAATAAGCCAGCAAAACCCCATTTTTCTCTTGTGCTTTTAAAGATGCATTACCTGGATCAACCATACGACATTCTCACTGTACAAATCATTATTAATTATCCAACTGGCAAGTTGATCCCATTCACTTTGCTTCCTTCCATATATAGATATCCGATACTCAGCCATCTGCGTTAAAAGAATGTGACGTCAAACATGGTAAAATAGAAAGTGATCCACATCTTGGAAGTAGGAAGGACTATAAATTTCATCTACATTAAATTTGCATATGGCTATAATGAGTTTATTTTTATTTTACTCATAATACAAATGATTAGATATGAACACTTTCCAAGGCAGCTACCTTTTTAGGTTCATTCACAGAGAGCCAACATCATAGAAATTACTAAAAGCATAGAGCCATAGACATGGTTGAATGGTCGATACTTTTTCCCTTCCCTCTAAAAATTCATGACGTGCCACACACTTCACAATCATAGAATATACTTGAGAAAGATTGAGAATATTCTAGTATTTGCTAGAAAATAAAGCCATGGCATTGTAAATGAATACAGAAGAATGATGTACCTGATATTTACTTGCACCAAGATCAGAGAATACTTGTTTGGTCAATTCACCAAGGAAACGACCTTCAAAGAGATACCCATCAGAATATTTATATAAAAAAATGCAATAGTCTAGTAAAGTTGCTTGAAGATTCTACACGAATGACTATGTCTACAACCACATCTCAATTCATTTAAACCAGCAAGGAAACACTTGCACGCTAACATGATTCATGGAAGAAAGGATATAAAATTATTCATACATGATGAATGTAGTTCCCATATTTTATCAAGTTTGAAATATTATGATGCCTGAATGCACATGTATGAGCATGGCATATAGAATTATTCATTTGAGAAAATATGTTCATCCACCTGGCCTGGATAAAAAAAAAAGGATTGAAGATATCCAAATATCTGTTAACAGTATTTATGTATAGAGCCTTCCCTTTAACAGTTTCAAAAAAAATGATCATAACATCTGCAAATGAGCGGCTTCAGCTTGCAGATTATCAATGCTCATTATTCCTTAACTAATTTCAGTATGTAAGTCACAGACCCAAAACCCCAAACTGGCCAACCAAGTATGCAACACAGGAGAATGTGCACACAAAACCAAACATCACATTGTTCTCGTGTTAAATCTAATAGGTTGTAAAGTAACTTAATACCTTGAATTAGATTGTCCTGCTTTAGGAAGATCTCCCTCAGTCGACTTTGACCACAGGGGTTGTATTTAAGGTTAAACTTATCAAAGCGATGAAAAGTGCTCTTGTCAGCATGAACATCCAAGAGGTCAACATTTAAGTCATACCTGTTCTCCAGAGGTCATAAGAAATTAATATTCCAGGCTCAGACATGTTAAATGTTTTTTATAACAAGAAACTTGAAAAGAGGTTATTGCTCAAAGATACAAGCTCCACAAGGAAGCAAAAGGCATGTTAAATGTTTGAAATGTAATGTCTCTAGTTTTTCTTTTTGGGCGAGGAATAAAATTAGTTCTTCATTAACAAAGAAAATGTGTAGAGAAAACTTACCCTGATAAGTCCAAGCTCTCAAAAACTTCTTTCAAGGTCAAATATGTACCATCCCGAAATATAACAACCTGGCACAGGAATATATTAACCGTTACTTTCTGGTTAATATATACACACACATACATGCATATGTCAACCGATATTTTTTAATAAGAGAGAAAACACCTATAAACAGTTTAACTGAAAGAATTTTAAGGTGTACTGCATTTTTTTTTACAATCAAAATAGAAACAGGAAGAAACACTAGACAAATAATCACAAGTCATATTCATTACCTCATCAGGCTCTTTTCTCAACTTGGACTTTATAAATCTTAAGAGATGTTTCTGGTTCATGCACGCAGAGTGATGAACATGAGTATCAACTTTCCTGACATTATAGAAGTCACGGTGTGGAGCACTTTTCTGAGCCAGAAATTCCTTGTCCGCATTAAGCATCAGATGAAGTTTGAATTTCTGAATGACGTGAATGTATAAGGCTGATCATCAAGGATACAAAAAAAGCATTTTGATTAAGTATTATAAAACATGTACCTGTTCGAGAAGATTCAGTCGATGGTGGCAAAGAGTTCTAATATTTCCTGCTGCTGTGACTCTAAGTATGTGATGAAGATCAGTAAAAAAGGTGGTTGCATCAGCAACAGGAAAAAGTTCTTCCGTAGCTGCATATAATTCAAATAGTACTCATAAGCAATTGAAAAGAGACACCCAAGAACTTGTGAATCTATAAATCTCCCAAGAAACAAACTCTCATGTTCTTACCATCTTTATTTTCATAGACGTGAATGACCCCGTCTTGCATCTCAAAATGATGCTGCAGGGGAAAGCATAAAATGAATAAGAGCAGCGACAGAATAAAATCTATGACTATGAGAATTGAGAACAAAGGTCATTTGAAGCAAAAATTCTAACATGCAGTTTAATATGCTAGAGTAGCATCAATAATGACAAACTTACATTGGACTTGCCCTCGGAAGTGTATTGAAATGGATCTGGATTAGGTTTGGGTGTACTGGGGTCAGATATGATTTCTTTTTCCCAAGGAGCAACATCTTCCCTAAATACATATCTTTTACGCATCTCAAGGCATTCTTGAAGAATCAGATATGACTCAAATTCATCCGGTAATGGTACCTCTAAAAAAACACGCAAGACAGATAGAAACATACCAAAAATCAACTCTACATGAATGTGAAGAAGAAAAAAGCTATACAGTTTTACTTCAACTATTGACCTCTAAGCTTGCATATTAGCA